>JAKGUB010000328.1:3301250-4508125 GCA_026261675.1 Hippocampus mohnikei
AAGCGAAGAGCGAAAGGGCCGAAGTTGTCATGTCTCTCTGTTTGCACACAAACCCTCTTTTCTGCAGTGCTCAACAACATTGTCCCCCTGCACCCTCTTCTCTCCCTACTCTGGTCCAACCGCAATGCCTGAACGTCGCTGATGATGGCGCTCTTGATCCCCCGCCCGCCTCATCTTTGCCTCTTGGACATGCTCTCTCTTCTCCCTCAAACTTTCAACCTCCTCCATTTCTACACCTCCACCTGATTTTTTTTTTTTTTTAATCCGGACGGCGCCTTTCCCGAGCCAGGATTACTTTGACATCGTGAAGAACCCCATGGACCTGTCAACCGTCAAGCGGAAACTGGACACCGGACAGTACCAAGAGCCGTGGCAGTACGTGGAGGATATCTGGCTGATGTTCAACAATGCCTGGTTGTACAACCGCAAGACGTCCCGCGTCTACAAGTACTGCTCCAAGCTGGCTGAGGTGTTTGAGACCGAGATCGATCCTGTCATGCAGAGCCTCGGATATTGCTGTGGAAGGAAGGTCAGGAGAAATCATCGAGAAAATCAACAAAAAAATGTTTTATTCCATTATGAATATGCTCCCCAAATTTGTCGTGTTTTTACATTTTTTTTTTAAATGTCTTTCTCGTTCCAGTTTGAGTTTTCCCCCCAAACGCTATGCTGCTATGGAAAACAGTTATGCACGATCCAACGCGATGCTGCTTATTTTAGCTACCAGAACAGGTAAGGGCAGTTTGCTCGTTGGGAGTAGAAGCTCACATGCAAATAATCATTTGGCATTGGAATTTTAAAACCCTGGTGACATGAGCCACAACAATCCAACCAGTAAATTCAGCTCGAGTTCTTGAGTACTATTTCCAGCGCTTTTGTATCATTGACGTGGTACAATCCCCAAAATAATTTTAATTTGGCCTCAAATGTCACCCTGCCACAGTCTCCATCTTTATAGCTCACCATTTGGATTTCCTTGCCTTGCCTTGCACATTCATAAAGTGGGCTACAAGTCGGCTTGGACGTCCGCTACTAATTTGTCCCAGTTGTCGCAGTTCCCCGCGAGGGCGCTTATGTGCGCAATGCGTGGCCGCTTGAAGGAGTGGGGTGGTAACCGTGCTCACCACTCGTGAGAGATTTCCCACTTTATAAATCCACCAAAAGGATGATGGGTCCCTTTTTTGTTGTTGTTGTTGCTCAACCATAATATTTCTCCTCATCCACCCTCATGTTTTGAAGAGCGAGCCCTTGTCGTCCTCTACAGCTGGTCTCTCACGTTTTGCTGTAATGTTGTTGCTTACCACTGAACGTCTGATGCTAATCTTTGCTTTGCCTTGGCTCTCTGTCCTCTGTTGGTTGTTGTTCACACTATGTTCCCTCAACCGCGCCCCCCGTACCCCCGATCCCTCCATTATCCCCTTCTGATCTGTCACGATTTATTTCACGCTTTTTAAAATATTCATTCTGACCTCCCTTCCCCCCCCCCTTCTCTCCCTCCCTGTTTTTTTTTTTTAAACGCTTGTGATGTCTGCATTGGCCTGCTTTGGTGTGACCAATCATCCGCTCCGAAATTTACGCTCAAAATCAAAACACCTGCCCGCACCACACTTCTGCATCACGATTGGCTGCTGGCGACGACCTTCCTTGCCCTCTGCCTCCTCCTGTGTGTACGCCCCCTGGCCTGCCCTGCCCTGCGCTGATTGGCGGCTGCTTCTCCGCGCCCTCTCTGTGATTGGCTGTGCTGATGGCAAACGGTGTAGTTCACCAAAATATGGGCTTCTTGCTGACAGGTACCACTTCTGTGAGAAGTGTTTCAACGAAATCCAGGGCGAGAGTGTCTCCCTGGGCGACGACCCCTCCCAGCCCCAGACGTGAGTTTCTCTCCTCGATACCCAATCGCTTTTCCGGATGAGCGTCAATCATCTCCTTAACTGTGCTATCTTGCGGCATCTTGCTTGAGATCCTCATCACCGTTGCAATTATCGTCGTATCTGACAACGGAATTGACAAAGGCCCCTGGAAGATGCTTAATGCTGGGTTTTCCTGGTCTCTCTGACAGGTCCATCAACAAAGACCAATTCCAGCGAAAGAAGAATGACACTCTTGACCCCGAGTTGTAAGTGCCCGTATCACTTTTGACAAATTTCTGCTCATTTTTACCTGCACCCATCTTGTCGTGATCATGAGCTCCCGGCGATGGACCTCATCTTTCAAAATTAATCAGAATTGAGCTCTTTTTAAAAATGTATTAAAGCAACTGGTAATGTGGTTTGGTTTGTTCGACTTATTGTTTCTTTGGCGCTGGGGCAGAAGGATGACTTTCCATCGCGCTCCCTAACTGATGGCATTATTGTCCTCCCATCTTTTTTCCCCCCTTTGCTCAGGCTTGTGGAATGCGGCGACTGCGGTCGTAAAATGCACCAGATCTGCGTCCTGCATAATGAAACCATTTGGCCTTCAGGGTGAGCAAGCATCCGAACTCTTGGATTTGAGATGCATCCCAAATTGTTCCGTTGTACATAAACACACATAGATTTGTTTTCAATTTTTATGCGCCTTTATTTTGTATAATTCTTATGCCAGCTTTAGAAAGAGTGCTTTGCAATTGTAATATTTTTGTAATTTTTTTTTTTTAACCTTCTTCCTAAATACAGCTTTGTGTGTATTACTCATGCACACTTATGGTCCCGTCAGCTTTTCGGAAACGTCTTCTGCAAATTTATTCCAATTTTTTTTTCCCCTTCCTCCTCAAATGCAGATTTGTCTGTGACAACTGCCTCAAGATGGCCAATAAGACACGAAAAGAAAACAAATATGCAGCTAAAAGTAAGTTTGATGTGCATTGCCCTATCAGATGAAGGTTTGGAGTTCTCGTGTACAGAAACGTTGACTGCACAGAGGCTTCCCCTGATCTCAATTTTTTTTTCCCAGGGCTTCCTCAGACCAAGCTGGGGAGCTATTTGGAATCGCGAGTCAATGACTACATCAAACGGCAGAACCTCCCTGAGGCTGGCGAGGTCACCATACGTGTGGTCCACGTCTCCGACAAGGTGGTGGAGGTCAAACCAGGCATGAAGTCCAGGTAGGATTGCACAAGTTTGCAATTGTGTTGCGGGGAAACCCAATGTGAGCGTACGGCTACAATGTCACAATGTGTTTCACTTCTGTTTAATTTGTGAGGAAAGACTTGGTGTACTAGTTTTGCTCCTCATGGCTTTTTGACATTTTGTTGCAACAGGTTTGTGGACAGCGGGGAGATGTCAGAGTCTTTCCCGTACAGGATGAAAGCCTTATTTGCATTTGAGGACGTCGACGGAGCGGATGTGTGTTTTTTTGGAATGCATGTCCAAGAGTACGGCTCTGACTGCCCACCCCCCAACCAGAGACGAGTGTATATCTCCTACCTGGACAGTGTTCATTTTTTCAAACCCCGACACCTCAGGACCGCTGTCTATCATGAGATCTTGCTTGGTTACCTGGAATATGCAAAGAGGCTCGGGTAAGTCAAGTTGAGACGGCAGAATTCAGCATCACAGATGATGACACACAGCCAAACCTGGAAGAATTCAAATCATATTGTCAATGAAGATTTTTTTTGCCCCATCCCCTGCATCAGGTTTACAACAGGCCATATCTGGGCGTGCCCTCCAAGTGAGGGCGATGATTACATCTTCCATTGCCACCCACCGGACCAGAAGATCCCCAAACCAAAAAGGCTGCAGGAGTGGTACAAGAGGATGCTGGACAAGGCGGTGTCCGAGCGCATAGTTCACGACTACAAGGTAATAGCGCGGCCTTTTAAGTCTTGTGGCACAAATCCTTATTCCACAGTCACAATTAGACTAGATTTCTTAGACCGCTTGATACTCTCCCACAAGTTATTTATATTAAATGCATCTTTAAAGAGCAAATACACGATTGGTCGAAAAGAACAAATACACGATTGGTCGAAATAAAAACTTTTCTCCTGTAAAGAAAAAAAAAGATTCTTACAGTCGATATCACAGCAAACAAAACAACATCCTCAAACGGCTGCTGTAACACCCAAAGCAGCAACACATACAATAACAACAATAATTACCAGTAGGCTCTTTGAAAGGAAGACTTTCTTTGCTCTAACAAGCTCTGAACCATTTCTTCTTCCTCAGGATATCTTCAAACAGGCAACAGAGGACCGCCTGACCAGCGCCAAGGAGCTGCCGTACTTTGAGGGGGACTTCTGGCCCAACGTCCTGGAGGAGAGTATCAAGGAGCTGGAGCAGGAGGAGGAGGAGAGGAAGCGGGAGGAGAACAGCACCTGCAATGAGAGTACCGATGTAAGTGTGCGTCACACGATACGGTCACTCGTTTGTTCATTCATGATGGCAGTAACACGGAAATTGACTTTGAAATGTCCCCAGGCCACAAAAGGCGACAGCAAGAATGCCAAAAAGAAGAACAACAAAAAGACGAGCAAGAACAAGAGCAGCATGAGCCGAGCCAACAAGAAGAAGCCGGGAATGCCCAACGTGTCCAACGACCTGTCCCAGAAACTCTACGCCACCATGGAGAAACATAAGGAGGTTTGCGCTTCTCATTTTGATTACAGTAATAGCAAATCTTCTCTTATCCAATCAAAGACGGCCAGAAATCACTCGCCGTGTTCATCGCCAGTGGTCTCCTGAAAGACAAGACATGCATCAATTGGATTCTCATTTGAATCCGGTTCTGTCTGGCCATCAGGTCTTCTTTGTCATCCGGCTCATCGCTGGCCCGACTGCCAACTCGCTGCCCCCCATCACTGACCCTGACACCCTGATGGCCTGTGACCTGATGGACGGCCGTGACGCCTTCCTGACGTTGGCGAGGGACAAGCATCTGGAGTTCAGTTCTCTCAGGCGATCCATGTGGAGTTCCATGTGTATGCTGGTGGAGCTCCACAACCAGAGCCAGGACCGTTTCGTCTACACATGCAATGAGTGTAAACACCACGTAGAGACGCGCTTCCACTGCACTGTTTGTGAGGTGAGAATTGGGATAGCAATTCCGGCATGAACGTGAATCGATCTCTCTGAAATTCTGGTCATCACAATATTCTTTCCCGTCCCTCCCTCTTCAGGACTATGACTTGTGCATCACCTGCTACAACGTGAAAGGCCACGAGCACAAAATGGACAAGTTGGGACTCGGGCTGGATGACGACAGCAACAACCAGGCGGCAGCGTCGACCCAGAGTCCGGGAGACTCTCGCCGCTTGAGCATCCAGCGCTGCATCCAGTCGCTGGTCCACGCGTGTCAGTGCCGCAATGCCAACTGCTCACTGCCGTCGTGCCAGAAGATGAAGCGTGTCGTTCAGCACACCAAAAGCTGCAAGCGCAAGACCAACGGCGGCTGTCCCATTTGCAAACAGCTCATTGCGCTGTGCTGCTACCACGCCAAACACTGCCAGGAGAACAAATGTCCCGTGCCGTTCTGCCTCAACATCAAGCAAAAGCTGCGGCAGCAGCAACTCCAGCACCGGCTCCAACAGGCGCAGATGTTAAGGCGGAGGATGGCCAGCATGCAGAGGGTGGGGCAGCCCGCCGGGGGTCAACCGGGAGGGCCCGTGATGGGACTGCCGTCACCGGGCACGAATGGCATCACTGCACCCAGTACGCCGACATCTGTCGGGACTCAACCTCCAACTCCTCAGACGCCAACTCCGACCATGCCCGCAGTCCCGCAACCGGGATTGGGTCCGGGCCCCGCGGTTCAACAAGTTCCTCAACCGGGTGCCATGCCTCCGCAGCAGCAGCAGCAGCAGCAGCTCCACCACCAGTTTCAGCAGATGCCCGGTGGAGGAGGCACCGGGGGCGTAATGAACTCCCCTCAACATCAGCACCAGATGCTCCCGCAGGTGCAGCAGCAAAGTGGAGCAGGAACCAACCATCAGCAACTCCACCAGCACCCCGCTAACATGCAAGCATTTGCGAGCAGGCCCCCCGGCTCTTCCCCGATCCACCAATCCCAAGGAAAACCGGCTCTCGGATCGGCAACCCCGCCTCGGCAACAACCCGGTTGCCCCGTCATGGGTGGAAATGTCGGGGGTCAACCTCCCAACCAACCCCAAGGCCAGCCTGCCCTTCCACAGCAGCAGCCTTCCGGCCCTCCGCCGGCCGCAGTTGAAATCGCAATGAAGATCCAGAGGGTAGCCGACGCCCAGAGGAAGATGGCGCTCCAGAGACAAGCGGCCGCGGGCCTGATGCCACCTCACCCCCATCATCAACAGGGCCAAGGTCAGCAGATGGCCATGGGGCACCCGGGGACCGGAGGGGCAGTGGGACCCCAGGGCATGCCGCCACAAAACCAAGCTGCAATGCAATCAGCTCGGGCTCACATGGAACAGCAGCAGCAGCAGCATCAGCAGCAGCAGAGCGCTCCGGCTGGGATGATGGTTGGCGCTGGGGGGCCCATGCTACAGCATCAGCAACAGCAAGGTAATATTCCACAGGGCCAGATCCCATCTCAGGTTCAACTTCAACAGCAGAGGATGGGCGTCCCACTTCAAAACCCGCAGCAACAGCAGTGGACAGGCCAGGGGATTCCGCCCCAGCAAAGGCAGACCATGATGAACCAAATGGGCCATCAGGTGTTGATGGTAGCACAGCAGCAGCAGCAGCAGCAACAACAACAACAAATGCAGCAGCAACAACAACAAATGCAGCAGCAACAGCAGCAACAACAACAACAAATGCAGCAACAACAGCAAGCTCAGAGCCATACTGCCATGATGACTATGGCGCAACAACAACAGCAGCAGCAGCCACAGGGTGTCGCTGGTGCGGTGCTTTCAGGACCTGGGCCCGGAGCTGCTGGGGTCCCAGGACCTGGTGCGGGTGGTAACATCACCCAGGCCGCCCTGCAGGATCTTTTACGCACTCTGCGCTCGCCCAGCTCGCCGCTCCAGCAGCAACAAGTCCTCAACATCCTGCGCTCCAATCCCCAACTCATGGCCGCGTTTATCAAACAGAGGGCCTCTAAGTACAAAGGAGGTCCTGGACCCACCGGCGGGCCTGTCGGGAATGTTATGGCGGGCGGGGGGCCACAGGTGAACATGAATGCAGCCAGCGCGGGCCAGTCGGCGATGCACATGGGAAGCCAAGGAGGGGCTAACATCGCCACTCTGGCTCAGCTACAGCAACAACAGATGCAACAGCAGCAAATTCAACAACAACAACAACAACAGAGACCAGTGCTAGGTGGCTTACAGCAGCAGCAAGTTGCAGCTCTCCAGCAGCAACAAGCCGGCGGAAGAGGACTGCAGGGGTCGCAAATGGCCAATCTGAACAATCCCCAATTTCGAGAGCTGCTCATGAGGAGACATCTTCAACAGCAGCAGCAACAGCAGCAGCAGCAGCAGCAGCAGCAGCAACAGCAGCAATCGCAACAACATCAACAGCAAATAGGGCTCAATCACGGTCAGTTTCAGCAGCCCCAACCTCCCCAGGGCCAGGGTTACATGGGCCAGCCTGGGATGCAGCCACCACCAGTGGGACAGGGAGGTCCTCAGCAGCCCGGGGGTCCCCCTAGCCAGCAGGGTCCGGGTTACCCCGGCTCGGCCCAGCAACAGGCCGCGGCCGCACTGCAGCAGCGGCTCCAGCACCAACACCACCTTCAGATGCAGCAGCAGAACGCCATGGCGGGCCTGCCCGGGGGCGATTCGGGGTCCGGCGGCGGGGGTGGCGTGGGACCACCGCAGGCACCCCAGACGAGCCAAAACGGGCCCCCGCCTTCTCAGGCCCTCCTTCAGCAGGCCCTCCACCAGAGACTGCTGCAACAGCAGCAGCAACACCTCGGTGCCGGGGGCTCGCCGGCGCAGCACAGCAATCCCATGAGCCCCCAGCAGCCCCCCCAGATGGCTCAGTCCCCCCACCCCCACCTGCAAGGCCAGACGCTGCCCAACTCCCTGGCCAACCAAGTGCGCTCCCCCCAGCCTTCCCCCAGACCCCAGTCGCAGCCGCCACACTCGAGCCCATCGCCGCGCATGCAGCCGCAGCCGTCCCCTCATCACATATCGCCCCAGATGCAGACGGGCTCCCCCCACCCAGCCCACCTCAACCAGCACCACCCAGGTATGGTGGTCCCGCAACAGCAGCCGCCTTCGTCCCAGCAGCAGCAGCAGCAGCAGCAGCAGCAGCAGCAGCAGCAGCAGCAACAGAGCTCCCTGGAACAGTTTGGCTCGGAGCAGAGTGCCATGTTATCCCAGCTGAGTGGCATGGCGGCTCTACATGGGCAGGGGGGCAACAGCCAGGACCCACTGGGCCAGAATATCAGTCACAACCCTTTAGACATCATGTAGGAATTCTACTTCATGTGTCATGTTGAGCTTGGGGGGAAAAAAAACAAAAACAAAAGCTCCGATCCTTCGCACAAACTGCACTCATCCAGGACAGTGTTATGTTTATGTATCTATCTTTATTACTTAGCCTTTTTTTTAAACTTATTAAACGTTATTTAAAATGTTTTCATTAAAGATGCATTGAACTGAACTTTCTATGGGAGATGAACAATAAATCAAGTAGTCATTAAATAAATTAGAATAAATGAATTGTAAGTTATTGCTGTTTAATATATTTTTTCGCCAATTATGGACAAAGGGGATGGGGGGCAGTACGCAAAAGGTAATATTTTTGGAGGGTTAAGGGGAGAAAATGCCTTTTTAAGAAATGTTTTTAAGTATTCAAGAATTAAAGAGGAAGTGGAATAATGCAAATAACCTTTTTTTTTATTATTATTGAATTGTTTCCCGCCATTCAGTCTGTTTTGGGGGTTTTGCAGAGTGAAAGTGGTATTATTATTATTCATGTTGATCCAAATATGATGCATATCTTCCTTTTTATGTTTGGCTTTGCTTTATTTATTGTCTTTTTTTTTATAGGTGGGGGTGTTATGTACCTTGAGACTGCGCTACATTTCCTACAGAAATCTATTTTTGTTATCGAATGGGGTTTGTGGATATTTTTGTTTCACTTTTCGTGTCTTTAGTTGTATGTGTGCGTTTGCTGGGGGATCAGATGTCAGTGTTTTCTTGCAGTTTGTCAACAGTCTGCTGTGAGTTTGACATGCCGAGAGGACACGTTGCCAGTCCCCGCCAGCCTCTGTAACCGCTATTTGCCACGCTGGAAGAGGGAGCGTTCCCTCGCAAACAAGCAGGCCCTCTCCCTCGAATGTGTGTGCACTCCTTCCTTAAAAGACACTCGTGGAGCATGGGAGAATTGGGGAGGGGGGCTGCGTTACCTGTGTGCCTGTAATCTTTTGAGTACATCGGCTGGGATGTGAAACATGAGCATGATGGGCTCCTTGTATTGTTTGTTTTTTTTGGGGGGGTGGGTTTATTACAATTCTCCTTTCGGATTCAAAGGAGAATATCGATCCAAATGAACTGTGTTGCACAGAAATGAGGAGAATGCAGGAGATATGAAGCGTCATTCTCCATCTTTCTGCCTCGTCCCAGTTGCTGCTTCCCTTGGACTACCCCCCTTCCCCCTCCCTGCTTGCCTCTGCCAGGGGGACAGTTGTTCCCCCACCCAAAAGTCCATCCTCTATCTTTCTGCTAAGAACTTTGGGAGTTTATTTAATATTTTTTACTGTACAAAGAAAAAAACTGTGGACTCAAATACTGTTTTTTTTAAATAATAAAAAGAAAATGATCATTAATGGCGTGACTTGTTGAGTGCGAGTATAAAAAGACTGATGTGGGCATTTCATCTCACAACGTGGGCAAAACAAGGACCAACCGTCATGCATGTCACATTATAAAGGAGATGTTGCGAGGATTTCATTTCATTAAAAAAAAAAAGAATTGTGAGGGACAAATGTACTGAATTAGGTCAGGGAATACAAATATCTGCATTCAGTTCAACCATAAACATACTTTTAAAAACTCCTACAGATGGACTCAAGTGAGCAAAAATGTTTGATTATACCTGTATATCCTGAGACAAAAGACATTTCCCCCTGCTGCTGAAGAAGACTGCTCAAAGAAGTCTGTTTGCAATGATGGTGACATTTCTCTCCTACGTCCTCTCGACATCCTTGAAAATTAGGTCTCGTCCCAACTGATATAAATCAAGGTCTGAATGACCTGAAGACTCGAGTTTGAAAAGAGTTTACATTTTATTAGTTTAACATACAAAACAATATGCTTTTTTTTTTTTACAAACACTGACAAAAAATAGTGATCGAACAACTCCATAAGTGAACTGAAGCACATTTGCCTCACCATCCAAAACGAGACACCAGCTTGCTCTGATCATCCAGATCTTTTTGAACTTTCTTCCTCATGTAGAAGATGGGACAGTCGCGGCTGAAGAGCAGAACGACAGAACAGCCGGACACATTGGTTAAGCGACGACAAAGCGGCACTTGCGCCTTGCTTTGCAAGTAAAATAACGTACCTGGTGCAGAGGACGTCTTCATGGAGCGAGCCTTGGCAACGCTGGCACTGAGTCCACAGTCGAGAGAAACGCTCCTCCAGTGTGTTTAAATGGAAAATCTGCAAGTAATGACGCAAAATTTAAGAAAGGACCGACTGCAACATAAGCGACGTCAACGTGCCGACCAACCTCTTTTTGGTACAGTTCCGACTCCTTCTTCTTACAGAAATCGCACACAGCAGCTGCAATGAGAGAAGACACACACATTTCATCTCATCATGTGTGCTGTGGGAAATTATTCAATGATGACACCGGTGTGATTATGAGCGGGGATTATTGTTTTGTCTCTGTGTGCCCTGCGATTGACTGGCAACTGGTTCAGGGTGTCCCCCGCCTGCTGCCCGAACCCGGCTGGGATAGGTCAAGTCGACCGAAATCCACTCACTGTCCGTCTTGAGCACAGCCTTGCAGCCAATGCAAGTGCTCCTCTTCTGAGCAAACGCCATCAGGCCGCCGACCTTCGACGTCAACACGGTCTTACAGCGCGTGTGGTCACCCTCTGAAACAAAAGTGAATGTTTATCCCTCGAACAACACTCTGTTATGAAACGGAACCGCACACTGTCAGCATCCAAATTGTATCAAGACAAAAACGGAGATGGGAAAAAATCACTGACTGAGGAGGACGCTCTCTGCCTTGCTCTCCCCGAGAATGGGCTCAAAATTCTCAGCAGGGGCTTGGACAGCTGCTGGTCCAGGTAGTGCTGTGTGTCAATGGGAATATTGTTTTCCAGCACGTAGATGGGGTCCTAGCATATGGTGTGGAATAAGAGGGGAGGGGAAAAATGAATGGGTCGCCAGGATACATAGGGTGCATGCATGGAGAAAACGTGACTGGGGGACGGACCTCTGACTTCATGTACGCCGCCGCTCCTTTGGCGGCCTTGACGATGACGTACGGAACGCGGTCTCCCAGGTTTGGAGCGCTGCCTGCGTCTCGCTTCTTCATCCTGACAATTACACACAATAGCAGTGAAACTTTTTTATCACAGAACGTCAACTGTGGGGCGCAAATGACGGTTGAGCTGAATTGCTTTTTAAAGAAAGCAAACTGAAAGGAAAAAGAAAGCAAAACATTCGGTTGGTCGGACCTCTCAGCCAGCTCCACGTGCGCTTGCTTGCCAGCGTACTCCTGTGCCGTGCGCGTCAGCTCCTTGGTGATGACCAGCTGGCTGATGTCGATGCGGTTGCACAGCAGGTCAGAGATCACCTCTTTGGCGTGAGACACGGCACCCTGGGGATCCCTAAAGACACACAACACCACCGTGAACACGTTTTAAAAAGATTGAACTTCCCCGGCGAGGTTTCGGTGTTGTGAGAAGCGCACCTGTCTATGAGGATTTTCTGCAGGCAAGTGTTAATAAGATTGGCCACAAGGGGGCAGTTGTCCCTGCGGACGGTTTCGATGCCTTTGCAGTCCATCTTGTCGTGCACGTCTGCATTGGAGGAGAAGTAGAGGCCGGCGTAGCGCTTCTTGTTGATCAGCAAGTACGGGAAGTACACCTGCCGAGATGAGCAATCACATGCTTACTTCTTTAGAGAACACAACTGTTTGGTTTCAATTAGAAATTTGACTACTGATCCTTGCTTGACAATACTTCAAAATCCCCAATTGAAATAAATCTTAATTGTTTGACAAAACAATTCTAAATTTGCATTCAGTTTCCATGCTGGACATCCAAAGCCACTTTTGGACGGATAGGGAACCAAGTGCAACTTCTTCGGATGCGTCTGCATCGTCCAAGGCGTTACCTTCTCAAACTCCAGTTTGATGGGGGCTACGAAATGGGAAGACACCCACTCCGCTGCCTCTTTCCCAACGTTCATGGCCTCCTGCACCGTGGCAACGCCAAGCTTGACCATGACAGAGTCCGTGTCTCCATAAATTACCTTTGAAGGAGAAAATATCAACAAATAACCCCAAAAGAGGAGAAAAAACAAAGTTCAGGAAATTAGACGATCCGTGTGTTCCTCACCTTGGCATCACCTTGGTAACCATTAGAAATGATGTACTTGGACTCCACTAATCGTTTGGTTTCCTCAATCATCTGTCTTCCAAACCCGGTCACGCTCTACATGTAAATAAAATTACATTTTTTAAAAATGATGAAAGAAAATGTGCCTTTTCTTCAGTCTAACAGGCAAGCACACACGCCTTTCATTTCCTCTTTCAGCCCACATCAAAGTTTTGGCGTGAAGCAAAAAAAAAAAAAAAAAAAAGTGACTTTCTAAGCAATGGTTTACAGCCAGAATTTAAAACAGGATATTAATGTTACTTGGGGACTATCCAATAAGTACCACATTTGGGAACAAACAAGCCGTTCCAGTTTACGGGTAACCTAACAGCAACGCATGGTCAACTTTTTGGTGGCAGTTAAAAAAAAAAAAGCATGTCATGTGAGACTCATCGGTTTGCAGCATTACAATGGAACAGTCATGAAAGTGATATCGTATGCTGCTATGCCTCCAACGCAAAAATCCACTTTCCTAAAACACAGAGCCATCTTTCTGGTTATTTTCCCCATTTCCTGCCTCGCCCTCCACTTGGCTCATCGTGATCAGATGCTTTGATTTTGCACGTGCGGATAAAAGCAAGAAGGGGCTACATTTGAGGAACTCGCAGTAACGTTCTTGCAAAACAGACACACTTACCTGGGAGATCTCCAGGCAGGGCAGCTTGCCCACCTGAGCTCCCGTGAAGCCGTAGACAGAGTTTGCGCTGATTTTGAGGGCCAGCTGCCGGCCATCCAGGACCTGCTTCTTAAAAGGGTCCGTTTCTTTCTTCAGCTCCGCTTTAGCCCTGTGGGACGGCACGCATTGCTGAAATCTGCGCACACCTGAGGAGCGAGCGCGTCCGTGACACCGTCTTTTACATTGTGACACCAAGCATCGTGATTCTGACCTCTTTCTGGCAGACAGCAAGTTCTCCAGGATCTCAGGTAGGAGGCCCTTCCTCACAGAACTCTTCACAAACTGATCGCCGGTGGGCGTCTTGATGAAGTCCGCTGGTGACAACCTAAATTGCAAAGACCATCAATTAGACTTTGTACCTTCACCTGCGTCGTGCCGCTTCAAGAGAGCATTTCTGTTTCCGAGACCTGACGAGTAATGAAACCAAACTCACCCCAGTTTATCGGCCGCACCTTTCTGAAGCAAGGTGGTGTAGCACAGATTGTGCGCCATCATGATGGACGGATACAAGGACGAAAAATCCAAGGTGGCGATGGGAACGCTGTAATAGCTGAAAGCGAGGTGACAAATAAGATAAGAAAACCGTGATTTGTCTCACAATGGAGAATCCCAATACAGTATGCAATGCATGCACGTAAACAGCAACACAAGTGCAGAGCAGGTGCAAGCACATACCCTTTCTCTGGCTCAATAACGGTGGCTCCGGTGTAATCTTCTCCTCCCTGCGGCTTCACAACAGGCATCACCAGGTCCTGCTTGGCGGCCTAAACATGAACGCAAACCTCGAAATCAGACCTCGACAACCTTGAATACTCAAAAAGCCATTTTGACCGTCTCTGAGTGGAGGGGGGGAGAGAGAAACATCAGGCATAAAGCCCCTTGACATCTAAAATGAGAATAACACTGCATTTCTTTTTTTTTTTTACCTGTACATGAAGTGCGACAGAGAACCCAAAACATGATTTCGGCATGAAACTAAATCATTTGAAACCCCCAAAGAAGACCCTTGGTTGAAGTTAAAAAAACAAAAAGAAATGTAGTCCTGAAATTCAAGCCAATGCACCTGCAGCGAACCAAAAATGTCATCATCTTCGGTGTGCCGTCATTTTATCGTGTGCAGAGCATGCAGTCAGCTGTCAACCTGTATTAAAAGACTACTTCCTATTTGCAAAACAATAGTCAGTTAAAATATGTATTTGACCTGGTTGATGTGATTTTTTTTTTTTTTTGCGTGTTGATTTACAGCATCAGCACAACAAGGCTGGAGGTGTCATTTTCATTTACACACCAGCATACGAGCTGTCAACTGTGAGGCGTTTGCTATGTTTTGTTTAGATTCTAGCTCTTGAGTTGCGTGTCGCATGCCCCTACTCTTAACTGTAAGACGTGCTGGGGTCCACTCGAGTGATTAGAGAGTCGAGGAATGGGTGAATGATTCCAAACACAGCCTAGGTCTCCGCCAAGTGCATCTCTTACCTGTCGCAGTAGCTGGGAGACAACTTTGATCTGCTGACCTCTGGACAGCAGATAGGTAAGAGGCACTCCGGTCACTCTGGCCATCTCCATGTAGTTGATCACGCACATCAACTTCTGCAGCAACCGCAGCGGCAGGTAGGCGTCTTTCAGGCAATACACGGCCAAACGTCGCCGTGTCTGTTCGTTGCCATTCTAATATCGAGCGGAAACATTTTGAATGAGCACAAGCGGGGCATCAAGGTTGATATATATATACGGGGCGAGAACGTTACCTGAAGATCGGTGATGATTGAGTGCTGCACGTCCTCCTTTTGTTCTTGCAGGAAGTGGAAACTCACAGCATTCAGTGTGTAGGAGCGCAGTTTGTAGTCCCTGAGCAGAACCTGACGAGAGTGCAGAATGTCATTACTCATCCGATGGGTCTACAGAAAAGGCTAAGAATACAGGATGCACAGAAAAATACACACCCCAACATATATTTCCTTTTAAATTACATAAAATTATATTTCAGAATGCATTTTTCCAAAACAGCCAATTTCTTATGGACATGTTGAATGTAGCGAGAAGAGGTCTGCCCTGACCTGCAGCAGATCAAACTGAACGCGGCCCTCCATGTTGATGATCTTGTTCTCTCTGCGGCCCATCTGCTTGCTCTGGAAGTTGAGGTCCCGCAACACCGACTTGATCCCTCTCACCCGGCCCAAATATGGAAACAGATTGACCTGCGCGCCGATGGGAGTTAATGACGGTGTCGCCTGACGACAGGCGGTTCTGAAGTATTCAAGTACGGCAAGCGAGGCGTCAAACCTTTAATGCGGCAGCCCGGTTGAGCAAGTAGGGGAAGTCAAAGTTCTGGATGTTGTATCCGGTGACGATATCGGCATCTACCGTTCTTAAAAATTCAGCCCAGCTCTGCTCAGACAAAATATCATGTTGAGACTGTTAAACAAAACAAAAAATGAAGTGGTGCAGAACGTGTCAATAAGAAACAGAGAGCTTGCCTGTAGAAGCTGCTTCTCTTGAGTGAAGCACAAAATCTGAGAGCCCACAATGCTGGCGCAGGACTGAAGCGTGAAGACGGTGCGAATGAAGGGCTCGGTCTCGCCCTGCCGCTGCACCATGGACGCTATCTGAATCACCGGGTCTTTGTCAGCTTCCGGGAAGATTCCTGAAATAGCCAAATAAAATACTTTGTTACAGTACATGTTTGTATACTTGGAGCGGTGTGCTCCCTCCATTTAAAAACAGACTCATTAATTTCTCGTAGTGGGCTTGTTACTTTTTTCAGTCCCCGTGAATGTTGACATGATTCAAAAAAGATAAAAAGAGAGGGGGACAACAACGGCAGTGAAGATCCCGATTGAGATCTCGGGGGGACTTAAAAGACAGACAAATGTGGCACGGCAGCAACATGGAGGAACATGAAATTGGGAGCATTCACAACAACGACGCACAGAGACTTCTACATTGACCAGAATCGCTTTTGAAATAAGTACAAGTACCTTTTCTTCCGGCACATTCAATGTCAAAGCTGAGGACGCGGAGCGGCGCGATCCTCTGCCACTCTCCTTCCGCTGGGTGACTTATCAGGTTGGTCCATGCCACATCCACCTCGTACTGACATAAGGATTCCTAAAAGACAAAAATAAATAAATAAAAGCAGACGAGTTTGATGCACTGTAGCATCGCAAATATTGGATGGGTGGAGTAAAGGTTGCCTCATGTCGGGAAAGGTACCTTGCCCGGGTGCTGAGATGTGTCCGCTGCACTTTTTTCCTCGCGGACTCTGTATTGGCCTTTCGGAAGTTCGATCCAGCAGCATCCAACCACATTGCAGTCCACCATGAATCTTGCAAAACAAAATATTCATCAGTATGAACAGAACATGAGAAAGCCCACACAAGCGTGGGGCGGACTTTCAAATACCACCCTGAAAAGCCGGAGCAGAGATTCGAACGCTGAACCTCCGAACTCTGAGGCGGACGATGTGACCACTCGAGCGACTTGATGCGCCACATCATAAAATGTTCGATTAAAAAAACTCACCTTATTTCAAAATCTATGTTGGCCTCAAAGGATTGGTAACATTGCATGGGAAAAGGTCCGCACTTCAAGCCCTGCTCCAGCAGTCGCTTGGCGGGTGCAATGAGACGAGGCATCGCCATGGTTATCCGCAGGAAATCCAAGCTTCGGTTGCCGTGGTAACCGTACATATCTGGAACAATGTCGACAGAAAAAACGATAACGAGGGCTGAGAGTCATCACAAAATTGCTTTCTGATGTTATCCGTTTTGGTTTAGGTGAATCGTAATCTGCCCGTTCTTCACATCCTCACTTTCTTTACGGGTGATGTCCACAGCCAGCACGGTGACGGAGATGCTGTCTTTGTTGGAGCGCATGTCCTTCAACACAGCAGAGTTGAGTTCCCTTTTAAAGTCACCCAAGTTATCCGGTGTGAACCCTTTTCACATGGAGCAGAGAACACATTTTGGAGTGGAAAGCATTCCCCCACAAACATGGAGACACTAAAAAAAAGTGACAGACGAAAAGGACGTATTCACCATTTGGGGCCGGGACATAGAAGTAAGGCGCAAAGCCATGAACGTGACAGCATACGCTATTTCCACTGTCTGTCACTCCAAACATGCGAATGATGGGGACTTTTCCATACGACTGACCAGGCATGCCTGCTACAGCCGCTCCTGCATAACAACAGAATTTAAGTCAAGAATGCAACAGGTGTAAAGTGGATACATCAGACGATGAACGATCTGTCACAAGAAAAGTATTACACTAAGGGGGCTCAATGTACCTAAATAATAGTCCAGATCAATCTGTTGAAACACCAAAGAATCAGAAGATGGGTCCAGTAAAGGGGCATGAGGCCTCCGCCAGCGAGGGTTTAGGTCTGTCGAAAAGAGGTCACCTGGCACAAAACAAGTTGATAGCTGTTAATTTCACGACAGTACCAGACTGAACTTGCAAACGGATACTTCTTACATACCAACAGGAATAACATCATGCCCAGCTTGCCCCTCCATCTCCTCTGAATCCATGTCCACATCATCAAACATGGACAATTCCTCCTCAAAATGTGAGGGACTGTCCTCCCATTCACCGGCCATCTTGCTGCGTTTGGCGTGGGAAACGCCACCAGTGAATGGTGCACCATTGCGCCTTTTATAATCCATGACGACAACTGAAAAACAAACACACATTTATCTGAACGCTGGCATCCTCAATGATCAACTAAACGCAATTCCACCACACGATGCCACCATTTGGCATTTTAAATATAGCAGGTCATGTTTGTAATTGTGTTGTTTTTTTATCAACATACCGACTTTCCCGTTTCAGGCGTTAAGTATTTCAGTACCAAATTATAACAGCGTGCTACCGGGATGAACTATGTAACAACCACAACCGCATCAATTTTGCTCCATCGCTGATTTAATCAAACGTTTACAAGAATTTCTGTCGTAATATTGTAGTATTCTGTGTTTCTGGTAGAGCGTCGTCGAAATCAGTGAAAGTTAGCTTACTTTTTCCCAACAGCTTGACTTGACAACAAATCCCGCCACTCTTCAATTCTGCGCAGAAAGCGCGGAAACCAACTTCCGGTTTGTGGCCCGTCCCATTCTGCAAACATGAGGAAATGACGTCTCAAATGCGCGCAGTCTTGCGTGTTTGAGAGTGCGACAGCAAAAAAAAAAAAATTGTTCAAGTCCACTTATTTTGGCAATGTCCTTAGACCAACAAATTCTAGAAACATGTATCCCGATTTGGGTATTGAATCTGAATTCACTTTTACTCGCAACCTATGCTGTTTGGTTTCATTCATAATAACTATAATAATAATAGAGTATTTCTTATATATTTTATAATTACTCTTGCGAAATTTCACACACACAAATCCATATTTAGTAATTTGATAACCTCTTTTGGAAACCTGACGGCACATTAGTCGCATATTTTTTAAAATTTTATTGACGCAAGTATTCTTCTTCACTTTTGCCGTCAAACTCTAAAACGCGATCCACAGCTGACAGCGCCATCTGGCCGCGATTTCTCCAAACCTGCAACACCGGAAGTCATTCCGTACCCTGTCGAGACAACATCCGCAAACGGGGAGACAACATGGTGCTGGAGAAGAAGAACTCGGCACGAGTGGAGGCCGGCCAGAGGAGAGTTCTGGACGATGCCACACGCCTGAGGAGGCTTAGTCGGCAGCTCGAGGCTTTGGAGAAAGACAACTTCCAGGACGACCCTCTGAGCTCGCTCCCCGCGCCAGGTCCGACCGCCCGCCTACCAGCCTTCAGTGAAACGGAGGAGCCTGAGAAGAAGAAGAGGAAGACGCGAGGCGATCACTTCAAGTTGCGATTTAGGAAAAACTTCACGGCGCTCCTCGAAGAGGAGAACTTGGCGGACAAGCCGGAGCCCAACTACCTTTCGGCGCTGGCCCCTCCCTCGTCGCTCCCCCCTCGCCATTTCTGCTGCGTGTGCGGCTTTCCGTCCAACTACACTTGCACGACCTGTGGAGGGCGTTATTGCTGCGTCAAGTGTTTGATTACACACCGAGAAACAAGGTGTCTCAAGTGGACGCTGTGACGGACATTACCCCAATGCCTTGGTAACATATTCATCTGGTCCAGGAACAAACACTTGGACAGTAATCCCCCAATTACTTACAGCACATTTGAAAATAAAGTTGTATTCAATTCAATACTTGCGATTTCATACTTTACCCATCTTTTTTAAATCTGCATTACTGTGAAGCCTCGCTATATCGCGATTCATTGTTCACCAATGCCACAGTTTGTAGTTTTTAAAATTATTTTATTTTATGGGGTTTACGGCATGCCGTCAAGTCTGAATTTAGGGTTGCGTGTCTTCAGTGTATGTACCACGCTGTGCTTCAACTTGCCCGGACAGCACTGAGCTCTACGAGTAGAGATGTAGTTATTATTAATAGCAAGAAGAAAAATGGAATGGCATAGCATGCTTTGTTGTCTCACCGAGCAATAAGACCACCACATGCCTGTTGTTAGATGCTCTGCTTGTATGTGTTGTTGCTCCATGTGTAAGTTGCAATTTAACATTTATACAGATTTTTGTTTTCTCTTATTTGGCCTTTCAAATTGTATAATTTGATTAAGATAGCAAACTTTCTTAAGGTGGTTCGCCATTTTGATGTTTAAATAAATATACAACGTTTAATTCTCTTGTTTGATGTGTCAACTAGCAGTGACAAATTAAACAGCTTGAAGCAAACTTGCTCTGCCTGTCACTAAGTGAACTGTGTGAAAGAGTGAGAGTAGGCATCGAAGAATACTTTGAAAATGTGTTTTAAACTCACTTGCTTGCCTGCCACCCTGATCACTAAACGCCAATCTCACCCATGAGTTCATGCATGATCTCGTTCACATGTGATAACATTTTCCGAGGTTGGCACTTGACATCAACAGCGCGGAAACATACTTGCACCTCATGGCAGTTACACAGCCCTAAAATTAGCCACACGAGACTTCCGTACCTCTCAGGTCGTCGGCTGAAGGCTTATTGAGTGTTTCCAGGATCTGAACCCGTATTTTGTGCGTTGTTGCACAAGTTGGGTGTCCATTCTACATCGGGTTTTAAAAATAAAAATGCTGTTAAAACCTTGAAACTGTGTTTCGTATTTCTTAGTTTTTATTTTGGACCCTTGGCACTTTTTAAAAATGTATTATTAGAATTATTGTTATATTTACTGTCTATTTGTATTGATGTTCTCCCGTGTGATGTTTTTGTATGTAACGTTACAATTTGTGAACTAAAATATTCTGCTCAGCCAATTGCGTTCCATAGTTAAAGGAGACGCCTACTTCCCGTGACGTCACACGTAGATGCGGAGAGAGTGAGCTCGAAGCCAATGGAAGCTATGTTCATGAATAATGTAAAACAGCGACGTACCGTTCGCGGACCGAGTTTACAGTACTTCGGTATCACAGGGCACGCACGGCCCATCCCTGACGTATGACCGCAAGCGCACGTAGCCAATGTGAGTGGATGACATTTAACAAAAGCTACCGCCCCCTTTTCCCACTGTTTTCCCTGTTCGATTGACAGCGACAGCTGGCAATGTGTATCCGGACCACTTGAAGTTCAAGCCGAAGGGTGAGTAGACATCCACGTTCTTAATCGCGAATCAACAACTGTGAATGACTTCCTCGTTCAACGCTGGCGTGTGTCAAAATGCGCCGTGTCCTTCGCGAGTTTCCGCAGCCGGGTTGCAATAAGCGAGAGTAGTCACGTTCGCTCCATCAAAGACGCTTTATATGGGTGCAGACATGCACGGTCAATGCTGATAAAATTGCCGCTGGAGTTCTTGAGTTCTGTACTTGTATTTAGATGGTGAGCGTCCGAGCTTAGCTACGTGTTCATTTTTTTTATTGACTGTAGGCCTTCTGTTCCCAGCACTGAAAGTAATGGACAACAAGTGGACAAGGGTATGATGATGATGATAATGATGATGGTTCTGATGAGAGTCGCTGAGGTGGTATCCGTTATAGTCTTAAAAAACGTTCTTTTACTGTTCTAAAGGCTTGTCAGCGGAATAGTACCTTCACCCTGACAGCGAACATAGGGCTGCAACTAACAATTATTTTGATGAGTGATGAATCTGATTAAAATAACACGTTTTAATTTCCATGGATTTATGCAAAAACACAAAATTATTTCAAATTCTCAAATAGAGTAGGATTCCGTTTAAGGCTGCACCTAATGATTATTTTAAAGGTGGATTTGTACTTGATCATGTTCAACAATTGGACTACATAGAGCCAGTTTGCCTGTGTTTCCCCTTTGTTTGGTGCTGTGTCAACCCAGCACAATTTCCCCAACGCTCTGTTATCAGCTCCAAAGTTAACAACCCATTTGTTTACATCAAACATGTTCCAACTTAACATTTCGAGTATTACACATTTGGCATGCCACTGAAAGTAGATCAAGTTTATACTCGATCCAGTCTTTTTCCACATCTGCGTCTTTTTTTTTCTGTTCTCATTTTCACCGTTTGTTCCCCAGGTTGCACCATTTGTGCAAGCAGGAACTGAACGCAAAGCCGTGCTCTTAATGCCAGGAGTTCACGCCTCCCCCTAAATGAGCTTCCTTCATGATAAGACAACAACGATGCAGATAACGTGCCTTTTTCCTGGGTTTCTAGTTTAATCATTCGAGTTTGGAACCCAGTAAGGGGCTACATAGCTTTTGTATGTTGTGAAAAGAACTCTGAGAAGGACTATTGGGGTGGGGGTTGGAGCCTGTTTTGGTATTGCTCTATAAACAATCTGAGATGGTCAAAGGGCTTCGTCTGGCAGCCTTCCCAAGTCGCTCTCTATAAAAGGCTCCTTTACGCTCCAACATGCACATACAGACACAATGGTGGCCCTAAATTGCGCAATGACCCCCTTTGGGAAAACAGACTGTGGTTGAGCTTTTACCTTTACGCAGATAGACACCGGTTCTCGACGTTCATGACTGTGCAACCGCCTTAGGCCACCATGACATGAATTAAACGGGGATGGGCAATTTAAATGATGGGATGGGGGCAGGGCAGAAATGTAACCTGCACTGCCGATGGGCCAAGCAGGACGGCACACTTCCTAATTAAAAGTATGACAAAAATTACATTTTTTTCTTTCAAGTGTTGAATATATCCATGTTTTCGGAGGACACAAATTTAGCATCTGGTGGTGGGGGGAAAATGCTGTTAATGTACCTTTGAGATCGATGTAGTGGCGACTTAGGCTGACGTGTTTAAATTTGGTGAACATATCGGTTCCCTATTTGACCCGATGGACCCAATTTTCTCGACCTAATATAGTGACGCCGTCATGCCAGTCCTGCTCTCTCTTCTTCTCTGGTGGAGAAGTACAGTCTTGGCTGTGGGGGCATTCTTAAGACATGTTTGCCATCTAGTGGTGAGCACTGTTATTACAATGCAAACATGTACCACTTCAGGTTCAGAACCTTTAATAGTGTGTCTAGCAGATGCCATTCGATAATGACCGCTAGTGTATATGGACGCAGTTAAGACTTCATATCTCTGCAAGGAGACTGAGCGATAAGATAAAAAGCTTTGAATGCAATCCACTGGATACGTGATATCCCGCCCATGCTGCTAATGATTCACCGACAAGACTCTTCAAAAAATTCTTTCTCACAAGTCGTGACTCAAGAGCCTCTTTGACAGTTGAGGTAAGCCCTCTGGGGGCAATGACTATTTGTTTAAGGTGTCATGATCTCTTGACAAACATTTCCCCTCTCACTTGCGAACTGGTGTGTCACCAGTTTGCACGGATGGGCTTTCAAAAGCACCTTGGTCAATCCCCATTTGAGCAATCCATATTCTCGTGCCAGGGTGAGTTCATGCAAGAAGATACTGGCAGTGAGAAGTATTGATTCACCCCTTGTACTTTACACAAAGGAAACGAAGACAGACACTAGATACATGTATTTCCAAATTGCATTCTATGACGTTGCGATGTCGGTGAAATTGATGAATTGTTCAGTCCGAGAAGACCAAGAGGTATCTGTGACCCTGGACGTTTGAGTCCTTCTCTCAATAACTCGCACTGAAGTGGTGTTTTGTGTGCTCCCAGTATGCCGCTGGCTCGCAGCTTATCCGTCACATCCCTGCCCGGGCTGGAGGAGTGGGATGAGGATTTCGACTTGGAGGATGCCGTTCTTTTTGAAATTGCCTGGGAGGTCGCAAACAAAGGTGAGCGTTTGCAGTAACTGTTGGGAACCTCACACACCCACACGCACGCGCAACTTTGGGTGACGTTCTATCATTTGTTGCCGCGCGCATCCAGTCGGAGGCATCTACACGGTCATCCAGACCAAAGCCCGCCTGACGTCAGAGGAATGGGGGGAGAACTATTTCCTGGTGGGTCCTTACGTGGAGAGCAACGTGCGCACACAGGTGGAGCTCATCGAGCCCACAAACCCTGCGCTCAGGAGAACCATTGACAAGATGAACTCCAGTGGGTGTAAGGTAAAGTGTCACCGCACATGCACAACAAACACACACACACACACATGCCGATGTTAGAATAGAATGTCCTGCCTGAGAACAGGCCCGCTCACTTACTATAGTGGGAGTGATTGTAGAGTGGGGGCCGCATCAGCCTTCTGCCCCAGATCATGCTTCGGAAGTCACGTGACATTTCCTCGCAAAGGTTAGAGGTTGGATGGAATGCCCTTCACTTGAACACGTTCACGCAAAGATAATCGAGCGCAGGCTTTGTGCTTTGCAGCTCTCGGTAGTGGGATCATTTTAAAGGGGTATTTTTAAATAAGCCCGTGTAGTACCACTCGGCAGTTTCGATTGACTGCCAGGACAAAATAAGAGTCCGCCAGGGTGTTTCAGTTTCAGTTCTTTATAGCGCTGCGTAAAAGTAACACAACGCCGTGTAAACAAGTTTCCCTCAGACAAAGAGTTCATATTTTAGATGCTGTTTGCTAACGAATTAAATTCACAAGTAAATGGACTAAATATTTTTAATGACAGCATTTGCAACTTTTGGCAGGTGTACTTTGGTCGCTGGCTGATCGAAGGGAGCCCGTATGTGGTTCTCATCGATGTGGGCTATACCGCTTGGTCTCTGGACACCTGGAAAAGTGAGCTGTGGGAGCTCTGTGACATCGGTGTTCCGTGGTTTGACCGCGAGGCCAACGATGCCGTGCTGTTTGGTTTTCTGACAGCCTGGCTCCTAGGAGAGGTCAGAGGTTGCCGCTAAGTTCCACAACCAAACATTTGAAAAGTTTTCAAACATACACCTCATGAACACGTCACGTGTGAATCATCTCTGCGTCTCTGTATTTGCCTCTAATCTGCAGTTTGCGGCCCAGTGTGAAGAGACGCCTCACGTCGTGGCCCATTTCCACGAGTGGTTGGCCGGCCTGGGCTTGGTGTTGTGTAGACACAGGCAGTTGCCTGTAGCAACCATCTTCACCACTCACGCCACGCTCCTGGGACGCTACCTGTGCGCCGGAAATGTCGACTTCTACAACAAACTTTCAGAGGTTTGTGTTTGAGTGTGTTCACCCTGTGTGCATTTGACACTTCCGTCTAGTTGTGATTGGTGATATTACATCTTAAATCGACAGTCAACAACTGCACATTTGCAGTTCGGCACCTGCGGATTGGCATATTTTTGTCAAAAATATATTTTTTTGTATTTTGGATGTTTCAGTTCAATTTGGATAAGGAAGCAGGGGACAGACAGATCTACCACCGCTACTGTTTGGAGCGAGCAGCAGCCCACTGTGCACACGTCTTCACCACCGTGTCTCAGATCACAGCCATTGAGGCAGAAAACCTGCTCAAAAGGAAACCAGGTGTGTAAGATGCTGCAAACTCGTTTCCTGAGACGGAGTCACTTGTGCCACGGGTAATTTTTACTTAGAGGAATAAAGTATTCGGGGAGTAGGCGGGGGATACGCTGAACTGATCGCCAGCCAATTGCATGGCACACATAGACCAACGACCATCCGCACTTACCACAGGACAATTTTGAGTGTTCTATCAGCCTGTCATGCCATGTTTTTGGAATGTGGGAGGAAACCGGAGTACCCGAAGAAAACCCACCCAGGCACGGGGACAACATGCCAACTCCACACAGGAAGGCCGAAGCCGAATCGTACCCTGCAGCTCTGACCTGTGAGACCGGCGTGCGAACCAGTCGCCCACTGTGCCGCCCTGCTTCTGCCATTAAAAAATTTAATTGATTAAAAAAAAAAAAACTTTTAAAACATCTTAACCAGGTGTGCCAATAATTATGGAGGGTATACACATAAAATATATTGTACAGTATCATCGGGTACTCTGTCTATATCTTGGAGATTTGCTGCATGAGTCTGTGATGTGTTCATTTTGTTCTATTGCCTTCCGTAATGTCGTCTTTCGCACCCCACACGCAGACATTGTCACTCCCAACGGACTCAACGTAAAGAAATTCTCAGCCGTGCACGAGTTTCAGAACCTCCACGCTCAGAGCAAGAATCGGATTCAGGAGTTTGTCAGGGGACACTTTTACGGGTCAGGAAGCCGAACACCACGCACATCTAAAAACATTTTGTATTGCAATCAGTTCTTTTGCTGTGTTATCACAATGGCACTTACGTCTTTGCGGAAGTGTCGAGCCGTGACCGAAATTGAGCTTGCACCGGAGTGCTTATTAAAAGGCGATATTGGTTTGTTTTAACCGCCAGGCACCTTGATTTCAACCTGGACAAGTGTTTGTTCCTCTTCATTGCCGGAAGATATGAATTCTCCAACAAAGGAGCCGACATCTTCTTGGAGTCGTTGGCCAGGCTCAACTATCTGCTAAGAGTACGCCTGTCTTGGCAGCATACTAATTGAATCGCGTCTGGATCCGAATCAAACGTCCATCCTATTTCTTTCTTACTTCTCGCAGGTCAATCACAGCGACGTGACCGTCATTGCGTTTTTCATCATGCCGGCTCGGACAAACAACTTCAATGTGGAGACTTTAAAGGGTCAAGCGGTCAGGAAGCAACTGTGGTGAGGCTGCCGGTTTGACATTGAGCGTTTCGATAAAAGTATTGGGACACCGGGTCATTGCACAGGATGAGGAAAAATGAATCATCCAAACTGAATTTGGTTCACCAATAAGATGTGTTTCAGGACTCGCCCATTTTGTTTATTTGAATCGAGGTTTGAATGCTATGAGAAAGAGTAGTCTTCTCCACACCGCAGACATTAATCGCGGATGTTCTTTAATGACAATTGCTTGTCTTTTGTTTTTGCTGACAGGGATACCGCTCAAACAGTGAAGGAGCGCTTCGGAAAGAAACTTTATGAATCTCTACTAGTGTAAGTTGACCTCTTTCGCATCGTCTCCCTGTCTTGTAATAAGCGCACAGGCGGTGTTTTGCCTGCGGTTGGATGATACAAAATGGGCTTGAAATTGGACCACTTTGCTATAAGCTATGATCCATTTTTCTTAGTGGACAGCTGCCAGATGTGTCCAAGATGCTGGACAAAGAAGACTTCACCATCATGAAGCGTGCCATCTTCGCCACTCAAAGGCAGTGCCAGCCACCGGTGTGCACTCATAACATGCTGGAGGACAGCGGCGACCCCATTCTCAACTCTGTGCGCCGCATCGGCCTTTTCAACAGCTCCGCTGACCGTGTCAAGGTATGTGGAATTGACCTCCCGCCACAATAAAACCATTCATCCCCACCACATCATTTGGCACACCTGCACAATCTAGTGAGATCCAATACGAGAGCGGTATCAAGGTCTGCTATGATAGAAGGGTCACTCTGCGCACTTTCAATAGATTTGGTCATTAAACGTCCTCCTTCAAGCACACCGAATTGAGAGATTATGTCAAACCAAATCCCCGTTTTGACACTTTGTGTCGAAATTGTTTTAGAAGCCATTCAAATTTAGTCTCGAGTTTACATTGTATTGCATTGGGGCCAGTAAACCCCCCCCCATGGAGCTGTGAGTTCACAATTAATAAAAAGTCTTGGCTTGTGCATCCACTTTGTGGTGAAAATTACTGCCACCTAAAGGACAGAGCATGAACTGCTGCGCAACAAAGTTATATTTTATTTATTTATTTATTTATTTATTTATTTATTTATTTATTTATTTATTTATTTGTTTGTTTGTTTGTTTATTTATCTATTTATTTATTTATTTTTTAATCCAAGGTGTGACGGCTGTTCTTTCGTGATTACATTCTAGCTCTGTTTATTAATTTGGTAGTTCTGGTGGTGTAATAATGGAGAATTCGCTCTATCATACAATTTTCACTTTCAAGTAGCTACTTGAAGTATCCGATGCCTCAAGAGTTGACTGCGTGACTTCCGTGCAAGCAGCTTTGGTTCGCTTCCAATTCTGTGTGAAAGATTGTTCATTTATGTGCCCCGTGAGCGACTGGCGACCACTCCAGGTTGTGGTCTGCCTTTTTGACTGAAGCCAACTGGGATTGACTCCTCCTTCCCGCGACTCTGAACTGTACGTACAGAACAAAAAAGAAATCAAATGGATGGATAGAAGTAGCAATTTGCTTATTCTGGATCTCATTAGATTGCGCAAGTGAACCCTAAGTAAAAAGCAAGTTTCAAGCCATTTTCAACACCGTCTGCACATCCAAAGCCATTTTTAGCCCTCATTATTGAACATCAGCATTTTGTAAACAAAGACGGGCAAGTTTTGACCGACTCTTCCATCCAGATTATATTCCATCCCGAGTTCCTGTCCTCTACCTCTCCTCTGCTTCCGATGGACTACGAGGAATTTGTAAGAGGCTGCCACCTGGGCGTCTTCCCCTCTTACTACGAGCCTTGGGGTTACACGCCAGGTTTGACCCACGCATGTCGACAAGACCGGTATTAAAATGAAACGGTCAACATGATGTCGTTTTTTTTTTTTCTTTTAGCCGAGTGTACGGTCATGGGAATTCCATCCATCTCAACAAACCTGTCGGGCTTTGGTTGTTTCATGGAGGAGCACATAGCAGATCCTTCGGCGTATGGTGGGTTTCTTCTTTCTCTTTTAGCTTCGGAACGGTTCCAAACAAGATGAGAGATGCGCTCCCGCTCACGCCTTTTACCTTTTGCAGGGATTTACATCCTGGACCGGCGGTTTCGGGGGGTGGACGACTCGTGTAACCAGCTCACTTCCTTCCTGTTCCAGTTCTGCAAGCAGAGCCGGCGCCAGAGGATCATCCAGAGGAACCGCACGGAGCGTCTAAGTGACCTCCTGGACTGGAGATACCTCGGCAGGGTATGACTTCACATTGGGAGCTTTTGACCCTTTTTGAAACTGATCCTATATTTCTCCGTCGCGTCAGTATTACGTAGCGGCACGTCACATGGCCCTGGCAAAAGCCTTCCCTGACACCTTCCTGTACGAACCTCATGACCCCACCTCAGTAAGTTAACCCGTAGGCTTCATTCTGTTTTTGATCTTGGGGAAAAAAAATACCCATCCTATATCCTCTGATGAACCTTCCCGCTTTCGCCTTCAGACATCGGGTTTCCGTTACCCCCGCCCCGCCTCGGTTCCGCCGTCTCCTTCCCTCTCCCGCCACTCCTCCCCACACCACAGCGACGTCGAGGACAACGACGAGGACGAACGCTACGACGAAGATCTGGAGGCGGAAAAGGACCGGGTGAACATTCGCCAGCCCTTCACGATGCCGTTCAAAAACAAGGTGTCTGCTGTCTACAGGGCCAACGGGAATGGCGACGGGGTCGCCAGCGAGAAAAACTGACGCGCAGAAAGGACGCCCGAACGTGCTCAATGTCACTCGTGAGATTTGGGATGACGAATACTAATGCCACACACGTAGAGAGCTAATTATATCTCCAAAATAATTTCAAGCGAGAATGTTGTGTCTTCCCAGCAAGCCGAGTCAGTTTAGATTCTTTCGGTCACACCAGCAATTCTACAGGTGGTTTGTTTTGAAGGAAAAGCAGCACGGCGCAAAAGTCACAATGGCTGTATTTTACTAACACTGGCTTAGGATAAAATATAACCTATGAGTCACTCGGATTGTTGTTGTTGTTTTTTTTTAATAGAGCAGGAAAAACAATTCATTTTTGCTGTTTTGTCATCTTTCTACTTCAAGGCAATACTGTACGCAGTCGGGACAAAGCCCGCTTCATTTGCTGTGAGTAAAAGTGTCCCCATTACAACTGTGTTGCGCAACTTTCAAATGTTTCCTATAAAACTCCAAAATGGTGAGGGGGAGGGGGGGTGTTGAAAACACACCCACTGTATCCTAAAACACCAAAAAGCTTGAGGGCTTCTCACACTGAGGGCTTTTGTGTTTTGATCAAACTTGCAAGCCAGAAAGTTTTTTTGCAGTGATTACTGTGAACCACCTCGCACTCCCGCTTATTTGCTTGTGTATTGACGAGTATTTATTATTGAGGGAGGGAGAGGAGGGGGAGGATGAGCCAGTCGGAGTTATTAAAAAAATGTGAATGTGTCTTAGTGATTGCAACTGTGTTTGCATGTACGAAACGAGCCTCGAATCGGACTTGGAGAATGAAAAGAAGGAAAAGCATTTTTTTTTGTGCAAGATGTATGTATACTCCCTGTGAGAGTTTTATCATTTCTTCCGATCTCACACCATATGAACATATAATAAAGATTCAACGTAGAGCACCTGTCAAAGGGTTGACAAACAAAAACTGCTGGGACTTCTTTACTTGCGTGTGTTTTATTGGGCCGCGAGGGGCTTTGGCGGATCACGTGACCAAACGCCGCGACACGTGCCCGCTGCTCGCCGCTGCTTGCAGGCTCGTCTTCCGTGGGCATGGGATGCTTCAGCACAAATAAACTCGACCCCCGTGACCTTTGCAGACTGGAAAGGAAAAAAATGAAACTAATCATTTTGAGGTGTGACATAGTGTAACAAAATATGATTACATTCTCAGTCATCCGAGGTCACGGTAATCAGATTGTATCAAAGCAATCTGCCTCTTTATTTGCCTTTAATTCAAAGGGCTCCTTCGGGTCAACATTTTCGCTGTGGCTGGTGAATGACCGGCCCGCATATGACGGCTCATTCAATCACCCGCTGACACAATCCCTCATAAGGACCACACTTCCTGCGGAATCAAAGCAGTCTTTGCAAGGACGGATGTCAGGACGTCAATATAAACAAATGACAAGTGATGACTCAAAAGTCTGTTTAGAGGTGGCTTTTCTAGTTTCAACTGCACCGCGTAACCAAAATTGCTGTCTGGATTTTTGTCCTTGGGGTGAAAAAACTCCCGACTGGTGTTACCATCCTCAGGCTCCGCTGTCGTGACAACGATTGTCTCATTCTTCAGGAAGAGTGGCCCGGATCGAACTGTTTTGCTACCAAGTGAGTGACACTCCTTCACCAGCCAGGCCGGGCAACAACAACACCACCACCCATTTGTCTTTGTAAGTACTTTCTTGTCATTATACTGCACATTTTTTTAAAAAACAGGTGATGCCTGCACTGACTGACGCACACACCTGTGTTATAACTCCAGAATCTAGTCTCAACATCACGTGGGATCAAAATAAAGCATGTGCGGATTTCACGAGGCGTGTCGCCGTAGCCGGTAAGTTCACAAAAAATAATCTCAATGTCGTGTTTTGGTCTCAACTCACACGACTTGATCAAAAACAAACGTTTCCACTCAACCTTGAGAAACTTGGAAACTTACCAAGTAAGCTATTCCAAAATGAGTTGTATGTTGCGCTACCGGTTACGGCGCCGAGTTGGGTTGGATTCCTTCTCACCGTGTGCGCTGAGAAACCATTAGGCCCCGTCACCTGAACCTCCACCACGTGATAATCACTCAAACTGGGCCGAGAAGAAGGGATTACATGAAATGGTGCTTCATTTAAAAAAACACACAAAAACAATGTGAGGGAGACTTACGCCGTGTCTGACACAATCTCTCCTTGAACGCCGTCAAAACCGAGCTTCCCTGCAGCCACCGCTGCCGTCGCCATGGTGTTGACATTGTTGGGAGCGAGGGGGCACAGCTCCGAAACCGAGCCCCTGAATAAAACCCGCCTCCCCTCTCCCTCCGCCCACTCGGAGGGGACATCTCCCGTCAGCCGGTAGCAGGATGGATGCTTGGACATTCTTATGAACAAAGCCTGCAGACAGAGAGCGATCGGCCGCACGGCCGTCGACTGGTTAGCACGTCCGCCTCACAGTGCTGAGGTGCGGGGTTCGATTCCGGCTGCGGTCTTTCTGCGTGGAGTTTGCATGTTCTCTCCGGGTACTCCGGTTTCCTCCCACGTTCCGAGAACATTTGCATGGCAGTTCAATGGAACACTCTACATGTGATTCTGAGCGCGGATGGTTGTTTGTCTCTGCGTGCCGTGCGATTGGCTGGCAACCGGTTCAAGGTGTCCCCCGCCTACTGATCTCGTGTATATAAATACTGTATGAGAAGATGCGGTTTTACCTGCAAGACGCCGCTGTCGTTCATCCTCTGGATGTCTTGACCTCCCCATAACGCACCGCTGGGGACGTAAAGCGTTCTTCCGTGCAACTGTGCCGCCTGACGAAGTTTCGCATTCAGGTTATGATCGGCGAGGGCGGAGGGGGAGCCAACCTGCAAGGGGGGAGTTCACAAAGCTACCTCAGCGACCAAAGACACCAATTTTTTTTTTAATTCCAAAACAGATGTTTTGAAAAATCTCAGTTGCACTGTATTTAGGACCAGTAATCTGACCAAAGGCAAAACATAGAAAATTTGATATATGCCTTGACTTTAAAATCCCTTTTGCACTTCCATTTTCTGCCCAATCAATGATCAAGTTACCAGTAATTCTTTATACATTTTCTTGACTCTAATTGTAGGTTTTTAAAGCAGCTGTGTTGAGCGTTATGAGCAATTATTCATGATTAAAACTCATTCAGTACCAGCCATTTCTGGACCAAGTCTGAAAAGACGTTTAAAAACCTCTTTGGGAGTGAATGAGATAATTAATCAACACTTGCAGGCCACCGTACTAACGTTCTGACAGTCATATGGAATTACTTGTAATAATATTCGTCTACCGCACAGTTTATTCTACAGCACGTTATATATTGTTCCAGATTCTTATCAAAAGGAAACACGTCACCATAAAATGCGAGTGAGACAGGAAGTGGACTCCAAATTCTTTCACCACCTGAGGATGGCACACCTCCACAATGACATCGCATTCCCTGAAGGACATTGGCGGAACAAAGTTAGATGTCGCATCGTGTTTCTTGACATTGTGCGTTTTGTCGCACGCTGTCAGAAACTCTTGACAGGACAAGAATTTTGTTTCCTTAATTGGCACCTGTCTGCGAAGGATGACAGATTCCCCAAGACAAGTTCATCGGGTACTAAACCTTTCATCTTTTCAGGCTTTCGGTTCCAAACAAAAGCCAATGTTAAGCCGACCGGGCCGCCATCTTTGATGATTCTCTCCACCAAGTACTGTCCTGAAGAGTAAAACAAATGGAATGTGATGCGAGCACATTCGGGTACAAAGAGCTTCATGAAGGTGTACGGCAGTGAGTGTTCATGCTGTGAAGCATTTCCCACCTAGATGTCCAAATCCGACAATTCCAATACGGAGGGAAGGGGGCCTTGCTGCCATTTTCCTTACGCGGTGGACCCAAACAGGCTAATCAAGGTTCAGAACATACACCTGCATATATAAACACATGCGTAAGATTCTCTTCATATCAGATCTCCCTCGATCAGAGTTATGACTCCACTCACCGATAATCCCACACCTTTGCCGGTCTCCCAATCTGAGTGAAGCACGTCTGGCAAAGGAAGCGTGGGAGCAGAGTACAAGGTATGACCCGCAGAGGCCAAAGTTAATCATTGTTGGCGCTCGAGCCGTTGGATTGGAATGATCACTCTTTGTCAAATATGACAAAATGATTTCAGAGCAGGGTTTGGGAGCTGCGCCCCACTGAATTTTAGCTTGTTCTGCAAAAAGGGGTGTGGCCACCTTCCTTGGACCCCCTCAGATCTCAGGAACTACGGGGTCAATCTTCATAAAAGGGGTATTGTTGGAAAGGGAATTAAACAAGGAATACAAATCTGCAATTGCTCAAAACATTGCTCTGTTTTTTAGTAATTTAACCTTTTGATCATTAATTTGACCTTGGAATTGACCCTGTGGATTACCTGACTGAAAATTGAAGAATAGATGAATTTTGAAACCAACCATCCATTTTCCACCCATTGTTCTCCTATCGCGTTTGTCCTCATCAGGCTCACGGGTGAGCTGAAGCCCATCCAAGCTTGATTTTTGTGAGAGCGGAGGTTAAACTTTGGACGAGTTGCCAGCCCATCGCAAAGACAAGCAACCATTCAAACTCACACGCACACACCAGAAGACATTTTTGAGTCTACAGTTAACCTAACATGCATGTTTTTTTAAATGTGGAAACCTCGAGTCTGGGGCCTGGATTTGGAACGCAGAATCTCAGAATTGCGAGGCCGATATTTATGCCGTTAGAACCCCTCTTGCTATGTGTTGCCTACAATTATTGGGCTTTTGTCTTATATGCCAAGATCCAAGGTATTAATAACCGTCAGTTTTACACAGCCATCTTCTTCAACTTTGCACATCGTGTTGATGTCACCACTGTATTCCTCTGGGTAGGTCAAAGGTCAAATTTCCTTTCACAATGACTCAAAACCGGGAGAAGGTTGATAATCAGGGTGTAATCACACAGCGAGGCTCAGTCTAAAGTTCGTGGCGTGGAAAGATCAGTAAACGTAGCAGATTTCATTCTGACAGCAACAGCGGGACAAGGCGCAGGCTTTTAAGCATTTTGTGTTTGTTTGTTTTTTCCAGGTCAATGAAATTAGCAGAACAGGAGGAAGCACTCTGCTCAGTGGACAATATGGACATCCTTGAGACAGATGCCTACGACAGACGGCAGAGAAGAAACACGGTATTTATACATGAACAAATGTTCATATCATTGATGTGTTCCTATGTTTTCTAAGCGGTGTGTTTCCTGTCTTTCAGTCCTGTGCTCTGCTGTTCTCTCTCACGCCCTTCTTTTTGGCCTCAGCCGCATACTTCTACCTGTGGACTCCAGACTCCCCGGCGTCCATCGTACTGGCGGCTGTCAAATCGGCACCGGCGCTCCTGCTGGCCGCGGCAGTGCTGAGCTGGAATGGAGGTCAGAGTGTCGTGGGTGTGGCGGGAGGACTTGTCCTCTCAGCTGTGGGTGACTGCTGCCTGATCTGGCCTGGGTTTTTCCTCCACGGTAAGAGACACGTTGGGGGGGTTACTCCCTTTTGTTGATTTTTTTTTTTTAAATGTCATTTACATCATAAATGACATGAAGCTAACAAAAACTGTGCTATTGTCTATCGTGTGTTTTAGGCATGGCTGCATTTGCTGTGGCTCATCTTCTCTACTCGCTCAGCTTCCTGTCATCTCGTTACGAGGCATATTCCTCTTCCTTGTGGACTGGCCTGCTATATCTGGTCCTGGTTGTGATCGCGGGAGGTTTTTACGCATACTTGTTTCCATTTTTACAGAAGGACCCAAAGTCGGACCTCCTAACCCCCGCCGTGGGGGTCTACGTTATCTTAATCACACTGATGGGGATATTAGCCATCAGAACCCGTCGCGCATTTACACTCTTGGGAAGTTTGATCTTCATCGTCTCCGACCTCGCTTTGGCTTTGCAACAGTTTAAGGTGACGGCGCCTGTGCAACACGGTAACACTGTTGTCATGGTGACGTATTATTTAGCACAGCTGCTCATTAGTATTGGGGACATAAGGGCGGTGGAAAAGAAAAATGAATTTGCAAAATGGAAGCATTCCTAGCCAGTATCCATGCAGCGCTCCTGATGTTTCCTTGCCCAACAGTAACATAGCACTGCCTAATATGCGGAGCTGCTGGATGAGAATAACACTGAAATGTATAAATATGTTTGTATTGTATGTATTATTACAAAACGATGAACGACTAATTGTTTTGGAATTCTTTTATTACCATAGTCTAATAACAATGACGCTGCGTAACATCAATATTTAAGTGAAAGTTTTCGATGTGAGCCGGTTTCTAAATGTATAAAAATACTCTTTGTTCTTGTTATAAATAAATACAATGTCAAGAAAATTGAAGACGTGTACATACAGTATCCGAGTCTTGTTTTAAGAAAAAAAACAACTTTGAGGATTGCACAGGTACTGATTTTGAAACTTACTTTTTTCAATTCCAAATACTAATTACAATGTATGGCCTGGCTCTTTAAGTTATTTTATAACATGCTGTATGACATGCAGAAAAAGACAAACGCATTCATGTTTATGTCATGAATCCTGACGACGAATGTCCGCTAGCAAACTAAAATTGGATGACAAAACACATTGGAGGTCAGCGGTCCATCCCGTGGTCGTCTGGCTGGTGTCCACAAAAACAAGCCATCCTCAAGCGCACACAGAATTCCAGTTCTTCCTGTTGCAAGAGAAAAAAACTTAAGTACAGGAATTTCTCTCGTGCCAGGACATCTTAAACAGATAGATGACACGACTGGTCGATAGAGGGCGCTAAATGTTTGACATCACTCTTAATTGATAACCGCGCTCGTCTTGTGTTCTATTAGCAATGTTCTTATTGTGCCTCGCTGAAAAATTCAATGTATCATTGAGGACAAAAGACAACGAGGTGAAATGGAAATTGCTGTGCTCTACTGAGTACCGTTCTGGTTAAAATTTGAAACCCTTCGGTGACATACCTGGCTTTCCTCTTTGCCTTGGAGCTCTCTGGCTCGCAGCCGCAGTAACTCTTCGAGACCGAGAGATGGATCCCGACACTCTCCGAGCCCCTTCACACAGTCTTCCACCAGGCTGGACAGACACAAGCCAGAGGACAGACAATGCAGCGATCCATGGTTTATACCACCGATCATCGGCTGCTACAGCCAAGCCCCAAATTATTCATACCCTCGGGGTTTGAATAATTTTGGGATTGACTGTATATGGAGCAGAAGACTGATAAATTGCCTTACCAACAAAGCGCACCGAGGACATGCTCATGAAAAGTTGAATGCGGAGCACGCAGCACAGAAACCAGCTGCTGCACCATCCCCATGGAGACCACTGTGTCTGCAGGAAAAATGAACGACACAATGAGGTCTCTGATAAACATCACAAGCGGTGGGAAGTCAAGAAGCACAAATGCGATATTCCCCCTGCCTGGAATTTTCAATCAAATCATGAAAAACGAATCATTTATCATGTTTTGTACCTTTCTGTTCAGGATGTGACGTCAGCAGATTGAGCAGAAGGAACGCCGACTTGGTCTGGAGCTTATCGTGTTTTGACTGCATACCTCTCATCAGCACGGAGAAGCCATCGTGGGACAGAAAAGCCTCCAGTCCGGCGTCTTGCTCTCGAACCAGACCTGCAGTTGCAACAAAAGGCATTGGAAATGTTTCATGCGGCGCATTTCAGTCACCATGACAAACGGAACTCACATGAGACTGCATAAAGAGCCTTGACTCTGACTGTGGGGTGGGGATCCGAGTCTGTCAAATGTAGAAGCTTTGGCAAAGCCTTTATCTTTAGCAAGTGATCCTGCACCTGTGGCATGTTCTGGGCACAGGTAGCAATCAGCTGAGCAGCGCTCCACCTCAACCTACTTTGGGCATGACACAAATATTTGGAGACGCAGACATCCAGGCCTCCCAGAACCATCAGGTCTAAAAGAGGTGTGGTGACACAATGAGGTTACTGTCGATTGCATATTACTCTCACTCCATTAATTCATACAACGTGGAGTAATAATACTGACCTCTGGCATTGTCAAGATTCTCACATAAATCTGACAGCAACTCAAAGGCTACTTCTCGCTCATCTTCATCTTCGTCATCCCTATCGCCCTCGCCGTTCACCTCCTCCTTGTTCAAGACAGCCAAGCACTGCTTCATCTGCTCCACTTCATCCATCTGTCCTTTGCAGACGTTTGCGAGAGCCTCCCTCAGCCATGCGCTCCTCTGAAAGGCAGAAAACAGAAAAATGGATGACAGAGATCAAAGGGTAGTAGCTTGTTGCCTGGCCTCAATTTGCAGGGTGTGTGTAGGCTTCTAAAAGCAACTTTTCACATGACCAACCTCTTCTGAAATGGGTTCCACAGATGGAGGCCCCTCTGCACCAGAGCCAGCGTCGATTGCCAACTGCAGGACTCCCTGAAGATTCTGGGGATATCTTCGATTTTGTCTCTCTTCTGTCATGTCGCTGAAAAGGGGAAACATACATCACGTATAAGTGCATACACATTCTTCACTCAAATGCCATTCAAGCGCACCTAGTCAATGTTCAAGAAAATAGCTTATTACCATTCCGCATCGGTCAGTGATTCTGAACAGTTTCTACAGTTTATGAGCTGCACAAACTAACTCATCGTCGTCCCTGTCGGTAGTGATACGATTGCAAACCGTGGACCTCCTGCACTTTTAACTGCTTGTCCGCAACCCACCCGAAGGCCCAATCGCCCAGAACCACCGGTTGCGGTTCACTGATTTAAGGACAATACAGTACCAATATGTCATGCTAGCTACATGGCATCAACAGCCCTCCTAGCTGTATTTTACGTAACACGAACATGTTCAGATCCACCTTACCTTCAAAGGCTCCTGAAATGATACTGAAAAAACAAGGACCCTTTTTTATTACCCCGAAGGTTGACGCCTCTTTAAACCAGAAGACACATGTAAGCGCTAGAACGTTCTAGCTATAGCAAGCGCATGAGTGTCAAGTAAGCTGCCATGTTTTACCGTAATGGTAAAAACAAAGCCGCTAACGGAATTTGGCACGAACAGCTGTCTTTCCAGTCTGTCTATAGTCGAGTAAAATTTCTCATTTGTTTTTATTTTAAAAGAAACAAAACACTTAAATCAAAACGGGTAATTAATTGTTATATTTAATAAATATTTACACAAAAACGTTGGACTCTCTATTAGCGAAGTTAAGATAAATTGATGACGTAGGGATGGAAACCTTTCAGAGAGTACTAGTAGAAGCGAGAGCGTTGAATATCCTCAGTGTTACGCAGCGTTTGACATTATTTATAAACACATTATCTTTTGTTGTCGAATCATTAAAAGTAAATGCAGTTTGTTTGGGAGTATTAAATGAACACGCTAGGACTAGGAATTGGGAGCGAGGAAAAGTAGGAAGTATTGCACTTGATTTAACACTCTTGGCAAACTGTTCGTCTTTGGATTTCCTGATTGTTCAAGATGGCAGCGCTTTTAGGACTGCGTGCTTGTGTCTCCGGTAAAATAGTCCCTTGTTCTAATTCTTCAATATTGTGGCGTCATATTTGTGTTGAGATTGTTCTCTTGCAGTACTCGGTGTAGATACAAGTAGTAGCGTAGTAAGTAGCAGTGTAATTGCAACCTTAATCAAAATGAGATGATGCGTTCTGTTCTCATAGCAGAGCAAGGTCACGTTACCGGTGATCGTAAGCTAACAATACAACCGAATAGAACGAAAAAGTGACCAATTGTTATTAACTGAAATCGGAATTTATTTATAAGTTTGGTCAGGTACGACCTATAGGCATTTTAAATAAATTCCAGTTTCAGTGTGTTTGGCATCTTAATAGCGCTTGTATTTTGGCTAACGTTTTATGTGATGATGCTTTCTGGTCAGATTAGTTGGCTAAAGATGTGATTTTTGCGCATGCACAGATTGAAACAGTTTCAATGAAACTAAATTGCATCCTGTACCACTGGTCTGTCTATTGCATGTGATTTTGTCTTACGCTACGCTTGTATTTTGGTTCTATTGTCTTCAGCTCTTCATCTGACCTCACCAAGCCTGGTGCAAAGCTCCTTTAAGCTAGTGAGTCTGTACAAAACAATCCTTTACAGTGTACAAAATACACAAATCAGTATTGCTAATTGGATACATCTTTATCTGTATTCATCTTTCAATCTTTCTATTATAGTGTGCTGTACCTCTGAGTCGGCGGACCTTCGCTGCAGAGGCTAAGAAGACTTATAACAGAGACAAACCCCACGTCAACGTCGGGACCATTGGACACGTGGATCATGGCAAGACCACCCTAACTGCAGCTATCACAAAGGGTAAGGTTGTATTCGAGCAATGTCTTTTTTGGGGGAGGCGAGAAAAAAAACGAATCAAGATTTCTGATAGGGAATCATGGAAATAAAGGATTAGTGGCTAATGGCTATTTATAACTGTTGAGACAATGTAGAAATCAAATATCAAAAATTTCTCTGCTAACCCTGCAATAAACAGACGACTGTTCCACGGTGTAGCCTGCCTTTTGCTCATAGTCAGATGGGACAGTATCCATCTCATCCGTGAACCTAATGAGGACAAGTGATATAGAAAATGAATGGATGCATGTATTTGAAGTGCGAAGATAAATAGTATTGTGGTTACAACTGTTTTTTCGTTTTTCTAAATCGTCAGTACTTTCTGATGCCGGCGGTGCCAATTTTAAAAAGTATGAGGACATTGACAACGCCCCTGAGGAGAAGGCTCGAGGAATCACCATCAATGCCTCTCATGTTGAATATACAACAGCCAACAGACATTACGCTCATACAGACTGCCCAGGTCATGCTGATTATGTCAAGGTAAGCAGTCTCTCTTTGTTGTTACGAGACAAAATTTGAGTTCAGAGCTAGCTTCAGATATGGTGCCACTCTAGTGAAGTGAAAAAAGAAATGGAGCACCTAAGGCACTGTAATGTCTGTGAGCAAAGAAAGCCACCAATGCACTTTCAGACGCCAACGCAACAAACGGTCAAACACTCAAAACATAAATACAAAATGAAAACACTCGCTGCTGTCTCACGCCCGGACGCTCGTCCTGAAATGTAATTGGCCAGCATGACTCCAGCTCCTGATATCACTCCCCTTTCCAGAACATGATCACAGGCACTGCTCAGATGGATGGTTGCATCCTAGTGGTGGCGGCCACTGACGGCCAAATGCCGCAAACGCGGGAGCACCTGCTGCTGGCCAGGCAGATCGGCGTCGAGCATGTGGTGGTATTCATCAACAAGGCGGACGCGGTGGAGGACAAGGAGATGCTGGAGCTGGTGGAGATCGAGATTCGTGAGCTTCTCACTGAATTCGGCTACGACGGCGACAACACGCCTGTCGTGATAGGCTCCGCCCTCTGTGCTCTGGAGGTGACAGAAGGCAGCATTTCATCACATGCAGGGATGATTCTGAGTCTTGACTGAATGCTTGTGATGCTTCCCGTCAGGGTCGGGAGCCAGAGCTTGGCATCAATGCAATCATGAAACTGCTGGAGATTGTGGATTCGTATGTTCCTTTGCCCAAAAGAGAACTGGAAAAGCCGTTCCTTCTGCCCATCGAAGGAGTTTATTCAATCCCAGGTGCGTGTATAAAAAAAATATATAAAGCTGCATTTTGTACGGTGGTATCAGTTTGAAACACATTTAATCCATCCTGTTTGTTTTTGCGTTCAGGCAGGGGGACGGTGGTGACCGGCACCATGGAGAGGGGCATCATAAAGAAAGGGGATGACTGTGAGTTTGTGGGTCACAATCGCAGCGTCAAATCTGTGGTTACAGGTGAGTGTCGGAAACAAAATAGAAAGGCATTAAACACCTCAGTAGAGACGAGCGTATAAGATATTTAGATTTTTTTTCTGAGGAAAGACAAAAAAGGCTTGATTTATGCTGCAGAGTAACGCTCATCAGTCACTTTCCATCCAATACAAGCGTGGGGGGAAAAACATCAAGATTATAACAATACATTTGAGTGTAATTGTTGTCCATGTCGATGGGCTCAGGTATCGAGATGTTCCATAAGTCTCTGGATCGGGCCGAAGCTGGAGACAACCTCGGTGCTCTGGTCCGAGGCCTGAAGAGGGAGGATGTGAGGAGAGGAATCGTGATGTGCAAGCCGGGATCCATCAAGCCTCACCAGAAAGTCAAGGCTCAGGTTTGGAATACACAGTACACCAATGCAAGCCGTCGCAATGGGTCCATCGTGTTTGCTCTTCCGAGCGATTCGGTCACATACAGTCGCTGCTGCTTTGAAGACGTTCTCATTTTTCACTAGAAGGAGGAGCCGTCACCAAGTCGGGTTTTGTTATCTTGTCTGAGTCGCACGTGCTTTTGTGTGTTGCAGGTGTACATTCTGAGCAAAGAGGAGGGAGGACGACACAAGTCCTTTGTCAGCAACTTCATGCCCGTCATGTTCTCCCTAACGTGGGACATGGCCTGCAGAGTCTCTCTGCCCTCTGACAAGGTGTGTGCTTGTATGTTGTCTGATTTACCACTAAAGTGAAACTCAGTTGAAATCGGTCCATTTTTTCAAGGTCTTTTCCATTCTCTGTATTACCCAATAGCCATCTAGTCACTCTGTCATTGGGTACCTTGTGTGGCATCCACTTCCTGCTGGCAGGCGTTTTGAACAGTTCCAAGACAATTATGCTATGTCAACTTTTTAAAAAAGTCATTACGCACAATACACAACATTTTAATATCGCTGGTTAAACTAAACATGCCATCTGATCTTATCTCATTCAAGGAAATGGTGATGCCGGGGGAGGACACCTCCTTGACCCTCACGCTCCGACAACCAATGGTCCTGGAGAAAGGTCAGAGGTTCACTCTCCGAGACGGCAACAAAACCATCGGCACTGGCCTGGTGACAGACATCCTGACAATGACAGACGAAGATCAGTGGGTCTCATAAAAAGGTTCATGGGGCACCAGGGTTGGGGGCAAAGATTTAAGGGTGGGTGGTTGTCAATATGAAATAATGTGATTCTTAAAAAAAGAAATGCAAATACACAGATTACATCACACACAGCATCATCCAATATGTTGCGATATCACATTCAACCAAAATATTTGTAAAGCTAAGCTACTGTGGTTGTGTTAAATCCCCAGACTGCTTAATGTCATTTATGTAATAAAATGTATTTAATACCAACTTGAGTTTTTTTATTATTTTTTTAATCTGCCATCTATGGACAAATGCTCATGTAAAATAGGGGAAATGACATGAAGTTACTACACCAAGTTACCACACGAGGGCAGCAAAGAGTTTTGAGAGCCTCTAGAATCGCACCCAGACGTTTTGTTTTGATGTCGATTAGCTAAACAGGTGGTTTCCTAACAAATTTAAAAAACACGCATATCCAGTTAATTCAAGACAAAATTGCCCGTCAGTAACGTGACTGTCCAAGGTGTGCCCCAAATCAGCTGGGATAGGCTTCAGTTCCCTGTGACCCCGCTGAGGACAAGCATCATGTCACTCGCGACCTCCTTGCCCTAATGTCATCTCCACAACGCAATCGTGTTGTCACAATCCTCTAGATGTCATGCAAATATTGTTTGCCACTTGGGAGCCATTAATACAAATGACACTGATATCGAACGCTCAATCTGTGACTTTGACTTTCCAATATTTCACTCGATGATGTTTTGTGACGGAGCTGGAATGTGTCGGAAAAATGGCAACACAATTAACCCTTTCAGGGACAGCGGTTACTACAGTGGACAGCTTCTCATGTTATCGGGTTACAGGGTGCTTGAAAGGGTTAACAGTGTGAAGAATTGGGACTTTTTTGTGTTGTACAGAACAACGTTTGTGTTTGCCACTGGATTCCACGTGGTGGCAAACTTGTTAGGCGTGGACGTGTTGAGTCCGTTTCGTAACCAAACGGCAGTGTTGGAAGAGGTGCTGGTGAGCTCTAGTGGGTTCTCAGTTGATTTGTCAGTATTTATATTTGTTGAATCAGTACTTCTGCTTTTACCAGAGTAATTTTCAGAGTTCTTGTTGTCACCTCTGATGGACTCTCGCACTTCACACAGGAAGCTTGGTCAACTGCGTTTACTGGCGGTATTCGAGTCAGGGCCTCATCCTGTAATCCAATCAGCTTGTTGCCGTGATCGCATACTGTATGCGTGGACCGGACGGCACAGACAGATTTGCGTGAGTGACGTGCTCAGCTGCATGTCAGTATGTTGCAGAACGGCGAGGTAAAGCGATATGACTACACGGTAAACACGCTTATGTTTCAGTGACCTTGATTCTTTCTGCTGAGTCGATGCCATGTTGAACTCTACGGAGCTGCTGCTCCACGCAGAGTCACGTTTGGACAGTTGTGGTTTCAAAGAAATGGAACAAGCAGCGATCAACACTGCTGGGACTAAAAGTTGTCCCGAGCATTATTTGCGCTTTTCTGCTCATTTAGGTTTGAATCTCAGGCTCCGGGCTTTGTGTGGATTTGAATGATTTTCACACACTTAGGCTTAATTTCTTCCACGTTCTGAAGACGGGCATGTTAGGTTGAACCCGTAAGAGATTTAATTCAGCAGGTCTGTTCTCACCCGCCGGAAGGTGCAAAATTGTACTCCAGCAGCCACAACAAAGAAGAATTGTGCTGGCGTCGTCGGCGGCGTGATAACATTATGTAACGTCTTTGCTTCGACCAAATGCTCTCAAAACGCTGATGAGTTTGATCACAAATGATCAAGTACGAATAAGTTCAGACAAAGGCAAATAAATGGACGATCCTAGACAGACACCAGATGATGTCTTATTGAATATTCACGGAGCAGAACTTGAAGTAGACTGTCGGTGGAATCATGTTACTCCTCTCAACCTCCACCTCCTTCTGCCACCTGTGGGCAAGCAGTGAAGAAGAAGAAGAAGGCTTGTGATAATTAAGGCTGCGGCCCACTCTTCACGTTGCAATCCTGACTTTCCACGGGTTCTCTTCCTCCAACTCTGTAGAGTGGGTGGGATGCATCCCGTGATGTGCTCGACAGGACGCTTACATCACGCTGCACATCTCACACCGTACAGCCAACATTCTGGGAGGAATTGCAGATTCAGCGATGCGAACCTTAAGTATGGATGAAATGATTTTGTTCATTACAATCTTTGTGAAAATGTAACCGTTTAAAATAGGAATTTTGGTCCTCACCGCTTGTTATATTACACTAGTAAGTGATTTGCAATTACATGCAGGGCAGCTTTGAAGGTCACATGTCAGTCAACTGGCGCGGATCTTCGGGTGGAGTGCGTCCATAGCAAAGATGTTTCCGAAGGGGTTGCATAAGTGTGAAAGAGGAAACCTTTGACCCCAATCAGATGCTGTTACCCCAAAAGAAAAGAGCAAGACTCTTTCACCGCCAGTCCCTAGTCAAACAGTGCACCTTTGGTCTTCTCTAGCCGTCATTGGCAGTGAATGAGTTTTCATATTGTTGCAGTCTAATTCCTCAAGGACGCCATTGTTGTAAACACTGGCATAATAGAGCCAATGACCAAAAACAAACTGCAATGACAAAAAAAAAAAAATAAAAGAAGCATGTTTATTTTCAGTACAGAGCTGACGAATTGAGTTCACATTCTCTTCTTCCCATCTTGCTTTTTTTGTTGTTGTAAAAATGGTCAAATAATTTATTTCCCAGAGCAAACCTTTGCTATTTTCAGCGCACGTCAGCAAGTTCCGAATGCAAACGTGTGCAACTGTGCCGAAATGGCATTCGGGTGCACACAAGACCACAATAACTCACATTGAAGAAAGAGAGAAATGGCTTTGGATGATTTATTGGTGGGCTATTTTGGTTCTGTCGTTACATATTCTCTCATATTTACACACTGGAAGGCTTTTTAACATGTCGATTATTTTCAGGGCTCCGCTCAATTCATAGTCAATTCATAGCAAATAGCACAAACCCTTGATCTGATGTCGGTTGTTTACATCTCTACATGATTTGTATCTTAAACTAAATAGGAATGGGCGTTTGTGCTCGGGTAAATGCACTTCATCAACACACCGCTCAAACCTTCAATTGATTATTATTTTTGTATGTGTTATTTTGGGACCTGGCTGAATGTTTTGAGCAGAACGATGCTGCCCACAACTGTCGTGCCTCACATTGAGATCTGCGTCTGTTCTCGAGTTGTGTTTAATCAACAATCATGACCGCACCGTCGAAATAAATAAATGATCCATTGGTCCATTCATTAATTATTATGACCTATCCCGAATGCTTTCACCCCATTATAGGGCATGACTATTCAACAGGTGTTTCCATTATTTCGCAAAGCGATACATTTGTAAGCTTTTGTTAAATTGTTAATTATTATCATTTTATGTTTGACCATTACAGTATTGTCTTTGATGTTAAAGTTACCTAAATTATATTCTCTTTGATAGTTTCTTAAATATGTTTATGTTGAGAGCGTCTGATTGGCTGAAGGAAACAGGAAGTGTTTTATTAGCGGAAGAAGGTGTATCCACTAAAAACTACGAACCGCTCAATTTACACGTTGATTGAATCCCAATCGTCACCGGGCTCACAGAGCACTTTGTAGGTTTCCATTCTTTCCCCTCCAGTTGCTAATGCTTCACTGTAATTGCCACAGTGCTTCGTTATGGCCTTTGCTCGCGGAGTCGTCGCTGTTTGCGCTTCTTAGTCTCGTTTCTATACTACGATACCCTAAAGCTGCAAGCCGCACCACGTGCCACCGATGTCTAGAGGTGAGCTACAGAAAGTATGCAGTTGTCACGAATAAAACAGGGGAAAAAAAGCCCCATGCACTCTTGCCACACTCTTTTACACCGTCGCTCTTTTGGTTCAGGGCTGCCGCCAATGACGGAATCATACAGAACACGCTGCTAGTCTATTCCAGTGTTTTTCAAACCCTGTGCCGCGGTACATTGGTGTGCCGCGGTAAAATATCCAATTTGTATGCCTGTGCGGTCTATCGCCCAGAAAGTAATCGTGTAGTACCCTCCTGTACCGCTAGGGAGCAGCAACAGCTAGCCAATTGCCTTGTGTTTCGACCACTAGAGACAAGCGAATTTGTGCCGCATGAATGCAGGACGACAGTGAAAAAAGAACATGAAACATTATAAAATACTTTTTTTCTTTGTGTTCATTGATTCCAATTCAAGCTGTTATAACGTCATTCTTCAATGTTAAAAATGGTTAGAGTAACAATACAGTATAACACGTTATAAGCGTTTTTTTCTTCTTCACATTTTCAGCTAGTGGTGTGCTGTGAGATTTTGTCAATGAAAGAAGTGTGCCTTGGCTCAAAAAAGTTTGAAAAACACTGCTCTATTCGATGCTCCAACCACGGTTCACATGAACGGGAGCAACATAATGAATGGCCTTCAGAGGAATGGGGCGTAAACATTTATTTGCTTCTCCCGTAGCCGCACTGCCATCTGCTACAATGTATTGACAGTATTGATTAGACAATAGATTATTTCCTCTGTTACTATGCACAAACAATTGGAAAACGTATTGTGGTTCAATCAATTTTGAAACACTGCCTTGCCATGCATCTGCCATGGTTGCCTCCACCATAGTTACGTTTCATGTTAAGTTCCAACCTACTGTTTTGTAAATTCCTTATTTTCTTTTTCCCTTTATTCACATAAATTTCCGTTAATTAAGTTTTCCATTTTGGAAATTCTCAAATTTTTGCAACCCCAGCCCCGCCCCCTTTTTACATTTTTTTATTTTACCAACTTTGCAGTCATGCACGCAACGATCCTCTAAATAATTTTTGTAGTGTCTTTAGAGTCATTTTTCTCTTCAAAGTGATACACTGAATTTCCGTAAATGTCAATTTCAAATCTCCGATTCTACACTGGATGATTTCTGATCACGTTCAGAGGTGCTTTGCTCATCCAGGAGCGCCGTCGAACACTGTCTGTCTTCGTCTTTGTCAAAGTCCGCCTCCTCCTCATCCTCCTCCTCGTCCCTGCCGATGAAAGCCAGCTCATTCTCATAGCAAAAGGAGTTAGCGCCTGACCTTGGGAACTTCCTGTCCTCCATGTCCCTGGCGCTGCACCTCGGGGTGGACGGTACCTCGAAGGTCTTGTGAAAGAAGGAGTAATCGATTCTGTACTGGCTCTTCTCCTCAAAGATGAGTGGCTCAAATCGGTGACCCCAAAGGATCTCTGACGACAGGTAGGAACTGCGCGCCTGCGTCGTCATGGCGGTGGCTTCCACCAAACCTTCCAGTATGATGACAATCTCAAAGTCCGCCGTCTCCAGATCCTGTTTGCTGATGCCGAACAGAGGACTTTCTTCATCGATCTCGTGGATGACGGTGATGGGCGCGACCAGAAAGAGGCGGTCGGTGCCTCTGTCGTAGCCAACGTTCATGTCGATCTGATCCAGGGGGATGTACTCTCCTTCCTCCGTGTAACGAGGCTTGACCATCTGGGCTCGGACGTGAGCCTCCACGATATGGCTTTTTCTCAGATTAGCCACCCGAAACATGAGGCACAACTTTCCGTCGCGCATGGCGATGACGGCGTTGCGGCTGAACAGGAGAGTCTCTGCTCGCTTTTTAGGCCTGGCCATCTTCGCCATAATGGCGCCAATCATGAAGGCGTCGATGACGCAGCCCACGATCGACTGAAAGACCACCATGAAGACGGCGGCGGGACATTCCTCTGTCACGCAGCGGGCTCCGTACCCGATGGTGGTCTGCGTCTCGATGGAGAACAGGAAGGCGGCCACAAAGGTGTTCACCTTGGTGACGCACGGAACGAAACTTTCATCCTCGGCGGGAAGCTCCATGTCGCCATGCAGTAGGCCGATGACCCAGAAGGCGAGGCCGAACATCAGCCAGGAGACCACAAACACCAGGCTGAAGATCAGAAACATGTAGCGCCAGCGTATGTCCACGCAAGTGGTGAACATGTCCGAGATGTAACGACTCGACTTGTCGTCCATGTTTGAGAAGTGAATGTTGCACTGGCCCGTCTTGCTGACGAAGCGGCCGTAGCGTTGGCGCCTGGTGTGGATCTTGCCATTGCCAAAGCTCCCCACGGCAGGCATGCCGGTCAGTCTCAGTCCTTCCTCTTCACACGATAAGAAACTGTGCTGGTGGGCCCTTCCCACGTTCATGCCTCAGCAACGTGGCTTCACGCGATCAGGCTGACACATACACGACAGGCTGAGCTCCGTCCAACGCAGACTGAAGGCTCTCTGGAAAGAAAAATGTTAACCCTTAATGGGGAAAGTTGAAAATCAACATTGCAAACCAAGATAGTTATCACGCTGCATATCAAGTCTTGTATATTTTCTACAGCCTTTTAATTCCACTATCGCACACTTCATATTGCATCTATATGACCCAAAATGTGTATTTGTCATTGCGTCTTTTTTTTAACAATAGTACTAAAGTGATTCCAATTCCGAATCCCTCCTATTCTTGGTCAATAAAGAGGAATGGTTGTAATTCTGATTTTGAGACCCAGGTACCACTTTCAGGGAAGAATTTATTTGAAGACCGTTTCATAATCCAAATCGCAGTTAAATATAAAGATTATTTATTTATTTTTTTAGCTTTTCAACCTCATTTTCTAAATCCGCTAATCCTCACCGGGGTCGCGGGTGTGCCGGAGCCCATCCCAGCCGTCTTCGGGCAGTAGGCGGGGGACACCCTGGACCAGTTGTCCGGCCAATCGCAAGACACACGGAGACGAACAACCATCCGCGCTCACACTCTCACTTGGGCACAATTTAAATTTTTGAGCACACAACAAACACATGATGTACCAAATATGGTTCCTTCCCTCAAATATCTTCAACTCTATTCCGTAAGCATATGATGGTTGATGATGATTTCACAATCTAGGTTCCTGAGCGGCTCCCTCAGTAACAGTATTTGTGTTTGTAGGAATCGATCAATCCTTCAGAAGATGGATGCATACCGGAGTACCAGTCGAGATGTGAAAGTGTGATACACATGGAAAATAAAGTTACCTTCACTTCGGTGATAGAAAATATGGTTTTCTGTTGAACAAGGTACAGAAATAGCCATCTAATCGAATGCGCTGCCACTTTATGTGACGTATCGTCTGTTTCTGACAGCTGGCCTGAGTATTGGACCGGAGCCACTGATGATGCCGTGTGATTCCCATGTGAGGGTGTGTTGGAAGACACTGTGGCTTGGGGGAAAAAAGAACTTCAACCACAAACTTCATGCAAGTATTTTGAGAGAAGAAGAAATTGGCAGAGACTTGTAAGTGACTATTCAAGTGTACGCTTTGTTCTTTTCAATAGCCGTATGGTGATACATTTCATTAGATTACTAACACTGCTCTTCCTCAAGAGCACTTTGAAACAATAATTCGTTCCTTCGTCACATCTCGGCTGTATGGCTGTAATGCACTTTGGAGTCAGCCAATCCTCCATTAAGCATCTCCAGTTGGTCCAGAATGCTGCTTCTCACCCCTTGACTGATACTCGTAAGAGGGAGCACATAACTCCTGCGGACCAGACACGATTAGAGGTACCGAGAACTAAAGGGAGGCTCAGAGGCATCTTCATTATTAATTTATTGCCTCACTGTTTGCTGTTGTATGGGTTCTTTTTGCTCCACATACAGCACTTTATATTACACCGGTGGCTGTTTTAAAGTGCTCTATAAATACACTTGAGTTGGTATCATTCATTGTCTGTCATTTTTTTTTTTTTTTTTGCGCTGATTGGCTTGCGTCAATCAGACAGTTCTGCCCCGCCGCTTCCTGATAAAGGATTTAGGCTAATGTTATTACTTCTCTACTGTTTGGTCATAATTGGGCGGTCGCAAGATTAAAAGTCAGGGAAGCATGAAATTGAAAGTTTAGGACACAAAAGTCATTTATGTTAATGCAGACTAAACTGACGTTATAAGATTAAGTCACAGGCTACCTGTCTTGGCCTTACAGGGAAGTTGCATTCATTTGACGTCACCAAAACTTGACCCCGTCAAGCTGCAGGGACCCAGCGGGTGACATGACTCTAACTGGGTCAGTGCAAGATGACCCACTGCTTGGCAGTTCGCTGCAAGCACATTGCTTTGGCTATCATTTGGTTATTTCCTGGCACTTTGTTCAAGTCTAAAATGAACGGTATGGACATTGATGCCGCAGTATGTGGATGGCTGGCTCATCAGTCAGGGGTTGGACTACACCCTTTGATTCCAAGTACCAGTGTACTGTATTATCTTCGTCTTTGGTCATAGCCCTTAAGCAGTTAAGTCATCAATTGGGTATTGGTTCCCCATTATATCGTATTTTTGGTGAAGTTTGGGTTCCATCATTTCAATGTTCCAGGATGCAAAATCATCTGTGAAGCGTTTGGACGGGTTGAGCCCCGCCTGCCCTTTGGGGTGAACGAGGACAGAGACTGTGCGCCAGGTGCTCACATCCATGTTGTCCTTCGAGTGAAATCTAAAAAGGTTTCCTGGTTGGGTACGGATTGATTTTGTTCCCGGGAACCACAAGTAGGTGGCGTGATGTTTGGCAGTGAACGCATGTCGCCTCGCAATGCTGAGGTTTGAGATTTGCACGATCTCCCCGCGATTTTCTACCGCATTCCAAGGACTTGCATGTCAGGTTCACCGAAGACAAATTGTGAAGAGTTGTTTGTCCAATCTAGGTTGTACCTCACACCTCTCACACACAGCCAGCTGCAATAGGGTTCAGCTTCCCGTGACCCCCGATAAGCGTTCAAGAAAACGGATGGCGTGACAAGCAAATGCAGTACAATAATACGTTTGCACGTCGGCGCAGTAAAGTTCGTTGAAACGCATTACCAAGTTGTGTTTGTGTACGAAATGTGTGTCTATTTGAATGACTTCACATTGGCATACTCACATCGCTCTAGTTGCTAGGCGTCAGGATGATGAGGATGAGTGCCCGAGGCGCACTATTATCTAATATATGCTATAATAACCGTCCGCCTGCTGCTGCTGTGATCTTCATGCCGGAGCAGAAAATCATTTAATCCTGCGCCGTCATGAATATATGAATTCAAAATGTGGAGGCTACTTACCGTTTTGCTGATTAAATGTTGATCTTCCCCGCTGTCTTTTTTTCACTTCCAGAACTTTCCGTCTTTTGACCAAACTACTGCATATTTCCCGGGAGGGGCGGCGGGGGGGGCTTCCTCGTTGGTTCTTCTTTTTATGGGTAGAACCACTCTATCCTCGTGAGGCAAAAAAGTGCATCGCCGCACCACACATTCATCTCCACAAGTTTGAATGCACCTGTTCCTCTTGCTCTGGTCACCGAGGAGAGCATTCCAACCAAAAGTCCGTGACCGAGTTACTGCTTGCAACCCTCCTCATCTGTCATCTTCTTCCACACGTCTGCAACACTTTGTGAGTATCTCTGCTTACGTCTGCCGGTTTTGCTGAAGATCCTGCTCCGTATCCCACATCTACAGAACTAATGCGCACCGCTCAGCCCTCCCTTCCCTCCCTTCCACTGTGTCATAGTACATACTTGGCATTTGGAGACAGCGCAGTCTTGCTTTACCAAGTGCGGCACCGGTCAAAAATACATAATAGCTTAGACAAGATGAATGTGCGCCGAAGACCTCAGAAATGATTCCACTAGATTTGATTGGGGTCAAGTAGGTTAAGTTTGTTGAACTGGACAACTATATTAATGACCCTCTGAAGTGAAGCAGAGACTTTTTTTCTAAATACTATTTGTGAGGAAGCAAAAACTGATCAGATTTGGAAATTTCCTCAATACTTGGTAAATTTCACACGCTAGTTTAAAGTAGCAGAAAATCCACCGCTGGCCTGACCCACATTCAGCAGAGGCGGTCACACACCATTGTATGTATGTGTGCTTGCGGGTGCAATGCAACATCTGCCAAATTCCAGACAACTGTGAGTGTCAATTTTAAGATCGGAATCGGTCCCAAACAATAGTCCTGCTTCATTTGGGTGATCTAAAATTAAAGTAGGCTTGTGTAAGTGATGCTCTCCAATGTAAATAGGTTACGAATCCGCTGAATATATGGCAGATCCGATGCGGGGGTAACAGCCAGCGGAACGCACCCTGCAAGTTATTTAAAGTCTGCAAAGTGGGCCAGCCTGGACCCCGCTTGGGATTTGGGCTACTTTTGATCACATTCTGATCACCTTTCAAGTCAACAGCACGCGCAGCCCTGCGACATCCGCAGTGTTAGGCCATCTTGTGGTTTGAACCTGTGTGAGGGGATCATGTTGTATGTTTTATTGGTGAGTAGCATTGTTTGTGGCCGGGTTCATATGGCAGGTATACAACGATTACATAAGACTAGAACCATCTGTTAAGGCCCATCTGAGCAGATCTCATGCTGGTCATATTTTGTTGCCGTGTGTCTCCTTACTTCTTTTTTTTGGGGCTATTGTTCTATTTTATGCACTCTCTAGGAACTTCATGTGAATTTTTGGACAGTGACAAATTAAGATGACGATTTAAGGCTGCATTGGCTACATTGTTTCAGCGTGTTTCTTAAACTAAGATCCTCGGCTCTCCTTTGGGGCTGCTTTGTTACACCTGGCACAGTTAAGAAATATCAAGACTGTCAAGGTATTCTCGAGTCCAACCTGTCAGAACACTTGGCCGCCGCCATATGCTATGATGGATCATCCAACAGGAAAAGGACCCTAAATGCTTAGCTCAAAAACAGAATTAATTGGTTGGATTTCTGAACGAGACACTGTCGTAGGATCGTGGTTCGCGGATTTACTTCACGGTTATGAGGTTCAGGTCTACAAATGATGGGTAGAAATACAGACGACAATATTTTTTATATGTTTATTTGGCTATCAGAGTGCTTGGGGGGGGGACTTTGTTTTTATATTGTTTGCTTTTTGAGGGAGCTGGCTCTTTGATGGCACTTCCACAAATATTCATCAGCCTCCAAGCTGAGGTTGGCGATGGTAAACTCATGTTGGATCCTGCCAATTGTATTTTTGCCTCTGGTGACCAGTGTGGGATTTCCATCCATCGTCATGGAAACACTGACAAAACGTTGCTTCCATCACAGAGGACGCATGCGGGACACACGCCCGTGTCAAGTCCTCGCCTGTCTTTGCTCCTCACGGGTCTGTAAACTCAACCTTTTGGTGGCCACGTAACTCGGGTGTGCTCCGGTGTTGTTGCTGGTTGCAGTCATTGATCTTTGCGTGACTAAATAGGACATTTATTTTTGTAGCCTGTGCAGGTGCACCTGTGCGCTGGTGGGTTTCGTATCGGCCAATGATCAGTCATGAGGCTGGGGGAGCTTTTGTGGGCCAGCTCAGCTCAGAAGGAATCCCACGGGACCGCGCGCACAGCGTGATGTCACGCACACGCGCTGGGAATGCAGTAAAACAGCTTTGCGTTGGGTTCTCCTTTTGCCAATAGGAATGGGCATCACTTAGGTTTCCATCAAAGTGTAAATGTCAAGAGAAATGAAATAAGCAAGGTTGGGGATCATTATTTGACCAGGAAAATGAACTTCGTGGCTGCTGCACTGCATTATTTATCTAATTTGGATACATGACGGAATCTAGATATTAAAAAAAAAAGCTTTCAGTATGATGCAGTGCAGGTCTACGCCACTGCGAATTTCAACCACAATAAAACACAAAAGTACATATGCAAATAAGGCGGCACGGTGGACAACTGGTTCGCACGCCGGACGACTGGTTCGCACGCCAGCCTCACATTGCAGAGGTGCAGGGGTCGATTCCGACTCCGGCCTTCCTGTGTTGAGTTTGCATGTTCTCCCCGTGCCTGTGTGGATTTTCTCCGGGTACTCTGGTTGCCTCCCACATTCCAAGTAAACAAAAGACCGTGAGGTAATGTGTTCAGAGATGTGCATGTGTAAAAAAAAAAAAACACTTTTTAGCGAAGCTTATGAACTAACTGATCTTTAGGAATTTGACGTTTTCCTCTCCTATTGGGGACGTTACAACTAAATGAAAACACAAAAGCAAGTTCATCTTCCTCATCTTGTGTAGGTTGCGATGCCTCCTCCTGCTCTTTATTGAACATTTCAGCGTCCTCCTCCATGTCTGATGAGGTCACGTTCCCAAGATAGCCAGCACGTTGTAGTTGTTGTTATTTTTGATCAAATATATCGCCTTGCACTGAACTATTTTGAGTTCTAGACAAATTGTGTAACTGTATAAAATGCGTAAAAAAATAAATAAAAAAAGACATGGTTGGTGTGACTGTTACTTGAAGCTCGAAAAGACCACCGCGCAGCCTTGCCGACGATAGGCGGCATTAGCGACGAGTGTTGCTCTTTTGAAATTGTTGCCTCACATGACGAGAGCTCCTCACGTTGGGGTCACAGGAAAGGAGCGCAGGGTTTAATGAGGTGCGATGTTCCTCTTGAGAAATGTGACTCCAAGGAAGTGAGCAACATTCAAGACCTCTGCAAGGGCACCGCGATTCACAACATCCAACTTCACGAAAGCTCTGCGCTTGTGAATGATTGTAAAGCGGATCCCAAATCATGACAGCTGCCGTTGCCGCATTCCAGCCGCAGTTCCAAACAATCAAATCGTCTTTGTGAAGGCAGAATTTCGATAGACGTGGTGTGTACCGTGCAAGTGAGGGTTACCTGAGGCTATTTGTCATACATGAGATTTATTCCTGGCTGATAGTGACCTGCTGTGGTATCAGTTCTGTATTACAAGTCGGCCTCCGGTGAGGCAACCCAATTTTGTAGCATGCCATATCTCGTGGCAAAATATGTTTATTTTTCTGTTGAATCAAGCAGCTTCATCCTTTCTGGGCCAGAAATACCTTCTTTCAAACTCTGCAAGGCAATCAAAATATATATTTTGAATCAGTCAGTGAATGAAGGAAAAAAAAAGAGTAATGGGGACGGGATTTCAATATTGGAACGTGTTTCTTTTTCTTACTGGCTAATTTTATTGTAGCAATGCCACGTCGCGCGTCATCCGAATTTACCTTTGACCTGAGTGCTCTAAGCCGACGTAGGAGAGACGGTTTGTCACTTTTCTTCACCAGTGCAGCATGGCTTGAATTCACCGTGTTGACATCTGACAATTATATTCGAATGGACCACTTCATTGCATGATTAATCGTTCATGAGAGGTTAGCCATACAAGTTAGCATTCTCTTACCGTTTTTCTCTCCAGGTGCAACTCTACCAGAAGGCAGAGTGGCAAACCTGACATCTTGACTTTGGGCCGTGACATCCTGACGGGGTTCATAGTGGTTGTTTTTAGAAAAGTCCTTCGTCTTGCTCTGGCTGAAGGTGTGCATTTTATCCTGTCACAAAGCAACAAAAAAAAAAATGATGGCTCATATCTTAAAAAAAACATTTCTACCCTCCACTGGACGACCAAAAACGTGAATCCCACATTTGCTAGCACAGACCTGCTCCGGTTTCCTCTCTGGGCTTCCTCTCTGCTTCCTGATGGATTTTCTCTCAAATTGCAGCTCGGCTCTCAGCTTCGAGTTCTCGAGGCATTTTTGAGTGTGTCGAAACGACAACTCCTCCAGCTCCTTACTCAGTGATTCCATCGCCTTTCTGCAGATAAACAAAAGAGAGAGAGAACAGAACCATTTCCCAGATGTTGTCTCACACAGCCACTTACTGATAGTCGCTGTGGATCTGTGTGATGTCATCATTCTCCAAGATGTCCTGTGGCTCTCGAACGTTCTCCAGGTCATCTTTATGGGCTCTCCTCATTGCAGTAATGGCTGGAAGATCGATCGATAGATAGATATAGATCGATGGATAGATCCAATTCAAAAGTCATGGATTGTTTACATGCTAACGTGGCAGCTGTCTCTTCCTGCATCAGCTGCTCCTTTTCCTGTAGAAGTTCCTCCACCTGTTTGTCATGCTGCCGCTGCAGCTGCGCTATCGACTTCCTGTGCATTTCCTCCAAAGGCCCGCCACAAAAGACCTAAAGTGAAGGGGATGTCACGTGGACAAACGTGTGACACACAGAGTACGCAGTTACTGGAAACGAATAAAATAGGGAGGAATATGAGGTTTGTCAGAATGGTTTCAGGACGGCTGTGAGACTTTGCAAAGACTTGTTCAGCATGTTTCAGCGGCATTTCATTTTTACCTGATGAGCGTCCAAGTCATTCGCGGCGGCTTCTTGCTGCTCTGTTGGGGATGCATTGCCATTATCTTTCAAGTTTGCAGCATGTTCTTCTTTGGAAACCGAGTCTTTCATGTCGGCTTGATTCAAACGTTGCATCGCCGCTCGGTGGATTTGCTGCCGTTCCTTGATCTTCATTTGAAACTCTGCTTGTAGTTTTTGCATCCTTTCCTTGTGGTAGTCCTCAATTCTCTGCTTGTTTTCCTGAAGTCTCTGGTTTCCGGTCTCCATGGATATGATCTGTTCCTCGGCGTGCTCCAGTTCCTCTCGCAGTGCTCTGTTGTCCTCCCGCAGTTCGCATAAGGTGTGATGAAAAGCCCGCCGCTCATCCGTTAATGAGGCATGGCGCTGTTTACGCAAAGCCTGCAGATTGTCCTGCAACATGAAGCAGCGCCGCTGCTCCTGCTCCAAATCTAAGTACAGCCTGTCCGACAAATAAACCAACTTTGCTTGCTCCAGCATCCACTTGGGGTCCACTCCAGAGGCGGTTTCCCAGTTTTCCTCCGTACACGTGACCTCCCGACTCAGCAGCCACATGACTTTCGCTCTTCTTTGCAGCCTCGCAATAAGTCGCTCGAACCACGGTGGCCTTTTCTCATCCTGGATGTCCTCAGGTTGAAGCGATGTTGCCGTTTTCTCGAATAGCGCGTCCTTTCCCGTCTCCCGCTCTTCAAACGAAACAAACGTCGGGTGACTGGAGTCTGCGGGACCTTTCGGATATTGTTGCTGGATTTGAAAGGCGGCATAGATTAACTCTGCTTCGCTGCAGGCTCTTATGATGATTTGGTGGTCCTCTCTGGCCCCGCCTTCCTCCAATGGAGTCTTTTTTAAGCTTAATATTTGCGAGGTGATGACTTGGTACCGGTGTGCAAGAGTCATCCCATCTTCTCTTGCCACTAGAAATTGGAGTTGCTCATTTGGTTTCTTAAGAGCTGCCAGTATTTTCTCAACGACAACTAATTCTCTCATCAAACAGGCCCCAACACTCACGATGTCCTCTGAATGTGCCGTGCCAGCCAGTTCAACCTCTGCATCGATGCTACGGTCAGTTCCGGCCAAAACATAATCATCGGGGCTTTCGTCCTCCACTTTTGAGGCGCGAAACGACGCACGTTGTTGTTTTTCCGCATCGTTCTGTCCTTGCTGAAGACACGTCTCGACAGCCGACAGTCTGTCCTCGAAATCCGTCAATTCGATCTCGGCGCTAGTTTGAAGTCTCTCCCGGCAGTTTCGTATGACGTTTAGCGCAAACTGAAAGCGATTGGCTAAAAGCCCGCAAAGGTTTTCCGTCTCCTGAGCAAAGCGCTGGCTCTGCCCGGTCCGGCTGTGAAGCAGCAGAGCCAGATGCCGGGCTGAGGCTCGGCTTGGAGCGAGCCGGAGTCAAGACTGGATTTGTGATCCCTGTGTTCCTCCAGCCGTTCTGTGATTTCCCTTAACTTCTCCTCCGTGACAAAGAGTTTTGTTTCAAGTAGCTGGATCGCTGTTGTGAAGCGCTCCGGGTCGTCTCCTGAAGCGATGATGTACTGATGCGATGGGCCGAGCGAGTGGGAGCGAACTCTTACGTGGCGAGGGCTGTTCTGAACAGAGAACGTGCCTCTTTCCTCTGACCCGCCGTCGTCTTCTGAATGGGGCTCCGCCGTCGCTTCCGTGTGCGGCTCCGCCTCCAAAGACTCCACGTGAGAAGAGGCACAGGTGCAAACCTTGAGCATTTGGTTGAATTGCGCCTCCGTCTCCTCCAGACTATTACCTAAGACTTCCATCTTCAGCAACGCCTCGTTCAGCTCTCGCTCCTTGGTGTCGAGGAGCCTCTCAAAGCCATCTCGCATTTCCTGAGCCTCGGCCTCCCTCTGCTGCTCCTTCTCCAAAACCGCCAGCAGTTCTTCTGAGATACTCTCATATGAATGTTGAAGGTCCCGGTGGTGCGTCTCGAGGGTTTTCAAACAACCCTGCAGCCGACTTATTTCCCGCTGTGCCTCCCCACGTCATCCCGCAGCTCTTGACATTGTTGCTCCGTCTGCTCTTTTTCATCTCGATACTTTTGCTCAGCGGCCCGTGAGGAAGCTAACTCCTCTTGGAGTTGTTGTCGGGTGTCTTCAAGGTCCCTGCACCACATTTGCGCCTTATTCAGGCTCTGGACTCGCTGCTCGGCTCCATCCAATCTCCCCTGAAGTTCTCGCGAGTGTTGCTCCGCGCTGGCCAAACTTGCTGACAAACGTTGACGTTCTCGGCCCTGGCTCGCTTGAAGGAGCATGAGGTGCTTCTGCAGGAGAGACTCTTTTTGAGCTTGTGCCTCTTCAGTGGTGCGGAGTTGCGTCGCGGCCTCTTGGAGAGCCTTCCTCAGCTCCTCGGCCTCCTCCCGGACGGCCCGGTGAGCGTACGACTCCTCCTGTAGCCGTTTCGTGCGCAGCTCCGACTCTTTCCTCTTTTCTTCGCTGAAGCTCAGCTGGGTCTTCAAAGAGGCGACGGAACGTCGCCACTCCATCCGCTGCTCGTGGAACCATCTGCGTTCTTGCTCTAAATGGGCCTGAGCGAGCGCGGTGGCGTCCCCTGTCACTAGCAGCTGGGCGTGTTGAGCTAAGAGGTCGACTCTCTGACGTAGTTCGGCTTCCCTGGCTTCCTCCTGCATTCTCTTTTGTGCCTCCAACTCAACCCGGAGTTGATGGTTCGTCTCGTGTAGTCGCCGCAGCGTCGAAGCCGGCTCCGATGGCAAGTTGGAATTGAATAGAAGATCATTCTGGAATGTAAAAAAAAAAATTAAAAATGGACAATTGTAGGCAGTTCTGCTCAAGACAAAATATGACAAAAACGATATATCCCATCCATGAACTTGAATAACCTTTTCCTTTTCTTGCTGCAGTTCATGTTGCAGTTTTCTGTTGAGTTGCTGAAGCCGAGACAGTTCCTTCTGTGTCTGTCCCAGCTGTAGACGCAAACAAGCGCACAGATCAATTAGCACATACAATTTTTTTTTTTTAATGATAAATTGGCTTCAGTCCGCCTCACCTCTTGGACAAGTTGCCCTCTTTCGGACTCAGAAGGACGATCAGAACCGTCTTCTTTTGACCGCATCGCACGTGACGGTGAATATGGAGAGGCCACTGCATGGAAAGTCATGAAATCCGAAACGTTTTATGACGACGCTCGCTCACCTAATTTCAGCGGGATAATCATTAGAGGAATTACCACGCAATCATAACATTTGAAGATGGACGCAGGGATTTGCAACTAAACGCAAAGCAGGCCAGACAAAAACCTCTTTGGGAAGAGATGATCAGAAAAACGAACAGATCGTTGATGTTCGGTGTTTGGGTACCTTCTCCAGCCTGCCATGTCGAACTGAAATGAGCCGCGAATCGGTGCGGGGTGAGGAGGTTGGCGACGGGCTGGGAGACGACGGAGAGCTTATGGCGGCGGATGTTTCCGCCATCTTTTGCTGCCGTCTGCGTTCTTCTTTTGGTTTCTCCGTCTCCTCGGCGCCTTCACGGCATGCGTCCTCTTGCAAGCGGTTGTTTTGGTGGCCCGCTTCAGGATCATCCTTATTGTTTAGTTGCAGTTGGGTGCTGTGAGGAAAATATATATATTTTTTAATCGTTTTGGGACGGAAAACAAGAGGTAAGTCGAGTGTAAATTGTTTACCTTGCAGCAACAGGTGCGGAGCTCACATTTTTCAACACAGTTTGGATCAAATTGCGTCTTATCCTTGTTGTGACCAGTGAGTACTCTTTGTCTTTTTTCTGTACAAAGATAGAAAAACATCCACACATTCCACAAATCTTCGTTCATGAGAAGAGACGTTGGCACCATTTATATATCGGTAACAACTCAGACAAGTTTCAACAATCCCGACAACAGGTGAATTCTGGACTCTCGAACATGCTTGTGTCATACAAGGTGCACGGTGTAAGTTTTTAACTGTATCTCGAAGTGTTTAAGTGAAGCTTACCTCTTGTTCGACGCGGTCGTCTTGTTGAGGACAGGTGGTGCAAGAAAGCTCAGAAGATGATTTCAGCGTCTCACAGGAGCTGCTCATTTGCTTCTTTTCCTCATTTTCGGCATGGCAGAGCTCTTTATGAGTCCTTCCATGATGAAAAACATGAATTAAATTGACCAGGGCATTGCACATCACTTTGCATCACGAGAGATTGACCACATACGAAAACGACGAACCTGACTGGCTCTTGAGAGGACGACTTTCCACCAATGAGGATTTTATTTCCAGACCTTGTTTCCTTCCTTACTGGAGAATTCGCTTCCCCATCAGAGTCTGTTTCGGAAATACCACCTATCAGTTCTGTTGGAATGCCTATCGCACGTTACCAACACTAAAGTGTATTTGCTGCACATCACCATCTCCGGTAGCTCTTTGGTCAAGTCTGTTGAGAGAGCGACTGCTCCTCATGAAAGGAACGTTAGTGAGGGAAGAAGTGTCGAGGGATGAAAAGCTCCGGCTGCTGCAGAGCTGCAGAGCGGGTCTGGATGGACGAGTCGACAGTGGCCTGGAGGGCCAGTGACCGCCGCGACCTTGGTGGCTGCTTCTTTTCAAAGTGACACCAGCTTTACCGTCTTTCTCGCCGCCGCCGCCGCTCCTTCCGCCACCATTTAAAGTGGCTTTCGGTTCACTGCTGCCAGCCTGTTTACCTCGACTAAATACGGGTGCTGTTAATGATGAGGCTTCCTTTGAAAGAGACAAAAGAGACAGATATAGGCCTCCGACATTTTCTTGGTTCCTTCTTTTGATGATGCAGGAAAGAGACAAAGCTATTGGGAATTATTGGGTGTAAATAACCAAGCATTGGCTTGATCACATTTGGACCCACCGCTCGCTGGACTATTTCACCCAATTTGGCCCTTTTGACCCATGCCGGTGTTACGTTGCGAGCGGAGCGGAAGGTAAAGCGCTTCACTCGCAACCAATTTGAAAATAGGGGATTCCCGAAATAGCAGACACCAACAAGAGCTCCGTACAAGAAATTATATTTATTAACAAAAACCGCAACGCCGAAAATCGACAACAAAAAACGCTGGTCAAAACGAGTACCAGGAGAAACACGCAAACTCATTAACAAAAAACGCTCGCACAACGGCAAGGAACAAATCAACTAGAACACGATATTATACGCAGGAAATACAACACCAAAACAGCCGACGATCCTAACTAACGCACTTACTGTTACTACGAGAGGCAAAAGATCAACACATGGGCAAAAGCAGTGGCACGGCAAACAATTCTCCGGCAAACAATACACAGAAAGACAGCCCTAATAAAGCAGGTGCTTAATGACAAAATAGGCGGCAGGTGTGCAGCCAGCCAGAATGCGCCGCCTGCCACCTGCTGCCGAAAACGGGACATGACAGTACCCCCCCCTCAACGGACGCCCCCTGGCGGCCCACCCGGTTTGGAAGGGTGAGAAGCGTGGAAGTCACGCAGAAGGGACGGATCCAAGATCCAGGAGCGGGGGACCCATTGCCGATCCTCCGGTCCGTAGCCCTCCCAGTCGACCAGGTACTGGAACCCCTTACCCCTCCGCCGAGAGTCCAAGATCGCCCGCACCGTGTACACCGGGTCACCGTCAACGATCCGCGGAGGAGGAGGCGGGGTGGGAGAAGGAGCCAAGGGACTGGTCGCCACCGGCTTGAGCAGGGAGACGTGGAACACAGGGTGAACTCTCATGGTGGCCGGCAACCGGAGCCTGACAGCGACGGGGCTGATGACGGACTCCACCACGAAGGGTCCCGTGAAGCGTGGCCCCAACTTGGACGACGTGCCGGCCAGACGCAGGTCTCTCGTCGCCAGCCACACCTCCTGCCCCACCTCATAGGACGGTGCAGGGCGACGACGACGGTCCGCAATCCGCCGGTTACGGGACGCCGTGCGGGACAATGCGGCCCTAGTCTCCCTCCACACGCGACGGGCCCGCTTCAGGTGGTACTGCACCGACGGAACCTCCACATCTCCCTCCTGGGACGGGAACAGTGGCGGCTGATAACCGTAAGCCGACATGAAGGGAGACCGACCTGTGGCCGAAGAGACAAGGGTGTTGTGCGCATACTCCACCCAAGGCAAGTGGACGGCCCAAGACGAGGGCCGGTGGAGACACACACAACGAAGAGCCGCCCCCAGGTCCTGGTTCGCCCGCTCCGCCTGCCCATTGGACTGCGGGTGGTACCCAGATGAGAGACTCGCCGTGGCCCCCAGAGCCCGACAGAACCGTTTCCACACCCTGGAAATAAACTGGGGCCCACGGTCTGACACAATGTCCATCGGGATCCCGTGGAGACGGAACACATGGGTTACCAATAGGTCGGCGGTCTCCAAGGCGGACGGCAACTTGGAAAGCGGAACAAAATGAACAGATTTTGAAAAACGGTCCACAATGGTGAGAATGACGGTCTTTCCACGGAAGGAGGAAGGCCCGTGACAAAGTCAATGGATATGTGGGACCAGGGTCGAGGGGAACGGGTAGGGGTTGAAGCAACCCCGCCGGGGCCGTGCGAGGCCTTACCACAGGCGCAGGCGGAGCAGGCATTGATGAAGTCCACGATATCCCTTCGAAGCCCGGCCACCAAAACCGCTGGGAGACGATATGCAAAGTCCGGCTCACCCCTGGGTGGCAAGCCACTTTAGACGTGTGCCCCCACTGCAATACCTCTGAACGCAGTGGTGGGGGCACAAACAGCTTTCCTGCGGGACATCCAGCCGGGACCCGGATCCCGTCCTGAGTCTCCTGGATCCTCCGCTCGATCTCCCATCTCAGAGCCCCCAGGATGCAGTGGTCCGGGAGGATCGTCCCTGGCTCGCCATCCCATTCCGCGGGATCGTGGACCCGGGAGAGGGCATCAGGTTTGGTGTTTTTTGAACCAGGGCAATATGTGAGTGTGAAATTATAACGAGTCAACAGAAGTGCCCACCGGGCTTGACGCGAGTTCAGTCTCTTGGCAGAGCGTATGTACGCAAGGTTCTTGTGGTCGGTGTATACAGTAAACGGCTCCTTAGTCCCCTCGAGCCAGTGTCTCCATTCCTGTAGCGCTACTACTACAGCTAACAGTTCCCGGTTACCCACATCATAGTTTGACTCAGCGGGACTAAGGCGGCGAGAGAAGAAGGCGCAAGGGTGCAGTACCTGGTCAACCGGGGAACGCTGAGACAAAACCGCCCCCACACCCGAATCCGAGGCGTCCACCTCTACGATAAAGGAACAATCAGGGTTAGGATGTTGCAGTACAGGTGGGTTCGTAAAAGCTTTCTTTAACGCCGTAAACGCCGAGTCGGCGTCCGAGTCCCACCTATACGGAATCTTAATGGAGGTCAACCGGGTCAACGGAAGGGCCTTTTGACTGTAATTGCGAATAAAACGCCTGTAAAAGTTAGCAAAACCCAAAAAACGTTGCAGCTCTTTACGAGTGGTGGGTGTAGGCCATTCTACCACCGCTTTAATCTTGACGGGTCGGCTCTCAATTGACCCTTCTCTATGACGAATCCCAGAAATGATATCGTCTTGACATGAAATTCACATTTCTCGGCCTTGACAAAAAGCCTATTTTCTAACAGCCGTTGTAATATGAGCCTGACGTGCTGTCTGTGTTCCTCTAGAGTCCGTGAGAAAATCAAAATGTCATCAAGATAAACAAAACAAAACACATTCAATAGGTCCCTCAGCACGTCGTTGATGAGACTCTGAAACACGGCAGGGGCGTTTGTCAGACCGAAAGGCATGACCAAATATTCGAAGTGGCCTAAGGGAGTCTTAAAAGCTGTCTTCCATTCATCCCCTTCCCGGACGCGAACCAGATGATACGCACTGCGCAAATCCAACTTCGAGAAGAAGACGGCTGATTGAAGGGGAGCAAATGCGGAATCTAACAGTGGAAGGGGATACTTGTTCCTAATGGTTATTTCATTGAGTCCTCGATAGTCCACACATGGCCGCAAAGACTTGTCCTTCTTTTCGATAAAAAAGAACCCAGCACCTAACGGCGACCGTGACGGTCTGATAAGACCTGCAGTGAGCGAGCTGTTAATGTATTCCCTCAGTGCCTCTTGTTCAGGGTGAGAAACCCGATAAAGCCGAGAGCTCGGCAGCGGGGCACCCGCCTGCAGGTCTATGGCACAGTCGTAAGGACGGTGCGGTGGCAAGGATTGGGCGCGGTCTTTACTAAAAACCTGTTGCAAATCATGATAGCAACCAGGTACTCCATCTAGACAAATGGATTCAGGGGCTCCTTACGAGAACGCACGTGCCCCAACGGCGGACCGCAAACAATGCTCATAACAAAACGGGCTCCAAATCTCTATCGCAGGGCGATCCACGAAATTAACGGGTTGTGAGTCTTAAGCCACGGTAAGCCGAGAATAACTGGGACGGCTCGCGACTGCATCACATAGAATCGCCTATGTTCAACGTGATTGCCCGAGAGCTTGAGTTTAACGGGTCCCGTAATTTTCTTCACCACCGCCAAAGACGCCCATCGAGATCATGAACCCGTTTTCTTCGCTCAAATCCTCGATGTCACAACCTATTTCGCGGCCATGCTGGTATCGATGAAGCAATTGTCGGCCCCGAATCTACCAAAGCCGGATCGGCAGAACCCGAGACGGCCCGTAAATCTCCCCCTCCAGTTCCAGTCTCTTAGGGAGGCATGAACGAGACTCGACTCTCCTCGGTTCCCGATGTTCGATGCGGGGTCGTAACTCACAGTCATCGAGCGGCGTAGGTGATTTAGATGTCCATGGGCAGGAGGCGACCTGATGCCCTTGTTGGCCGCAGTGAAAACAAGTCCGGTCCTGGATCCGACGCCATCTCTCCTCCGGGTCCAAGTGTTCGCCTCCCAGCTGCATCGGCTCGTCCACTGCGGTCGTATTCCGTGTCCTGGAGTGGTCCCCGGACCCCGATGTCCGAGGCGTTCCGCGGGAAGCCCCTTGGAAAGCAGCATGCCGGTCAGGAACCCATCCACCTGCGCGCTCCCGGCTCCTCTCCCTAATGCGGTTGTCCAGGACCAAAGTGAGGTCTATGAGCTCCTCCAAGTCCGAGCTGTTGTCACGGGTTGCCAGTTCATCCGTTAATAGAGTGTTCAACCCGCGGCGAAACAGTCCACATAAGGCTCGGTCGCCATATCCACTTTGAGCGGCCAAGATACGAAATGTGATGGAATAGTCTGCAACAGATTGTGTACCTTGACGGAGCTCTAGCAACCGGCCTTCGGCCTCTCTTCCCCGAACGGGATGGTGGAACACCCGACGCAACGCGCAACGAAATCGGGAAGGAAGACCGGAGGCTCGGCTTAGCCTCGCTCACTGCCAGTGCCCATGACGCCGCCTGACCAGTCAACAAGCTCATGACGTACGCTATCTTGGAGTCGTCACTGACATAAGCGGACGGTTGCTGATCAAAAACGAGTGAGCACTGAAGGAGGAAGTGCCCACACTGACCGTGCTCACCACCATAGCGTGGCGGGTGTGGCAATATTGGTTCCCGACAACCTGTCGGGGAACGACTGGGTACCTCCGCGGTAGCACGGGGGATTTCCGGAGTTGGCGTTCTCCGGTTTTCTAAACGCACCATACGCGGCCCGTACTCCTCGAAACGGTGGGCCAACATGGAGACCGCGTCTCGGAGTTCTGAGATAGCTTGGGCCTGCTGACTCACCAGTTGTTCTTGGCTGGCCAGGGCGGAAAAAATCCTATTGATGTCTGCGGAATCCATGGTGGCCGGAGAATTCTGTTACGTTGCGAGCGGAGCGGAAGGTAAAGCGCTTCACTCGCAACCAATTTGAAAATAGGGGATTCCCGAAATAGCAGACACCAACAAGAGCTCCGTACAAGAAATTATATTTATTAACAAAAACCGCAACGCCGAAAATCGACAACAAAAAACGCTGGTCAAAACGACTACCAGGAGAAACACGCAAACTCATTAACAAAAAACGCTCGCACAACGGCAAGGAACAAATCAACTAGAACACGATATTATACGCAGGAAATACAACACCAAAACAGCCGACGATCCTAACTAACGCACTTACTGTTACTACGAGAGGCAAAAGATCAACACATGGGCAAAAGCAGTGGCAGGGCAAACAATTCTCCGGCAAACAATACACAGAAAGACAGCCCTAATAAAGCAGGTGCTTAATGACAAAATAGGCGGCAGGTGTGCAGCCAGCCAGAATGCGCCGCCTGCCACCTGCTGCCGAAAACGGGACATGACAGCCGGCTAGAGGGTGTATTTAAACAGCCCTCTTCATCACACTGCTGTTTACAGTTTGACGTGATGACTCCCAAAATGAGACGTCGCCATAACAACAGTCCGTCAAAGGGACCAAGGGAGGCCTCTTCTGTGTTGCTGTTACGGAGAAAGAACCACACTGACTTACACTTCTGATGGGACTTCGTAATAATAGAAGTAAGGATAGAAAACTGAAATTGTTTGGTTGTTGTTGGTGGTGATGATGCTTGGTGATGTTGTGTAGAAAATGCCAGAAATGCTGCGCGCCGCACACGACAAATTGGACTCAATGACTTTCTCAATCCAGTAACCTCAGTTGCAAACTGTTAAATCCCAACAGGATCTCTTAATTTGCTTAAGTGCCATCTGACTAACACAGTGATCATAGACACACACACACACACACACACACACACACACACACACACACACACACACACACACACACTCGTGTGCAACCATACACGCAATAGCAGTACGTTAATCACACAAATAGGCTGTGAAAAGACATGGAGATTAATCACTGTCGACTCAGCCTCACCTACTGAGACAGTCGAGTCTGGACACTTGACCTCCAAACAAAAATCTTCTTTGAAATTGAGTTGACGCCATGAAGGAATAACATCATATGAACAAATGATGAAATGTTGCGACGACACTCAAATGTGTGTACCGAACCCAATGACAGAACTGTTGTAAGAGCCAACTAAGTTTCATGGTACATTTGGAAATGTGCTCGCAAAAGTTGATTTCATACAAGGTTAAAAATGGTAACCTACCTTTGCTCCTTTCTTTTGTGCAGGTTTAGGAATCTTACTGTTAACCAGGACCTCGGGCCACCTAATATTCAAACAATGTGGATCATGTCAGCCTTTTCAAGTACGGGTAAAGGCAGACCGATCGACCAAGTTAAAGGTTTTCAATTGCAGTTTCACAACTAACTGCCATGACAAATAATTAAAAGTATTGTGGATGAAAGGAATTTCCACGCACAGTAAAGTGACACACTGGAAAGTCATTTAGTTTAAGAATTCAAACACATAAAAGCGAACACAATTTGTCATTTACTTGAATGTTATTTGTTTATGTATTTATTTCCCATAAAATGGGACGCCAACTTGTGTCTTACCTTGGAGCCTTGGACATCATTTTCAGTGAGGTTCTGAAGAATGTCCTGAATGAAAATCCAACTTTTTACAGCAAAGTGGGGAAATAAATCTGAACCAAAAGATCATGAAGGTAAGACATAATAATTAAAAATATAAAATTCCATGTGTGAAAGCCAAAGTGAGACCTGGCTAAATTATTCATCCAACTGAAAAAAAAAAGCTGTCTTGTTGCTCACAAAATGAGCGAGCAAACCACAAACAAGCAGTGCGGAGAAGTGTCGGACATGCGTAATCCTCGACAGAGTTGACAAACTCCATTAGTTTTGAGGAATGAGGTCAAAAGATTAACAGGATTACCACACCATCACTTGGCACATCTTTGAAATCCTCTGAATGTCCGCAAAATGTTATGGTCAGTCGTTTTTTGTTTTTTTTAAACTTGATCCACTTAAATAGTGAGGTACATCACACGAACTCACTTCTTTTTAATCTAATTTAGTGTTCTACGGGCAACACACCAAAGGAAAATCGGCAATCAGCTGACTGGAAGTGACCTATTGCAGTATCTCATTGCTGCGTTTGTTGTTGTTGTTGTTGGGGGCGACAATAAGACCAATAACTGAATGCAAGATCATTATCATCTAACTATTTACTCCGATCCGTGTAAACCTCACATCATGCAGCAGCAGGTGCAAATTATTTGAATTGACAGAATGTATTCCAGGTCTTTGATAATTGCTGTGTGTGTGTGCAATTAAATGAAGGAATAGAAGAAGACCTTAAATAAACATTTGCAAATTAAATCGCAATCACAATATTGAAGGTGCCCTGCGATTGGCTGGCAACCGATTCAGGGTGTCCCCCGCCTACTGCCCGAAGACAGCTTGGATAGGCTCCAGCACCCCCCGCGACCCTAGTGAGGATCAAGCGGTTCGGATAATGGATGGATGATTATTGAAGGTTATTTTATGGCACCAAGATGCCACCAGATGGCGCCAGTAAATTGCGGGCGCCTATCAGTCAAGGTAACCGCTGCTTTTTGTGATATTTTGTTTGTTCATGTGCTGTTATATATTTTATACGCGTTTGTATTTAAAATATTATTGTATGTGCCTTGGATCAATAAGAGTTGGGGGAACTAGTGTAGTGTGTCACACAAGCAGGTAGCGATGGAGCAATTATGTCATACTTGCAAGATCTTTGCATTGACTTACGTCATCCTCACTGCTACTCAGTGCTATGAATGCTGTGGGGTAATACCCGGCAATGCTTCACCGACTCACCATGTAGCTATTTCTAAGAGAAAAAAGGAGCGTTGTCATTTTTAGTTCCCGCCCACTAGCCAGCCGCCGATTGGCCGCAGGTCACGTGACCCTCCAGCTGATTTCGTTGCCTGAAGTGTTTTGCTTCTCGTGTATAGTCTGGAGCCATTTCTGCTTGGCACCGCTTCACTCTCGTTTTTTCCGCATCGTCGTCGTGTTTTTGTTTGTTTGTTTCTTTGTTTTTGTTGGAAGCCCGCCGCTATGGCTCACACGGCACAAGCAAATGTCTTCGACGCCAACAACCCTCAAATCCAGGTGGAACACGACAAAAAGCGTCGACAATTTGTCATTAGACTAAACGGTATGTTCAACGTGATGTTGGTGGTGGCGGTAGCTTTTGGCTAATGCTAGCTCACAGCTTGTTGTTAAGTTGGCTTCATTTAACGCTGGAAGCGCAAGACTTCATCCAGCAGTCATCATTGCACACATTTTACGATTCACTCATAGGCCTTTACTAATGACTTGTTGTGGTGCAGTAATAGGAAACACGTATAAGGCCAATACAAACGATGCATTGTTATCACAAAACAAAGCCAAATGAAGTGTTCGCAAAAAACAAAAAAAAAACTTGCATAGAACCAACTAATACAATTTGTCTCCAGGCAAACACAATTAAATTACACTTCAGGGACCCCCCCCCCCCTCAAAAAAAAGGTCAACACAAGTAGACCAAATGAGAAGAATCAATCTGGTGTTTAAAATCTGATTGATATTTGCTTAAAACACATTAAAAATAGTTCGGTTTTTTTTAGATGTAATTTTTTCTAGCTTTGTTTTGTTGTTTGGAAAAATAGGAGCAGAGTGACACAACAAATCGATTACATTTGCTTATAATATCAATAATGTCGGTTACGCAGCCTTTTAATTACAGTGGAAGTCTTTAATCAAACATGATTTAGGAAAGACAACAGTTTCTACTTAATGCTATTTAAAACACTTTCAATAATTAATTTGCCATTCAGTTGTAAAAATTGTCATGGAGGCCAAAACAAAAGGGTCTGTTTTAGTATCACCTTTGTTGATTTCCAGATTGCACATTAAATGTGAGCCCTTAATCGATGGTGAGCTGAGGCAGTACAGCTTCATGTCAACTAGCGAAGCGGATTGATAGAAACTAGTAACCGCGTCAATTTTGTCCCTCAGGGTCGCACGATCGTGCAGTTCTTCTGTATGAATATGTTGGGAAGAAGACAGTGGACCTGCAACATACTGAAGTACCAGATGCTTACCGAGGGAGAGGAATCGCCAAACACCTGGCCAAGGTAAAGTCCACCGACATTTCGATTCGTCACGTGTCGTACGAGGTCCACCCCATGACTGCAGCTTCGGCGAAAAATACAAGTATGCTTCTGTGAACACAGGCAGCCATGGACTTCGTGGTCGAAGAAGATCTGAAAGCTCATCTGACCTGTTGGTACATTCAGAAATACGTCAAAGAGAATCCTCAACCTCATTACTTTGAACATATTTACCAATGACCTCACATGGTGCCAAAGACAGAAAAGAGAGAGAGAGACACACACACACTCTCAAAAGTGAGGTATGCTTTGGATTTCAAGGCTTGCATCCCACATAGGACCTTCCAGGCATTGTTTGAAGGAGCCAGCTGAGCTCCTTGCAAGAAACTTGAATGCTGACTTAACTCGATGGCATCTATCCACAACAAGGGCAAGCTCCTCCAACAGAAATCAGCTGACTTGAGACGATTGTCTTTATCAGATGGAAAAGATTCAGAATGCGAGTTCCTCACCTGTGTGTAACAATTGAAATGGGAGTCGCGTTTTATTTGCTTACAGGTAGGCAGAGCTCGTAAGGTGTATGCACCTTTTGTTTTTCTTCATGATGGTTTGACAGCATTTGACTTTTTACAAAAGTTGACCTTTGTTTGACCTTGCCACTGTTGCCATGTTGTGTCGAGGCGTGGTCAATTTTCAAGATTGTCATAACTTATGATGTGTAATCATGAAAATTGGCAGCATACAAAGTATGACACCCTTGCGCCAGTCTAAAGAAGATCAGACAAATCTATGCGTGCAAGTGCATTTTTAGCCTCGTGAGAAATTCAAAAGCGACCAATGCGTGCCATTAAATAGATTGTCAAACCTAATCATCTGAACACACCATTTGAAAGTTTTGCGGGGCTGAAATATTGTTGCAAATGTCGGGATATGTTAATTCTCTAATTAAAACAATATCCGATATATATCCCTGTGATTCCCCTATATTGTATATTTACGCAACCTTTTTTTTCTGTTAGGCTGAAGTGAACCGGTCTTCGCAGAAATAAAACCACTTTAGCAAAGTGTGTGATACCTTGGCTTGGTCAAGCCTAAGCTTGAAAAGAATTCAGATGAACTACAGAACACAAATCCTTTTATTTCTGACCCCCATGTGATAGATAGCCTGTCACTGTGACGTGTGCAAATGAACAAACCAGCATTTTTAAAACAGCACAGCTGCATTCAGGGCATTTCTATTCAAGGTCAAACACATCCTTTGTTGATTCTAGAACTTGAACCGGATGGCTGGAGTTTACTCACTGCGTTCCTATTGTTGTGTCATTCTTTGGCACCACGAAGAACCGCGCTTTGGGATTTCACAATGATAGATATCATTGTGTTGTCAAATCATAATCCCTCAAATGTTTCACTGTGGTTTTCCCCCCTAGCTTGGCTCCCTATGCTGTTGACAATCTAGGTGTTGAGAAGCAAAACCTCAGGAAATTCCTAACACTATAGCAGCGCTACGTTCGCATGTAGGGCCGACTGACTGCTTTGAGTGCAGAAAATACTCGTTTACTGGGTGGCAATCACCGATTACTAGGCAATATTTCATTTCTTGTTCATATGTATATGTGCGTTTTCTTGAGCTAAATGACTTCACCCTTTCAAACAGTCACTTGACTGTGAAAATGTTGTGTGCTTCACACTTTATTGTACGAATAAAGTCATAAAACATACAAAAAGGAATAATTTTTGTGTGATGACGCAATATAATTTACACACAGAGAAAGAGGGGACATGCATTTATATACTGTATTTTTCAAATGCCACTGCCAAAACCATCAGTACGGTTCCCTATTCCTTTCAGATTACAAAATTAGTTTTCAAATATTGGACTTACTTGGTTTGAGCTACTTTATTGGTAAACAAATGCAATTTTTCGATGGTAAATGTAGAAGGAAGTGTACGATTACAACGTATGGGGGGGTGTGACTGAAGAACTCATTGACAATTTATTGGACGTGATGTAGCTTCAAGTACAGTTGCAGGGACACGAAAAGCAGGAAGATCAAGAACCAAATAGAATGTTTTACATCAGATCTGAAAGAAGATTGTAGGCAATGGATGCTCTTAACAGGAACATTCGGAGAAGGCTCGTACAAAAGAGGAAAAAAAGTCCGGTATTTACGATGAAGTGGGGGTAATTTTATAGACAACAAACCATCATACTCTTCAGCAAGTGCTCTGTGTATTTTTGTTGCTCTCTCATTGTACTGCATAGATGCAATAGTCAGCAGCATATAGCACGTTGTGGCAGCTGTTATCACATCCAAAACGTGAAGAGTCATTATGTTAGCGTCAAGTTACAGCACGTAGATAGCCGATAGCGTAGGAACAGAACAGAGAGGCGGAGCAAGCGGGGCACAGCATGCGTGAGTACTGAGCACTCATCAATGCATAAATCATTGCCCAAAAATAACACAATGCGATACATAAGTTTTCCCCCCTCTTTAACTAACGCAATTGTTAATAATCTTTCACAGTTCGTGTACGATTTAAAGTGTGTTTTTTGATGGCGAATTCGAATAATTGTCAAATAGCAGTTCACATAGAGTCCATTGAACGCGTCATACGTACGTATGTATTTCTTATGACCTCTCGAAACGTCAACGTGCTCCTATAAAGTACGTAACGCATACGCACGAATCCTATGCATTATGGGCAATGTGGTTTACTTTTGCGCAGAAGTTCTTGTAAGTCACTTTTCAAATACTACATTACCCAGGAAGCCTTACACCGCCATTCGTCACTTGCCATCACGGCTCTATCTCCAACATGGCGTCGCTGGGAAGGAGGCGCGGTGTCCCAGTAAGCAGGGAGAGGTCAGTTACTTCACATCTTGCTTATTCAACGAACATATTTCGCTCTTGTCAAACCGTTTGTCTGAGTCACCTTTTGTCAGACAAATAACGCGTTTATGTTTCAAATAGAAAACGAGAAGCCCGTACTGAAAATTTGAATTGTATCTAATACCGAGCTAACATTAGCATGCTACGTTGCTAACGTGCCTGCTGGCTAGTGTTAGCAAGGAAGAAATCTAGAGGCTCGTGTGATGTTGTCGATATTTCACATCAGCCGACCATCGAGTAGGGACACTGTCTTTAATCTTTACGTTGGTAGGACTGTGCGATATTGTCCTTCGTTGATCCGCTAAATGGCGTGTTTTGGCCAGAATTAGCTACGTTTGTCCCACTAATGGCATGGATCCTTCCTAACTTAGCTCGCCAGTCACCACAAGTTTCTTCCATGCAAGCCAGTTAGCCTCGCTTGGCTACACTGTCTCCTGCGCGTTACAAAAAATACCTGTTGCCTATTCCAACGCAACAACCTTGAGCTTTTTACTGTCGTTTTAGTTGATTTAGGAATACTTCCATGTTGATGTACTGCACATCCGCGCAGTCGCACCTTCAGAGATTAAAGAGTTGTAACAGTCCTTCACAGACTGAAAATTAAGTTTTATGTGCCAAACTGGACCGTGCCGTTTTTCTGACTATGTGGTGCTTGGCCTGAGTCTTATTTCATTCTGTGACGACGCAACGCTCGTCTCTACGGTCAACTTTGCCCATTAATCAGTTCCAGCGTCGCAAAACGCCAATAAAAATGTTGGTGCATGCTTTTGAGTAAAAAAAAAAAAAAATGAATCGGACAATAGTATTGTAGTATGAATAACATACAGTAATAACATTATTTTAAAGGATGAAACGTCTTGATAATCCAGTGTACCGACCCACTGTGTGCGGCTCATTCTAGCGTGTGTGCGCATTGACCAGCAGAGGGCAATATAATAATATTGTATCGGGACAAACTTCACGTAGATTTGATGACGAAACGAAGAAAATGTGATCAGACTGTATGCTTTTATTTGGAAGATGTGGCTTCGGTTGGGAAGCTCGGCCAGTGTTGCGCTTAGATATTATTGCACCTTGCCATCTATTGAACACTTTTACACAACTTAGGAAATGCTTTGCGCATTGAATGGTGTTTTATTTTTGGGGGTTGTCCTCACTGTTCCCTGCGTGTCACCCTGTTTGCAGGGGCGTGATGGCGGCGACTGACTGCTACATTGTCCACGAGATCTACAACGGGGAGAACGCGCAGGACCAGTTTGAATATGAGCTGGAGCAGGCACTGGAGGCCCAGTATAAATACATTGTGATCGAGCCCACACGTATCGGCGACGAGACGGCGCGGTGGATTACGGTGGGCAACTGCCTGCACAAGACGGCCGTGTTGTCGGGCGCCGCTTGCCTCCTGACGCCGCTTTCGCTGCCTCCAGAATACTCGCGCTACGTGGCGTTGCCTGCCGGCGCCCTCAGTGTCGCCTGCGCCGCCCTCTATGGGATTTCGTGGCAGTTTGACCCCTGCTGCAAGTACCAGGTGGAATATGACAGCCAAAAACTGTCGCGGCTGCCCCTGCACACGCTCACCTCCTCCACGCCGGTGGTCTTGGTGCGCAGGGATGACATCCACAGAAAGAGACTCCATAACACGGTAGCACTGGCCGCGCTGGTGTACTGTGCCAAGAAGATCTACGAACTCTATGCTGTATGAGTACACTCTGAAGGCCATTTAAGAACCGACAGAAAAATGGAAAAAAACAACAACAATAAACCTATCCACAGTCTGGTGAAAGAAAAGTGGATGGTCACAATGGAGCCCACAGCACTTGTAGGGGCTGCTTGAACTTTGATCAGAGGGATATAGTTAAAAACTATAAGGAAGACCCCCCCTCCCTTGCCCCCATTTGTTTTCTTTAAGTGACAACCACAGCACACACGATCTCTTTAGTACCTTTGCGCCTCCTTCCCTGCATTCTGACACATGCCGTTCATGTAAAGGCTCCAGCTGAAGCTGCGTGGTTGAGATGGACACGTGTGATTTGAGCTTTACCCTTTCCCTCGTAGTTTGACTGTACTCCCTTACTTGCTGATCAGTAATTCACCTTTCATTAAACATTAGGCTATTTCAAACGTGTGCCTCTGTATATTTGACTTTCTGCAAGCCTTCTCTATCGCCATCACACAGCAAACTACACTTAAATCAATGCAGCTTTGCCTGATGATCGGCTTCTCATAAAGATTTAATGGCAGGAAAAACGAAACCCCTTCATGACACAGGTTTAATAGGAAGGATATTGTTGCATACTGTAAGTGTATAGCAGTGGCGATTGCTCTCGGACTGCAAGGGAAGCTCAGCTTCCCCTAAAATGTCAAAGAATAAGTGATCAAATATATGAATGTAAGTTTCATTGTGTGTACATGTCATTGACTAAATATGCGCTAGAACGTGCTCAACTTTTGTTCCGAATCAGCTTCTTACTGGTTACGACGCGACTCCCTTCTCATTCAATCCTGCAGTTTCGCTGTTCTTTAAACGGTGGACGCTGAGCATCGACTGCCCGGACGACTGCCCGGACGCCGAGCGTCTCGAGAGTTCATGGTAGGTTGTCTCAATGCGTTGAACAGAGACGAGTCATTGGATACAAGCTGGTTTTTGTCCCGCCCACGGACGCTCGACGCATCTGGGACTGGATGGCAGTAGGCGGGTACCGGACGCTCAATTTTTCTGCATCAGATTGGATGATCTGTCTGAGCCTGTGTTCCAGTTTGATTGACATTGAAATGAGCCAATCGACGATCTTTTAGTGTAGGCGTCCGTGGGAGCACTTTCAATTCTGTTCTAAATTGAACTGGAGTGGAGACAACTTCTAATAATCTTAGCGACACTCTCTTTGTTGAAAACGAAAAGCGACGAATTAATCTTTTATTACTGGTGGGTTTTTATTGAAGTTGCTGTAGTTGTAGGACACTAGCTAAGTTCCTGGAAAAGACGCCTTGTTGGTATGACAGGGTTACAGATAATTTTCTTGAAAAGGAACGGAGAGTAGAATTCGCGTTTATATAAACGGACACATTTTATGATGTCGGCCAAAATTGAGCTTCCCCTCCTTGACAGACCAGCGTCCGCCACTGGTGTATAGTATATGTAATTGTGTGTGTGTATTCATTCTCTGCGTTCTACGTCTCCTCGGTCCCGCTGATAGCATAGCGGCTAGCCATGCTAGCCTGCGAAGTCCCTCTGCGCTCTCTTGTACAGTAGGTGGCGGTATGCACCAAAGAAACGTAATCCGTCAGTAAATAAAAAGAACAAGATTGAAACTGTCGCGTCTGTGTGTGGGGGGGGAAAAAACCTCAATACTCAAGAGAATCACTGTGCAAAATCAAGGTGAGTACTGCATTGTGTATAAACTCTTCTCTGTTGCACTGGCGGAGCTGGATAATATCAGCATTAGTGCAATTTTACGTCCGGGTTAAACGTATACTGTCAGAGCGATGCTGTGCTAGCACATAGGACCTGCCGCAGTTCCGAACGGCGCTTGACTCAAGTTGGTACACAGACCTTTTGAGAATTTCTTTACTCACCTTAAAAGTTTTTGAAGCGGGTTTGTCACCTACAAATTGGATTCTTGTCATGCCATATACCACGCTTAGTTGATCTTTGGAAAAATTTCGAAGTCAGAACAACCAGGACCATTTTTGTGATGTTTTTTTTTTTTTAAGCCATTCAGCTGATGATATTACTGTGATGTCCATTGTGTGTAGGTGATGGAACGTGTCACCGGAGGAGGAGTGCAATCAGCATTGCTCCTAGCAAGCGTGGGAGGTTTCGTACTATATCGCCTACTTGGCCGACTCAGAGCCAAAGCTGCTCTCCAGGACGCAGTGGTGGTCATCACGGGTGCCAGCTCCGGATTGGGGAAAGGTCAGCTCAGCTTCCTCCTCATTTCTTCTCAACCTGCCGATTGATATTGAGTGTGCTTGATTGTGATTTTGCCATTGTAGAATGTGCACGCGTGTTCCACGGTGCAGGGGCTCGATTGGTCCTGTGTGGTCGAGATGCAGGTCGACTGCAGCAGGTGGTTGAAGAGTTGATTACAAGTACAAGGGACAAAAAGCAGCAGGTATTCATTCACACATACACAAAACACTCATTAGCCACAATACTAGGGTACATAAATAACTCAATTTAATCGTGTATCAAACAAACATTGAAGCAACTACACTAGTTTAAAGGCTTGCTTTGACATTGTGAAGTCTTTGTGGGTTGACCACACTTGTGTGTTCAACGCACAGACGCATGTTCCTAGCACCGTCATCTTCGACCTAAGCGACACACACTTGATGGACAGAGTGGCAGAGGACATCTTGAAGTGTTACGGACGAGTGGACGTCCTCATCAATAATGCCGGAGTCAGTTACCGTGGCAACATCCTGGACACTCAACTATCGGTTCAGAGGGACGTTATGGAAACGAATTACTTCGGGCCAGTCGCTCTTACGCAAGGTCAGTGAGGAGCATGCAGTTAGCTCGTTGGGCTAATGGTTAGCACGCCTGCGCTCAAATAAGGTCCTTGAGTCAATCATGACTTTTCTTCAAATATCAATGCACTTGATGTGCCCAGTTTAGTTATTTGAACAAAAAAATAATGCAATAACAGATAAATAAAGTTAAATATTTGTTTATAATCTTGTAAATTATGTTGCCATTCACAGTCTGTGTCTCCATGGGGTCGCCATTGTCGAGTGACATCATATTGAAAAAAATTGCGAATTACAGTACAAGAAATACAGTAGTTAGTTCATCCTGAAATTCCCCCCGAAATACATTGTGCATCATTTTTTTTGAATGGTGTAAATTAATTCCTCCTTTTCCTTTGATCAGCTCTCCTGCCTTCCATGGTTCGCCAGCACACTGGTCATATTGTTGTCATAAGCAGCGTTCAGGGCAAGATCGCTATTCCTTACAGATCGGCCTGTAAGTTCTTTATTTTTGTCAAAGCAAAAATGTTTTTTTCCACCCCCATTCTGAATTGAAATGAAACAGGATTGTGCTGTGTCTCCTCTGGTATTTAGATGCAGCGTCCAAACACGCCACCCAGGCCTACTTTGATTGTTTACGGGCGGAGGTAGAGCGTCACGGGATTTCCGTGACAGTCATTAGTCCGGGATACATCAGGACAAATCTGTCCGTCAATGCAGTCACGGGAGACGGATCCAAATATGGCGGTAAGGCTGAACAAAGTCCTCCTTTCAAGATACAGTACAAGGAAATTGCAAAAAAGCGCTCTTTTGGGACATTACATGGCAAATATGTTGAATATATTAAGACACATTTAATTTGGCATTTCTAAACACAAGCAATGGTATCTACAATTAGAAAGATAGCTTGACATGTTCGTAATTGTAAATGTAGTTTTGCATTGCATGACCGAGGGTGGAGTGAAATGTAAAAATGGAATACATATATTTTCTTTTCTGATGAAAACAAGGATTATTATAAAAATAGTCTCCTTTCACACAATCTGATATTTAGCGTTTAGAAAAATAATGTCACCTTTTCAACTAACACTGCCAGAGGTCTTAATTTAAACAGTACAGGTATTGTATGTGTTATCTCGAGCAAGGCCACTCGCCCCCATTTCCTGTATTTTCACTTCCTGTCAACGTTGTCACTGGAATATTGGCCGCCAGCGTTGCATCAGATATGCAAAAATGGAACCAAACTTCATTTGAAATGACACGACAGGGGGAAAAAAAAGCAAGTGCATGATGATCAAGGGGGAACATTTGACTCGTGTTTTGTCACGTGTGACTATTTTTCAGTTGTGGACACAACCACAGCGACGGGTCGCGATCCCAAGGATGTGGCTCAGGCCGTTCTGAAAGCTGTGCGTCACAAGAGCAAAGACGTTGTTTTGGCAGGACCTTTGCCCACCGCGGCGATCTACCTACGCACACTGTGGCCTGCCCTCTTCTTTAAACTCATGTCCTATCGCGCTCGCAAGGAGCACAAACCCAAAAATACTTGAGCTAACTAAGTCAATAGTTGCTATATTCCAAACACCTTTTTAAAATAAAATCTAGCTCACCTCGCTGTTCATGAACACTACATCCACATCACTGTGGCAAAAAAACACACAAATACAAAAGAAAAAAAAGTTTTATAGCCAACTTTATGCACAGAATAAAAACACCTTTGACCAATGGAAATTTTCAACAGGTGGTTCAGTTTTTAGATATTGTCTTAAGTTAAAGAGATCCACTTTCTTTAGAAATGTTAACAATAAATATTCCGGATAACAATTTACATTATGTTACAAAGGCGAAGTGAATATTGGAATCACAACTGTACAAACAAGTTCTTCTTCAAAAAAGAAAGTTTAAAACTTGTAAAAAAAAAAATCTCAGATTAGAAATTTACATATAGCACGGTGCTTTCTCATCTTCCTATTTCAGATCTAATCAACCCAAAAGTACAAATTCACACCGGGATGATGCTGGTTCGATAAACCACTTGTTGCAATGATGGTGGACTTTTTGAGATGTGTGAGCACCAAAACGGGTAAAGTGTTTGTTCAACATCACCATCGAAAGAGCAGCCTGAGGTAAAAGCTGCGCGGTAGCAGTTTGGAGTGACTTTGGCACAGGCATTCACTTCGGGTATCAGTCAACTTTTCAACTGGCTTCAACACAACCAGTCCAATGTTATGTCACGAAAAGTAAATCTGTTGCTCACACTCGCGCTGGAAGTTAAAAGGAGTGTTACTGTTCAATTAAAAAAAAATGTACGGAGTAAAATGAATATCCGTGCACTTGGTTAATAAATTCAAAAGGTTTCGATCAGTCGTTGGAGCCCGAAATATTTTGTCATCACAGATACAAATTCAACAAGCGGTCTGATATTTACACCGATTTAAAATATTTCAGCAGCAAATTGAAATGAAGTCACCGAAGAGTTATTCCTCCAACTTTCTCAGGGCCCGAGCTGCCACTTTGCCTCCTACCTCAAAGAAAAACGGAATACGTGCCGCAAATGTTCATGAAACTGCTTAAACGGAACGGATGGAGATGATATGAACGTTAAGAAATACAAGGCAACTTAAACAAGAGCACGATCGAGATTCTAGTGTTGCGTTCTCGCCTTTTGTCGGTATGTATGCACTACTCACAAAAATATCAAGGATACTGAGCCTTCCGGTCAACATTCTCAATGAACCTAAACGCGCTACAACCTTGACAGTGGAAATCCAATTTTCACCTCCTCTAAACTTGAGTGCGCATGTTCAACCTGCTATTCTCTAAAAAGGAGTTAATCATCAAAATTCACGAACATCCGTTTCTAGGCCTTTTTGTGACTCTTGCAGTCTCGCTGCGTGTCCGTCGCAACCTGCTGTGACATTCGGCTCCTCATCCTGAAAACCCGACAGCTGGACATGCGCATTCAAAAGACTAAAGACGGTAAAAGTTAAGAGTGCATTTTCGGTTCGTACTGGAATTTCACCCAAATTCAAACACGCTCAACTTTTTGTGAGTAGTGTAACTGCACATTTTGGTGGATTTGCACATTTTCGAGGACTGACATAAAAGAAAAAAAACAGGATCAGTGACATTTTTGTTCAGATATGGCAGAGTAACTTCCTGTACATGAGGTTGTGTTTTGCTCGCGCATGAGTCTTTAAAGGGCATTTTCATCTCGTTGCAAAAAGTTCAGTGGAGCCAACATGTCTTTGAACAATGCGGCCGTCACAATGTAATTATTGCACTTAAAAACAGAGCAGGGATGGCTTTCGGTACTGGTCTGTTTCCGCAGTCGTTTTTGCTCCTCGGTAGCCGGTAGAACGCGGTTGTCCAGATGGTGTCGAAGGAGCCATCCCGCCTCCCACTCAGGGGGGCGGAATCGAAGGCTCGGCCACGGCAAGCTCCTGAGCCAGGTCGTTGAAGCGCGCAATGTAGTCCACGCTGCTCTCGCTCATCATGCAGGCAAGCTGCGAGTCCATCTGCGAGCGCAACATACAACAGTTTAAATGCATGATAAAGCCTAAAAAAATATGCGAATATGGAAAAGACACAGACGGGTTCCACTGGAAATGACATTGTGCATTTAAAACAACCACTTAGCTTCAGTCCGCGAGCTTAACACTAAAACATTGATGTTGTGGTGCAATAGATTGGAAAAAACGGTGCGGCAACACATGTAGAAAGAAAATATATTACAGCAGTCATGTATTCTTTATCCTCTGAAAAGCAACTAATATGAGTGCCATACAGATGAGCCGAGAGGAGTTGAGACATGTTTGTCGCTCTAATATTGCCCCCATGTGGCCAAGGTGGGGACACCAGAACAAATAACCGAACAGCCTTCAAATTGTTTTTAATGCATCGCAGTGCATTTGTGAACAGTGACGGTTTAAAGGTGGATTCAAACAATGCGTGTTTTATGAGTGACTGGACGTATATGCAGCTGACAAAAGTGCAAAACGCACCTCTGCCACATCTGGAAGACCGCGTGACTGAAAGGAATCATGCGAGTTGCAGTCAAGCAGGCTGGGACCCAGCAACGCCGTGCCACTGGAGGGGCCGGAGGGGGTGAGGGTGCTCCGCCTGCCCTTTTCAGAAGAAACCATGCTGGCTGGAATGACATCACATCAGGGCACATTACAAGAGGATGCAGTCCATTTGGCTAAAAGATCCCCGAGAGACTCACAGAGGAGGCATCCCAGAGTGGAGTCGGATGAGTCACTGGGATACCACTGCGGGTCGTGGCTGGGCGAAGGGATCCAGCCCCGTGACGGGCTGACGGAAGGGGACGAGGCCAGCAGTTTGGAACCGTCGCCGCTACTCAGTTTAGCTGAAGTGAGTGCCGCCTCCTCGCCTGCATCGTGACAAGCCATCGAATCGCTCATACAATGCTTCAATTATGGCCGTGCTCTTTCGTCAAGGCTACCCGTCCGCGTTCACGCACCGTAGTGGGCAGAATTGATGGCCAGCTCAATGATGGAATCGCTGATGTGCGTTTGATTCTCTCCTGGGGTCAGCGCTTCCTCAGGGGGGCCCGGCAGAGAGATGTCCAGTAATGAAGCCACGCTGGGCGGAGAGAGGAGCGAGTCTCCATTCCCTGTCACTCCAGGAGATGGCGGAGGCAGACCGTTCTGTGAAAGGAACACCGTGCGTTGTTTTTGACACTGACCGACATTTACAACCTCAATTCAAATAGCTGATCATGGAAATGTGATTCGTTGATTCCCAAAAGTAAATTCTCCTCATTTCATAGCATTCCTCTTGGCTGCACTGCTTTCACTATATTTCTGTCCTCTGATTGGTTAGTCAGCGCAAAATTTGTTGAAGCCAATGTTGGCGGGCAGATGATGGGCGTGGCACAGTCGCATGCTGCCACGATGTGTTTCATATCAAATGAGCACATCTCCTGACAGCATCAATCAAAACCCAAAACGTTAATCTTTCAAAAAAGGCAGGATTTTCAATTGTGGCCTTTTTTATTTATTAGGGGGAAGGAAAAAAACATGACTGAGCATGTGCATTTTTCTGACCTCTGAGACATTGTGCTGGAGGAGCTGAGAGTCTGGTTCAGTATCAACAATCGGCACAGGGGCGACCGGTGACGGAGAATCCGGCTCCCGGCAAGGACTTCCTGGAATGATACCCGCAGTCTTAGCTGCAAGGTCAATTGCACCTGAGAACAACGGAGAACTGCTCAGAAACGTTCGCTAGTTGGATAAAACACACGGACATGAAAAGAATTGACACATTTATTGGAGGTCCGGGAAATATGCCCCCCCCCCCCTGATTTCTCACCTTTGCTAATAGACAACGCAAATAAGAATGATTGAACTAAAGATTTTCTCTGTTTTCCCCATAAGATTATTTGAACAGAAATAATAGAATCTTTTTACTTTGTAGATAATGTGAAAATAAGTGATTCTTCTCTGAATGTTGTAGCAGTGTGTCATGTCTACAAACTTTGACAGAGTAGAAACAAGATGAGACATACTGGAGAGCTGGCTGGCTCCCGCCGAGCCAGAGGCCGCTGAGGAAGAAGCTTTGGACGGTAGAGGGAGGCAGGCGGTGGCAAGCCGGGTTTGAATTGGCCGGAAAGATCCAGTTCCTGAGGCGAAAAACAGGAAGTGAGGGAGACCAACAATAATTGGACAGTTATGACCCGGTCTGTTTGTGTCTAGAAATCAAACGTTGGAAGGCCGTACCTGTGGCGGAGGAGTTGGAGAGGATGGATAAGGAGCAGAAGTGCTGCGAAGTGTCCCCCGTAATTTGCGGTAGGAGCGTTCGCTATGGACGAGACGCAAGCAGCTTAGCCGGATGTCGGCCGCGTCGGGATCAAATCGGCAACGCAGAGAAACTCACCTGAACGACGAGCGGCTTCCGGAGTTTGTTTCGAGGTTTTCTTGGCCGTGAGAGGAAAAGATCCGACTGCATCTACGAATGGGAGCCATTGAGAATCACGCCGACCGCATCAGAATGTGGGGGTGCAAAAAATGCGCTCGTCTTACACTGATGGAGTCGAGCTGCTGCCTCAGGGCCAACTCGGCCTCCTTGTTGGGGGAGAAAATTCGGCTGTGGCGGGAACTGTTCGGGGGGAGCGTGGTGGGTACTGCAAACACGTTGCCTTCAGAGTCGCCGGCCGCTGCCCCCGATGAGCCCAGCAGAGAGCGGGGGAGGTTGCGCGCACCTGCGGAGGGACTTTCTTAGGTAAAATGCCTTAGTGCAATAAAAGTTGGAGAGTGGCCGCAAACGCAACCCGCTGAGTTTAATCTCTGGTTTGCTGATACCTGAGCCCCCAACGTTTGGCAGGTGTAACTTGGCACCTCGGACAGAGGCCGGCTGCCGGCCAAAACCCGGGCTACGGACCCCTGGAATGGGACCTTTCCCCGGAGGTGTGAGGGCCTGGTTTTGATCGTCCTGGGGAGTCTTGAGGGGAGATGTGGCCGTGGAACAAAGCTCAGGCGCCTGGAAGAGGACAAGAAGCATCAAACATGCTGGTTCCGTTATGATTAAGAGTGAAAGTGACATCCAAATTGAGCTGAGGGGGCGTGCCTTGCTCAAGAGAAACGCAGCAGTCGACAGGAAGCAGACTAGCATCTCGCCAACAACGAGTTGTCATTTTTCATTTTGTCCGCAGAGGGTCTAAGAGTTAACTAGTACAATTTGGAGCATTAGATCTCACGAGGGCAAAACAAGCACGCTGGCTCAGGTGAAGATTTGAAAAGAATTCACCAACAAATGCCTACCAAAGGTTTGGGGTTGACCTCTGTGGTGACCAGTCGCAGCAGACAGCGAAGCACTCGTTGTTTCCCGTGCGGCCTGTGCTGCGACGACGCTCTGCCTTTTTCGTGAGGACGTGAGCTGGCCTGCCACTCGTACTCCAGCTGCAGCTTGCCAGGCTTCCCGAACATTAAGTACAACTCTGCCAGCGTGACGTTCTCGGCGTCGCGGACGTTCCAGCCTTCCCCTCTGATCTGTTCCACGGTTCGATCTTTCACTGCAGGGGGCGAGCTCCGCGGCACCCCGTCCTCGGGAAGGACCGGGGACAGCTTGGCCGGAGCAGTCTGGATGGCATCTGAGGAGGAGGCGGGGTTCCTGCTCGGCTCTTCCTTGCACGGTTCGAGTGAGTCGTCGGCACCGCTAAACGACGCCTCTGTCGTTTTGGTCCCCGCTTGCCCTCCGCCGGACTCCAAAGTCGGAGTGGAGGTTTTGCTCCCCTCAACAAGTCCGCCCCCATTTGCCTCCTCCCGAGGAATGACCACTTGCTGAGCAAGTACAGATAGAGACGATGGCCTCTTCTCCTCCACCTTGGCAGAACCCTCGGATGTGATCTCAAGGCTCGGGGGCTCCGTTTGACAAGCGTCACTCGGCAGCGTGGCCGAAGCAGTCGGAGCTGCGTTTCCTCGTCCGGATTTGGTACTTGCACGCGAAGGCGGCGCTGTGTGAATACCCAAGATCTGGGCGGCGGGAAGCTCTTTGGCATTGGGCCGGGCTTTGCCACTTTCTTGCCAGTGGACTGTGCACGAGGCCTTGGAGTGCACCACGCGAGCCACGCCGGGTAGTGTGGTCAGGGAGCTGCTCTCGGCCGGGAAAAGGAAAAGCTCCTCAGGCGGCGCTTTGCTCGTCGGAGAAGCGGCGTCACACCTAGTCCCCTCTAAAGCTTCCCTTTCCAGCAGACTTTTGATCTAAAAGAGCCGAGTCAAGGAAATGTCCCGTGCACAACAACATTGCTGCTTTCCGTTGATTAATACACCGATTAGACGGTGAGAAGCGCGGCAGATTCCAGAAACATGGTCTCGCATTGCGCAGATGTGTTGGGAACCAAACAAAAAAGTGTTGGGCGGATACAATTCTCTGGTCATGATACGCCCACTTCTGTTTCAGATACTCGATGAGGCTGGACACTTTTCTGTGAAGCTCCACCACCATCCTGGTACAAAAAAAACAAACATGGGTTATCAATTACTTTATAACCAGAATTTTGCCCCCCCCCCACCCCCAAAAAAAGGGTAAATGTCTTGTCTACGAACACTCACATGACAATTACCAATTTGAAAATGTGGCGATACCTTTCCCCATATTTAAGCGATCTCTTTCCATTATTTGTCACATAGGAAAATGTCAATGAGAGCCAAACAAATTGAAGGTCAAACCGTCTTCCGGAATCGAGATTGGCGCAGTAGTGGACTCGAGGTTACGGACCTGAGGCGAGGGTTGTGCGCTAGACTCTGAACGCGGGCCCAGGAATAGTTGCTGCGCGGCTGAAGCTCCACCGCCACCTTCAGGGGTAACCGTACCGGCTTCTGGTCCTCCTCGTCACTTACTCCTGCAGAGCACAATTCACCGACGTGCGACTCAACACTGACTTGCTATTTCATGACACATAAGAGAGTTTCTGGCACGTTACGCCAACGTCGGGGACTATTATTGAACATGTGACAATTCATCGTTATAATCACCTCCACCGAGGCCTTTTCCTCATGTGGTGTTACCGTGGAAACGCCACCCGCCCCCTCATTGCTATTGTTACTCTTAAAAACCCGCCCCAACAAAATCCCGTGCCTCATGATTGACACACTTTGCATTTTCAGCAGCATTGTTAAGTATTTTCTCCTCTGCATTTGTGTGCGTGTGCGTGCTCACCATCCGGGTCACAAAGTTTCTTCAGTGCACGACACATGGGAGCTTTAATTCGTAAGTTCCTCCCTTTGGAGCGCACCGTGGTGGCCCTGTGCAAACAGACGGAATAGCGACAAGAGTCGGTGTGAATTCGCTTCGTCAACAACTCCTGGTTCACATCTGTACCGTGACTGAAAAAGCGAACTTTTTCCAACAATGACTACATTTGAACAAATGGGACTTGTTGGAATTCTTTTGCAAACATTGGGACCCAGTGTTTGATATTGTGTAGGCGCGTCGCAATCCAGTTCCGATACTAAGATGAAAATGATGCCGACTAGAAATTAAAAAAAAAAGATGTTGCTCTTGAGATCTTAACAACGGGCGTGAACACCAATTTCCCATCACTGCCCTTGACCAGAATTTTTGGGGACAGATTATATCATGTTTATTTGAGCTATTTAACGTTATGATGCAACTTACCCTTGTTGGATGAGTTCATTCAGCTTGACGACATTCTTGTCATCCATGACTGTATGAGACAAAATGCAACGTCAAAGAATGATTTACATCAGCTTTCCCAAAAGACCAAAGGTGTGTGTGTGTCGCATTTAATTGCATCCCTCAAGACCCCACAGGCTCAAAACACGTTTCAGGAACTGGGTGCCGAACAGGCTCAAAACACGTTTCAGGAACTGGGTGCCGAACTTTACTTACGCCCTCCTACTTTCTTGCGGAGCTCAGCATAGCAGATGAGACCATACAGCTCCTGAGAGGATTTTTTCAGCACTCGGGTATACACTAAGCAGGAGAGGAAGCACAAGTCACCACAAGCGTCATGGTAGAAATGCTTTCCCAAATACAGAAGCACATGTCAAAACAGCAGGTGGCGCTACAACCCCGTACATTCAAGACAATAGAGAACACAACAAAAATCCGAGGCCCGATGAGCGGGACGCTTGTCAACGTACCGTTGGCAAAGTCAATGTGCTTGGAGATCTTGTGCCACGTGCGGTAGTAGAAGTGGCGGACCTGTTCCTTGTTTTTCACCATGTTGGCTGGCTTGCCTCTCTTCTTGTACTTCATGGCGATGTTGTTCTGGATGGCCTCGAAATCCTTGCCGTGCTGTAGAGGGGAATGAACCGATATTAGAGATGAGAAGGCCCATTTAACGTCAAACGACCATTCCGCCTCGTACCTCATAGAGCCCTTCGAAGAAGCTGTTTTTATCCTCTGCGCTCCAAGACTCCCACTGTCGACGGGCTCGCTTTTGGTTACCGGCTTGCTCCTCCTTCTCAGCAGGTCCTTGGCCCTTCACGTTCTTGGAGACTCCTCCCGAAGAGCCAGCCACGGGTCCGGACTGTCCCACAGCCCCCTGGGAAGAGGAACCGTTCTCCGCTCCTGTAATGCACAGACAAGTTATGGAACATTCAAGGTTGATGCGCATTTCTAACATAGCTCTAACAAAATGGTGTATTTGTGTGAGGTAATAGAAACAAACACAGAACCTGCAGAGATTTTTGAACTGGGGTTTTGCTCTGGCAGAGAGGCAAGAAAAACAAAACTGGTCGCTTTGGCCAAGTCTCTGGCACACGGGTCCAAAATCAACTCCGTGTGGGCTACAATGGCCAAATTTACCCAAGCTTAAAGCACAATGGTGCCAGACGGCATCAAAACAAACACAGAGGGAGGCGTTCGCTCGTTGTGCACGTCAGAGACACTAACCTTGATGCGCCTCTTTCAGGCTCAAAATAGATGAACACAAATAAAGCATCAATGCACATGCCTTGGTCAATTAATGACATCTTGCCAGTGTCCTCAAAAATATTTTGTTTTTGCCAGCAAGTCAAGAAATAAGACAATCAAACTTGAAATACTTCATCTGCCCATACAAATTCATTGCTATCGAGAAAACATGAACCGGCTGTTCAATTATGACCACTTGCACTATCAAATAGATGAGTCACAACAAACGTTAGTTACAAAGATAACAATATATTTTTTATTAGGACCGATTTCTGACATGACAAAGTCAATAAAATGGACCTGACTCCGTTTGAGACATTTCAACGTGACTGCAAACTACAACCATGATACCGAAAATATTACATGAACAACACTCTGACCTTCAAAATTGTGTATTATTTTCAATGGAAAAACATGTTTTTTTATATTGGATCTCATTCACTGGAGCTACTGGTCAGAATGTCGCAGTCAGGCTGTGTATATTTTTGCATGACAATACGCAGCAGAAACGTGGCTGTAAAAATGATCTTTCGGTTCTACATCTTTTTACCCCAACTGTCACCAAATTTTGAGGACAAAGCCTTTCAACCTTTATCTTTCTGACTTTCATCCCATCACCTTTAGTGGAAATGAAGTGTGAAATCTTTGATGAAATGACTGCCTTTTTCCAGACACAGAGGCAGACCTCCTCTAACTTGTAGACGCAAACTAGTAAGGTGACAATGCAAGTTTGTGTTAGCGACTTGACACAGATAGTGCCGAGACAGGGAGCGTGTTAAGAACCAGTGCAAGTGGACAGGATTACCAAACCCACAGTCCTGTTTGATGTTACCTTTCGATTTGGCCCCGCCATGGCCGTTGATGGCCGAGCCGATGGAATCCTTCCGGATCCTTTTGCTTGGGGGTCGAACGCTCGATCGGAGAAAATGATGTTGGTCGTGACACGGGGCGCTGGGCTCCACCGACGGCTGGGTCTGATGGCTGAGACCCGGTCCGGGTTGAGCCGAACCGGGGCTGAGAGTAGCGGGTGCTGGATTAAGAATTTCCACTCGCTCGTCTCCCTTTGTACTGCGCTCCTCGGTCGCCTGCTCTCCGCTCTCCTCCTCGTCGCAATCGTCGGCTTTTCTGGAGGGATTCGCTGTCCCATCGACACCGATCCCTTCCCTGGAGCCCGGTGTCATGCTGCCACAAAACACGGAGTCCAAAAAGACATATGAGGAGCAGGGCGATGAGCAAAATTAACTTCTAAACACGACGTTTGCCGTCTCTCAACATGGCCGCCGCTGTTTGTTTCAAATCCCTTTTCCAGTCCCGACAAAACACCACCAAATACATTCATTTGCAGACTGCAAATAAATTTAACTTAACCACGGTCACATTCCGGAAACTGGCAGTGGTATTAACTAATCTTCCGAGCCATCAAATTCGCTCATATTAAGCTTGAATATGAACTAAATTAAAATGCGAGCGCTTTTCACTTTAGCGCCCTGCAGAAACGACAACGAGAACCCGTCGGTGCATTCGACCTCTATTTAAAGTGTTTGTTTCGAACGCAATTTTACCAAATTTCATGCTCTTCGGAAGTGGGCGACGTTTTCTTTCTCTTCACCATGGGTCCGACCGGTTCGATTGGCAATAACTGTTCAAATTGGGCATAATAAATCCACGACGGTCTCGTCGCTCTCTGCCTGCCCTGTCGTTGTCCAGCTTCGACTGAGGCGAACTCTGCGCAGTTCCACTGTTGTCTATCAGTATTATTACTCGATGCTTCGACAATACAACTCATCAAACTTTTCGACCCACAACTACAGCGTCATATTTGCTCCATGTCGCGAACAATATTCCTCACAAGTGCGGTCACTTGAGCTCATTCTCCACGATAATACTTTAATAAACCTTAGTGCACGTCGCTACGTCACACTCCGCTCGAAGGCGTGCAGGCTCCAAAACACATTATTTCAGATACATCCCGAATTTGTTTGGCTTTGGTGATTACAATATAAATGCAAGTTGCAAATTGTACTGTCGACAAAATCTTATTCCTGTGCCGAGATCAAAAGACCATGTACTGTATGATTCCCTGAGCATCAATAACAATGCAGTAGGTTACTACGTTGGCAAGGCGATGTTTCAAAGCTCTCGTCGTGGATTTTAAAGTACAGTTTCAAAAAATCCGTCACGATGTTATTTATCTGAGATTTGGATGTTCTGAAAAAGTATTTCATCTTGGTGGTGATAAGAACGTACAGTATTCATAAATATAACAAAGGGGAATTCTGATTATCGCCTTGGGTATTGTTTGCGTTCGAAAACGATTAGAAATCACAGCATTTGACACGGCCTTTAAATTCCTGTTGTGTCACCTGCAAGCTAAATGGGTAATAACATCGCTTTCAAAACACCTCCGATATTTACCTTTTGGGACACAATACAGCATGTTCAGCATCCAGTTTACACCTCTTGCGCTCGGGTAATTGTGGAATCGACATGAAAAACGTGCCAACATATGCACTTTTATTTAACGGTCAAATGCATGCCCTTTCTGACTTCAGATGACTTTAAATCTAGTATTCTTACTCAAACGTATTGCATTAAAAGGAATACTAACTGATGAATCCAAATAACCTCGTAGTTAAATGGCAACCGATTGATGACAAGAGTGTAAACAATACATTACAAATGATATGTTTTAAGATAGACGGGCAATCAATTGACGTGCCCATTGACATAAATAAGAGTATGTGTATGTACATTACAATGATCTCCCTTCAGAACATGATCCCACCAAAATTGCTAACATTACCAGCTAGCGTTGCTGCGTAACTATTAGAAATCATGCATCTGCAAAATGCGTCAGTGTAAATAGTTTCCTTCCAACACGTACATACAGTTGCTTCCCATAACATCATTCATGCTTAGGTATTACCTGCAGTAAAAGCCAAAATCGACGTTTCCATTCGATGTCCAATCTAGGCTTGAACGCTAGCAGCTTGCCTCCAATTTGGCTACATATGACAGTTCATGTGGTTACTCCTCCACGCGCATTGGCACGCCCACTACAACTCGAAAACAAATCCCGTGATTGGTTTGGAAGTCCACGAGGAGCACGGTGAAATCTTGATTGACGTAAAACTCGACCAATTGGTTAGCAGAAATACTAGGCGAAACACCAATTGGATTTCTTTTCCTGTTGTGTTCAGGTTTCCTGCTTTTTTTTAAAGTACCAAACGCACTCATGGTAACATTACTTGACATCGACAGCCCTGTAGAAGCGTCACGCCCGAGTAAACACGGGCACTACCTAACAGCCAAAAATTAACCAGCAAATTAGACTGGTTTTGATTATTAGAACGAGTTGTGGAAAGTACAAACACTTTGTGAATTGAATTAGATTTTTCAGGAGTGTATTTGCGTGTGTATTTTTTGTGTGTATTTTTTCTGATGATTATTCACCTTTACTTTGAACATTTTTTTGTTCCCCCTAAACAAGTACTGTATCGCCGATTCTCCCAGCAGGCTGTCCTCTAACTCAAAACAAACGCACCCCACACAACAGCTCGGCATGTTGCCGAGTCACGTCGCGCGGTGTCACTCTTGCTCCAACTGACACTCTTCGCAAACGAGTTTGGGTGGGAGCAGACAAGACGAAGGAGGAACCTACAAGTCGCCCAGTTGGCAGAGTGACGAAGTTGTCTTCGGAAACTTAAAGGCTCCCAACAAAATCCACGATGACTTCGACGAACATGTTTCAAGGGTTGGAGACCGGGTCAAAACCGAGCTCAAGGTGACTAATGAATGATGTGTTGAACATAATTTGAAGCTTAGGTAACTGCTCGACTAGCCCATGTCATGTGAATTAAACATACGTCGTAGCTTTTGCTGTGTTTTTTTCCCTTTCGAATACAACGGCTGTGGCCTTTCCGTACATAATCTCTTGTTTGGTTTGGATTGAGCTTGCGCGTTGAAAGTTGATTTGTCTGATACATTTTTATATTTAGCGTTGAGGCTAAGCGAGCAGGCGTTGTCTACTGCGCCCGCGGAAGTGTGTAGCTCTTCTCTCGTCTTTGTGCTAGCTCCGACGCAACGCGGCTACATTGTACCCTGAAATTATATTCACCCGAGGTCTTTTTAAGATTCATTTATGTTGGTCAGCTCTGTTGTTTACCATAGAATTAAGAACAACCCGATTTAAATCGTGTGTTGGTTTCTGGTAACTTGATAAAGTCTGGTCAAATTTGTAGGGTTATGGCGCCCTTTCCGACCAGATGATCATGTTGTCTGTCAGCGTGGACTGCCTGCAGATTTTACTGTGCATGCTGCTTTAGCATTCCGGTGTAGCATACGGCAATGTTTCACAACACACATAATTTACACTAGAAAAGTCTCGCAGACTAAACAAAAATGTTACAAAAAGTTTGAAGCCCATAATGAAATGCGTGGCAACAAACATCTACCAAATAAGTACCAAAAATAAGTGACATTTATGATGACCAAACCGCTAATATGTGGGCGTTCACTGTTTATGAAAATATTCCATTGAAAGTCATGATCTTTCTGTCAACCAAATTAAATTGCACACTTGGTGTTAGGTAGTTCTAATTTCTACAGAGATTCAGCATCAAAGACATTAGACTTCATATAATTGTATTGCAAACTTAATTCACGTTGAAGTTGAACTAAGAGACTCTGTCCACTGCAGGGTGCTGCGGCCTCCCGGTGGTGGCTCCAGTAATCTGTTTGGTGGCTACGAAGAGGAGGCCCCCCAATCTAGAAGACCGAATAAGATGGCCTCTAACCTGTTCGCCCCCCCAGAGGAGCCCCAGATTGCACCCAGGCGCTCTAACCCTCCAGGTGAGATAAGTGTGTAATGGATGTGGGGAAGAGGTAGTGTGTGAAAACTGGTACTTTGGTGTGATAATATCTGCACAGACACATCTACTGTTCTCATCTTCAACGTAAACCGCCTCTTTGCTCAATACCTAGTTAAGCGTACTTATCTTTGGACTTGTGAGTCATCAATATGAGATTTTGTGCAACGATGATGTAATGTTCGTAACATTGAAATGTCATATGTCGGGACCATTGTGAGGAACCATACTTGACATATTGCCGTGAAAGTGTAAGGTGGACAGCAAAGCGAAAATACGTCCGCGTTAATACTCTGTCCCATAACACGCATATGGTGTCTTATAGGTGGGAAGAGCAGTGGGATATTTGGGGACCCCGAACCTCCAGTCCACCCAAAGAAACCGCTTCCTCCAGGTGGACCAACCAGTAACATATTTGAGTCGGGGGATAGTGCAGATGTCTCCAGCCCAAGCCGAAGTCACCCAAATAAGCCAAAGGTGAGGTCTACTCGATGTTTCAATTTCATTCTCTGCTGCTTCAACACGACCAGCTTGTGGAGCGATGCTCTGCATTGATCCACGATTGAAAGGCAGTTAGAAATATGCTGAGTGTCTGAGTGCAGTCCTGTTGGCTTCTTTACAGTCAATAATTTGATGTTGACAAATGGCACAATTGTTTTATTATTATTTTTTTTTTTTACAGGACAATCTAGCTGTAGGACCTGAACCCGAATCTCCAGGTGAGCATCTAACACAATGCTATTAAAACAGTTTGAGTTTTTGCATGCTAAAATATTACAAATGTGTTCACCAAGCTATCACTGTGTTCTTGCCAGTATCAGAGAATCACAAAACTGAATAATATTCCTGCCGAATGTGCAGTTCAGAGTTATGTCAACAGAGGTGTAGGTGGAGCTTTTTATACATTTGGAGACACACTTTGATTCACTGCTTGCTTTCTCCCGAGCCTCGATTCAACATAAACTTGAGATGCACACAGTGAGGGTTTTATGTTGTGTTCAGAATCAAATAATAAATGTAGAACTGAGATTGTGCCCGCCCCCGCCCCTCCGGTCTGGTATTTTCATAATGGATTTCTTTCATGTTAAAGCAGCTGAGGTCAAAGTCAGCCAGCCCGAAGTCAACGTCAGCCAGCCCGAAGTCAACGTCATCCAGCCTGAGGTCAGAGAGCAAATTGCCTCACCAGCCGTTGTGCCAGCGAAGGAGGAGCCAACCGTTCCTCCGGCTACCCCAGAGCCTGCCTCCTCTTCTTGCGCCTCATCCACTCCGCCCACTGATGACATTAAGAAGCACGAGCCTCACCTGGGTCCCAAGCCTCGCTCTCACAACAGGGTCCTTAACCCCCCGGGAGGGAAGTCCAGCGTGGTGTTCTACTGATCCTCTCACACCCTCCCCTTTTCCTAAAGAGGGTCTGTCTGCTCTTGACATGTTTTGTCTGCTCCACCATGCATCTCATTCCAAGTCCCACCACCCCTCCTGATTGTCTCACATGTACATGAGAAGATCGGCATCGTTTTTTCTTGAAAGCAAACACGGACTGATCTGTTGTCCTCAACTTGTTGCACTTTGCCTGACTTCCAGCCTCCCCTTCCCCTATTAACCCTAAACCTGCATTATACAATCACCGCCTTTTCAATCAACAATCACTACCACTATGAAATGGTTCCATCTCAATGCTGTTTTTGGACACTTGACCTTCTCTCAAATTTCAGGGTGCATAAGCCCTCAAGTTTTGTCTTTTTTTTCTAACACTTTGAAATCACATTTGCTTACTCCATGAGACCACCAATGATAGAACTGCTCTCATTGGTGGTCTCATTTGTCTTCCTGTCATCCAAACGCATGCCTGATACAAAAGGGTCTACTGTCAACTGAGTGTTCAGGGAGCAAACTACCCCCAAAAAAATGACATTGAATCCAAGATGAATGTGGTTGTTTACTCCAAAAGATTTGTGTTACCAAAAGAAATTCCAACATGATTTTACACGAATGTGTATTTTCTGCTTTGCTCTCATTGCTTGCTTTATCTGAGAACATGCCGTTTTGTTTGCTTTTTCCTCCTCGGGGTTGGCCTCTGTTTATGTTTTAAATTAAAACAGTTGGAGACAGGGGAGCTCTGGATACATTGTGACTCACCTGAGTCCAGGTGAGCTATTTAGGTATAGCCTCTTGTCTTCACCCATTTCATGGTGCACATTGAAGGTATTCTGAAACTGGCCCCTTCCCCTGTGTGTTGATGTGCCTGGCAGCAATGAGTGCAGTAGAATTCAATCCTGTGTATTGCAATTAAATGTTTTTGCAGTTGAATGACTGTTTGAGCATCATTCCGCTTTACTGGTATCTAATAAAATGGTGAGACACTTTGTAAAACACATACTGCCCATACCCTGAATGTTTGCAGCGATGTAAGTTCAGCATACAAAGCCGGTCTTGTTTTCTACGGTTGTTGACAATTCTTTCTCTCACAGAATTGCCACCCTCTGTCTCTGCTCAAAATCCAGCTTGTTCAACTCTGGTCAGAAAAAGACAATTTAGGCATGGTTGCACCATTACCTGTGAATCTGCCCAGGCAGTAGTTTTGATCAATGGATACTGCCACCTTGAGGTACATGTAATTGTATTTAAAAAAATACGTATAATTCAGGTAATATCACGAATGTTAACTCTGCCACTAATACAATTCCATCGTTTTTCCGGTTGAAAATGATAACAGGAATATTGATTTTAGGTTGTCGCCAAAGCAATTTGTTTACAATCAGCGGTATGATACTACACTGTTGACAAACCATTAGATCAATTTCCGTTCTCCCTGGCAACAGGCTGAATACCACTTATGTCCATGCACTGAGCTTTGTGCTGTGACTGTTCCTGTTAATTGCCTCAAAATAAATGATGGTCCTCCCCCCAGTGGTGTGCATAATGCAGGTCAGACTGAGACAACCTGTGTGAAAAGGGATTTTTTTTTTACATTCAAATTTTTGGGCTTCTGTGTCCTTTGTCGTGTCTTCTCTTTCTTCCATCAACATGACACAGTCGCTCAAGCTTCACTCAATGTGCTTCAGTGTGCGAGGCCTTGCGACTCAACACCAATTTAAAATCATCTTGCATGAAATTGATTTTACACCATATCTTGAGTATTTTCTCTGCTGCCCTACAACATTTCCTTTTTGACATGAACATATTTTGCAGTGATATTAGTTTCCTGACACATCAACGTACAACCACAATAGTCTCGTTTTAAATAGTTTTTGTTAAACGAACACTTGACAGTAGCAATTAAATTTATTTTATCACTTGTTTTAATCTTTGTGTAGATAACTATTGTGCTTTCTCTTATTACACTTAGCCTAATGAAACATTTTGATACCAATATCACACGTTATTTTGGCTGAATTGTGAATAAAACAGAAACGATGATACCGTAATTGTTGAAATAGCGATCAATCAATAGGCACATGATGGACTTTAACATAATCGATGCTATATAGTAATCACTCCGTGTCTGTTTCTTTTACTACGCAATTCTGATCAATGGCTTATCAGTGAGCCCTTTTAGCTGTGTATCATCGGCGGTTCTTTGTTTTTCAGAGTGCATCGTCATTATTATTACAATGTCTCACCGAGCATTTATCAAGCCAAGTGCTTTGGAAGATTGGCGACTTCCGGTTGCAGCCTGCAAAATTAGAACCTGACTTTCATGCTTTTGTATCTCCCCGAAGAACGTAAGACTTTGTTGAGGAATTTAGCCTTACAATGAGTACACAATAGTACCAGTCTCTCGCCTGAACATCTGTTTAAACTCTTAAAACAAAGGATCTAGTGTGAAGTTTTTAGCTTATGTAGTTATAGCTTATGTGTACTCTTATGACATTTGGTAGAGCAATTAGTACATAATTAACAAAAATATATTTTTCAGAATGATTTGTGGCAAATGCGTTGTCTTTTGCCCGTTTAAAACCCACCAACGTGACTTTTTAGACATTTACTGGCAACAAAACAGACAGGCAAGTGAATATGCAGAGAAGTCCAAACATTTGCGGAATCTAATTGACAGTAAAAATTCTTATTTACTTTTGTAGCCTTCACAGTTTGGAGTTTTTTTTTAATTCATCTCTCTTCATCGACACAGGATGTTATTTGGCCTTTAAGGCTGATGCATCCTCTCGTTTTAATTTGAAGCTTTCACCTAAATTTCTGGTACCTTTCACTAGCTTGATGCAGGCCGGTGTGACGTCATCCCCAGTGGGTCAGCTGGCCCCGCCATCTGAAAGGAAGCGAGAACCTCTCCCATTGGGAGACATCACCATCACCTCCCGACCCCAAAGAAAAACAAATGGCACAAACCTTTTCATATTGACTTCGGTCGTCGTTGGGGCTCTTATTTATTATTATATTTATTAATTAATGTATTTATTCCACCCAACCAACAATGGCTGAGTTCGCTCCCTTCGGCTGCTGAGAAGCAGGTGCGGCATTATCGACGAAGGCATCACTTTCTCTCCCTCGACTCGGCATGGCCCCGGACAGGCCACATCCACTGGAGAAACAGCCTCGCGGTCCCACCTTCGCTGAGTTCTATGTTTTGTGTTATTCGGAGGGAGTCAACTAGCTGGGCCGTGACACGACGAACTGGTGGCCGCGGCCGCGGCGGCGGAGGGGGAGGAGGAGTGGCCCTTCGTATATTTTTCGTACGATTACATTTCCATCGCCGATGTGACTGTTATGCGGAATTACACGTTTCTCCTGCGTTGACCTGATCCCAAAACACCTCGACAGTCGACGAGGCCTTTGAAAGTCTTCATCTGGCTCACCGCAGCCAGCTGCAGACGTCAAGATGATGGAGCTACAAATTGACGAGGTGGTCTACCAGGTAGGGTTGCAATGGGGAACATTTCCATGACAGCCTCGGATGGGGAATTTTGGGAACGGTCAAAATTGGAAACTTTTATTTGAATGTGATTTTGGAATGTGGTAGGAAGCCCAAATACTGTACCTGGGAAAACCCACGCAGGCACTGGGACAACATACAGACATGAAGACAGTTAGCTGTCTAAATCTCGCCCCCTTTTTTGGGGGCAGCTGTGTAAAGCCTCCTATCACAACAGCATTTAGAAACATTACGTTCGTCTCTGTGTGCCCTGCGATTGGCTGGCAACTGATTCAGGGTGTCCCCCGCCTACTGCCCGGAGACAGCTCTGATAGGCTCCAGCACCCCCGCGACCCTAGTGAGGATCAAGTAGTTCGAAAGATGAATGAATGAATAAATCCATGCCTTCGTTACATCTTGGCTGCATTCCTGTAATGCACTTTATTTTGGAGTTAGCTCGTCCTACCTTAAGCATGTCCAGTTAGTCCAAAATGCCGTTTGCCTCCTAACAGGAGCTCGTGGGAGGGAGCACATAACTCCAATTATGGTCTCCCTTCAGTATCTCCCTTTAGACTTTAAAATGCTTTAAAAAAATTGTTTTTAAATGTGTAAATATTCTCGCCCCGCCTTACCTCTCTGAGGTCCTCCACCCCTAAGTTGAGACCACACACCATGAAAATTTCCAACATTAACCATTCCTGGAATTTTCCAACCCTATCACCAGGATGACTATGGCTCCTGTACCGTCATGTCGGAGCGAGTTTCGGGCCTGGCCAACAGCATTTACCGGGAGTTTGAGAGGCTTATCCGCAGCTACGACGAGGAAGTGGTGAAAGAGCTCATGCCGCTGGTGGTCAATGTCCTTGAGAACCTGGATGCCGTGCTGTTAGAGAACCAGGAACACGAAGTGGAGCTGGAGCTCCTGAAAGAGGACAACGAACAGCTGATCACCCAGTACGAGAGGGAGAAGGCGCTGCGCAAGCAGGCGGAGGAGGTGAGTCGGACGCACCTGCTCTATATTGGACCTCCTGCCCCATCAGAACCTCCACCTTCTGTCTGAAGTCTCTTTCCATCTGTTGCACAAAACTCCTTTTTGTCACGGTGGGTATATTTTTGTCCACTTTTCAGACCCAAGTATAAGGATTTATTCTTTTGCCAAAACTAGCGATTTTCAGTTCAAGAGTGTTGATGTAGCGTCCTCACACACACACAAAGGGCAGATCACATCATCTGCTCAGGCTCATGGCAACTTTAGGAGGAAAATCTGAAGGCTCTACTGGTTGATGTCACTATGATGACATTTGCAAAGTATATATTTTTCTAACATCGGCTTGATTAACAAACGTTTGTCATCACATTTGAGAACTACAATTCCCATGATCCAGCAGCACTTCCAACGCAAGACAAAAACAGGAGAAGGAGGGGAAGGACTAACCATAAACAGGCCGTCAGGCACTGTAAACTGATTTGTGCTTGCAAGGAGTAGAAACAGAGCAACAAAAGCTGCGAGAATGAAGTCAAACGAGATTTAGAAAGCCACGCAGTTCATCGAATTTCACAGAAGAATGTAGTGTACTTGAAGAAGGGGTCTGAGAAAAAAATTAAAAAACGGCTCCCGCTTGGAGGAGAAGCGGCAAAGAGCGGCTCAGATTACAAGGTTATTAGACTCAGGATGAAAAAAAAAAAAAAAGACAACTTACTGTCAACTCCTTGACATCCTTATGAAGATGTGGAGATGCTTTATTCACGTTAAGCATCCCAGGAAGTCTGTTACTTGAAAAGTAGATCTTCGGTCAAAAGTTTTGGGCACCCCTTGGTTGAGGATTTACTAATTTCCAAATTCTGTGCATGCAAATCAAGCAACGCTCCACAATCATGCTGCTTTCACAGGACATTTAGATTTACCGCCGCCATTGTGTTTATCATAATACGTTGTCGTTATTCTGCTCGTACGTGACATGATTTGATGATATTCATCGTTTCTGCCGTTTGTGCGCATTTTGATTGAAAGCTGTGTTGTGCTCACTCTTCATCTCCTCTAGAAATTCATTGAGTTTGAAGATGAGTTGGAGGAAGACAAGAAGGACCTGCAGGTCCAGGTGGAATTTTTGGAGCTGCAGGGAAAGCAGCTGGAGCTCAAGTCAAAGAACTATGCTGACCAAAGTGAGTGGATGAAAAAGCTCAAATTCGTCTGCAAGCGCAAACACTGAACTGATTTATGCTTTTGCCATTGCTTCGAAGTTAAATATTGAAAAACAAATCTGCCCAAAACAATGACTCGCTTATCATGTATTTTATTTATTTATTTTTTATTTCGATATAACATGCAACAATACTTACTGCGATTTGTCTGTTTCTCAGTCACGAGGTTGGAGGAAAGAGAGTCTGACATGAAGAAAGAATACAACGCTCTGCACCAGCGCCACACCGAGGTAAGCGCCAAGAGAAAGAAATCAACTTGACTGTATTCACTCAGAACAAGCATTGCGTTTAAATTAAAAAAAAAAAAAAGGACAATCACACATTTTTTATTCTAAAACCAGGAATGCAACAAAACAATAACTGAAGTGTTTTCTCTCAATTTGCATCGAGCATGAATCAGCAAAAATAATGAAATGAAAGTCATTTTTGTTCATGCAATGTGTCTGACCATATTTTATTCTTTTTATTGTTATTTACTTATTTAACTTTCCACTTCTTCTCTTCGGCTCCACGCTTTGGCATTCAAGATGATCCAGACATACGTCGAGCATATCGAGCGCTCCAAATTGCAGCAGACAGGAAGCAGCCAATCAGACGGCAGCGGACGAACGTGAGTTGTGCGCGGAACCGTGTATATGTTTGTTGGTTGGGAATATTTAGAGTGCGTGTTTGTTTCTGCGCCGATTTCAAATGTGACTTTCACCCACAATCTTGTTTGTGATGTTTCATGTGTCATCTTCGATGTATCGGGCCTCTCATATCTTCACGTCACTGCTGCTGCCATTTGTTTGTCAGGGTCCATCGCGCAGGCGTTACATGCACACGCTAGACTTACTTCTAAAAAGGATTTTTTTTTTCCTAAAGGGAAAAAAAAGAGATACATTTAATTTGCCTGTTTTAAGCCTCTCAGCAAATCATTTCCAAATACTTTTGAGCACAAGACAATCTGGTACGGTTTCTGTTGCCGAAGCGCAGATTAATCGCCCCCATCCGCTCCATACGCAGGCAAGACTAAAATCTCCTTCCTGCGCAGATTGTCGAATAAATTGTAATCCTAGTGCTGACCTGTGAGGTTTTTTTTTCATACAGTTGCATCATAAACATTGGAGAGGGGTGGACATTCGTTACATTTAGGAAAAGACGAAGACACAGATATCAAATATCCCGCACTTTCAAAAGATGGCAAACGAGAACCGAGTAAACAAGTGTCAACATCACTTGTCATCTAAACATTCAAGAGTTTGCTTTCATGTGTCTTCTCATTTTGCGATCTTGTGTCTCTCGCTAATCTGAGACCGTGTGTCCTGTGTGTCTTGCCGGCTTGCTCTCTGTGCTGCTGTGCGCACAGTCACCGTCACACATGGAGGAAAAGGTAAATCCAACATGGTCGTCATGCAACTGCCCCCCTCCCCACCTTTTCTCTCCACTCCCAAACCCGCCTGCTTGGATTTGACTTTCCGGATTCCCTCGTTCGATGCTCAGCATGTTGTTTGTCGGACGGAATCCCCGATACTGATCGTGACTTCGAAGTATTGTAAATTGTCGCCTGTCACAAGTGACAGCCTTGGTAATGTCGCATTCCGCTTGCAAACATTTACGACGACGTGCTCAGGTTCATCGCGCTCCTCCGTTTGCTTTGCCTCATCGTCTGCTTGTGTTCATCTCTGTGCGTTTTCTTCTCGCCTCCTCGATCTCATGGTTGTAGATCTTAAATGAAGCTGAAATATTGAATTGTGCACGTGAGGTGACGATTCTTGCTTACCGCTCCTCGAATTGGTCTCGCTAGTATGTTACTTTACTCTGACATTATTTTTCCAGAGAGTATTTTCATGAGAACCAGACATGCTTAACGTGACTTAACCAACTTGATGGACATCCTGTAATTAGCAATGTTGATGCTAATAATGGGAGTCGCTGGCGGTGTCGTGGTCCACTCGCCTGACTTGTGTGTGGGCAGCGTGGGATCGGTTCTCATTCGGTGGGGGTGTGGATGTGGGTGTGAATGGTTGTTCATCTCTAGATGTGCCCTGCAACTGACTGGCGACCAGTTCAGGGTGTAGTCAATCTTTGGCCCGTAGTCAACTGGGATGGGCTGCGGCAACCCTCGCGACCCTGTTCAGGATGAGCGACGTTGAAAATGGGCGGATGGATGGATGGATGCTAATCGTGATGCGGATATTAGCGCAGTGCACTAGTGGCTAGCATCCCTGTCTCGCGGTGGTGAGGTTCTGGGTTTGAAACTCAAACTTGCTTTTGTCGAATTTCCACATTCTTCCCGTGCGTGTAAGTCTGAGATGTGAATGCTTGTTTGTCGATGTCAAGATATTACAAATATTAGGACCTTTTATGTTTTATCCAGATTCCACACACATGAACATAGAGAAAGAAAAAATATTGCTTGACATAATTTAACATTTCTTACAGTGCCGAAGTGTTTATGACAGCTTCAAATGTTTAAAGATCAACACTGAGCAAGTGAACCGTTTCAATGCCACGGGGATATTGTTGAAAGGACGTTCATTTGAAATTGGATTCCTGCGTTTTTATTTGCATCCCGCACGAGGCTTCAGTCCCTTTGAGAATAACATCATCAAAGCTGTGCGAAATATTTGGAACGGACAACTAATGATTTGGCCTTTTGTCTGTGTGCGCGCATGTGTTCGCTGCCAACAGCAAAGCAGAGCGGCCGCCGTCGTTGAGCCTGTACCCCAGCGGCGAGGGCATGGTACGTGGGGGTCTCGGGGGGGCTAGGATGATGCCCGGGAAAGACATCTGGCAGGTCAGCGAGCTCGGCCAGTCCACCCTCAGTTCGGCCTATCAGGTGGGACAGACAGAGGCCGCCTCTTTCCTCCACAAGCACAACCGCCAGAGGTGGGGGGGGACTTGAGTCACCAGTTGAAGCGACTTTCTCCCACCTCTGGCGACTGCCGCTTGGGGAGTGGTTGCGGGGCATGGCCAGCCTTACCGCTGAGCATCCGGCAAGCCACACATTCCAAGGACCGCCCTTCATGCCTGCTTGTGTCACTTTTGATGCAAATGAACGATTCCCATTTGAATCGAAACCACAATTCATTTTTTTCCTGTGCTGACTCAAGCAAGCCGGGGTCCTTTTTTTGATGGCTGTCCTTCAAACTTTGTGATCATTTATCTGTGATCATGGAGCTTCTGCCTGGTGTGCTCGTGTTTTAGTTTTGTCAGTGCTTATGATTTTTGAATGTTTTTTTTTTTCTTGACATGTATATGTAGCTTGTATAGGTGCTCAATTTTCTTTCATGCCATAAATGATCTTCAATGTAACGTTCTTTTCTTTCATTTATGTTGTTCTATCCATGAAAATAAGCACCATAAAAACAAAATATGGTTTTTAATTGATTTTTTATAGCACTGTATTTAGGAAATTACAGTGCTACTGTGTTTTTAGATTGCATATTTCTACAGATTCACGTATTGGGTTAAAAAAAAAAAAACCTTCTTCCATTATTTGATGAAAAACTCACCTATTTGCTGTTTTTGTGCTCAAGCCAAGGCCTTGTCACGTCATATAAAAACATTGCTTTGGCATCATTTTGTGGCATATTGGTGCCAAGTAACTATGTCAAGGTGAGTTGGGCAGCTTCTTGTCATGCTTATAAACAATTATGAACCATTTTCGAGGTGTGTACATTTTACTCTGCTCGTGGCAGGGCCCAGTCCCATAGAGTGATGGTCACCTAAGATTGTTGATAATAGCTGTAAAAACTCCAGTTGGCGAGATCAAATGGATCACAGAGATGCTTTGACTCCACTTCCACGATGGGATTCTCATACTGTCCGTAATTGTCTCTTGCTCCTCTCGTGCCACCGTCCCGCACAAAAGGAGGACGGATCCGAGTCTGACTCTGTGGCAGCCACCCCCAGCAGCGCCGGAAGCAAGTCCAACACACCCACCTCCTCTGTGCCCTCTGCCACCGTCACCCCGATCAACGAGGGCTTCCTCCCTTCCTCTGAGTTTGATGCGATGCGGGCGGGCAGCCGCGGGAGGAAAAGCGCCAAGAGGCTCAGCCGGAATATGGAAGTCCAGGTTTCCCAGGAAACCCGGAACGTGAGCATCGGTAAAGTCACACGTGCTAACTTAAAATAAAAAAAGCCTCCCCCATCTTCAAGTGTTGCTTCTCGCAGCTGAAATGTTCTGCTTGACAGGTATGGGAAGCAGCGATGAGTGGTCAGAGTTTCAAGAGATCATCGATTCCACTCCTGAGTTGGACATGTGTGTGGATCCGCGCTTGTACGGAGGAGGAAACAGGTTAGGCCCTATTGGCTGCATTGCATGCACACGGCACACCGCAAAATATGCTCTGACCCAAACGTCACTTGACACCCGTTGCTGGTGGATTTCACCACGTGGTCCAAGTGTACCGAATGAAGCTGAGCTCAAAATGACCAAATATGTGTGATGTGTCGCTTTTGCAGCCCCTCCCAGGGAATCGTGAACGAGGCCTTCGAATCAACACGGATTCTCTGTACCACGAGATCAAAGACGCCAAGTCGGACATCATCGGGGACGTCGATGCTGGGGCGGAGCTTCTTGGTATGAAAGCCGCAGCAACACGCGTAGCCACCATGACACTTTCTTGAATGCTCACGTGCTAACGTCAATGTTCAGAGTACAGTAAATTTGAGGGAAATAAGAGCAGAGTTTAAAATGATTTTCCAATTTAACTCATTCACTCCCAAAGACGTTTTTAAACGTCTTTTCAGGCTTGGTCTAGAATTGGCTGGTACTGAATGAGTTAAATGTGGATCTTGAAGGAAGCGCTGATATTCGGTTACTCAACCACTTTTTTTCTCTTTCTTTTGTCCCTTTTTATGCTTCCACCGGTGACACCCGTAGGGGAGTTCTCAGGTGTGTATTGGAACACGTGCGTTCACCTCGTGCCGCTCCGCGAACGCCGCGTCTATCAAGGAGTACTTTTAAATTTATGCTTCTAACAGAAAATCAACATCAGAAGTTCAGGACAATTGCCTGATAATGTGTAGCAGTGAACTTGTTTTCATATCCATTTAAGTCCAATACGTGATTAAAAAAACAAACTAGTACTGTATGTCATTGTGCTACAGTATTTATTGTTAAATAGTATCTAAATTTGATGAATGCTGAACAGCATCTTCTCTCTCCAACATTAATCTCATTTTTTTTTGTCTATCTGTCATCTTTCTTCCCTCCCTTCTTCTTTGGCTCCAGTCCGAGATGATTTCTTCGGTGAGGCGCTTTGCTTCTGCTCACAGTTGCTTGCTGTGTCATTTTTACTTGGCCGAAAGGCCAATTGTGCTACTTGTTGTGTGGCTTTATTATGATGATGATGATGATGATGATTATTTTGCACATTTTACCTTCTGTGCATTTCATAAACACAGCGTGATGAGTAACAAGTGTGTGTTTCAGGAATGGGCAAGGAGGTGGAGAACCTGCTGACAGAGAACAAACAGCTTCTGGAGACCAAGTAAGAAACAGAATTGCCCCACATGCGCCACCGTTAGAATTTTGGGCGGTAGTCATAAAAAGCTGAGACGATTGGACTCTCGGGTAACATTTCAGGATAATATGTGAATACACTTTAGCTTTTCCCGCTGAATTGATTTTGCTTGCGTCCAACTGTCGTCCGCCTGCCCTTTTAGAATCACGAAGGCTGTTTTTTCATAGTGGACTGGAATGTGCTGCTCTGAAAGGACTTTTAAATTCCTCCCCTTTCTCTTTTCACAGAAACGCTCTCAACATTGTTAAAGACGATCTTATTGCCAAAGTGGATGAGCTGTCCAGCGAGCACGAGGTGCTGCGGGAGGAGCTGGAGGCCGTCAGGCAGTCCAAGAGCAAGTTGGACGCCAAAGTTAAGGAGCTGGAAGAAGAACTACGGAGGTGAAAATGATTCTGGGAATCTTTAGAAAGAATTTTTGTTGCAGAGATTAGCTCATATTCTCCGTCAATAAAATACACTCGGGGGTTGGAAGCCGCAATGTTAAAATCCAAGTCGGCGAGTGTTTATGCGCGTTTGTCAGTCGGCAACGTCAAATGTACAGAAACCGATCGATAAACGATTCCAAACGAGCGGTTGTCTTCGTGGAAATTTGAAAAGACATTTTTCATCTTATTCCCTGCCTAGTTACTAAGCGCTTAGTACGTACAACGGGAGAAAAAAAAATGAAATTTCCCCCCATCTTTGGACTGCAGGTTGAGAGCCGAGGCTCTCGGAGCATCTCGGGACTCCAAGGATGAAGGAAACGACGATGTGAGTCTTGCTCATTTCTCGCTGCTTTTCATTTGGCACCTGAACTGATAATATCAAACGGAAAACTCTTCAGACTTTGCAAAAAAAAAAAAAAAAGATTCAAAATGTCGGGATGCGCCCTTGTTGCAAGCAGCAGAGTGCCGATGAATTGTGTGTGTGCAAGTGTCGGTGTTTTCGAGCTTTATCACCTCCGAGCTAGAAACAAAATCTTCTAAAGGCAGATTTTCTTCTAAACAAACTTTTCAGATGCTTTGCGTCTCTTTAAAACGACCCGAGGGAAGCGCGCTCTCTCATGAGCCCTTTTGTTGCCTAGTTCTCCTCGCCCATACAAGACGGCGATATGACCATGACCCAGAGGCGGCGCTTCACGCGGGTGGAGATGGCGAGGGTGCTGATGGAGAGGAACCAGTACAAAGAGAGGCTGATGGAGCTGCAGGAGGCTGTGCGATGGACCGAGATGATTCGGTAACGCGACAGTTATGTAGAGCAAAGAAGCCAGTCCGCAAATCGTAGGACTGTTTGTTATGAGGGGCCCCATCGCACACACTCCAAAAATCTTCAGTCACATGCGCGACTGAAACATTTAGGCTTATACTACTGAAACACTCTCACGGTTCCTTTTGCTCATTGGACGTTCATTCATCAACGCGATGCCACACATCTTTCGCGCGTCCACTGTACTTCCTGCTCAAATAATCTCAACGGACGAGATACTGTCATGTCTCCTCCAGGGCTTCGCGCGAAAGTCCTGCAATGCAAGAGAAAAAGAAGTCCACCATCTGGCAGTTGTGAGTTTCTGCTTTGACCGCGCGCGTTTACAGTCTCCTGCCAGAGAAAACTGGACTAAAAACATGCAACCCCTCCGCACCCCTTCCAGCTTTGCACGTCTCTTCAGCTCATCGTCCAGCCCTCCGCCCGTCAAGCGTCCGTACTACAGCGTCAACATTCACTACAAGTCGCCCTCGCCGGCGGGCTTCCCTCAGCGCCGCAGCCACACCATGTGTCAGATCTCCACCTCCAACCGCACCTTGGAATTCTTCCCAGAAGAGTGAGCGCCGCACCCCGGCTGTTTCCCTGCGTGTGGCGACGCCTCGCCGCTTTTTCCGCTTTTTTTTTTTGTTGCTAGCTTCAGTCTCTTCATGCATGAGGAGACAAAATTAGAGTTACAATGGTCATACATGGAGTAGTCCCCAAAGCTGGAAATGAGCTTGAAACTTTTTAAGCCCATTTTTAAAATCAAATAATGTCTGTTAAGGCGAGGCCAACGACTTCTTTCTGTCTGCGAGGCCGTTTGCTGGCTGCCCGCTAACGCTTGGCTCTCTTTCTCCTGGCTCCTACCACCTGGCCCGTTGCTTCCAGACTGGCCAGTAACGGTGTTGCGTCTCTCCTCAGTGACTCGGCACTGTTGGCCCGCCGAGAACAGCGGCGGGAACAGTACCGGCAGGTGCGCGAGCACATGCGTCGCGACGACGGCATCATGCAGGCCTGCGGCTGGAGCGTGCCGCCGCGTTTCAAACAGGTACGCGTCATCCCGACCCCGCGGGGGGCCCCGCGTCCTCCTGTCTTGGGACGGTCATGACCCAGAGATGAACCCGTGGCCACTTTATCCGTGTTAGCAATCCAAATGAAGTCGACACTTTGGCTGGCTGGTTGTACTTGTGAAGGGCCAGCAGGCAGGTGGCTCTAACTCTGGTCTCCCACAGACTGCCGGTCAGACGGACAGCGCTCAGGACAGCCAGCTGAAAAGACAACAGGTAAGTGACGGCAACTCAGTCCCGCCTTGACGCCCATCCCCACAGGGCTGACGCGTACAACAGGAGAGCAACGGAAACGAACGCGCCAACTACTAACTCGTTGACTTGTTTAATGTCTCCGTATTTTATGGATGACCTGCTATCTTCTAGACAGAGTAACAAAATTCACGCTAGGTGTTTGTCAAAGATTTGCCTTTTTTATTTTTTTTTTTTTTTGCTTGGCCTGCATGCTGCTTTTGACTTTTTAGACCACCGGTGAAAAAGACGACAATCGCATGAAGAATGTTCCGGTCCCTGTCTACTGTCGGCCCCTGGTCGAGAAAGACCCCAATAGAAAGGTAAGCTATAAAAAAAAAGACAAACGCATGTCAAGGCTTCAAGAAATTTGAAAGGAAACTATCAACATATATATTTTAAAAAAATCTGGTTCTGAGCTTGTATTTGCGTCCACGTCAGCTGTGGTGTGCCGCCGGCGTGGACCTGACGGGATGGAGAACCGGCAGCCAAGAGTCAGAGCCCCCCAAAGCGCTCCCCGGCGGAAGCGACCCTCTGCAAGCGGAAGAGAATGACGGAGGCAAGAAGAGCAACCACAACTCTCCGAGAAGAGGAAGGTGAGCCTCGTCGGTGACGGTCGACTCTCAGTTGCTCCCGGTTGGCGGGAAGCGATTGGAGAACATTTCAGTTGTATACACTTTGGTGTCTGATTTTGGTGGAGTACCACAATCGAATCAGTACCTGGACTTTTACCAAAGTCTTTTTTTTAATCTTGTACCTTGAGTACAGAGAATGAGTACTATGGCCTCCCGAGGTTGCTTCGCTAACGCGCCTCTCCTCCTCCAGTCCAAGGAGCCGCAGGAAACCGACACCATGAGCAGCCGCGTTTGGATCCTCACCAGCACGCATTCTGCCAGTAAAGTGGTGATCATCGATGCCAACCAGCCGGGCTCGCTCGTGGACCAGTTCAACGTTTGCAATGCTCACGTCCTCTGCATCTCCAGCGTGCCAGGTGAGGGTGACACCCGGCGTCAGCTTTTGCTCTTCTGCAGTCTGCAAAAACTACCAAAATGTTGCACATTCTTAATGAAATATCATATCAAGAAATAAACTAGTTTAGAGTCATGACTCACAATTGGGAGCCTAGGCCGTGTACTTTAAGGGGCGTGGCCTCAGGAATATGACATCTGCATGAGCTTATGGACTTGAGTTTGGTAAAATGATTAGCAATTGTGGCGTCCAAAGTCAAAGAAATGTTGAAAGCAGGGCTATATTCAGTGTGGCCCCGCCCCCTTCCATAACTGACACTCCCCTTGTATATTCATGATTTTTTAAAATTGCTGGTATTATGGCTCAGTTGTATTCTCCCTTTTCTGCACATGAACAAAAAGTGCTTCACAGGGAAGTCAAGTCCATAATGATCTTCGCAATTATATGCCCCTTCGCCAATGCTTCAACTTCCTCTTTAAATATTTTTGTGTGTGTATGTGTGTGTGTGTGTGTACAGCTGCCAGTGAGAGCGACTATTCGGCTGGAGAAATCGTTTTGGATCCGGGTGACGGTGGTGCAGGGGCGGGCGATGATGCCGGCAGCGTGGAGGGTATGTTGGCTGGTATCACGCTAGTGGGTTGCGCCACTAACTGCAGTGTTGCCCGTAGCAACTGCTCCTCACGCACTGACACTCCCATAATGGACAAAGGACAAGGTGGGCGCATGCCGAAAAACTCCTCAATCTTTGTATTAAGCGCAGAGAGGTGAGGCAACGTCGGTTCTACCGGGCGTCACGTTAACTCCGAATGATGTGTTGCGCTTTAGCCCCCGTCGCCCCCCCCACAAGCAGCAAGATTCTCCCGGCCCAGTCCGCCGAGGAGGCCACAGAGGCCACCGAAGTTCCGGAGTCAACATCCGGTCACGCAGAACTCAAATCCGCACCGTCGGGGCCGTTCATGGAGCACGTCTTCACCGATCCGCCGCCTCGTTCGGCAGATGCCTCTGACAGGTGGAATCCGAGTGTGAACGTGCAGAGACGAGGGTTCGGGAGAGACGGAACTCTGTATGCTCTCTGTCCACGCAGGGCCGCCGGTCAGTCCAAAGAGGAAACGTCAGTCCCTCCAGAAATAGAAGATGCCGGTGAAGAGACCAAGATTTACACCAGCATGGCACCCACCATGTGGCTCGGGGCCCAGAACGGCTGGCGAGTCTGCACACATGATCACATCACACACCTGTCGAGCAACACGGGGCAATTTGTGCCACGCCTCCAGCACATGACATACGTCGTCATCAAAGAAGCTTGCAGAGAGACTAATTTCGTGCGTCAAACATGACAAGCATTTGAGTTTGCGTGACTCTTCTCTGCCCCCCTCCAGGCTTTATGTCCACTCGGCAGTTGGCAACTGGAAAAATTGCCTCCACTCCATCAAACTGAAAGACTCTGTGCTCAGTCTGGTGTAAGAGCCTCATCATTTATGTGTTTGCTGGTTGACGGACGTCTCCCCTTTTTGATGTTGTTTTGCATCTCTCTCTCGCTCTCTCCACTGCAGGCACGTGAAGGGTCGCGTGCTGGTGGCCCTTGCTGACGGGACCCTCGCCATATTCCACCGATCGGAAGGTAATGCTTATTGCGTGCGCAAAGTCATCAAATCCTGTCTGAAGGTTTTCACCAGCACAATGGTTGAAAACAAAAAGGTGAACGTTATCGCCGGGCGCTCCCAAGGAATTTGTCGTCTTCGTGCAGACGGCCAATGGGATTTGTCCAACTACCACCTGATGGACCTGGGCCGACCTCATCATTCCATCCGCTGCATGGCCGTCGTGCACGACAAAGTGTGGTGCGGCTACAAGAACAAGATCCACGTCATTCAGCCGAAAAGCATGCAGATCGAGGCCAGTCTCGACATTTTCTTTTTTCCCCCCCTTCTTCTTCATTTCGCGCGGAAACCCTTTTGTCACATGCTCGCCTCCTCCTCCTCCTCCTCCGGCAGAAGTCCTTTGACGCCCACCCTCGTCGGGAGAGCCAAGTGCGCCAGCTGGCTTGGATCGGCGACGGCGTGTGGGTGTCGATCCGGCTGGACTCCACGCTGCGCCTCTACCACGCCCACACGCACCAACACCTGCAGGATGTGGACATCGAGCCTTACGTCAGCAAGATGCTCGGTCAGAGGAGGCCTTTTTTTGTAAAGTCTCCGAGATGGATGGCTTGATTGAGAAAGAGAGAGATTTTAATACACAGCGTGTGACACTATTGATGTGTGATCACGCCATAAAACTTGAAATAATTGATACGTAGCAATCGTAACGGGATGTAAGTGCGCACTCTGCCTGACGACCGTTTTGTGATTCACAGGCACCGGCAAGCTGGGCTTCTCCTTCGTGCGCATCACGGCTCTCCTGATTGGTGGAAATCGCCTGTGGGTGGGCACTGGAAATGGCGTGATCATCTCCATCCCGCTAACAGAGAGTGAGTGTCAGCCGCACAGAGCCGTCGGGTGTTTTGCATCTCATGTGCAAAAAGGAATTGACTGACCGAGAATAAATAGTAAGCATCACGGCGGTCGTTCACATTCTCGGGGCCTCACGATCTTTTTTGTTTTGTTTTGTGTTTGTTGTGAGTTGAGTGTCTTTACATTGCAGCGCCATCATTTAGCTCCTTAATCTGTGTGGAGGTCGAGAAAATGTGGGGTTGCTTTTGAAAATTCAGGGCCTTTAAAGGGGAGGTCTCCCAAAATGGTCTTTGCCGTTCTGTGCGCCTCCGCTAGTCTGAACACGGCATTCGGATTCATATTGTGTTTGTGGAATCAGAATTAATCGGCAAAATCCACCCGTTTGTAGCCATCTCACAGGGCGGCCACATCTTCTGAAGCTGAGCCGTGATTGGTTGTTACCTGAGCCCCGAGCAACTGTCATGTGATTTTCAGTCGACAGCAAGTGGCAAAATGGCCGCCCCCTGAAATGGGACAAAAACGGGTGGATTTGACTGCTTAACTCATATTGCACAAACACAATTTTCATCACGAAACCATGTCTGGGCTTGTTTGGCGGCATACTACAGATGGGGTTGACTTCCCCTTTAAGCTTTGGTTTGAGATCAGCCCATTGACAGTGCACTATTTTGCGTCTGAAATTCAATTCACATCACTCGAGCAGGCACTATTTAGCATGAGAACAATCTCATGGCGCACCACCAAACAAAATCTTTCTTATTTTACAATGGCCTTAATGTCTCGCTGAACCATGTGCCCATCTTCAGGTCTAAATGAAGAGGTGCAAATATAACAGGCACGCATTTTGGCGTTCATCCAAATGAGGTGGCAGATGGATGACGACTGGAAAAAGGAGGATTGGAAATTCAAATCAGTCCTCTCCTCGCATTGACTACCTCTATTCCGTATGAAAGGGCCGTCAGTGTTGTCCCCTGAGTGGCTTCCCCCTCGGGCCCAAACTGTTTCTGCTACTGTTACTCTACTTTCTCCTCTGCTCTCTTTCCTTCCTTCTCCTCCTGCTCCTGCTCCTCTTCCTCCTCCTCCTTCTGCTCCTCTCCTTCCTCCCCCTGTAGCGGTGGTCCTTCACCGGGGACAACTCCTAGGTCTGAGGGGTAAGTGGGAGTGCTGCCCCGCTACTGGCCCTCCTCTTCACCTGCCTTTGTGTCCCTTCTATAAACAACAACAAAAAAAAGAAAACCACAGGCAGTACTCTCAGAATGTTAGGGATAAACGACAAGAAGATGAACCGAAAATGCACTCTAACCTTTACAGGTGAATTAAATTTTGAAACAATTTGACATGTACATTCAAACATTTCAAAAAGCGCAAATCAAGTTCACTCGTTTAAAAAAAAAAATTAAAAAAAGGTTCTTGTGCATTTTAGGTTCATCCCGAAATTTCACCCCCAAAATCTCCCTATTCCTAACTTTTAGTGAGTAGTGTCACTGCAGGGACCCTTTTTATACAGTATGTACTCAAGTATCACCTTTTTGTTCATAAAGGGGCTCGTTGTCGAGAATAATCAATTTGTGATGTAAAAACCGCATCAGCTTTCTAACGTGCTAACTGAAAAAGAGCCAAGGTCAATGTTATCGGCTGTACCACAGCATGTCAGCATCGATTGACCGTGTGGCATGTTCGCTCATGTTAGCATTCGGGTCCAACAATGCTAAAGGTCCGATTCTCTGAAATGCGCTTGATTTCTACTAGAACGTCATGAACGCTCTCTTGGTTGCTTTGCATGCTAATCATCTTTGCCACTGTGTGTTGAGTACCTCGGTGGTATCTGTTGCTTTGGCTTACATGTATTGCATGGAGAAGATGTGCGGACACCCACCGCTCTAATTTGCAATTACTGGTGTTGGGTTTTGTTTTTTTGGTAAACTTTTTCAGTCTCTTTTCTTCGACTAAACATGCACAGCTTGTATATTTCAACTAAATTTTATTTTCGTGATCTTTTCAGCCAATAAGGTGTCTCCGACATCTTCCGGAGGCGTGATCCACGTGTACGGCGACGACGGCTCCGAGAAAAGCAACGGAAGCTTCATCCCCTACTGCTCCATGGCACAGGCGCAGCTCTGTTTCCATGGACACCGCGATGCCGTGAAGTTCTTCGTCACAGTACCCGGTAGGCCTTGTTGCTGCGTCAAATCAATCTGGAGTATGCAGTCATCAGCAAAAACATGGTATAGTAAGGCGTTTTTAGCCCCAAAAATGACCATCTATCGTAGTGTAGAGGTACAAGCGCAGGCTTCCCGTCCAGGGAACCCCGGTTCAAACCCTGCTCAGTAATGTGTGAAAATACAACACAAAACGTGGACTTTTTTCCTGGAAACCCTCCATAGTGCATGTCAAATACGCCAATAGTGCAGGACAAGTCACAGTCACTGGTGGTGTAGAGGTATACACGCTGGCGTATGGACCAGGCAACCCTGGTTCAAACCTTGCTCGGTTATGTGTGAAAATAGAATACTTAGTTATTTTTTCCTGGAAACCCTCCAAAGTGCATGTCAAATACGCCCATAGTGAAGGACAATTTACAGTCACAGGTGGTGTAGAGGTATACATGCTGGCTTCGGTCCAGGAAACCCCGTTTCAAACCCTGCTCAGTTATGTGTGAAAATACAACACAAAAGGTGGACTTTTTTTCCTGCAAACCCTCCATAGTGCATGTCAAATACGCCAATAGTGCAGGACAAGTCACAGTCACTGGTGGTGTAGAGGTATACACGCTGCCGTATGGTCCAGGCAACCCCGGTTCAAACCCTGCTCAGTTATGTGTGAAAATACAACACAAAACGTGGACTTTTTTTCCTGCAAACCCTCCATAGTGCATGTCAAATACGCCCATAGTGCAGGACAATTTACAGTTTCAATTTACAGTCACAGGTGGTGTCGAGGTATACATGCTGGCTTCGGTCCAGGAAACCCCGGTTCAAACCCTGCTCAGTTATGTGTGAAAATACAATACTTAGTTACTTTTTCAAATACGCGTCAAACCCCCCCCCCTTTTTTTTTTTTTCGTCAAAAAACGCCTTACTATACATGGTCGCTTTTTTTCGTCATTTTTTTGGCTAAAAACGCCTTACTATATTACTATGTCGTTTTTTTTTTCAGCTAAAAGCGTCTGAAAACGCCTTACTATACAATGTCGCTTTTTTTCGGCTAAAAACGCCTTCCTATACTATGTCGTTTTTTTTCGGCTAAAAACTCCTCACTATACTATGTCGTTTTTTTGGGCTAAAAACGGCTAAAAACGCCTCACTATACTATGTCGTTTTTTTTCGGCTAAAAACGCCTTAGTATACTATGTCTTTTTTTGTCGGCTAAAAATGCCTTACTATACTAAGTCGTTTTTTTCTGCTAAAAACGCCTTATTATACATGGTCGGTTTTTTCGGCTAAAAACGCCCTACTATACATGGTCGTTTTTTCGGCTAAAAACGGCTAAAAACGACTTACTTTACTATGTCGTTTTTTTCGGCTAAAAACGCCTTACTATACTATGTCGTTTTTTTCGGCTAGAAACGGCTAAAAACGCCTTACTATACATTGTCGTTTTTTTTGTCAAAAAACGCCTTACTATACATGGTCGTTTTTTTCAGCTAAAAACGGCTAAAAACACCTTACTATACATGGTCGTTTTTTTCGGCTAAAAACGCCTTACTATACATGGTCGTTTTTTTCAGCTAAAAACGGTTAAAAACGCCTTACTATATGTTGTTTTTTTCGGCTAAAAACGGCTAAAAACGCCTTACATGGTCGTTTTTTTCGGCTAAAAACGCCTTACTATACTATGTCGTTTTTTTCAGCTAAAAACAGCTAAAAACGCCTTACTATATGTTGTTTTTTTCGGCTAAAAACGGCTAAAAACGCCTTACTATACATGGTCGTTTTTTTCGGCTAAAAACGCCTTACTATACTATGTCGTTTTTTTCGGCTAAAAACGCCTTACTATACTATGTCGTTTTTTTCGGCTAAAAACGCCTTACTATACATGGTCGTTTTTTTCGGCTAAAAACGCCTTACTATACATGGTCGTTTTTTTCGGCTAAAAACGCCTTACTATACTGTCTTTTTTTTGTCGGCTAAAAACGGCAAAAAACGCCTTACTATACATTGTCGTTTTTTTGGTCAAGAAACGCCTTACTATACATGGTCGTTTTTTTTCTGCTAAAAACGCCTTACTATACATGGTCGTTTTTTTCGGCTAAAAACGCCATACTATACATGGTCGTTTTTTTTCGTCAAAAACGCCATACGAAACTTGGTCGTTTTTTTCGGCTAGAAACGGCTAAAAATGCCTTACTATACATTGTCGTTTTTTTTGTCAAAAAACGCCTTACTATATACATGGCCGTTTTTTTCGGCTAAAAACGCCTTACTATACATGGTCGTTTTTTTCGGCTAAAAACGGCTAAAAACGCATTACGATACTATGTCGTTTTTTTCAGCTAAAAACGGCTAAAAACGCCTTACTATACTATGTCCGTTTTTTTTTGTGCTAAAAACGGCTAAAAACGCCTTACTATACTATGTCGTTTTTTTTCAGCTAAAAACGCCTTACTACACTATGTCGTTTTTTTCTGCTAAAAACGGCTTACTATACATTGTCGTTTTTTTTGTCAAGAAACGCCTTACTATACCTGGTCGTTTTTTTTTGCTAAAAACGCCTTACTATACATGGTCGTTTTTTTCGGCTCAAAACGCCATACTATACATGGTCGTTTTTTTCGGCTAAAAACGCCTTACTATACATGGTCGTTTTTTTCGGCTAAAAACGCCATACTATACATGGTCGTTTTTTTTCGTCAAAAACGCCATACGAAACTTGGTCGTTTTTTTCGGCTAGAAACGGCTAAAAACGCCTTACTATACATTGTCGTCTTTTTTGTCAAAAAACGCCTTACTATATACATGGCCGTTTTTTCGCTAAAACGCCTATACTATACATGGTCGTTTTTTCGCTAAAACGGCTAAAACGCGATTACGATACTATGTCGTTTTTTCAGCTAAAACGGCTAAAAACGCCTTACTATACTATGTCCGTTTTTTGTGCTAAAACGGCTAAAAACGCCTTACTATACTATGTCGTTTTTTTTCAGTCCCTGGTGGTGTAGAGGTATACACGCTGGCATATGGTCCAGGCAACCCTGGTTCAAACCTCACTCGTTATGTGTGAAAATAGAATACTTAGTTACTTTTTCCTGCAAACCCTCCATAGTGCATGTCAAATACGCCAATAGTGCAGGACAAGTCACAGTCACAGGTGGTGTAGAGGTATACACGCTGGCGTATGAACCAGGCAACCCCGGTTCAAACCTTGCTCGGTTATGTGTGAAAATAGAATACTTAGTTATTTTTTCCTGGAAACCCTCCAAAGTGAATGTCAAATACGCCCATAGTGCAGGACAATTTACAGTCACAGGTGGTGTAGAGGTATACATGCTGGCTTTGGTCCAGAAACCCCGGTTCAAACCCTGCTCAGTTATGTGTCAAAATACAACACAAAACGTGGACTTTTTTTCCTGCAAACCCTCCATAGTGCATGTCAAATACGCCAATAGTGCAGGACAAGTCACAGTCCCTGGTGGTGTAGAGGTATACACGCTGGCATATGGTCCAGGCAACCCCGTTTCAAACCTCACTCGGTTATGTGTGAAAATAGAATACTTAGTTACTTTTTCCTGCTAACCCTCCATAGTTATGTCAAATACGCCAATAGTGCAGGACAAGTCACAGTCACTGGTGGTGTAGAGGTATACACGCTGCCGTATGGTCCAGGCAACCCCGGTTTAAACCTCACTCGGTTATGTGTGAAAATAGAATACTTACTGTAGTTAATTTTTCCTGGAAACCCTCCAAAGTGCATGTCAAATACGCCCATAGTGCAGGACAATTTACAGTCACAGGTGGTGTAGAGGTATACATGCTGGCTTCGGTCCAGGAAACCCCGGTTCAAACCCTGCTCACTTATGTGTGAAAATACAAAACGTGGACTTTTTTTCCTGCAAACCCTCCATAGTGCATGTCAAATACGCCAATAGTGCAGGACAAGTCACAGTCCCTGGTGGTGTAGAGGTATACACGCTGGCATATGGTCCAGGCAACCCGGTTCAAACCTCACTCGGTTATGTGTGAAAATAGAATACTTAGTTACTTTTTCCTGCAAACCCTCCATAGTGCATGTCAAATACGCCAATAGTGCAGGACAAGTCACAGTCACAGGTGGTGTAGAGGTATACACGCTGGCGTATGAACCAGGCAACCCCGGTTCAAACATTGCTCGGTTATGTGTGAAAATAGAACACTTAGTTATTTTTTCCTGGAAACCCTCCAAAGTGAATGTCAAATACGCCCATAGTGCAGGACAATTTACAGTCACAGGTGGTGTAGAGGTATACATGCTGGCTTCGGTCCAGGAAACCCCGGTTCAAACCCTGCTCAGTTATGTGTCAAAATACAACACAAAATGTGGCCTTTTTTTCCTGCTAACCCTCCATAGTAATGTCAAATACGCCAATAGTGCAGGACAAGTCACAGTCACTGGTGGTGTAGAGGTATACACGCTGCCGTATGGTCCAGGCAACCCCGGTTCAAACCCTGCTCAGTTATGTGTGAAAATACAATACTTAGTTACTTTTTTAAATACGCGTCAAACCCCCCCCCCCCCTTTTTTTTCGTCCAAAAACGCCTTACTATACATGGTCGTTTTTTTGGGCTAAAAACGCCTTACTATACACGGTCGCTTTTTTTCGTCATTTTTTTGGCTAAAAACGCCTTACTATATTACTGTGTCGTTTTTTTTCAGCTAAAAGCGGCTGGAAACGCCTTACTATACAATGTCGCTTTTTTTCGTCTAAAAACGCCTTCCAATACTATGTCGGTTTTTTTCAGATAAAAACGGCTAAAAACACCTCAATATACTATGTCAGTTTTTTTCGGCTAAAAACGCCTTAGTATACATGGTCGTTTTTTTCGTCAAAAACGCCTTACTATACATGGTTGTTTTTTTCGGCTAAAACACCTTACTATACTATGTCGTTTTTTTCAGCTAAAAACGCCTTACTATACTATGTTTTTTTCATCTAAAAACGCCTTACTATACTATGTCGTTTTTTTCAGCTAAAAACGGCTAAAAACGCCTTACTATATGTTGTTTTTTTCGGCTAAAAACGGCTAAAAACGCCTTACTATACTATGTCTTTTTTTTCAGCTAAAAACGCCTTACTGTACATGGTCGTTTTTATCGTCAAAAACGCCTTACTATACATGGTCGTTTTTTCGGGCTAAAAACGCCTTACTATACATGGTCGTTTTTTTCGGCTAAAAACGTCTTACTATACTATGTCTTTTTTTGTCGGCTAAAAACGGCTAAAAACGCCTTACTATACTATGTCGTTTTTTTCGGCTAAAAACGCCTTACTATACATGGTCGCTTTTTTTCGGCTAAAAACACCTTACTATACTATGTCGTTTTTTTCAGCTAAAAACGCCTTACTATACTGTTTTTTTCATCTAAAAACGCCTTACTATACTATGTCGTTTTTTTCAGCTAAAAACGGCTAAAAACGCCTTACTATATGTTGTTTTTTTTCGGCTAAAAACGCCTTACTATACTATGTCTTTTTTTCAACTAAAAACGCCTTACTGTACATGGTCGTTTTATCGTCAAAAACGCCTTACTATACATGGTCGTTTTTTTCGGCTAAAAACGGCATACTATACATGGTCGTTTTTTTCGGCTAAAAACGTCTTACTATACTATGTCTTTTTTTGTCGGCTAAAAACGGCTAAAAACGCCTTACTATACTATGTCGTTTTTTTCTGCTAAAAACGCCTTACTCTACATGGTCGTTTTTTTCGGCTAAAAACGCCATACTATACATGGTCGCTTTTTTTCGGCTAAAAACGCCTTACTATACTGTCTTTTTTTGTCGGCTAAAAATGCCTTACTATACTATGTCGTTTTTTTCTGCTAAAAACGCCTTATTATACATGGTCGTTTTTTTCGGCTAAAAACGCATTACGATACTATGTTGTTTTTTTCAGCTAAAAACGCCTTACTATACTATGTCCGTTTTTTTTGTGTGCTAAAAACGGCTAAAAACGCCTTACTATACTATGTCGTTTTTTTTCGGCTAAAAACGCCATACTATACATGGTCGTTTTTTTCGGCTAAAAACGCCTTACTATAGTATGTCTTTTTTTTCAGCTAAAAATGCCTTACTATACATGGTCGTTTTTTTTCGTCAAAAACGCCTTACTATACATGGTCGTTTTTGGCTAAAAACGCTATACTATGTCGTTTTTCAGCTGAAAACGCTAAAAACGCCTTACTATACTATGTCGTTTTTTCGCTAAAACGCCTTACAATACTATGTCTTTTTTCGCTAAAACGGCTAAAACGCATTACGATACTATGTCGTTTTTTTTTTCAGTTAAAACGGCTAAAAACGCCTTACTATACTATGTCGTTTTTATCAGCTAAAAACGCCTTACTATACTATGTCGTTCTTTTCAGCTAAAAACGGCTAAAAACGCCTTACTATATGTTGTTTTTTTCGGCTAAAAACGGCTAAAAACGCCTTACTATACTATGTCTTTTTTTTCAGCTAAAAACGCCTTACTATACATGGTCGTTTTTTTCGGCTAAAAACGCCTTACTATACATGGTCGTTTTTTTCGGCTAAAAACGTCTTACTATACTATGTCTTTTTTTGTCGGCTAAAAACGGCTAAAAACGCCTTACTATACTATGTCGTTTTTTTCTGCTAAAAACGCCTTACTCTACATGGTCGTTTTTTTCGGCTAAAAACGCCATACTATACATGGTCGTTTTTTTCGGCTAAAAACGCCTTACTATACTAAGTCTTTTTTTGTCCACTAAAAATGCCTTACTATACTATGTTGTTTTTTTCTGCTAAAAACGCCTTATTATACATGGTCGTTTTTTTCGGCTAAAAACGCATTACGATACTATGTCGTTTTTTTCAGCTAAAAACGCCTTACTATACTATGTCCGTTTTTTTTGTGTGCTAAAAACGGCTAAAAACGCCTTACTATACTATGTCGTTTTTTCGCTAAAAACGCCATACTATACATGGTCGTTTTTTTCGGCTAAAAACGCCTTACTATACATGGTCGTTTTTTTGGCTAAAAACGCTATACTATGTCGGTTTTTTCAGCTGAAAACGGCTAAAAACGCCTTACTATACTATGTCGTTTTTTTCGGCTAAAAACGCCTTACAATACAATGTCTTTTTTTCAGCTAAAACGGCTAAAAACGCATTACGATACTATGTCGGGTTTTTTCAGTTAAAACGGCTAAAACGCCTTACTATACTATGTCGTTTTATCAGCTAAAAACGCCTTACTATACTATGTCGTTTTTTTCGCTAAAACGCCATACTATACATGGTCGTTTTTCGCTAAAACGCCTTACTATAGTATGTCGTTTTTCGCTAAAATGCCTTACTATACATGGTCGTTTTTAGTCAAAACGCCTTACTATACATGGTCGTTTTTTTGGCTAAAAACGCTATACTATGTCGGTTGTTTCAGCTGAAAACGGCTAAAAACGCCTTACTATACTATGTCGTTTTTTTCGGCTAAAAACGCCTTACAATACTATGTCGTTTTTTTTTTCAGTTAAAACGGCTAAAAACGCCTTACTATACTATGTCGTTTTTATCAGCTAAAAACGCCTTACTATACTATGTCGTTCTTTTCAGCTAAAAACGGCTAAAAACGCCTTACTATATGTTGTTTTTTTCGGCTAAAAACGGCTAAAAACGCCTTACTATACTATGTCTTTTTTTTCAGCTAAAAACGCCTTACTGTACATGGTCGTTTTTACCGTCAAAAACGCCTTACTATACATGGTCGTTTTTTTCGGCTAAAAACGCCTTACTATACATGGTCGTTTTTTTCGGCTAAAAACGTCTTACTATACTATGTCTTTTTTTGTCGGCTAAAAACGGCTAAAAACGCCTTACTATACTATGTCGTTTTTTTCTGCTAAAAACGCCTTACTCTACATGGTCGTTTTTTTCGGCTAAAAACGCCATACTATACATGGTCGTTTTTTTCGGCTAAAAACGCCTTACTATACTAAGTCTTTTTTTGTCCGCTAAAAATGCCTTACTATACTATGTTGTTTTTTCTGCTAAAACGCCTTATTATACATGGTCGTTTTTTCGCTAAAACGCATTACTATACTATGTCGTTTTTCAGCTAAAACGCCTTACTATACTATGTCCGTTTTTTGTGTGCTAAAACGGCTAAAACGCCTTACTATACTATGTCGTTTTTTCGCTAAAACGCCATACTATACATGGTCGTTTTTTTCGGCTAAAAACGCCTTACTATAGTATGTCTTTTTTTTCAGCTAAAAATGCCTTACTATACATGGTCGTTTTTTTTCGTCAAAAACGCCTTACTATACATGGTCGTTTTTTTGGCTAAAAACGCTATACTATGTCGTTTTTTTCAGCTGAAAACGGCTAAAAACGCCTTACTATACTATGTCGTTTTTTTCGGCTAAAAACGCCTTACAATACTATGTCTTTTTTTCGGCTAAAAACGGCTAAAAACGCATTACGATACTATGTCGTTTTTTTTTTCAGTTAAAACGGCTAAAAACGCCTTACTATACTATGTCGTTTTTATCAGCTAAAAACGCCTTACTATACTATGTCGTTCTTTTCAGCTAAAAACGGCTAAAACGCCTTACTATATGTTGTTTTTTCGCTAAAACGGCTAAAAACGCCTTACTATACTATGTCTTTTTTTTCAGCTAAAAACGCCTTACTATACATGGTCGTTTTTTTCGGCTAAAAACGCCTTACTATACATGGTCGTTTTTTTCGGCTAAAAACGTCTTACTATACTATGTCTTTTTTTGTCGGCTAAAAACGGCTAAAAACGCCTTACTATACTATGTCGTTTTTTCTGCTAAAAACGCCTTACTCTACATGGTCGTTTTTTTCGGCTAAAAACGCCATACTATACATGGTCGTTTTTTTTTAAAACGCCTTACTATACTAAGTCTTTTTGTCCACTAAAAATGCCTTACTATACTATGTTGTTTTTTCTGCTAAAAACGCCTTATTATACATGGTCGTTTTTTTCGGCTAAAAACGCATTACGATACTATGTCGTTTTTTTCAGCTAAAAACGCCTTACTATACTATGTCCGTTTTTTTTGTGTGCTAAAAACGGCTAAAAACGCCTTACTATACTATGTCGTTTTTTTTCGGCTAAAAACGCCATACTATACATGGTCGTTTTTTTCGGCTAAAAACGCCTTACTATACATGGTCGTTTTTTTGGCTAAAAACGCTATACTATGTCGGTTTTTTCAGCTGAAAACGGCTAAAAACGCCTTACTATACTATGTCGTTTTTTTCGGCTAAAAACGCCTTACAATACAATGTCTTTTTTTCAGCTAAAAACGGCTAAAAACGCATTACGATACTATGTCGGGTTTTTTTCAGTTAAAACGGCTAAAAACGCCTTACTATACTATGTCGTTTTTATCAGCTAAAAACGCCTTACTATACTATGTCGTTTTTTTTCGGCTAAAAACGCCATACTATACATGGTCGTTTTTTTCGGCTAAAAACGCCTTACTATAGTATGTCGTTTTTTTCGGCTAAAAATGCCTTACTATACATGGTCGTTTTTTTTCGTCAAAAACGCCTTACTATACATGGTCGTTTTTTTGGCTAAAAACGCTATACTATGTCGGTTGTTTCAGCTGAAAACGGCTAAAAACGCCTTACTATACTATGTCGTTTTTTTCGGCTAAAAACGCCTTACAATACTATGTCGTTTTTTTTTTCAGTTAAAACGGCTAAAAACGCCTTACTATACTATGTCGTTTTTATCAGCTAAAAACGCCTTACTATACTATGTCGTTCTTTTCAGCTAAAAACGGCTAAAAACGCCTTACTATATGTTGTTTTTTTCGGCTAAAAACGGCTAAAAACGCCTTACTATACTATGTCTTTTTTTTCAGCTAAAAACGCCTTACTGTACATGGTCGTTTTTACCGTCAAAAACGCCTTACTATACATGGTCGTTTTTTTCGGCTAAAAACGCCTTACTATACATGGTCGTTTTTTTCGGCTAAAAACGTCTTACTATACTATGTCTTTTTGTCGGCTAAAAACGGCTAAAAACGCCTTACTATACTATGTCGTTTTTTTCCGCTAAAAACGCCTTACTATACATGGTCGTTTTTTTCGGCTAAAAACGCCTTACTATACATGGTCGTTTTTTTCGGCTAAAAACGCCTTACTATACTAAGTCTTTTTTTGTCCGCTAAAAATGCCTTACTATACTATGTTGTTTTTTTCTGCTAAAAACGCCTTATTATACATGGTCGTTTTTTTCGGCTAAAAACGCATTACGATACTATGTCGTTTTTTTCAGCTAAAAACGCCTTACTATACTATGTCCGTTTTTTGTGTGCTAAAAACGGCTAAAAACGCCTTACTATACTATGTCGTTTTTTTTCCGCTAAAAACGCCATACTATACATGGTCGTTTTTTCGCTAAAAACGCCTTACTATACATGGTCGTTTTTGGCTAAAACGCTATACTATGTCGGTTTTTCAGCTGAAAACGGCTAAAACGCCTTACTATACTATGTCGTTTTTTCGCTAAAAACGCCTTACAATACAATGTCTTTTTTTCCGCTAAAAACGGCTAAAAACGCATTACGATACTATGTCGGGTTTTTTTCAGTTAAAACGGCTAAAAACGCCTTACTATACTATGTCGTTTTTATCAGCTAAAAACGCCTTACTATACTATGTCGTTTTTTTTCGGCTAAAAACGCCATACTATACATGGTCGTTTTTTTCGGCTAAAAACGCCTTACTATAGTATGTCGTTTTTTTCGGCTAAAAATGCCTTACTATACATGGTCGTCTTTTTTCGTCAAAAACGCCTTACTATACATGGTCGTTTTTTTGGCTAAAAACGCTATACTATGTCGGTTGTTTCAGCTGAAAACGGCTAAAAACGCCTTACTATACTATGTCGTTTTTTTCGGCTAAAAACGGCTTACAATACTATGTCGTTTTTTTTTTCAGTTAAAACGGCTAAAAACGCCTTACTATACTGTCGTTTTTATCAGCTAAAAACGCCTTACTATACTATGTCGTTCTTTTCAGCTAAAAACGGCTAAAAACGCCTTACTATATGTTGTTTTTTTCGGCTAAAAACGGCTAAAAACGCCTTACTATACTATGTCTTTTTTTTCAGCTAAAAACGCCTTACTGTACATGGTCGTTTTTACCGTCAAAAACGCCTTACTATACATGGTCGTTTTTTTTGGCTAAAAACGCCTTACTATACATGGTCGTTTTTCGCTAAAAACGCCATACTATACATGGTCGTTTTTCGCTAAAAACGCCTTACTATACATGGTCGTTTTTTCGCCTAAAAACGCCTTACTATACTATGTCATTTTTGTCGGCTAAAACGGCTAAAAACGCCTTACTATACTATGTCGTTTTTTTCTGCTAAAAACGCCTTACTATACATGGTCGTTTTTTTCGGCTAAAAACGCCATACTATACATGGTCGTTTTTTTCGGCTAAAACGCCTTACTATACTAAGTCTTTTTGTCGGCTAAAATGCCTTACTATACTATGTCGTTTTTTTCTGCTAAAAACGCCTTATTATACATGGTCGTTTTTTCGCTAAAACGCATTACGATACTATGTCGTTTTTCAGCTAAAACGGCTAAAACGCCTTACTATACTATGTCCGTTTTTTGTGTGTGCTAAAAACGGCTAAAAACGCCTTACTATACTATGTCGTTTTTTTTCGGCTAAAAACGCCATACTATACATGGTCGTTTTTTCGGCTAAAAACGCCTTACTATAGTATGTCGTTTTTTCCGGCTAAAAATGCCTTATTATACATGGTCGTTTTTTTCGGCTAAAAACGCATTACGATACTATGTCGTTTTTTTCTGCTAAAAACGCCTTATTATACATGGTCGTTTTTTTCGGCTAAAAACGCATTACGATACTATGTCGTTTTTTTCGGCTAAAAACGCCATACTATACATGGTCGTTTTTTTCGGCTAAAACGCCTTACTATACTAAGTCTTTTTTTGTCGGCTAAAAATGCCTTACTATACTATGTCGTTTTTCTGCTAAAACGCCTTATTATACATGGTCGTTTTTCGCTAAAAACGCATTACGATACTATGTCGTTTTTCAGCTAAAACGGCTAAAAACGCCTTACTATACTATGTCCGTTTTTGTGTGTGCTAAAAACGGCTAAAAACGCCTTACTATACTATGTCGTTTTTTTCGCTAAAACGCCATACTATACATGGTCGTTTTTCGCTAAAAACGCCTTACTATAGTATGTCGTTTTTCGCTAAAATGCCTTATTATACATGGTCGTTTTTTCGCTAAAAACGATTACGATACTATGTCGTTTTTTCTGCTAAAACGCCTTATTATACATGGTCGCTTTTTCGCTAAAACGATTACGATACTATGTCGCTTTTTCCGCTAAAATGCCTTATTATACATGGTCGTTTTTTCGCTAAAATGCCTTACTATACTATGTCGTTTTTTCTGCTAAAACGCCTTATTATACATGGTCGTTTTTTCGCTAAAACGCATTATGATACTATGTCGTTTTTTTCAGCTAAAAACGGCTAAAAACGCCTTACTATACTATGTCCGTTTTTTGTGTGTGCTAAAAACGGCTAAAAACGCCTTACTATACTATGTCGTTTTTTTTCGGCTAAAAACGCCATACTATACATGGTCGTTTTTTTCGGCTAAAACGCCTTACTATACTAAGTCTTTTTTTGTCGGCTAAAAATGCCTTACTATACTATGTCGTTTTTTTCTGCTAAAAACGCCTTATTATACATGGTCGTTTTTTTCGGCTAAAAACGCATTACGATACTATGTCGTTTTTTTCAGCTAAAAACGGCTAAAAACGCCTTACTATACTATGTCCGTTTTTTGTGTGTGCTAAAAACGGCTAAAAACGCCTTACTATACTATGTCGTTTTTTCGCTAAAACGCCATACTATACATGGTCGTTTTTCGCTAAAAACGCCTTACTATACATGGTCGTTTTTGGCTAAAACGCTATACTATGTCGTTTTTCAGCTAAAACGCTAAAAACGCCGTACTATACTATGTTGTTTTTTTCGGCTAAAAATGCCTTACAATACTATGTCTTTTTTTCGGCTAAAAACGCATTACGATACTATGTCGTTTTTTTCAGCTAAAAACGCATTACGATACTATGTCGGTTTTTTTTCAGGTAAAACGGCTAAAAACGCCTTACTATACTATGTCGTTTTCTTTCGGCTAAAAACGCCATACTATATATGGTCGTTTTTTTCGGCTAAAAACGCCTTACTATAGTATGTCGTTTTTTTCGGCTAAAAATGCCTTACTATACATAGTCGTTTTTTTTCGTCAAAAACGCCTTACTATACATGGTCGTTTTTTTGGCTAAAAACGCTATACCATGTCGGTTTTTTCAGCTGAAAACGGCTAAAAACGCCTTACTATACTATGTTGTTTTTTTCGGCTAAAAACGCCTTACAATACTATGTCTTTTTTTCCGCTAAAAACCGCTAAAAACGCATTACGATACTATGTCGGTTTTTTTTCAGTTAAAACGGCTAAAAACGCCTTACTATACTATGTCGTTTTTATCAGCTAAAAACGCCTTACTATACTATGTCTTTTTTTTCAGCTAAAAACGCCTTACTGTACATGGTCGTTTTTATCGTCAAAAACGCCTTACTATACATGGTCGTTTTTCGCTAAAACGCCTTACTATACATGGTCGTTTTTTCGCTAAAACGCCTTACTATACTATGTCCGGTTTTTGTGTGCTAAAACGGCTAAAAACGCCTTACTATACTATGTCGTTTTTTTTCGGCTAAAAACGCCATACTATACATGGTCGTTTTTTTCGGCTAAAAACGCCTTACTATACTATGTCCGTTTTTTTTGTGTGCTAAAAACGGCTAAAAACGCCTTACTATACTATGTCGTTTTTTTTCGGCTAAAAACGCCTTACTGTACATGGTCGTTTTTTTCGGCTAAAAACGCCATACTATACATGGTCGTTTTTTTCGGCTAAAAACGCCTTACTATACTAAGTCTTTTTTTGTCGGCTAAAAATGCCTTACTATACTATGTCGTTTTTTTCTGCTAAAAACGCCTTATTATACATGGTCGTTTTTTTCGGCTAAAAACGCATTACGATACTATGTCGTTTTTTTCAGCTAAAAACGGCTAAAAACGCCTTACTATACTATGTCCGTTTTTTGTGTGTGCTAAAAACGGCTAAAAACGCCTTACTATACTATGTCGTTTTTTTTCGGCTAAAAACGCCATACTATACATGGTCGTTTTTTTCGGCTAAAAACGCCTTACTATAGTATGTCGTTTTTTCCGGCTAAAAATGCCTTACTATACATGGTCGGTTTTTTTTCGTCAAAAATGGTCGTTTTTTTGGCTAAAAACGCTATACTATGTCGGTTTTTTCAGCTAAAAACGGCTAAAAACGCCGTACTATACTATGTTGTTTTTTTCGGCTAAAAATGCCTTACTATACTATGTCGTTTTTTTCTGCTAAAAACGCCTTATTATACATGGTCGTTTTTTTCGGCTAAAAACGCATTACGATACTATGTCGTTTTTTTCAGCTAAAAACGCATTACGATACTATGTCGGTTTTTTTTCAGTTAAAACGGCTAAAAACGCCTTACTATACTATGTCGTTTTTTTTCGGCTAAAAACGCCATACTATACATGGTCGTTTTTTCGCTAAAACGCCTTACTATAGTATGTCGTTTTTTCGCTAAAATGCCTTACTATACATAGTCGTTTTTCAGTCAAAACGCCTTACTATACATGGTCGTTTTTTTGGCTAAAAACGCTATACTATGTCGGTTTTTTCAGCTGAAAACGGCTAAAAACGCCTTACTATACTATGTTGTTTTTTTCGGCTAAAAACGCCTTCCAATACTACGTCTTTTTTTCGGTTAAAAACGGCTAAAAACGCATTACGATACTATGTCGGTTTTTTTTCAGTTAAAACGGCTAAAAACGCCTTACTATACTATGTCGTTTTTATCAGCTAAAAACGCCTTACTATACTATGTCGTTCTTTTCAGCTAAAAACGGCTAAAAACGCCTTACTATATGTTGTTTTTTTCGGCTAAAAACGGCTAAAAACGCCTTACTATACTATTTCTTTTTTTTCAGCTAAAAACGCCTTACTGTACATGGTCGTTTTTATCGTCAAAAACGCCTTACTATACATGGTCGTTTTTTTCGGCTAAAAACGCCTTACTATACATGGTCGTTTTTTTCGGCTAAAAACGCCATACTATACATGGTCGTTTTTTTCGGCTAAAAACGTCTTACTATACTATGTCTTTTTTTGTCGGCTAAAAACGGCTAAAAACGCCTTACTATACTATGTCGTTTTTTTCTGCTAAAAACGCCTTACTCTACATGGTCGCTTTTTTTCGGCTAAAAACGCCTTACTATACTGTCTTTTTTTGTCGGCTAAAAATGCCTTACTATACTATGTCGTTTTTTTCTGCTAAAAACGCCTTATTATACATGGTCGTTTTTTTCGGCTAAAAACGCATTACGATACTATGTCGTTTTTTTCAGCTAAAAACGCCTTACTATACTACGTCCGTTTTTTGTGTGCTAAAAACGGCTAAAAACGCCTTACTATACTATGTCGTTTTTTTTTCGGCTAAAAACGCCATACTATACATGGTCGTTTTTTTCGGCTAAAAACGCCTTACTATAGTATGTCGTTTTTTTCGGCTAAAAATGCCTTACTATACATGGTCGTTTTTTTGGCTAAAAACGCTATACTATGTCGGTTTTTTCAGCTGAAAACGGCTAAAAACGCCTTACTATACTATGTCGTTTTTTTCGGCTAAAAACGCCTTACAATACAATGTCTTTTTTTCGGCTAAAAACGGCTAAAAACGCATTACGATACTATGTCGTTTTTTTTTCAGTTAAAACCGCTAAAAACGCCTTACTTTACTATGTCGTTTTTTCAGCTAAAACGCCTTACTATACTATGTCGTTTTTTTTCGCTTAAAACGCCATACTATACATGGTCGTTTTTTCGCTAAAAACACCTTACTATAGTATGTCGTTTTTTCGCTAAAATGCCTTACTATACATGGTCGCTTTTTTCGTCAAAAACGCCTTACTATACATGGTCGTTTTTGGCTAACATGGTCGTTTTTGGCGCTATACTATGTCGGTTTTTTCAGCTGAAAACGGCTAAAACGCCTTACTATACTATGTCGTTTTTTCGCTAAAACGCCTTACAATACTATGTCGTTTTTTCAGTTAAACGGCTAAAAACGCCTTACTATACTATGTCGTTTTTATCAGCTAAAAACGCCTTACTATACTATGTCGTTCTTTTCAGCTAAAAACGGCTAAAAACGCCTTACTATACTATGTCGTTTTTTTCAGCTAAAAACGGCTAAAAACGCCTTACTATACTATGTTGTTTTTTTCGGCTAAAGACGCCTAACTATACATGGTCGTTTTTTTTCGTCAAAAACGCCATACTATACATGGTCGTTTTTTTCAGCTAAAAACAGCTAAAAACGCCTTACTATACATTGTCGGTTTTTTTGTCAAAAAACGCCTTACTATACATGGTCGTTTTTTTGGGCTAAAAACGCTATACTATGTCGTTTTTTTCAGCTAAAAACGGCTAAAAACGCCTTACTATACTATGTCGTTTTTTTCGGCTAAAAACGCCTAAAAACGCCTTACTATACATTGTCGTTTTTTTTGTCAAAAAACGCCTTACTATACATGGTCGTTTTTTTCGGCTAAAAACGCCTTACTATACTATGTCGTTTTTCGGCTAAAACGGCTAAAAACGCATTACGATACTATGTCGTTTTTTTAAGCTAAAACTGCTAAAAACGCCTTACTACTATGTCGTTTTTTTTTTGTGCTAAAGATGCTAAAAATGCCTTACTATACTATGTCGTTTTCTTCAGCTAAAAACGGCTAAAAACGCCTTGCTATATGTCGTGTTTTTCGGCTAAAAACGGCTAAAAACGCCTTACTATACTATGTTGTTTTTTTCAGCTAAAAACGGCTAAAAACGCCTTGCTATATGTCGTGTTTTTCGGCTAAAAACGGCTAAAAACGCCTTACTATACATTGTCGGTTTTTTTGTCAAAAAACGCCTTACGATACTATGTCGTTTTTTTCAGCTAAAAACGGCTAAAAACGCCTTACTATACTTTGTCGGGGTTTTTTTGTGCTAAAAACGGCTAAAAACGCCATACTATACTATGTCGTTTTTTTCGGCTAAAAACGGCTAAAAATGCCTTACTATACTATGTTGTTGTTTTTTTAGCTAAAAGCGGCTAAAAACGCCTTACTATACATGGTCGTTTTTTTCGGCTAAAAATGCCTTACTATACTATGTCGTTTTTTTCGGCTAAAAACGCCTTACTATACATGGTCGTTTTTTCAGCTAAAAACGCCATACTATACATGGTCGTTTTTTTCGGCTAAAAACGCCTTACTATTCTATGTCTTATTTTGTCGGCTAAAAACGCCTTACTATACTATGTCGTTTTTTTCGGCTTAAAACGCCGTACTACTATGTCGTTTTTTTTCGGCTAAAAATGGCTAAAAACGCCTTACTATACATGGTCGCTTTTTTTTGGCTTAAAACGGCATACTATACATGGTCGTTTTTTTCGGCTAAAAACGCCTTACTATTCTGTCTTATTTTGTCGGCTAAAAACGCCTTACTATACTATGTCGTTTTTTTCGGCTAAAAACGCCTTACTATACATTGTCGTTTTTTTGGTCAAAAACGCCTTACTATACTATGTCGTTTTTTTCGGCTAAAAACGCATTACGATACTATGTCGTTTTTTTCAGCTAAAAACGGCTAAAAACGCCTTACTATACTATGTGGGGATTTTTTTGTGCTAAAAACGGCTAAAAACGCCTTACTATACTATGTCGTTTTTTTCGGCTAAAAACGGCTAAAAATACCTTACTATACTATGTTGTTGTTTTTTTAGCTAAAAGCGGCTAAAAACGCCTTACTATACTATGTCATTTTTTTCAGCTAAAAACGCCTTACTATACTATGTCGTTTTTTCCGGCTAAAAACGCCTTACTCTACTGTCGTTTTTTTTTTAGCTAAAAACGGCTAAAAACGCCTTACTATACTATGTCGTTTTTTTCGGCTAAAAACGGCTAAAAACGCCTTACTATACATGGTCGTTTTTTTAATCAAAAAACGCCTTAGTTTACATGGTCGTTTTTTCCGGCTAAAAACGCCTTACTCTACTGTCGTTTTTTTTAGCTAAAACGGCTAAAACGCTTACTATACTATGTCGTTTTTTCAGCTAAAACGGCTAAAAACGCCTTACTATACATGGTCGTTTTTTTAATCAAAAACGCCTTAGTTTACATGGTCGTTTTTAATCAAAAAACGCCTTAGTTTACATGGTCGTTTTTTTTCAGCTAAAAACGCCTTACTATAGTATGTCGTTTTTTTCAGCTAAAAACGGCTAAAAACGCCTTACTATACATGGTCGTTTTTTTTTAATCAAAAAACGCCTTAGTTTACATGGTCGTTTTTTTCGGCTAAAAACGCCTTACTATACTATGTCGTTTTTCGCTAAAAACGCCTTACTATACATTGTCGTTTTTGGTCAAAACGCCTTACTATACTATGTCGTTTTTTTCGGCTAAAAACGCATTACGATACTATGTCGTTTTTTTCAGCTAAAAACGGCTAAAAACGCCTTACTATACTATGTGGGGATTTTTTTGTGCTAAAAACGGCTAAAAACGCCTTACTATACTATGTCGTTTTTTTCGGCTAAAAACGGCTAAAAATACCTTACTATACTATGTTGTTGTTTTTTTAGCTAAAAGCGGCTAAAAACGCCTTACTATACTATGTCATTTTTTTCAGCTAAAAACGCCTTACTATACTATGTCGTTTTTTCCGGCTTATTGCCTCGTATGTTCAGCTAAAAACGGCTAAAAACGCCTTACTATACATGGTCGTTTTTTTTTTAATCAAAAACGCCTTACTATACATGGTCGTTTTTTTAATCAAAAAACGCCTTAGTTTACATGGTCGTTTTTTTCGGCTAAAAACGCCTTACTATACTATGTCGTTTTTTTCGGCTAAAAACGGCTAAAAACGCCTTACTATACTATGTCGGTTTTTTCGGCTAAAAACGGCTAAAAACGCCTTACTATACATGGTCGTTTTTTTCAGCTAAAAACGCCTTGCTATACATGGTCGGTTTTTTTTCCGGCTAAAAACGCCTTACTATATACATGGTTGTTTTTTTCGGCTAAAAACGGTTGGGGGTTTTTTTCAGCTAAAAACGCCTTACTATACATGGTCGATTTTTACATGTCTTTTATGCATTTTTTTCACTTTGAAATTGTCCTGCGGGTCAGATCAAACCTCCTTGCAGGCTGGTTCCGGGCCGCGGGCCGTATACTTGACACCCCTGATGTAGGAGCATTGACAAACGATCACCAGCAGATTTGTTGACTCTCTTGACGACACGCCGTTCTCTTCTCTGACACCCTTTCATCGCTTGTGAAAGGTAACGTTCTGGCCACGCTGAATGGCAGCGTGCTGGACAGCCCGACGGAGGGTCCGGGCTCCGCGGCCCCTCCGGAGACGGAAGCCCAGAGTGTTCAAAATGTGCTCGTGCTGAGCGGCGGCGAAGGTTACATTGACTTCCGCATAGGTGAGCATTCACCAAGCAGAGGGAGAAAGAAAAGAAGAAAAAACCCCAGCTTTCGTAATGAATAGATGATAATCAAGATGGAGAACTTTTTGACATGTTTGTCTTTTTACGTGTTGTCCTCAGGAGATGGTGAGGACGATGAGACAGAAGAAGGAGAAAGCGACGGCGCCTCCCAGGTCAAACCTGCTTTGTGCAAAGCGGAGCGGAGCCACATCATCGTGTGGCAGGTGTCTTACATGCCCGAGTGATTTCTTCATGACTCTTTCCTCGCAGCCACTCAAACTCTGTCATCCAAAATCCCTGTTCATGTATAAGTTCTCCCTTCTCGATCCATTATCGTACAAGCTGTCCATCATCCCTCGTGCCCCGTCAACTACTAACCTTATTGCCTCGTATGTTCCTAATCTGCCTGCCATGCTTTTACCGTCCCCAATAGGGCATTCGAAATATCATTGTAACTGAGCTTCATAACTACTGGACCTTATCTGTCGTGTATTCGCCTTTCAAGCACTATGCCCTATATTGTCCCGCATCAGCCCCACCGTTCCTTCGCTTCCTTTAGTTTGCCAGCTGGCAAACATGAAATCCTTCTCAAAGCAGCTCAAAGACCCCCCCCCCCAAAAAAAAACAAAACCTCTCCATTGTACGTACCAAAAACAAAAGGATGCTGAGATTACATTTCAAGTAGCCAATAGTTCTATTTGTCGGAATATTAACAATTGAATCACTTTGTTGTGATTGCAAATGGATGGTGAAGGCATGTTCACCTCAATCTTCAAGAGCAAGAGTCGGGAGTAGCCCTTGGTAAAACCTGCGGCCGCCTGATTCCAACTTAAGATCTGATGTCATTGCGGTGTTTCGGGTGACGGAAAGCGGGTGAATTTGTCGTCACTGTTTGTACAGGTCACTGTAAATGTCTCCAAAGCCCACATCCTCTATGGTCAATATGGAAATTCATGCATCAATCTCTGTGTGGATGATAACCTATTAAACATACGTGTGCTGATAAACGGCTACGTCGATGTGTGTAAATAATAATAATAATACATTTCATTTACAAGCGCCTTTCAAGAATGCAATATATCGGGATACAAAAGCGTCCACACTGAGCGGAGAAATATTTTCTTTGAACAAGTGCAAAATAAAACCCATCATGTATCATCGTGAACAAATCGTGACTGAGTGGGCGCTGCATATTGCCAATGGGCAAAAAAAACCCTCCTGTGCATTTAAATGGACTATTTGCTGATTGGCGAACATGGGCTTGCGGTATCATTATCGCTGTTTTAGTCACAATCTTTCTTTTGAGTTTCTCACTTTTTCTTTTCTGACTTATCTGGTGGGCCACAGACAGCAAAATCAGTCAGACTGTCAAACTACTGTATGTATGACTCAGGCAAACTCAGTGCTTACATCTTTATATTTATTCTTAATTAGGTCACTGTTCTCACAGCAAAACTTTGAAGGAAAGTGCAATTCAATTGTTTAAACAGAATAGTAGACATGCTTTTTTTATTTTCTAATTCAACATTATAGCAAATGTGAGAGATTTTTGGGAGCATTTTACTTATTAATAACAATGCTGGTGTTCAATTGAAGTTGTACCTCAGGTCTCTTGCCCCGCAAAATTGTAATTCAAGTATAAAAATACATGTTTTGGTTTAAAAAAAAAAAAAAAGCCCCAAGCATCAAGTGACCGATGCCAAGGCGCCAAGGTCTGGTGGAGGTGCTCAGTAGATCCAGGGCGTGCTGTTGCGCTCCCACAGCTGGAGCTCATGACGCTTGAACCACAGGGAGATTTCCTTCTGGGCGCTTGGAACTGAGTCGCTGCCGTGGATCACGTTCCTGCCAGCACGCACACGCATGCACATGACATCACCACACCGAATAATCATCTGTCTTGACTGGGGTTATTCCTTATGATTTAGTTCATTTTATTAACCCCATGTAAATCGGTTGTTCTTACCTTCCCACATCCACGCAGTAGTCTCCGCGAATAGTCCCAGGGAGCGACTCAGCCGGGTTGGTCTCGCCCAACATCGTGCGCGCTGTCTTGACCACATTGAGACCCTGCCACACCTGAATCAATACACGGATGTGTAGGCAAGGAGTGTTCATGTGTTCATTGGAGGTGCGCGTAACCACGGCATCGCGAATTAATTTGCGCTGCAAGCAAAAATGTCAGTAAGGAGTGAGCTTCAGATGCACTGCCACTTGAGTGAAGTGACAAATAACAAGGCGCCAAGAACTTATTGTAATACTGGTACAATTCTAACACAAGATCAACTCACCATGGCAACCACTGGCCCAGACCTCATGTAGTGAATCAGTCCACTGAAGAAAGGCTTGTTCCTCAAATCCCAATAGTGGTCCATAAGAAGATCCTCCGATGCCTGAGGCACACACACAAACACTTGGTGTGAAGAATAATAGGTAATGAGGCACTGTAGGTGGTGTTCTCGTCTTATACCTGCACAAGTTTGAGCGCCACCAGTTTGAAGCCTTTCCTCTCAAAACGCTGCACAATTTCGCCCACCAGTTTCCGCTGCACCGCGTCTGGTTTGATAGCGATAAAGGTGCGCTCATTCACACCTGTCCAGCCTGGAGAAGAAGAAAAAATAACCACAACTATGAAATCAAATTTGCAAATGAAGGTGTGATTTTGATCCGGTCATCTCCTAAAAGGTTAATTCATGTCAAATGAATGACGTAACATGGAAATGACCACTAGTCAACACGCCTTCCCTGTAGCTACTCACACCCTGCAGCGCCACGCAGCGACGACAAAGCCTTGTTTACATTACCATAGAAACGGCTCTAGCTCCAAAATGGCCACCACATCCCACAATCCCACGCGACTTCCAACAACTTCACCACCAGCTAGCCAAACTAGCATTGCTGTCTTGACCAGCCGTAAACAATAATTATGAATTGCAAGATCGAAACAGATACAACACTGACCTGACTGGAAGACCTGCGAAAACAACGAGAGAAAGAAGCCTATCATGATGGCTGTGGAGGATGTTCACTTTGGGGGAGCAAGACCAGAGTTCAGCACGCGCTTCCTTTTCTTAGCCGAGTGGTGGACGTGTGTTCAGAGTCCTTGCCGCAAAATAAGCGCATGCGGACTCTTTTTTCGACTTTGTCGATTATTTACGTGCATAATGTACCCAATGAAAAGCTGTTTATATTAAATGATGGTGCAATTATACATATGCTTATGTCCTACATGATAAGTCCCCTAACTCGACATTTTATTTTTACTATCTTCCGGGACCTTAGCATATTGGTTCTAACGTGTACTGAACAAGTTGCGGCAATTTTGACTTTTTCCGCAGTTATTTTCCAGCGTTATTCCAGAATTACATTTATTCTTACTCATATTCAACACATAACACTTTTTTTAAATAAAATCACATGCTCTCAGTATTGAGCAGTATCTTGTTGACATTGAAAGATGCGATTGTGGTTTATGGATGTAACTCATATTCCACAAACGGAATATTGATCCGAATACGATGTTTACACACTAGTGGTGATGCAAATAACATCTGGCAAAGACATTGTGGGGGGTGGACTTCCCTTCAAATCTTAGTTGCACCATATAATTTGCATTAAATACTCAGTTGGACAACTGGAATTGGTCTATTTCAAGAGCGGTGAGAATGAAAAAGCAACAACAAAAGCAATACAGAGTACATTCAATTGAATTTTAATGATATATTTCACAAGTAATTTCGACACATCAAACCGGTCCCTTCCAAATGATAGAAGCGCCATATGGTTCTTGTGCTCGAGCGTTACAATTCTGGACATCACACAGCCGTCTCCTGTCTCACCATCTTCCCTTGGTCTTGACTCCGGAAATAGTCTTTGGTGAGCACAACTTCCCTTTCTAAAGGCAGAAGAGGCTCCTCTGTTAGGACGGTGCCTTCTGTTTGATTGTGTCGCGCCAGCTTCATGGCGCGTAGCAGCGGAGGGTAAGGGACGTATCGCACAGGCGGGTCAGGAAGGGGCACAAAGTCTTTGAATTGTTGCTCGATGTGCTTGGGAACAAGGCGCCAGTCGTGGTACATCACTTTGTCCACTTCTTTGACCTCTTTCTCCACTTTACCTGCCAGATTCATACACGTGATTAATTAATTAATTAATTAATTAATTAATTAATTAATTAAATAGTTAATTAATTTATTCATTCATTCATTCGTTCGTTCATTTGTTCATTCGTTCATTCATTCATTCATTCTTAGGCTGATGCCAGTTTGGCAGTAAAAAATTCTGATTACAGATTAATCTGACAATTATTTTAAAAAAATATATATAAGTAATATAATTACTTTTTGGTCCTTTAACACTGACAACAACAAAAAATTACAGGCCGAACATTTGACTATTTTTACAATAGTCCTTTAATATTTAACTCTACAACAGAGGATTTTTTTCAAGTACAAAAAAAGAGAAAAAAATCAAGAACTGATTCATTTATCTTTAGATTTCTGCCATACATTTGTGAAGTTATTGGCAAAAGGTGAAATGTTAAATTACATTTCTTCTACTCCAATATTTTCCTTGCTATAAAATGATGACATCAGAATAAAAACCAGAACTGCCTTTCTCACATCAGACATTTTATCCACATATATTTGACAGAGTTTGCATCTTGAAAAGATGCAAAAAAAAGGACCACTGATGTACAAGAAATTAAAGTACCGAATTGTAACTGACAAATGTTTTGCGGACATAGTTTGAATTTACAATACTCTGGTTGCTTACCTTTGAAGGTGAGGATGCCCCAGGCTTTTCCATGATCCATGTCCTGCATAAAAATTAAGTTTGAACAAATAGTAGTGTTGCGATTGTAAATTTGAGTCAGCACTTCTGATAGTGTTATGGTCATCACTGCCATTCACAAGACTAAATGAGACTGTTCTCACCTCAGCTGTGTAGTCCACCTTTACTTTGGTGATCTGCCAGTAACTGGGCTCCGTGTGGTCCTCCAACCACGACTTGCGAGTGAACACGCGTCCCACTCCGAACATCCGCATGCCGGCCATCAGAGAGAACAGCCGACTCTCGCGGCGGACATCCGTCCAAGCCAGCACGGGCAGCATCTTCCCGGTGAGAGGCCGCTTCATGGTGTCGTAATCGAGGGCGTACTTCTGCGAGTCCCGCGGTCGGTTCTTCAGCTCCCGGTAGGCGCGGATCTTCCGAGCCATCTCTGCTATGAGACGAAGACGCTTTTTCTTCACCATGACTCCTTGTTGGAGGACCTGTGGAGGAGATGCCTGACATCAGTCGAAGCTGTCACCTGCACAAGTCTACTAGTTCTGTTAAAAAATAACCCTCGTACAGCAGTCCCCATCTAAATTCGTTGGTTAGTAATGAAGCCGCAATGGGTTTTTATTAAAATATAAACGCCGTTAAAACAAATTACCTGAAGGTTGTTATCGATGATAAATTTTCAATTGACCTCCGCAAACATAACACGTGACTTCCGGAGTGTTAGTCCGTCAATAAAATGTTCCGTGCGAATCCTTTGAGAACATTTGTTCCTAAACTTCTTCTTGGCATTCCGACGTAGCTGACAACTGTAATGCTGTGCATTGCTACCCACCTCTGGATACTTGTAGTATTGCGATTTTTTTCCCTTTACCACAAAATATCGTAGAAACGTCACCGTCATTCAGTAGTTCAATGTAAAAATGTAAAATCCTTTATAGAGAGACTTTGGACGATATTTTGATTTTTGGGGGAGGTATACATGTACGTTTAAAACGTGGTCCAAGTAAGTTTGTTACTTCCCTAGTGTTCTTTTTAAAAAAATATTAACATGCTCAAAGCATTTAATTCCAGAAATAAAGTTATTTTCTCACTTCCATAACGGTGGACAAATTATTCATCAACAGCCATGCCATATTTTCAGATCTCAATGAGTAATGTGGAACAATAATGCGTGTTCATAATGCCGGTCCACGTGCTGAGCCGCCAAACTGGATAGACTGCAGAAGGTTACTGTTGTTCACAAAAGAAAACATGTTTGTGCATATTCAGCATTCACTTTAATTTAATCTGAAAATCATTTTGCTGAAAAAAAGCAAGCGAAAAGCCTTCAAATAATCGGTTAATACTAAGGTGAAAATTTAACTTTTCTTCCTTTTTTATCAAATGACACAACGGTAAGTGCATGGACGCATCAATAAAAGACAAATAGTGTAAAAGACCACAAACGTAAAAGCAACTACACTAACAGATCTGCAGGAGGAAATTGTCGCTTAGCTAAACACTGGAAATAGCCGCACCGTAACAGACAATTCCATTTTTTTTCCAGAAAGGACAGAATACTTCTATTGTAACTTAAGTCATCAAGATGGTCTTGAGGCATGAAAATAAGTGCTCGTGAGGACAAAGATGTGGAGTGAATCGGAGTATAATTGATTCTCTGAACAAGCCAAGAATTAGAAAGACCTAATTTGTCGACTAACGCACTGTTTTCCAATTGAGGAGAAACACCTTTGAGCGTTCTGTAATGAGCACACCTCGGAGAAAAGCTACCCTAGCACATGCTTTGTGTGTGGAACCGGCCTCCCAGGTGCCGTACACAGTTTCCGGTTTTAAATGTTATTTCCAATAAAAACGATTGTAGGTGTTTGATTAAAAATGACTTTCTTCTAAGTCTTAAAAAGGTGACGACGGTGTTTGAAAAATGCGTACATAAAAAAATATTGAAAGAGTGATGTCGCAGTAAATAAAGGCAGTTGAATGTAACACTTATAACCAGCGTGTTGGTCCTTCTTTTGGATCATTTTCATGAAGTGCCGTCCAAAGTGGTCCATTCATTCTTTTTCTGACAAATAATATAACCAAATTGCAGAGGGCAATGTTGGTGATTATTTTTGATTAAGTGATTGCATTTAAGATTATGCGCTATTTGCATACATGGCAACAAAGAATATGCGCTACAGTACATGGCCCAATTGAAGCGACCCACGTTTGCAGAAAAACACCCAAATCATAGCCATGTTTGAGACTTCAGTGTTACGCTCGACCGTATGTCCTCGTATTAAAAACAAATCCCCTGTTCAGGAATGGCAAGAGAGATCTACAGTTGACGTCGTCCTGTTTTGTAGTCCTGCATTGGATAGCATGTGAGGGATGGGAATCGAGACGCTCCTGTCCGATAACTTTCTTCAATACTGCAACACACTCGAAGGGAAAGTTTTGAGGCGGGTACTTCAGACTCGTAGTAACAGCAACATCTATCTGCGTCAAGCGCAGGATGTCAAGTCCAGCGGCACCTCTTCCGCTGACAGGCCTCGAGGTCGGACGCGAAGCCCTCAGAGTCGCTCTCCCAGGACGACGGGCCGGCCGATGGAGGGAGGGCCAAGCGCGGGGAAGGTTCGGGGATGTCTGCGCTTTCGTCCGCGGAGCCGCCGTGCAGATTGAGCAGCCAACCCAGTTTGTTGTGCAAGAGGTGGCGAAGCCCCGGCGGCAGGGGCAGTACATCCAGGGCGTCTGTACAGTCTGGCCGGAGCTGGCGAAGGCGAACGCAGCACAGGTACAAAAGGGAGGTGGGCGCGGAGCAGGATCGGATCACCTTCATACTGCTTTTGGCTGCCGTGGAGCACGCCATCGGGTAAAACCGTTTGTTCTGGAGATCTGTGGCAGCGACGCCTAGTGGGGCAAGAGAGACACGAGTCACCATTCATGGAATGTCGTTAGACAGGTAGTGCACGTATAAAATACATCGACTAGATATTACGGTACACGTTATATTTGTCGAGCGGTGGTTTGAATTTACAACAACGTTAATGTCGTCGGGTTCTTGGTTTACGATGGACGGCGTGCCGAAGCTGGCGATGTAACCCGAATTTATACAGTCAGTCACATTCAAAGCTGAGCACTTTGAATCATGTTCATTCTAACGTGTGAGGAAGCACCACACCCTTCACTTGCTTGTGCTAAATGCGAAACAATCATCCGGGTAACAAACAGTCGCTCAAGCACCCTCTAGTGGCCACCAATTTGTAAACACACATTTAGAGGCAGCTATTCGAGTTCAAAATAACTTTTTATGTGTGATAATCCAATTTTTATGCAGTGGTTAGGTATGTGTACCCTTAGAATTAGTGCTTTTTTTTGCATTTATCACAACCAATTTGGGCATTCCTAAATAAGTATGCCTGGGAAAACTATTCCACTCCGTTCTTTTGAACGTACCGATGCACTTGCGATTCTTGAAGAATGTAAGCGTGCCATGCCACGTGTCCAGATGAACCCCAATGATGGAGCCCTGGCCGAACCGAGACGAAAAGTTCATCTTGTCTCCTTTATGATGCAACATGCCTGTCCAAAAGAACACAACGTCAGACATCCGCACCTGTATTAAGAACGATTGATGGCATGTATATTCATGTCGAAAAACAAAAAGGGGCTTCGTCAACATGCTTGTACCGGTGTAAGACAGACCCCAGCTGTCTACATCTTTTCCCAACAGGCTGCAGAACGAATGTCTGTATCTGTCAAGGTTGACGTCAGAAGTACCGATTCCAACCATCTTAAAAGAGAAAAAAATCCTCTTCAGCTTCAGAACAACAAAACTGGTTTCTATTATTCCAGACCGTGTGCCTACCATGTCTGTTCCGTAAACGGGAGACGTCATCTTGATTTCCCAAAAGTGTTGCCCTTCCGCCAGCTCCTTGGAACCGCGGATGGCAGCCGTGCCGCAGCTGTACTCAGAGTGAAAGTTGACTTCGCGATTGTCGCAGCTCAGTAACGTTGCTGTTGATCGGCTGCCGGCGTCCCAAACCCAGTCAAAATCTAAAATGGTCAAAACAGCCAAGATTTTTAAAATTCGCTGGGATACAATAACCAATGCATCTTACCCTGCAGCATATCTGACCTTGATCATCTTCTCCACAGAGACAGTCTTTGACTTGGTAAAAACCTTGCCGGTGACGGATGGTCTCCGCCTGGTAGTCGCAGCCACAGTAAGACTCTCCGGTCACGGGCACAGCGCTGGCCACCGGAGGGACCATCACCGTCGAGTAATCGGCCTCCGAATCCGAATCGCTGTACTTGAGAGCGAAAGGGAAGAGACGGGAATTGAGAGATGATAAATGTATTCAGCATCGCAATTACAGATAAGTGCTAACCTCCAGGCGCTCATAGCCCCATCCGTCACTTTCCGACGCCAAAACAAGCGCTCTTGCATCAGCATCTCGGCGTATTCCCCCCCAAACGTATCGCCAAGCGCGGCTGTTCCTGCCTCGCCTGGACATGGCAGCAACGAGGATCTTGACTCTCACTCGGCGGTCACGTTGAATGGAGATGCGAAGGTGTCAAACAACATCTGTCCAACTGCCGCAAAAGCGCAAATGATTTTTAATGATGAACCAAGTGGAATGAAACAAATCTTTTGTTGCCTGCATGTAAGTGAGTGACCACGCAAATTTAGATTAGCTTCAAAACTATTTATGAATAGAAATGTTCACCTTTTGGATGATCGCAACATCGTCCACCTTACAATGTTGATTTGACATGTGATGCCTGATTTTTTTTTGGGGGGGGTGATTTGAGTCATCGAACCAAGTGACCACCTATCGCCTAATAGCAACGGTTTCGATGAGATATGTTATCTTTGTTAAAAATGTTAAATTGAGACACTTAAGTACTGTTATTTTTGGTGCAGGCGAATTTGATGAACGCAGACTTAACTATCAGCGAACGTGTTGTAAGTTGCCCGCATGAAAATGCAAAGATACATTCCAAGCTAGCTAGCTTTGGTTGGCTGCTAGTAGCATTCTAGCATCAACGTTACCTGCCTGTTGTCAACGGAACAGAAAATCTTCATCAAAGGCGCATATCCGGAGACGACGAAGGAATGTGTGCCTGTATGCTTTCTATTTTTTGCCAGACCCAGTTTTAGTCAAGTGCGATCGTAAACAATAACATGCAAGCGGATATGGAGCTCAGGCACCACTTCGCGCCTTCCTTTTCCGGAAGTTTTCGATGGAAACGATAGAAATAAAAAATAAATGGAGCTGTTCGTTATTTATATGTAAGCTATTGCATGTTAATGCATTGATGTAATCATAAACTGTTTTTATAAGAAAGTAACAAAAAAGTTACAAAAAAATAGCAATATAATTGACCTGAAGTGTAAATAATTTTGGGGGAAACCAGTGTGATTATAGTGAAGCATCGACAGTATGACAATATGAATGTTAATCTTGCTCTTAAATCAAGATCACAATTTAGGAAAAACAAGTTGCTCAACCCGTTTTCTTCATCTGCACTTCCTGTCACGTACTGTACAGCAAGAACGACTTAGTTGGTAGTTTTCATCGGAAGCAATCCAAATAAATTGAAAATAATTTGGGGATTAATTTGTTCTTTCGAAAAATCATTTGAAATAGCCCAAGTCTTGATTTGATTCGATTTTTAAAGAAAGAGCTTGACCACAATGTTCAGGAGGAGGATGACTTTTATTTGGAAATCTGACTATAGCACAGTTGAACAGTGACCTGAAAACAAACAAAATCAAGACAGCAACACTACAGGTTGACAAGAATAGTGTTCGAAGATCCCATAGTAAACAGAAATGTACTTGCACACATGATGCAGTCAGATCACACACACTTCCAACTTCATATTAACATGTGGACATCCTCCATTAATAAATCACACTACATCCAGAGGAAATTTCAAGCACTTAGAACAATTACCAACAGTGCAGTTACTCTAACTATACACAGATAATTTATATATTTTAATGTATATAGGGAATTTCATAAACAGTACTCCATTTAGACAGGTTCATTAAGTCTCCATAGCGTTCCATAAATAGCAAAAAAAAATAATTGACAGCTCTTCACTGCTGTAATTCAAAAAATGGTCCCCAAAAAGAACATTAAAACAAAAGAAAATACTGATGTTCACAATTCCGCTGTAGTGTCGGATGAGAGTGACAAAAGCAGAAATTATAGTAGGGTGGGGTTGGGCGGGGGGAACGTTGATACTCAACACAGCACAGACTGATTACTACATTTACAAGGGATGACCACTGTACAGGATAAGATCAGACAACACATCAGGCAGACTGTCCACATATCATCCCACAACAACCAACACATCTTCATGCCCTCTGTACACCGCACCTGACACAACTGGATGGCTTGGAATATACACTTTGGACAGATCACAACTATTGATGACAGAAACTGCCAGGTCAGGTCCAGCGGCAACACGCCTGAGCTTGCCATCCCATCCTGTCAGGCCCTCTTGGTGTCATGGAAGTTGGTGAAAATCTATTTGTTCTCGCTGCTTCGATGTGGAATGAATGAAATGGCGCTGGTGCGGATGCTTATTTTGTAGATAGGATAAGAGCCACAATCAGGCCATAAAGCCCCAGCACCTCGGCGAAAATCAGGATCAAGATCATGCCCACGAAAAGGCGGGGCTGCTGGGCCGTGCCTCTCACGCCGGCGTCACCGACGATGCCGATGGCGAAGCCGGCCGCCAGACCGCTCAGGCCCACACTCAGACCAGCGCCTAGATGAAGGAAGCTTCTGTTGAAGGAAACAGACACGACAGGTGACAACTTGGAGCAAAAAGTCCAAACCAATAAAAAAATAGTATCTGCACCATTCTATTTGTTGAAGGCGAGCAAAAAATTTCAGTGCAACAAGGGGTTGCAATTGATTGTGTTTTCTCTGCTATCCTCATTGACATGGCCAAGCAAACGGCGAGGACTCCAGACTGCACTACTACATTCCATTCAACGGTAAAGAGCCAAGCAGTGCCAGCAAAAGCATCTCAGGTACACAAGTAACCACAGCCCGTGTAAGACAGCACTATGTATGTGATGAGTCTTACTTGTAGAGCGTGACCCTCTCCGAGATGTTGTTGGCTATCAGCACTGCCACCACCAGCCCGTAGATGGCGATGATACCCGCCATGACCACAGGAATGATGGACTTCATGATGAGCTCTGGTCTCATCACAGACATGGCAGCGATGCCGGTGCCGCTCTTTGCTGTTCCATACGCTGCGCCTAGAGCTAAAGGAGAAACATGTGGCTAACTGTTTATACAGTCTATTTTTTTATGTTCACAATGCAACACATTCTGATCACGAGGTCTTATTTTATACAAATATAGCTCAGACACACCGGAAGCAAATGAACACCCCCCGAACAACTCTCCTCACTTGCTGCAGTAGGAATTCTTGAATACAGTGATACCTCGGCTCACGAACGCTTAAGCTCACAAACTTTTCGCCTCAAGAACATTAATTTCGCGAGCATAAAGTCTCTGCTGACGAACTAGTTTTCGGTGGACGAACCAAACCAAGCGGTCGAACAGCGCCACGGTGGCGGCCACGAGAACCGACACACGCTCACGGCGTCCCAGTTCGTCACCTCCTTTCTTTGAGTGCGGACGTGGTTTGTGTTTGCTAGACATTTTGGACCATATTGAGCGTACTTTTGCTATTATGGGACCGAAAAAGACCCCGCCACAGGCTAGTGTTAAGCCTAAGAAGACATTAAAGAAAATTACGATCGAGTAGAAGAAGGAGATCATTAAAAAATACAAACAAGGTGTGCGTTTGTGTGACTTAGCGTCCCAGTACCAGTACGCTAACATGCAACAGGTGTCAAGAGGTTTTTAGTCAGCAAAAAGGGAAAAAAAAGAGTCTCCTTCTAAGAAGCAAAGAAGAGAAGCCACACCAGAGGTTGAGTTACCTACAGTCCTTATGGAAGGTGACTCTCCTTCCAAACCGTAACTCCCTCCCTCCCCCTCCATTCCATCAAGCCATCAACTATGATCACAAAGGTAAATAAAACGACTTTATTATACAGTACAGTTTATTTCTTTAATTTCAATACAATAGCACATTTATTATACATAAAATAAGGTATATTTTTGTGTAGTTTTAAGGCTTATTTAGTCGAAAATTATGTTTATGAGGACCTGGGAACGGATTATTCTCATTTTAATGGTTTCTTATGGGAAATAAATGTTCGGAAGACAAACTTTTCGGCTCACAAACCCTTTCTGGGAACCAATTAAGTTCGTGAGCAGAGGTATCACTGTACTTGTTAATTACTGTGCATTAAATAACATTTGTTTTCACTGCTCTGGACTGACAACAACCAAAATAAGAGTGATGTTTTTGCTGAGCATTACAAGACTGGTAAATGATGAGCCATCTGCTATGAGTGCATCGTGGAGCATCCCTGCTGTGTAGTCTTAGTTCTTTTCGTGGCTGGAAAAAAGGAAGATGTCGCTTCTGTGTCCAGCTAGTCATTAAATGAACATATTAGGCAAACGACAAATCCTGTACCCAAATGAAACTGATTTCAAACTGTATTGTAAGCCTACACGTGAAACACCTTAAAAGTCGCCTGACATTAAAAAGCTTTGTGATGGAATGACTCGACTTTTTATTTGGGAACTTGAACAATAAATTCACAAGCTAATGCTGTTGGCCATTTAATCTTATACACGGTGACTAACAGTTCTTTTAAAAATTGATGGTAATTCCAACTACGTGCTCAGGTATCAACCATGAAGACATTTGTTGTGACATATTTTGGCAGTGCGCTGATAACTCAAGCACGCATTCTAAAACAAAGCAATGACGCTTTTGCTTTATTCGTGTGGGTGTAGTTTTCTGTGGTATAAAAATAAACGTGACAAAAAACTGTCTAGAAATAATCATTTCTGCGTTTGTCTCCTCACGTCTCGACTGTTACAAGTTCCTTTTCACCAACCTCCACCAAACTTGATCAGACAGTCTCCAATTAGCTCAGAATGGTGCCACTCAGCTTTTGTCAAGAACTCATATGTTGGGCTTTCTTTTTGAGCGCGGAGGTTGCACTTTAGCGGACAAAACAGGGCTGTTTTTTGATTTGTTCAGAGTTGTGTTTTTATTGGATGCCACGAGTACAGTGGGCTTGTCATAAATTCTCAATGCAATTTAATACGGTACTGGAGGATTTCAGGCCTACGAGTGACTGGTGACTCATCCAGGCTGTATCCCACCTATTGCCCAAAGTCAGATAGGATTGGCTGGAGAACACCTGCAATTTTAATAAGGATAAGCAAACAGAGAATGCATGGATGGATTGGTTCAGTTAGTAAAGCCCTTCTGAGTTAAATCCTAACTACTATGACTTTCACACTCCTGGGCCTCAATGTTAATCTAAAATCCAACTGGACATAAAGGTAGTGTCCTCCGCCTTTCCAGAAAGTTGGAGGAAACGCCCTGGGTGTACCATATGTTCCTCGCCCAATGCATGTCAAGCAAGAGGCCCTCGCGAATGAATGAGTGAGTGGATGGATGTGCGGTTTTCTCCTTCACTGATAGCAGGCCTCAAACACCCTCTACCCGAATGCGTGCGATTTCATTCAAAACTTTTAATCAAAATGGGATTTCATGACTTCACACTATAGCCTCAAAATTGCAGAGTACCAACCGATTGATTGGTTGATTAGGTGTCGTTTCATCCGCTGACAACCAAGCTAGCAACACTTGGTGGTCGCTGGCTTATTCGACGAAGGCCGGGTGGTAGCATCCCCCCCCCCGCCCCGCCTCATAGCACGCATTGCCGGCTAGTGTACGAACCGTGACCATTTCTTACTCAATTCGACCGCACTTAACACGTGGCCGATTTTGAGGGGGTCACCGATTCGGGCTGCACGACAGGCAAAGCTGACGAACATCAAATGTCAAATGAAGCAGGAGCTATAGTTACCACTGAAGACCATGGCCGCAGAGGCTCCCATCACAGCGAAGAAAGGCGAGTACTCGGGGCTCTCCTCGGATGACATTCTCGCAGTATTTACGGGCCCAAGAAGCGACGGGAGAAGGTTCTCTTCGCGTTTACCTCGATCCCACTGTTAGCCTCGGACGGGTGTTGCTACAGGGCACAGCGAGCCGCAGAACCGGTGCAGAAGGGGAAAATGGCGAAACGGAAAAAGTCACGTGACCGACCGACTCGGAAGGACCCATTTGTATGGATGCGGGGGGTGCTTGGCGCCATAATTACGGAGATTACTATTTTAATGGAAACATTCGACGCCCTGTAAACCATTATAGATAATACAAATTTGAAGTCATTTGAATGGATTGCTAATATTTATAACAGTTTGATGGACGACATTAACTGTTGTCAGTTGAATGAACCGTGTTTATGTAGTGGTATATTCTGCTGCAAGTGCATTACCTGCAGTTCGGCCACCAGTGTACATTTGTTTTACATATATATAGGGCCTTTTAGCTACAATATTTCGTTAGGGGATCACAAAAACTATAAATACACATCATAGCGAAATAAAATAAATCGTCATGTTAGGAAAAATCTGACATTCTAAATTATGTCCAACCTTTCAGTCGCAAATCCTTCATGGGGAAAATATTTAAATGCCGTACTTAATTTCTAATATTGTTTACTTAAGTAGGAAGAATGTACTTAATTCTAATACTGTTGTTTCTCCACAGTTCGTTACGCAACTTGCCTTTCTGCAAACTAGAGCTCTATTAACATGCTACAATATTTTGTTTTGAACTCAGCAGAAGCAGGTTTTTACACTTTGGCAGCCTAGAGTTGACTCACGGAGAAGGTTCTGGGGTCTAGTCAGCAATTTGGTCTTTTGGTGTGGCGTTTGAGTCAGCCTCCCTCCCATGGGGCGAAATGTGCCAGCCAAATTCATCTGTGACAAACCCCCTATTAGGTGTTTTGTAGTCATGTACTAGACTGTTTACATTTCCTTATCGTTGTGCCCCTCCCGAGCCTAGTACAGAATAAACAGTGTATCTGATAGAGAAAGGGATGCATTTATGGGCTCAAATTCCATACATGGTCAAAGCTATGACAAGCTGCAACACATTACACGTGTACTGTACAGTATTTTAATTTTAATGAAAGATCAGATTAAAATTATACTTTAATGAAAAGAAGCAGACAATAAAAATCACCATAAATATGCTATATAATTCTAATCACACATTGCTCAAACACGATTGAGTAAATGGAGCTACAAAGGGCCTCTCATCGTGACACTGCAAAACAAACACATAGAGGCTCACTCTAGAATGTCAGCAAGTAGTGGATTTCCTAATTGTGCAGGTAAAACTCCAGGTATACACTGCAAACGTCAACTTGAAATTCAGCCCCTGTGAAGACACTTTTTAGACTCAAAATCCAATGATCAAATTCAAGCATCTGACACCTACCAGAGAGCCAGTTCTGCTATTGACACACCCACACTTAGCTAAATATGTGCTCTTTGTCATGCCAAGTTCCCCACAGAGCTGAATGACCAAGGACACATGTCCGCACACACTCTCACATCCCTACAAGTCGAAGAGAGTTCAGTTTTAAAATTACCTGCGGTAAATGCGTATGGGCATGGGACCATTACTAATTCAACAACTTCTTTAACTGACAAACTCTGAAGTGATCTTTATAAAAACAGAAACTATAATTGTTCAAAAAAAAAGGGCTCCACTGCTTCATCAATTGACTCGCATAAACTGTGTCTTGACCAGATATATTAAGATCGGCATTGTAAACATAGGAAGGGAGAAAACAAAACAAAAACAAGAATGCAAGGTCACTATTGTTTGACTTGCACCGGCCTCAACCCTACCGAGTGAGTCTTGCTTATTGATCACGGGTAAGAGGTTCATCACTCAAACACACGCCTAAAAATCCAATGACCAAACACGTTCCCGAGAGTTATTCCACAAATAAACCCGACAGTCATTCACACTTGCCCCGAGCGCAGCTAGCATTTGGGATTGCATTATCAGAAACCTTGATGTGGCTGCTGGAAAACACACAAAGAACGGAGGAAGATAAGGCATCACATGCTATTCATGGCAAAGCCATAGAGAGTGAAAGTGTGGCACGGCGATGGCTCGAATGCGGGATGAGGAAGCTACACTGGAACCCCGCTCGGACGCATGATGCAACTTTTGGGAAAAAAAGGGGAAAAAAAGTCATGGAGAACAATGAAGATTTCCCGCTCAGTCCCAGCCGTTGTCTTTTATCATATGAGACAGCTCGATGATGTACTTCCCTTCCTTGTACTTCTGACTCAGTTCAAAGGCTTGTTCCTGGGAAGAGGAGACGTCAGTTGTTAGGACCGGCAGCATCAAGTGCGGATGAATTCTAAGGTACGATTCTGACCACTCTGCGCGCATGTCGAGACACTTACATATTTCCAGCCCAGGGTGGTGTGACAGTTTTCACAGTAGATGTCAGCCACTGCGTGAAGACCCGTGAGCAGCAGCCTTTCCTCTGCAGGGCCGCAGCCGATGTTCACCCTGAAAATCATCAAACAGTAGTCAGATGTCTGCATTTGTTGAAACAATGCAGTCATGCTTGGGTAGCACAGAAACAAAACATTATTCGGGGCTCAACAAATTAAGATTGAAACAAGATAGACTAGACAGTCATTTCCAGTGCTAACGTCGTACCGTCGGGTCAAGAGCCAATGTATTACTGACCTACTCACCGCATGGCTAACACTCAACTTCAGGATCTACTCAAGAATAATTCAAATGATCTGCGCTCTATCAGATTTGTGTCAACATGTCTGATACTGGAAGACTGCTGAAGCTATGACTGGACTAATTCAAAAATAATAAGGAGGAGGTGAGGGGGACTAACCTACATATGGAATTAGTCTAATGAGAACACTTTTGAGCAGTCATCAACAAGTAAAACTGAAATGAAAATACTCACACAGAGTTGAAGAGGTAAGCCCTGCCTTGACTTCCTTGGAAAGACTAGGCAACACAAAGGAGGAAAATCAAAGATCATGAAAATATTTCAAGGCAATTATGGAACCTAACCAGATTGTTAAGATTTTGTCTTGGAAAAAAAAGACAATAAATGGTCAAACTATAGTCCTTGCACATCTTTTAAATACATGAGAGTGGTGTGGGAAAAAAAAATCTGAATTTATAATTTAAAGAATAGTGCCGCAGCGCGCTTAGTTGTGTATGAAAACATGCAAGCCACGTGAAATGATAAATACAACAAAAGGATGGCAGCTGACCTTCGAGATAAGATCATCATGGTTGGCCAGATGGGCGCGGCAGTGCACACAGCTGTAGCGGCGGTGGCAGGAGTCCAGGTAAGCCTGGAACGTCTTGGCTTTTGTCAGCTTGACCATATCTGAGGAAGGAAAGGGGTGCCGCATTATTCTTGCTCATGCAGTTCTCACTGAGAAACATCCCTGGAACAATGAGGAAGTCAGTAGCATAGTATGTACTGATGACGTTAGACAAGGGAATATTTTATTGTAGAAACCGAAGACTTCCAACCGGGGTCCCATAGCACACTAGTATGCTGCAGGAAATTAGACAATTATATCCTGATATTTCCCTTATGCTTATTATACAATTCCACTTCATTATTCTTCAAAAGCTATTACTTCTTCATTACATAATCCATATTTGTTCATCTATTTATGCCAATCACATTGAGTCTCCCCTTTGTGAATGATTTGAGACAAGCTCATCATTATTTCAGTCGACTTGCCTTTTGGCGACGTTTGTTTGGTGACGTTCCGTGAGAGTTTTCTAATTTATATTTGCAGCTTGGCTCGAGAAAGATCGGGAACACTGCATTTAGTGTGCTTATGAGACTATCAGGTGTGCTGGGGAAATTACCCATTTATAAAACTATAAAACTTAACTAACTATAAAAAATGTTATTAGCCAAATAGTATAACCACCTAAGTCATTTTAAATTGACATCCAGTCCGTGTCGACTCCCAGTTTTCCAGGTCGTGGTCATCTCAAAGATTGAATTGAGGCAACTGGACTGCTCTTGTTTGTTGAATGTTAGTTTTTCCCCCCTTTGTTTTCAAAATGATGAATGCTATTAGGTTGACAAAATATCTGTGTTCATCGATCCATGTCAGTGATATGGTGACAGGCAGAACATTTAAATGCTTTTGCATTTGGTCCTCCTGTATATACCTTTTTTTCCTTTGTGCATTTTTTTGATTTGGTGCTATGCCATGACTTTTTTCTGAAAGTAAAATGTGTCCATTCTCAACAAAGGTTGAGAAACGCAATTAATAGCAAACTGGTTTTCTTTTACAAACACATGGAAATTTTAAACTGGCTTAGTTTGAGCACGTACATCATGGCCAATTCTCAAGCCCCCCAAGCAGGAGTTATGCTCGGACATGTCTATCGTGGCATCCTCCTTCAACATAGAAAACAGTTTTCAAAATTAATCAGCCCCCACTCGACTTAATAAGAAAGCATCACTCCAATTTTAGAATTATACACGACAACACCGGGTCGAAAACACAGTCCAGCAACCCGATCGGATCGATCAACCCGCTCGGATCGAGGCTGATTTAAGTTAGCATGTTGCTAGCTCGGCACTCACAACATTGCAGCAGCTCAAAAAGCGCACTGCAGCTTCGTCCCGCGTTTAGCCACTTACCTCCCGCTATCAGGACTCCTCTCTGCCTACAGACGGTGGACCGATGTGACTGTCAGCAGAAAAAAAACAACAAACTAAAACGGTACGAAGCGCTAGTTGGGCTCACAGCAGCAGTCAGCCACGCGTTGACGTCTCGGACAATAAAGAAAATACAGAGCTTCTGTTTATGACATGCGTTGCCGCGTTCCTTTGTAAAATGTAACGTTTCCAAAGAATATTTGTTGTTGTTAAAATAATGATTAAAAGAGCTCTTTTCGACAGTTGGCAAATTGTCAGGTTCGTGACTAATTGCACCACGGACAGATGAAAAATGTGGTTTGTTTATGAAAACACACTCGGCGAGGGAGTCTGAAGCACATGGGAGGGCAAAACAAAAGATTTGGACCAATAGGAGCTGCGGAATAACCCTAAGAATGTGGGTCAACCAATCAGATTGGACGTCACGTGAGCTCGTTCGTACTGTTCCCAAAGCATTGGTTTATCATTTCCTGCTTTTGTTTTGGGGATTCGGGTCCAATTTACAGGAATTTACTGTACTATATTTTCTCATTTTCTTCCTTTGAAACGTTAAATTATTGTATAATTTTAGACCCTATTCATAACTACGAGTTCCACACAAGATGTAATTTTGCCGTAAAACGAGAAATCTATCCTTGTTGTGTTATGCATCTGTTCGACAAACCCAAATCAAATACTGTAAATGCAGAGCCAAATGTAAATTTTGAGTTCAAGTTAAGACCAAGACAAGAGGTCACCCCATTTCTTGGGTAATGAGAGCTATTCGGGTTAATGCTAAAGGCTACTAGATTGATGCACACTTCTGAAAAACAAATTTGTTCAAATTACTTTTAATTATGGTATGATTGATAATGATATTGTATTCATCTGTGTGAATACGCCAAACATCTTCATGGTTTATCAAGTTAGGAATTTCAGTATGCAACAATTCATTTCTGGTCATCTCTGCAAGTGTGATCATTTTTACAACATTACGTAATAGGAAATCACAATGTTGTATGTTGCGTTACGTAAAGGACCCATTGCAGATTATATTTCTCAAAGAATCAGTCATGCTACGGTGCCAAAACCAATGGGCTCTTCATTAGAACTTATGTAAATTGCAATTTGAGAAGTGCCATTCAGCACTTAAAAAGCTTTGTCCACAAGCGAGCTGAATTTCCCCTGCTGGAAGAACACCTTTTCTCCTTGAAATGCTTACGTGACTCGGCAGTGCCCCTTTCATATTCCATTAACCCACTTGTCCTGTTGCAGAGCACAGCTAATCGGGTCAGAAAAATACAGCCTTTGTTCTCTCTCTAGAGACTGTTTGATTAATACCGCAGCAATGTGGTCAGACTTTGACCATGCCTTGGAAAAGCAAACACACTCTTTTTGTCTTTTCTATATTTGCTTCTTTCATAACATTCTCATGATGTGACCACATTGGAACATACAAATGATAATCGTGAGTTCGGTACAGGAGAGCTTTCGTTCAAGTAATGACAAAGTAATCACCCTCTTATCATAAGGAATGAGCCGTCACGTTGCTAGGAAATGTTAATGTAATATTGAGCTGTGTCTGGAAGATTCTTGGTGGGGCCTGGGTAAATGAATCAGTCATAATCCTGAAAGATTTGTCAGAATGTTCTGACACTTCACATGCGCATCTTGCTTGAAGACTTTTCCCGATCTTGCACTGAAAAGCTGCCATTTATGAGGTATTGTGGACTTCAGACGTGAGCAACTCACACTCCTCCCGAGTGTTTCTGAGGAGGTAGTTGGACAGCAGCGAGGGGTAGTCACTCATCACCCCCGTTGCCCCCGCTTCGAATGCTGCTCTTATGTCTTCATCTGTGTTGCACACAAACAAATGCACCTGCAAAGTTGCAAAGTCAAATGTTGAACAAAAAAAACAAACAAAAAAAGACTTCCCTTGAGTATCGTGACATATTCAGCACTACAGATTGCTCTCCTGAAGCAATCTCATTCCGTGCGTGCATCCGTGACAGGATGATGACATTTGCTCTTCAATTGTTTTCCACACTAAAACAATTACGGAGGCCACTCATGGCCCAACTATGGGGGTGAGCTCCTCCCTGCAGAAATGACATCAGGACGTGGCAAAAACACTCACTACGGTGTGTGCTTAATATAGTTTGGGATGAACTCACTCGTTGAATGCTCTTGGGGACGTGATTAATAAGGTCATGCATGGGTTATTTGTCCAGTAGTGATTTATCCAATTGAGGTGAAAATACACAATCGCGTCGTACCTGAATTCCCCGGGCTGCAAGATGTTTAAAGAGACTCTTCCTCATTGTTAGTCTACAATCACGAAACATTTCAAAGTTAGTCATTTTGACAGAGATTGGGAAACAAAGTCATTTGCTGATCAGAGGTCTATTCTAGCTGGCCTTGGACAAGAGGCAGGGCACACCCTGCACTAATCAAGCTCAACATGCATGCTATTGATAATTCATATTCTTCATTAAATCTCAAAAGCATGCTTTGTATATTTGGAAAGACACCATCTAGACCCCCCGCGGCGATCGGATGAGAGAATCAAAAGTGACTTTTCAACTCACGTTCATGTTACAGGCCTACCATTTGAAACGCAAAACGAAAGCACCTACAGAAAGGTTTCGCTGTCTCACTTTTCTATTAAAGTGACGATCAAACCGTTCCTCAAAATGTTCTTCTCTGGAATAAACGTCCTGCGCACAAAGAGAAACAACACATGAGAAATGGAGCAAAGATGACGTCGCAGGCTAAAACTAGATCAACGTTCCAAAGGTTGTTGATCGTGGCAAAAGTCCCGCACGCCACCTGTTCATGATGCGCGGCAGGTAGAACTGCAGTAAACTCTCTCCAAGTGGCACAAAGGGCAGCAGGCCGCTGTAGAAGAGGAGAAGCAGCAGCACACCTCGGGATAAGGAAAAACTGTACGGCATGGCTCCGTTCTGGATGGGGAGAGACCAAAAGACATTGAGATGAGCATATTGCAACGGAGACATACGCTCACGGGACAATTTCTTGGCCACGCCAGCACAATGAGCTGGAACAAAAATTTCACTCACCGTTTGGCGGCATTTGCTCAAAATGTTTGAGTTCACAGACGCCCAGACGGTGATCTCCTCCCTGTGGTAGCGTTTGACCAACTCAGACACCTACGCAAAAGAGGTTGGCAGTTAAAATAGGTCATAAGATCAATTTAGGCTTTTCATAAAACCTACCTACAAAAAAATACAGTATGACACGACAGTGCTTAGACGTGTAATTTGTGTGTGTGTGTGTGTGTGTGTGTGTGTGTGTGTCTACAGGTTGCCTTTTCAATCAACTGGTTGTTGTTCTCTTTGATTTCAATACTGATTGGGATTTCTGGGAACTTTCTGAAGACATCCTCCAGCAAAGTAAACTTCCTGTCGGAACCACTGCTGTAGTGACCTGGTGGGCAGAAGGGACGACAAAGAGTGAGGTCACGCTTCCTATTTTTTTTTCAACATTTGGTTTGACGGGTTTTTGTTGCCACTTGTGAATGAATGATCTGTTTATACAGGAGTGTCTCACCTCGATAAAATGTCAACTCAAGACTCTCCTTGTACAAAGGTAAATCCTGAAAAAGAACATTTAATGTGTTTCAAGACAAGAGTCGTGCACAAGAGCAAAGTGACTAATGCTCAAATGGGAACAGTCACATTGTCAGAGACACAGTATTAATATGATTGTGTTTATTGTGGCGGTTGCAGTACTCAGGATTGCGTCACTGCACAAATACCGCACAGCCTATCCCAAGTGCGATTTTTACACATAAGAAACCATATGATGTCGGTGACAATCCCCCCCCACCTGAATGCTGACTGAAGAGATGGTGATGTCATGGCCTGTCTGCCTCAAAAGATTCTCGTCATGTGACACAACCACATAGCCGTCGCGTGTCAAGTGACAATCCAGTTCCAACATCTGCGTTCCTTGTGCCACTGCACTGCACGAGGGACCAAAAAAATACATTAAATAAATGGTGAATGGTTGCAGCACATGTGCTTTTCCAATGCGCTTTAACGTTTGGTATTGTCACTCGGGCATTTACATTGGAATCCTTGGACAACTACTAAATTGCAGTCAGTTCATCAAGATGGGGAGATAGATCATTTCTTCATACTTTTTTTGGGGGTGGGGGGGCATACTCACTGAGTGAAGGCCTCCATGGTGCTTTCTATGCGCTCGCCACATCCTGTTCAGACCGGAAGCAGTTAGCATGAGTCATACATTTTGACAAGAAAGATCTTAATTGGCTACGGCCACTGAGCTGAAAGACGCAAGGCTAAATCGACTGCCTCTAAATTCCTCCTCAAACCCGTTCACTCGCTTACCTCCTCTGTGGGAGATGTGCGTGCAGTAGAAGCTCACGCATTTCCTCTTATGAAGAATATGAGGGTTCTTCAGCATGTATAAGGAGGCGAGGGTGTACCCTCCCAACGCCGGGAGGACGATACACCAAAACCCGCACATCTTTTAAAAATCTCTGCAACAGCTCCCCTTAAATTGAACCGATTCGGTGATTTTTGTTTGCTGAAAATGCGCGGTTCAAGAGAGCGGTGGCTGATCCAAAAATCTGAGGAGAAGACGAGCTGCTGCTCTTGCTCTTTGACCACCTCCGAAAATCTTGACAGACAGGTATTGCTGTCAGTGCTCCACAATTGTCGCCGCACAATCTTTCTTTGTCTCAGCTCGGCTTGCTGCAAAGATAGCGGGAAGGGCAGCTGTAAAAAGGAGTTAATGAAGCACCAGAGCTGACCCGCAGCTCACCTTTACCTCGACAGCCTCTCCCTCATCTGGGATGGCACATTTTCTCTCTTTTACAGGCCATCTTAAAGAGTATCACACTTTTTTTTTCTTTCCCTCTTCACGATCAAAACAGGGCAATGTCCACAACAACTTGCAAGCACCACTACATAAACTTTCAATGTTTCTTTATTTCTTTATTTATTTTTATCCAGTCTGCAAGTAGGAAGTTGTTTACTCTGAAAAGGCGTGCATTACATTGAGATTATGTGACGTATTATACAATCTATCGACAAAAGCCAACAAGCAGCGGGGTAATCAATTTGTGTGAATTTTGATTTGCTGCATGCAGTCAGGTAAGCGGAGTGCACGACAAGGACTGAATAGTTGACATTCCACCAAGAAGCTGGAATGTGAGCAACAGTAGAACAACATCCTAAACGTAGTGTGAAGCGAAACAAGCCTGGTTTTCAATAGCATAGAGTGCCCTATTCACGCCAAAATCATACAAGACGAGCAATTTTCCCATATTCGCAGTGTTGGACTTTGTGTAAATCCGGATTATTTTTCCATACGCGTGATTTGCAGATAATCAGTCAACCAGCAATGTCTTGTAATCATTTGAAATGGCGACGTCAGACTATTCCCACGCAGGCAAGGGAATTTCCGAGGTAAAGGGCGGTGGCGTGCCGAGACGTGTTGTAGACAAAAGTGTGAAAGTGGCACAGCTGGAAAAACAAGATGGCGTCAAGTGAGAGAAAGGCCATCAATTAACGAGAAAGAACACACTGGTTTTATCAAGAGGCGTGATTTTGTTGTTTGGAACATTTAAAAAAATTATTAAAGTGGACATGATGAACATACAACTGCAGTAAAAAAAATATTCAAATTATGTTTTGCGTCGATACTGTTTTGTGGCACCCGATGTTTCTATTTAATGATAAATTAAGAAAGTCATGATCTCAGGTTGACTAATTTCACCTACACCGAGTAAGATGACGGATACACGGAAAAAGGAAGAACAAACCAGAACGGCAACTGTATCAGGAAATTTTTATTCAATCATATGTAATATAATTTGGTTGTTTTGTTAATCATTTAATTCATATCCATACAATATACATACTACAACCCTTAACTCATATCTCTTTGACAATTGACAAATAATTCCTTTAAAAATAATTCCTTATAAAGTTGAAGGGGAAAACCCAAGAAAAAAAATCTAATCAGAAAAACTCAAAAGACTGGCAATAATTATCATGCCCATATGAGAAATTAGCAAGAAAAAAACCACACATAAAAACATTCAAATGATATATATATAAAAAAATGATACAACTTTAACTCCCTTTTAATAAAAAAAAAACTCACCAGTATAACAACAGTAATAACAACAACCATTTAAAACCAACGATATCTGGAACCAGGCCACATGACAGACGGACCACTAGACTCATCAATCCCGTGTGAATGTGTATGGCATGTTCAAGTGCCACATTTCACAGACACACACACAGATACACTCCTCAGTCAAAGTGTGTATTTGCGTGTGATTGCGAAACCTGGTCCTCTTGGTTGGCAACCATGGCGACCTAATCAGATGTCACATTAGAGAGAGAAGAAAAAAAAAAACAAGCAGGGTCGGTGTACTGATGGCTGATGTATAATCAAATGAAACAAATATTATCTTTGTCAGACCCACTTTGCGCTGGATGAAAAAAATAAACTCTCTTGTATGAATGACATCCAAGCCAACATGCAAAAAAAAAAAAAAAAAGAAATTGGCTGAATGATATTTAAGATACACATACACAGAGCATCAGATTTAAAGCTGCGCAAGCAGGATCAGACACAGAGGGAAAGACTGAGGACCAAAACGAAAAAAGTGCAGACGTGCTGATTGGGTCACGTGATTGGTGGAAGGAAGTAGCGGCGGATGGCAAAAGTGAAGTCGTGGCTGGAAAGAAGTGCACGCAGGGAGGACGGGACGGAGGCAGCCCTTTGAGTAAAGCGTGGCAAGTGCTGGGAAGGCGAAAAAATAAAATAAAATTGATAGATTTCACCACACGTGCACAAAAAAAAAAAAGCGCCTCACACCCATTGTAGGGACAGTCGTAGTGCTGGCTATGGCTTCTGAGAGAACAGCGAAGCTTTGGACAACCTTTTAAAACGGGGGCTGAAGCCAGTAGGTGGTCCAGGGACGGGACCTGAGCACATGTTGGTCCGCTCTCTTGACATTGATGCTTGTGCAGTTACGGAGATGGACCCATAGGTGGCGCTCCACCAAGCAGCAGTTAAGTCATGACACTGATCCGAAAAGAGAGCCCACAGAAATAACAGGCGCACAAGCCGTCTGTGGGAAACAATGCCACTTGTGAGGCATGGTCACTATGGCAACTGGATAAACAAACAGACAAACACTGGAGAAGATGGGAGCACAAAAGAACGCACCTACACGCACACACACAGTTACTAAAGATTGGTTGAGGGCAATGTGGGCATTGGTGGTGGAAGTCCCATGCAGTTTCCTCAGTTGTCACAAGAAGAAGCCACTCTCAGGAGGGGCAGTAGGGGAGTGCAACGACAGCTACTTTACACACAAATACACCCTCTCATATATTTAAATGATTCAAACCTGAAAATAATTCCTGACTTCCACTCTGTCATTAAAGCCCATTAGTAGAGATTTTTGTTTCCATTTGGCCCTCGCTGACAGTTCAGTGTAAACGTCAAAACAGCGCAGTACGATGGCACAATCCCGCCATGCTCCAGGATATGTACTACTCACACAAGGTTAGGGATACAGTACTTTGATTGTTGAGTAAATCCCAGGATGAACCTTAAATGCACCTTAAAACCATTTCCAAGGATGCTTTTTCCGATTTGGTCCGACAATGTCAAAACGGCACGACAGAGAGGACTGTTACAAGAGCAATTATAAAAATGATCCAGGATATTTACTGGCCCATTCACATGGATCGAACTTTGTGTCCATTTTGCCATTCAGCCACCTTGTTAGAGTACAGCGAGAAAAACCGAGAGTGCATTTTAGGTTCATTCTGAAATTCCACCCGAAAGCTCAAAATCCCAAACTTTACCAAGTGTAGGCTCCCTTGTAACGGAGGTGAAGCCAGCCAACTGAGATAGTGTTGTAATGCACTACAGGATGCCACGGTGGCTACTTGGTGTTAGTCGTGAGTGGTGGAGGAAAACCAGTGCTTGAGTTGAACCATGCATGCATCTCACCGGTTGTCTTATGTCTGTACAGTTGTAGCATTTGTGCTTTTACTGCTCATACAACCTCTAATACAGAATAATAACCAAGTGGGCGCACATTGTAGAGAGCATCCAAGCGTATTCTGGAGCTTTGTGGGTGGGGGGTACTTGGCAACATGACTGAGTCCAGTAACCACAGCATAGTGGGACTAACTTGTTGCAAATAGAGGGTAGGATCCAATCCGTTTGCCCTTGGTCTAAGCTGTAGCTCAAGAAATGTTACACGTGGTCACTTTCCACACAAGTTCCTTGCATCTCTCAACCACTTTGGTTACATTTCAGGAATGCATGCATTCATATGAATATCATTTAGAGAGGAAAAACAAACCCCACAAACATGCCAGTGAAAACATTGGCTGGAAGGTCAAAGGTTGAAAATGATTTACACAGGTGAATCAGAGAACATAAATACAAGTAAGCTGATTTTAAAGCAAACCATTGCGTACGAATGAAAGCTGTGATGGGCTCACTAAAAAAAAGAAAACTAGCTTTTTTTTTTTAAAGTTTTGTATCTTAAGTACATAAACCCACATATTAAGCACCCCCAATCTTTTAGCCCTCAGTTGCAAGTTGAAATGTACATGTATGTAGCAAGACAAGAGTAATGATGTTGGTTAATAAGGTAATAGTAGTAGTTTATATGATAAGAGCGATCAGACAGAAAAAAAAAACAACGAAGAAGGAGCAATCGATCGGGTCGTGAGAGGTGATCAAAATGGGGAGAGTTTGGGGGGGGGGACCAACCAGGGCACAGGAAACAAAAGAATGTTTTGAAAAGAGCGGGGAGAGTAAAGAGCAGAGAGGCACGATGGCCCCACACAAATCAAAGCTCAACGCTTATTAGCTTTCTCGCTGTGGAAATGGAAAGAAAGCAGCCCATGTTCAGAGTTTTTGTATCTTTTCCTTGGATTCTTGAGGATGCATTTTCTTGAATTTAAGCATATCATATTGGGGAGGGGGGTCTTCAGGTGTCAAGCCTGTGGTTGGTGTTGACACTCTTTTGGACTACAGGAAGGAAAAGAAGAAAGGAAAGAAAACGGGGTTTATCCAGATTTTCATCACCCAAATGACTTTCAGGATCACTTTACAGTGGGACAGTGTCAAATCCCAATCTGACAAAGTTATTTCTCTCTCTCTCTTTTTTTTTTTTTACTTCCCTGAGTCTCCCTAAAGGTGCCTTAGAGACTCACCCTTTTTCTTTTCAATGAAATTGTGCGTTGGTGTGAATGTGTGCATGGAAGGACTTCTTTTTGAACTGACCTGCGTGTCTCAGGAGCCCTGATAGGTCTCCTGGAAGCGAGCCGTCTCTTCAAATATGAGTTCCTTCAGCTTCTCCTTGGGAAGGTCATCCAACTCCATGGTGAAAGTGAAGGGCTCCTCCGCCACCGGCTACAAAGATCGACACCAACAGGCGTGGAATGCGTCAAACAGAAGTCTCAATGACGTGCGATAGAATGACATCTATTATGATTTGGTGAGTCTCACCAAAGACATGAACCTAACACGACAAAGAGTCTTTCAATTTTCATAGGCTTGCAGTTCTAGTTGGTGTGGTGCAGTGCTGACATTTGTATTGGCACGGTACAGCAACATTTAGGCTAATTGCAATTTAAAAAAAAAAAAAAGGAATGAAGAACACTCACATTCAAACTTGCATGACTTGAAATGAAGACAAACACTTGCAAAGTCAACAGGAGGACCATGACAGTTGGGGACAATTGATTAAGCACTTAATGAAGAACTGTTGACTGCTCCGAAATTATTGTTCTCCGGTGTGGATTATTAACTCTGCGTCGCTTTTGCATTCTAACGATTATATAACGCCACACATGTGAGATGCGGGTGTCATTTTTGTCCACTAGGGGGTCGCCATCCTCACATTCTATATAATACTTAGAACTATGAGTGTGTCTAGCTTTGAAAGGCGGGGTTCGGCCTCGTGAGTGACGTGTGTATCAGCGAATGAAAGTAGAGTGGCTTTTGCCGTTTTGTTTTAACTCAGATTAGCCATAGTAGTTGCTGTAGTAGCTCATGTCTTAACATGCCTGTGCGTATTGTGTTCAATAAAGCGATCGAAAGTCAACCGACGGTTGTGTGTATATTGACAACTTGCGAGACCATGACAATACATTGGGAGTAGCGGTGCATGTTTTTTTGGGGGGGTGAGCGTACCTCATCTGTGGGATCGTAGTACTGCTCCAGATAAGGATGAGCCAGCGCCTCCTCAACACTGATACGCTTGTTGGGGTTAAAGGTCAACATGCGGCCCAGCAGGTCCAAAGCTGTAGTGGGGAAAAAAATTACATTAGATCAACCACCAGAAATAAAATAAAAGGCAAAACAAAGAAGGACAAGAAAAAGAGAGAGAATGACTTGGGGATAAAGGAGTAAGGTTTGTAGACTGGCGAGCCCACGTCATGAACTTAATGAAATTCCTTTTGACAACCCATCCTCAATGTTCTTGCACTATATTCGTTCGAGGTTTGCCTTCAGGTGCTTTTTGATTTATTACATCGGTCCTGCTCGATTCCTCGCAGGAAGTTGAATTCGTGTCACTTTACCTTTTGAGTCGCCCCTGCAGAAAAGCTTCTCCCAAGGAATTTTGGGTTTTTCAGGTAGAGACTGCAGATAGTTTCGGGCTTTCATGTTAATGATGCAGTTCAGATCTTCTTGGGACGGAGAGCCCAGGACACCTACATCGACGAGTTATCAGTAAAAAATTTGTTTTTAATTTTAATGCCTACTTCAGGCGCTTTGTGTACAGACACATTTATGAGAGCTCACCCAGAATGTGGTTGAGCTGATCCAGGTAATGTTTCCCAGGGAAGATGGGTTTGTTTGATAACATCTCAGCCAGGATGCAGCCCACTGACCAGATGTCAATAGACTTAGAGTAGCCCTGAGGTGCACACACAGTCAACAAGTTGACAAGCTACTCCGTCAGACACAAACACGCAAAAAAAACCCCACTTGCACACTCACCTTTGAGTTGAGCATGATTTCTGGAGCCCTGTACCAACGCGTGGCCACATACTCGGTCAAGAATCCTGTGTGGTCGTGCTCAGGGTCTGCGATCCGCGCCAGACCAAAGTCACAAATCTTGAGGGAAAAAATGAATTGTCATTAATCTCTGGGTCAATACAATATGTACCGGTACCTCAAATCTGATTTCACTGATGAGAAGTCATCAGAATGGCTGAAATCTAACAAGATGAAGCCTGGTCATGTTACAATGGTGGCATCAAATAAAAATCTAACATACAGACTAATTACCGGATTAAAAATGTAATTTTTCGATTGCATTCACTTGATTGTTAACCGATAATCATCGAAATCCATTATGTAAACTTAAATATTGCACAATAATGTACATATTGAATGAGATTTGTACAATTACATCATGCAAATGTGATTAGCGTTATTTGTGCTGCAGGACTACGTGTCATTTTTTTCCTGTGCATGAGCAAAATACATCTGAAAGCCACTGCAACAGGTGCCGCTTTTGTTCTCCGCTTCCCACATGATCAGCTAATCCGAGGCTTCAAGTATGCCTCAATGAGAACACAACAAGTGTGCACAACAGACACAGGGAAACCTTTGGCATGGAGCTCCAAATGTAAATTTGAAACAACGTAATGAAGAAACCTCACGCAAGAGCAGAGCTTGGCAAAGTACGGCCCGGGTACCGCCACAGTCTCTGACAAACCTTCGCCGTGAGCATTAAGTCAACATTTTTAAAAAGGGGAGCATTTTTCTTGGGATTTTACAGTATGTACGTGTTACCCGATTGCAAAGAGCTCAATAACAGGATGCGGCTGTATCGTATACTGGATGTGCACTTGTGCAGGGTTAGTGAAGGCTGACCTTGAGGTCGCAAGTGGTGTTGATGAGCAGGTTGGAGGGCTTGAGGTCCCGGTGCAACACGTTGGCAGAGTGGATGTACTTGAGTCCTCGCAAGATCTGGTAGAGGAAATAGCAGACGTGGTCGTTGCTCAGCTTTTGGCTCTTGAGCAGCTTGTACAGGTCTGTCTCCATCAGCGTCTGCACAATGTAACTGGCGGTGCACTCGAGTCAAGGGGCATCGCGGAGTTGTACGGCATCAACACATACATTATGTAACGGCTCTGAAAAAACGACTCTGGCGTCGTGCCGACCGACAGAACTGTGGGTTGAGGTACACGTTTGGCAAAATCAATCAATAACTGCGCTTGATTCATTTCTGCCGCCAAGAGTGAAGGGCAAGGGGCTTGACTTGTAGTGCGGGATTTCTGAACTTGCTTATCTCATCCTGTAAAATCTTGTCAGTCGTTTGTCAAAAGTACAAACTGTGATTTGATACATTTGATACTCCCTTTCCCCTTTTGCTGCGTTGATACATGCGGTGATAGCACGGGAATATCCGACGGCTGTCAGAAAGGCAGAGCAACACAACGACATTGCGAACTATGGAAAGAGTAAGTCTTAAATCATCCAAATGCCAAGTGCCAAGGTGGTTTCATGTTACAAATCAATCTAAAAAGTGACGCTGGGCAAAATGACTTCATTCTTTCGAGCCACACTGAGAAACCCATCAATCCACCCACAGAGAGGATGGACCGCTATCATTTTTAGAGATGCGCTGGACTGATTAGTGTACATTTAAATGGATCAGCAGCAAGTTAAGCCTCCTCGTGTGTTGGCTTTCCTCTTTTGTGAGACTGCCGGGGATCGACTGAGCAGCTTTCTGCTTCATCTAAGGGCCTCTATCATTTACGTGAGTTATCACGAGCCTAATCAAACCCAAAAAAAGAGGTACAGCCGATAACTGTCAAAACTGTTTTGGGGAATAATAAAATGTGAGCAACTGACAAGAAAAACAATGGACTTAAGTGTGTACATGCCCAGGAAGGGTGCGATAAGCTCGTGAGAGGAAAGGATACACGTCCCTCATATTGTCGATGTGGCGAGCCCTTAAGATGTCATTGATACCGATGATGTTCTCATGGTTGAAACGCAGCAGGATCTTGATCTCTCTCAGTGTGCGCTGGCAGTATGTCTGGTGCTCAAAGGGGCTGATTTTCTTGATGGCTACGCGCTGGTTTGTCATGTGGTCCAGGGCAGAGCTTGATGTGGAGAAGAGAGGCACAAATCAGGGCTCATGTTACACACTGCAGTATTCATACAGGATGCCGGCTGACGAAAGGGCGTTGGAGAAGTCTGATCTGCAGAGATGAGCGTGTGACACATCGTTTTACTCGAAACAACTGGAGGTGTATGCTACACCTACACCATTTGGAGTAGGTGAACAAGTAAAGACGTGACCAGGTAGAGCTCATGAAAGAGCTGGATTGTGTATTTAAGAGCCACACGAATGCATACGGTTCAAAAGAACGTTCCGCTGTTTTTGCAAGTCTCACCTAAAATCTGACGTGGGAGAGTACTCTTGCTCCATGCAGCTGATATGGAAAAAATTCCTGACATTTTTTTCCAAGCATGCGCTAACATTAAAAAAAAAGAAAACGCAAGATCTCTGCAGCAGACTAGCGTGCCAGTATGCGCATGAGAATTCAGAGAAAGCACAGTGAAAATTCTCACACATCATCTGGAGTCGAGTTATGCCTCCAATGAGGATATAAATGCAAGTGAAGCAGAAGAGGATGATTATTTGCATTCAAAAATAACACTGACTATTGGTCCATTCTAATTGGAGAAAGCAGTAAAGGAAAGCTCAAGGCAGTGAAAACATTTGAAAGACTACTATAATAAATCTGATCATGTTCACTGTAATATAGATTATTTTATTGCTTGTGTTTGTTCAAAAAAAATTAAGCCCTTGAAAAAAATGATCACGATGGCAATTGCAAAATCATTGAGCCCTAATTATTCCAAATGAAAGTTGGTGAGGGAAACAAATTTTTATGCATATCACTTTTTTTCTCCTTTTACAAAGTTAAAACAGACAAAAATTGACAGTAAATACAAATTCATTTTGACGTTTGTACTTTTCAGACTCTCTACATTTTCTGTTGTACTTACATAAACACCCGTACTTTGACACAAGTATTTGTGTGAGTGAGAGTACTTTCTCTACAACGCTCGTAAGTGCTGTCAGCCAGCGTGCCTAAAATATCCACAGCGGCAACAGAATCGCATGATCGCGATGAAAGAAACCATAACAGAACTCAATGCCGTCACAGTCCTTCTCGGGGCTGTTTGTATCCTGGAGTGAGGCCAAACGCCCCCCACGTAACTTGTGGCCATGTTCGCAGCTCAGCAATGGCTTGCCACTGCAATCACAGCAATGAGTTGGCAGTGATCTCGTATCGTGCGCAACAGGTTTGCTCAACGTGCCCACACAAGGCTGCAGATCACCAGTAGCGATAACAGGAGAGGCCTCGGTGCAAGTCGCAAATCCCCTTCGCATCCTCTGCAAACCAGTTTTCTGGACAGCCGATTATTTTTAGCGATTAGTCTTTGACCGGCGACCCATACGATTAAGGTGTCAGTTGCATACAATCGGTGACCAATTTGCGACTGCGGCTAAAATCGACTTGGAGGAGAGAAAAAGCTGTGTGCGGAGTAGGACAGCAAACTGCGTCCTGCGCCAAGCTTCTCTATAGCATTTCCTGTAAAGCTCATAGCCACGCCTGTAGCTAGTTTGCTAACCTGCTAACCACACAACAGGCTGATTTAGATCAAACGACGTCCGGATACTTGACACAAGGTGACGTCTACACGAAACATGGCTCTAGTTCGGTGGGTAACAATCGTTGAACACTGCACCAACAAACTGTCCTATACTGGAAAAACAAGTGGCGGTCTTGTTTGAGACAGCACGCTAGGGAGAACAAGTAGTGTACTCACCACACCATTCCGTAAGCCCCTTCCCCGATGTAAGACAGGTTAGTGTAGCGGGGGCCCACGTCGAATATCTGGCCCTTCACAGACTCGGACGCGGGTTTCTGTCCCGCAGCTCCCGGCGCCCCATCATGCGCAACAGTGCCAGCCGCCCCGGGAGCAGTAGCGCTGTTGGAGGCTGAGGCTGCGGCCCCGACCGCTGCGGTGCTGCTCGAATCCGCCATTCTTCCTCTCCAAGCCGCGCCTGGCTTTGCCTGCTCTGTCAGGGAGTTTTCACCGAGGGACAAGCGTCGCTCTCGGCAAGATGTGACGTCTCGAGTTGAGGCTTTCACAGACTCGAATGTTTGGAGCAGAGAGAAACTGAGTCTCTCGACACCACCCGGAGTGTAAACCGATTGCGTGCGCGAGCTCGGATTTGGTCGGAGCTCGGAGTGTAAATGCGCGTGCTGGGCTACGATGATGCAGTTGCGTTAGATTTGTTCATCCCGTCTACTTAGCCGAGCGGAGTTATGTCAAATTCCCGGATATTTAAGGACCCACCACCTGTCTAACTTCCCTGTGTGAATAAAACAAGCTTAATACACGGCATTGAATAGCGCAACCTTGGGTGGGCGTAACCAGTTACGTTGCTGAGTTATTCTAAGGAAATAGATGTATCAAATTGACACTTTATTTATGATTTCATTTTTATCCAGCAAATTTTAAGTATCCATGTGTAACGATAGATAGATAGATAGATAGATAGATAGATAGATAGATAGATAGATAGATAGATAGATAGATAGATAGATAGATAGATAGATAGATAGATAGATAGATAGATAGATAGATAGATAGATAGATAGATAGATAGATAGATAGATAGATAGATAGATAGATAGATAGATAGATAGATAGATAGATAGATAGATAGATAGATAGATAGATAGATAGAGCTCCTGCCAGTCTCACTCCCCAGGTCGCTAGATGATTTATAGACTGTGGTGTGTAAAGACTAGAGGAATGCTCGAAGATCCCTCCTGTATTTTCCCATGATCCCATCTTGCGAAACATTATAGGAGAACATCAGGTGATGTTTTGGAGGCAAAAGAGGGCTGTACAAAGTATCATCAGAGCTGCTAACTGTGAGTGAGAACTGGACATCCCTCCAAAATTGATGGAAAGTCGAGAAGAAAACTGGAAAGGGAGGCTTACAAGGTGCCAACAGCAACACTGAAGGACCTGTCAAAATTTCTAGCAAGTAAAGGCTATTTAGTATGTGGCAACAGTCTCCTGTCTTCTGTATGTCTTATGGCAAGATGATTCACATGCATTTGAAATATCCCAAAGACATATGGGGAAATGTGGGCTGGTTTGCTGAAACCAAGGTTGGATTTTTCTTTTCGTTGCCATAATTCCAACAGGTACATTTGCACACGGCACTTTTCATCACAAAGGAACACCACACCCTTTCGTGACAAAGTGAAGAGTAACAGTGACACCAACTTGATTTGGGACTGATATTTTTTTCAGATGGAACTGGGACCTTACTCACGGGGGAGGCAATTATGGACATTTTGAAATATCAGTTAATGTTTGCACAAAACCCTCAAGCTTCTGTTAGAAAGCTGAAGAAAAAGAGGAACAATATCTTGCACCATGACAATGACCCAAAGCAAAGGTCAAAATCAACAAAGGAATGGCTGCACCAGAAGAAGCCTTAGATTTTGAAATGGCCCAGACACAGTGATGTAATAAAAGCCAAATGTGCTGCAGAAAAACATTAGTTTGAGTGTGTGCATATTTATGCACCCAGGTTGTTGTACATTTTTTCATGTTATCCCACCCTCAAAATATATAAACATATTTTTAATCGATTAAGTAAGTTCCATATTTGATATCCGAGAAATGTGGCACTTGAACATGGCCGTGTAGACTTTTTAAGTCAAGTCAAGTCAAGTCAACTGTATTTATAGAGCACTTTCAAACAGCCATCGCCGCATACAAAGTGCTGTACATGGAGCAATTTAACATATACAATAAACAGTAAAACAAATCGGTAATAAAGACAGTAGAAAGCACCAAACAGTAAAACCAAGAACAAATTTAAGTCATGCTGAGTCGAAAGCCAGAGAATACAAGTGAGTTTTGAGGAGGGTTTTGAAGATGGGCAGTGAGGAAGCTTGACGAATGTTCGGTGGGAGGTCATTCCAGAGAGAGGGACCAGCAACAGAAAAGGCTCGATCCCCTCTCAGCCTCAGTTTAGTTCTTGGTACTTCTAATAATGTCTGGTCCGCAGACCTGAGGCGCCGGGCAGGTGCGAGGGGCGGATGAGCTCAGAGAGGTAAGGTGGCGTGAGATTATTTAGAGATTTGAAAACAAATAAGAGGATCTTGAATATAACTCTAAAATGTATGGGGAGCCAGTGAAGGGATGCCAGAGTAGGAGTTATGTGCTCCCTCTTACGAGTACCAGTCAAGAGGCGAGCAGCGGCATTCTGGACCAGCTGAAGCCGCTTAATGGAGGACTGGCTGACTCCAAAGTAAAGGGCATTGCAGTAATCGAGCCGGGATGTGACAAAGGCGTGAATTACTGTCTCAAAGTGTTCATGAGAGAGGAGAGGTTTTATTTTGGCCAGCTGTCTAAGGTGAAAGAAGCTGGATTTAACAACGGCACCAATTTGCCGATCAAATTTGAAATCACTGTCCAGTTTAAGGCCCAAGTTTGAGACTGTTGACTTAAGATAAGGAGACAGGGGGCCCAAGTCTACAGGATGGGATGGACAAGGGCCACTGGGACCAAATAGTATCACCTCTGTCTTCTTTTCATTGAATTTCAAGAAATTTTGTGCCATCCAGGTTTTTATTTCTTCCAGGCAGGACAGGAGTGGCTTTAATGAGAAGGCGTCTTTTTGCTCAGTGGGACATAGATCTGGCAGTCATCTGCATAGCAGTGGAAGGGAATGCCATGTTTCCTTAAGATGGAACCCAATGGGAGCAGATACAGCGAGAACAGCAGAGGCCCCAGAATTGAGCCCTGTGGAACACCACATGACAGGGGAGCAGTGCGTGACTCAGAGCAGCCAAGGCTGACACAAAAGGTTCTGTCAGCTAAATAGGACCTAAACCACTCAAGAGCACTACCGCCAATGCCCACCAAGTGCTGCAAACGAGTCAACACAATACTGTGGTCCACTGTATCAAATGCTGCAGTTAAGTCCAATAAAACTAGACACACGTGGTCTCCATTGTCATTTGCCAGGAGGATGTCATTAGAAACACGTAACAGGGCTGACTCCGTGCTATGCATCGTCTTGAAACCTGACTGGAAGACCTCCAAGATGTTATGTTCATCCAAGAAAAGTTTCAACTGCATGTGCACCACTTTTTCCAGAATCTTTGAAATGAAAGGCAGTTTGGAAATGGGCCTGAAACTTGACAGCACATCAGGATCAAGACCAGGTTTCTTGATCAAGGGTTGGACCACAGCATGTTTAAACTGTTGGGGAACTATACCAGAAGAGAGGCTGCTGTTGATGATATCCAAGACCGATGCACCAACACTCGGGAGAACCTCCTGAAAGAAATGCGGGGGAAGAGAGTCGCAAGGGGAGCCAGATGGCTTCGTCTGGCGAACTATATCCTCCAAAAGCTTCAAAGACACAGTTTCAAAAGAATTTAGCACAGCCGAACATGGAACATGGACAGAGGGGTCAGATGGGGTATTTGAGACCGCAGTCCTAGCTGTAGAGACCTTATCAATGAAAAACTGAAGGAACCTGTTGCACATCTCGGGTGAAGAATCCGAGCAAGTCGGCAGAGGGGGTTTGAGTACCGAATCAATCGTTTTAAATAGTGCGCGTGGGTTGTGACGGTTAGCTTGAATAAGGTCCGACAGATATTCTCTTTTGGCCTCTTTTACTGTGAGCTGGTAGTTGCGCCAGCAGTCTTTCCAAATTTGATAAGAGACATGCAATTTGTCTTTTTTCCACTTGCGTTCGGCTTTGCGACACCCCTGCCTAGCTGCGCGAGTTTTGTCGTTAAACCAAGGCTCGGGTTTAGGTTTTGGAAGCACAGTTTTTGAAGGAGCCACCAAATCCAGGATGGCACGACATGATGAGTTGAACCAAGAGGCGAGTTCCTCTGTGTTAGACGAGGGTACGCAAAGGTTATTAAAGGCATCAGAGAAACGACTAGCAGCGCGAGGGTTAAAAATTCGGCGTTTGCAACTAGGAGCGGCAGATTTCATAGCAGCATGCGATAAGACTACGTCAAATAAAACTGCCATGTGATCAGAAATACCATTTTCAAGGACTTCCAGATTAGATACCTGTAGACCATAAGCAAGGACAAGGTCTAAAATATGTCCTCGTTCATGTGTCGGGCTGGTCACATATTGCACGAAATTAAAAGAGTCGATAAGTCTTAAGAAGTCCTTTGCTAGCAGTTTTTCCGGACAGCACACATGGATATTAAAATCCCCCATTAGGAGGATATGATCATATCTCAGCCTGATTTCCGCAAGAAAGGTTGAAAAGTCGCTTAAAAAGTCTTTGTTATATTTAGGAGGACGGTAAATGACAGCGCAGAGCACCGGGAAAAGACGACCGACTTCAAAGAAGGTTGCTTCAAAGCTGTAATCATAGCTATAGCCATATGTAACACTTAATTTTGACAGCCTGCATTCATAAAGTAAGCAAAACTTACAATTAAACAAGTCATTTAATCACTTACATCAACCATTAAATGTTTAAAATCATCCACACAATGTACAAATTCAGCATTGGATGAATGAATAACATTTGATAAAACCACAATTACGCAAATTATCTCTGTAGTTCAATTTTATCTCATTAAACACTTTTAAATAACATATTTTTTTCAGATAAATTGAACTTTATAACCAGTGCAACTGTGACCGCGCCCCTTGGTTGCGTCGTGACGCAATCAGTGAGTGCACTTCCTGGTCACGTCGCGAACGATTCGTCCGTGACATGTTTATAGAACACTCGCTTATTTTTTGAATCCTTGGAACTAGGAATGCTACGTTTTGTATTGCGAAAAAACTGGCTCATCCCGATTCGTTTAGCGCTCGCCATTTTGGACTTCCCGTATACAGTCAACACTTACGGACTCAGGTTTGGATTCTAGTCATAAATACTTAAAGCTGCTTTGAGTACCGGTAATGGAAACCGTTGCACATAGACTACTAGGCTACTTCTAGGTCATAAATCACGACTATTAAAAGAGCAATTTAAGGGCTGTCATTTTTGTTACTGTTACCCTTAATATTGTTCAGTTTTTTGTCTTACCTAAACAATGCGTGCAGTTATGAATGATCTTATTTCGTAAACTTTAATTCCCGCAAGGCTGCCATCCCCTGCTCTGTTGGCCATCCTTTCAGAGTCAACCCCTCCATCGCCCTCATCAGTTCAAGTTGTTCTAACTGCTCCAAGAGGGTCTGCACAATGAGATCTTCAGCACACATTAAATCCAGATGCCCCGAGTACCCAGCCTCCAAAACCAAGCGCATCCTGGTGAGTGATTCCCAGGTGGACTGGAGTCAGAGCTTACCAGGATATGATCCAGTCAACTATACTCATCCTTCAGTGGCAAAGAAGCCAGTATGGGCAGATCCTGAAATTGGGTGAGTATCATATATGTATTTGGAGCAGTGGTGGGCCATGCATTTGGTATCTCGGCCTTCAATGGGGTTTTGCTCGACTTAATCCACCTCTTTGTACCACCACTATTACTGCATAATTATGGAAATCATTAATATACTATACAAAATTGCAGTATAACAACACACAGTTGTGCCGCACACATCATCTGGAGCAGCTCAGAAACAATATTTATCCAAACACATAAGAAATCCAGGAAAATACATCATACTTGCTAATAATGGATAATAGATGAATGTTTGCAGATTGGTACAGATGTGCTAGTTAAATTTGGCTTTAACTGTGTCTAATTTTGGTCACATTTGGAGAACTAAAATTGAAATTTATTTTTGCTTGAATTGCAGCTCATTCTCTCCGCAGTTCAATACCTTGGATGGAGCTGTGGACAGAAGAAGCTTTGAGGGCTGCTACAAAGTGGAAGATGGAAAGCCACTGTAAGACTGGACTGGTTGTCAGTCGGTTGCAGATGTAATGTGTTTAGTGAGCATTTAAAAAAACATTTACACTTTTTTTTAGAAACCCTCATGGACGCACGGGCCTGACGGGCAGAGGTTTGCTGGGGCGATGGGGGCCCAATCATGCTGCAGATCCTATTGTCACAAGGTAATATATGTTTTCCCATTACTCTACTACCTATACTTAACATACTATTACTCTGTCAAATTTTCAGGTTGCTCCTCTTTTAAATTTAAATCTAACCTTGTGCCCGTTGCAGCTAGGATGAACTGAATGATGCATGTTATTGTCTGGCAGATGGAAAGTAGATGCTAAAGGAGAAAAGATTCTTCACCATATCTCCAAAAAGCCCATCCTGCAATTTGTATCCATCAAGAGAAAAGATTGCGGAGAGTGGGCCATTCCAGGCGTGGGTGGCTTTTTCCTCATTTTGTTGTTCACTTTCCTGTCCACATTACTTCTGCCACGATTCTCGAGGGTAAAACTCACATCCTGGTGTCTCTCTTGTAGGGGATGGTAGATCCGGGGGAGCAGGTTTCTCTGACGCTTCAGCGAGAGTTTTCAGAAGAAGCATTGAATTCGCTGGGAGTGCCGCCATCAGAGAAATCTAAAATTCATGAGCGCATCACCCAACTTTTCAAATCACCTGGTTTTGAGGTCTGCAACTGACAAACATGTTTTTTTCCCAGCATGTTTCTCAAAAGAAAAATGTCAATATGAGTTCCAAAAGAACATACATTAATGATATACCTGCAAATAAAATAAGCCAAATGGGACCCGTTTTAAGTTTTCCAATGCAGTGAGCTTGGACATGATCACTCTTTAAAAAAAATGTGCTCTTTATTTTGTTGTGCAGGTCTTTAAAGGATATGTAGACGACCCAAGAAACACTGATAATGCTTGGATGGAGACCGTTGCGGTCAACTTCCACGATGAAAATGGTACGCATAGTTTGAAAAATGCAGTGTTTTATCATTTCATCACCAATTTAAAGGACACTTAAATACTTTCTAATCGCCACTTTTAGAAAACATGTTTTTTTCCTTCCTTTTGTTTACACGCAGGCAACAGTGTGAGCGAGCTACCGTTGCAAGCTGGCGATGACGCAGGCCAAGTACAGTGGGTTGATGTGGACTCGTCCTTCCCACTCTATGCGAGCCATTCTCATTTACTGGAGCTGGTTGCTAAAGAGAGGAAGTCCCACTGGTAGCCACGGACTGCCATAACAACGTTGGAAACATTTGTGCCATGACATCTTGAAGTATATAGGATAAAAGACTTGATTCCAAAGTATAGATTTCTTAATTGAGAACAAACAACATCACCATTTGTTTGCCTCTCTCCTGTGTGTGTGTTACACGCACGCGCTGTGCAGCAACATCTGATACGGGGGAAGCTTGACATGCGACAAAAGACAAGGCCAACATTATTTCTGTTGCAGAAAATTATGCTAATATATTCATTGTGCACAAGGATCACATTAACCCAATGTGGTCATTTGAGAACAACACAATTAGCTTCATTAATCGAAACGTGATGAGTACAATCACAATGAGCTTTCGCAGGCTGATCTTTACATGGGAACAGAAATGAATGACCACGACATTTTCATCTTGACCAATGCTATAAGTGACACATAGTATGTATGTACATATGTACTAAATGTACAGTATATGTGTCCAGATTTCTCATGATTCTCCATCGTTAATCAGTGTTGTGTAACCAAGTGATTAATTAATTGTATTAACACGAGTTGCCTTGTACCCCTTTGATTGATTTTCTATATGTGCCTGTGAAAATTAATCAAAACATTTTTACAGTCCGTGCTACTGCTAAAGTATTTGAAATGAAATTTAATAAAGTATTTGAAATGAAACACATTTAAAGATGACAGCTGTTTAATTCATTGCACTATGTGATGTCAATTATTTTGTTGAACGAGGAAAATCATTCACAAAGAAAATATAGCGATATAAGACCTGTCGTTATTCCATAGCAGAAATATGTTTTGTAGTTTGCAGATCATTCTTCCATAACTTATTTGAATGCTTAGGGCGTACATGAAGAACACTATACAGTATACTACGGAAAATTAGACCTAGTCAATCCAAATGTTAAAATTTGGTACCCGTGCAGTCTCAATTTTGTGCCAATGCAAACATTTCACGGTTGAATTAATGTACAATTGAATGCACTGTTTGGCATTTTAAATAATATAAAATCATCATGAATTTGATTGACCGTTTCATCAAAGGATAACCCTATACTGTACAGTATTGAAGCGATACGATTGCTCAGTTGGTGCAAAATAAGTTTTATATAAAATACATTACCCACAACCCATTGCGAAAAAAAGACGCTCAAGTAGACGACGTGGCCTGATTCTTACGTAGTTCTCTTGCGATTCAGCGTAGCTTACCGGGGCGATTCAAACTCGGCATCGAGTTTGCATGTAGGAATTGCGGCTGCAGATGGTTTATTAAACAAATTCTTAAACGCTCATATTTGTAAGGAACAATGTCTGGAAAAAGCAAAAGCAGAAGTGCAGCAAATGCCGACAGAATATCGGGCGGTGTGAGCTGCGATGAGCGCATTTTGCGGGATTGTCATCAACTGTACACGGAACCCGACAGTGGTGAGTTGGCTGAGGTTCGCCTATTTGTGAAAAGTAAGCCGGCGGACACGCTAGCATCGGTCGCCCGTTTCCTAATATTGGGGGCTAACTGTTAGCTAGCTAGTGTCAGCCGCAGTTGTACTTTAGGGGTCGTTAATCGTAATTATTCGCGTTTGGGCCAAAGCAAACTTTGGTTTTATGTTTGTTGCCCCGGTTCACTCTCTAGGCGGGCTCGTTATCAGAGCGTCCTAGCTGTTGGAAGAAATTCTGTTTTGCCGTAAAACGATGATTTTGCTTAATTGTTGTTTAGTCACTAAACAATACAAAAATTAACAACAATAATCTTTAATGAACTGAGATGGCCAAATTTTTTTGTAATATATTTTAATGCAGATTGTTGAATTAGTCGCTGCAATACTCAATAGAATGATCGATTCTAAAACGATTCGATTGTGACACCCCAAGGGGGTTCACTTTCATAACTCATATTTATGGTTGTCTTCAGGTTTAATTGCAGTGGCTGAGTCTGTGGGTGTAAAGTTGCTGCCCCCCAGAAAGAAGATCACTGTGATGCTGATGGGCAACCACTCTGCTGGAAAAAGCTCATTTATCAACTGGTATGTATATTTTTTTGTGTGTGTATATGCAAGAAAAACAGACGACATTTTTTTTCCATTCATCAGTTGACTGCATTTTCACCAAAGTCTTTCAAACTAAATTTGACTCAGAGTATGAAGTCATTTACCCATTTTTTGAAATTTGTTGAGTGATGATTTTGTCTTTGTCTTTCAGGTACGTTGAAGAGCACATCCAGCGAACTGGTGTTGCTATTGAGACCCAGGGATTCAGTTTTGTTACAAGTGGGCGCAAGAGAGAATCCCTCACAGTAAGATTTCTTTGAAAGTTTTGTGAGAAGCCCCAAATCAGCAAAGTCATTTTCGTGTGCTTCGCTGTGCAACTCTGAGTCATCCGTATAAATAATTATATTTGAAACATACTTTGTATCTACACTCACTCTCTGTGTTGTTTTAGGGAAATGCCACCCTTCATCTATATCCCCACTTCAAGCCTCTGCAAGAGTTCAAAGGTTAGCTTTCCAAGACAGTCAGTCTCTCCATGTTCTCTAGATTCACCTCCTCTCAACAGAAAACACAGTCAAATCTATGCATACATTCATGGGAGATAATTAAAATGTTGTCAGAACCAAGTTCTATTATTATAAGACACTAACAAATGTTTATTTATTGCAGTTAGTTTGTTTTGCGGGAAATCTGCCCTGCATCACAGTGAGAAGAGTTTGTAATATTTTGATCCTCTTATTTTCTCTTTTACTTTGCCCATCAATACATTCACAGATTTTTAACAGCTATTCTATTGGATCTCATCAATGTGTTTTGTGTACACAATCAAAATAAGACATTTGCATCCGAATTGCATTCTCTTATTTTTCACTTTATCTGCTTTCTAGGTGTCTCAGAGTATATAAGCACAGAAATCTGCACGTCGCGGCAGAAACGTTTCAGCCTGGTGACTTTTGTGGATTCGCCCGGGTTGGTGGATGGTGACATGAAGTATCCCTTTGATGTGGATGAAATTGTCTTGTGGCTAGGTGGGTCAAGATCTCTTAGCATATCTGTCGTTGCCGTGGAGTGTGATAGAGTAACAGGGTTCCCCGTGTCCCCACTCAGGTGATCTCTGTGACCTGATTCTGGTCTTCTTTGACCCAATGGGTCAGGCTCTGTGCAAACGTACTCTCAACATTGTGGAGGCCCTGAATGACAAACATGGGGATCGGCTGCGTTTCTACCTCAGTAAGGCGGATGAGGCCGGGGGAGAGTCTGACAGACAGGTAGGTGCAAAGTAGATGGGCACGGGCCACCCACTTTACATTCAGCCAAATAGACATTTTGACGGCGATGTGAGACTTGCTGACGTCAGACTAGCTCGGAGGGGGATCTTGAGCTAAAGTAAAAAATAAAAAAAATTCACAGAGCTATTGATTAAAAATAATAATAATAATTGTGCTGCATCTCACTAAATCTTTCACGTTTATTCTTTAGAGAGTAATGATGCAGATTGTCCAGGAGCTCTGCAAACGACCAGGACTTAATAAATGTGGTTTTGACATGCCCACAATCTACATTCCGAATCCAAACAAGGTACATTTTTAGATGGTTGTCCACCTTTTAGCTTTGCGTGTGCAGCCAACACCATGTCCCATCATTTGGAGTGCCTGATGGGTGTTTTGTTGTTTTTGTTTTTAGCCCAGCCGCTGTGTCAACCAGATTGAGGAAGTGTGTCGCACCATTGAGAGGACCATCAATCAGACAGTCCAGAATACGCTCAACTCTCTGGAGAAGGACTGTGACATCATTAGTGAAGCCATCACGGATAAATTGACCAGCGACAGGTATCACACGCAACTAAAAGAAAAATTGTATAAAATTTCCTTTTCTTTCCAAAAACAATCTTGTACGGTTATGTGAACACTCACATTATTTTGGCCAGAGAACATGACATTGACCTTCCATCTCAAAGGCAGGTGAGTTTGGAGAACTCGCGGGCGCGCTGCAAGAGCTGCTTTCTAACACTGCTGGGCTTCAGCATCCCCATGGCTCTTTTGGCCGTGCTCTTGCTGGGCACTCTGTCCAAGGAGCTTCTGGAGGTGGCTCTCGGTCGCCAAGGCATCGAAGCCCTCTCCCTTTATCTGGTTAGTGTCCTCCGTATATGAACTGTAATTGTTCTCCTGCTTACTGAGCTCTCTGTTCTGAAGCGGCCACGCTTGTCTCTTTTTGAACCCTCAGGTTCCTGTAGTACGTATTTTTGAATCGATGTCTCGAGAGCAGCAGCTTTACTGCTGCGGCGCCATGGTCCTTGCCTCCTTCCTGCTGCTCATCATTGCGCGATTCTCTTTCAGGTAGTACAATCAAAAGTAGAATTCGAGTTGTACTTCAGGCTTCTTCAAGTGTCTCTATGAAGGTGTCATTTGGTTGCATGGCAACATGTGGATACACAAGTGAAGTGTGCCTTCTGCTATCTCACGCAAGCATTGAATTGCTCTGCCTGTCACTCATGATATGTCGCTGTCATAGATAAATGAACAAAGGTATATCTAGTACACTTTGCAGTAAATCAGTCATTTTCACACCGTATAAAATGGTTTAGTTGTCCATGGTACACCTGATGATCTTATCTACTGGGCTTTGCTTGATGTTGACGTTTTAGGTGTTGATGGAATTCTTGGTGTTTTACTCTTTGCAGGACTCAACCAACTCTCTCGGGAAAGCAGAAAAGACAATTGCAGGAGAAGTTGGACTTTGTTCAGGAGGTGGCAAAGACCAAAAAGGTAGTGCTTGTTTTTGTTTTTGTTTTTAATAATACTGGGATAAACGACAGCATCTATACAGTATATGCTAAATGTTTTTTACTTTGCAGAAAAAGCTGTACGAAGAGTATCTGCGGCAGAGTGTCAGCGATCATGACATGAACTAAAGACGCAAATAGACACAACACGGACCAAACGTAAATCAACAACAACAACAAAAAAAGCACTGCCAGATGGACACTGCAATAACTTTTGATGATAATTCCGTTTAAAGTGCACCCACCGAAACCTCCTCATAGACCTTTTTATTGTGACAATACCTCTGTAAAAAATTACTTGAGAAGAGGTAGGTCTCGTAGCGACGAGGCCTTTATCACTTCATATACATTATCTATGGACATTATTTATCTATCTTCTGCTCGACTCGATCATGATGTCAGAATCATACCACTCTAAATATATGACCGTTTACAAAATAATTAGATTCCTTTACCAGAGATACTGAACTTTGGGTAATAATCACACTGCACTGGTTTTGTATAAGTTACTGCTTTTTTTTTTTGAATACTTAGCATTTTACAGTGTTTTGTCAGGAGAAATTAAGAATTTTACTTCACGTGTCAACTGTTGAAACAAAAATATTAAGAAGCAACCTTTTTTGCAAGTATTGTTAATTTCAGCTTTTCAACTTTTCTTTTATTAAAGATGTCAACTGAAAAAAAAAAGTTCAACTCTGAAAATGTTTCCTTTGTCTTCACAATGTATGTTCAGATCTTTCTTACCTGTCTGCTATGTGTAAATATTTATTTACACTCATGAATGTATCTAATAGCTGAAGATGTAAGTGTTGCTTTCAAATTCCAGAGTGTGTTTTTATCCTTGGAATTAAGAAAAAAAACAATGTCCAATGTTTTTTTTTAATGGAAAATTGCAATTTACATTTCGGTATATACATAAACTAAAGAAGAATCTGCCATATAATTCACACAGTATATTTTTGATAACGTTTTAACGTTTGTTGAGAATAACTATTATTAACTTTCAACATTATTTTTAGGCTATACTTTATGAAAATTACACCACTCAAAATGTAATGAAATGAAAAATGTGATGCCATGACCATGATTGCCAGGTATATCTTCTTTTATTTTATCCTTCCGTCTGCAAAGTCCTTAGTGTTCAATTTAGGGTTTTTGTCACAGTGTAAATTCCAGGCAGAGAACTGGAGAGAGCGAGGTGGACACAGGAAGGAGGTTGACGCGATTTCCGCAGGCTGAGACCGGGGAAAGTTGTTTCCTGAAGTTGAAGCTGTACTAGTGATCATTTCCACACTACAGTCGCGGTGTTTGTTAAAATGTCTCGCGCAAGTTCATCGTCCGTATGGTTTTGGCTGTGACATTTTTCGACCGATGGAGTTGTCTGATGACAGGATGAGCGCAATGAGAGAAGACACAGGTACAAAACAACAAAAATACTGCTTGGGATGTGTGACATGTCTCGCATGTAAGCAGGGTGGATGTGAACCGATTGTTTCAAGAACAAACGAACTTCTCACGCCACTGTTTTGAAACCTGTTGAAGCTGCAAACTAAGCTGATAATGTTAGCACTTGGCGTCATTAGCTTACTTTACTGCACTTCACTTTTCGCAACTGGTGTGTGAGCTTGGTCGATCATCTTACTTCTTCGACATGATCGCGATCGGAAATTGGTCCTGTCGTAATCGTAAAAATATACATCAGTTCTGCTCCCGATGGAACACGCTGGCTTTAATCTTATGACGTCATAGATCGTAAGGTTAGTCGCTAGCTCCGTTAGCCTGTCGACTTTTACTCAGTTCTGAGTTGTAATATGATCATATCGTTGCTCATGTTCTTTCTTAAAGATACACGTCGAGATGTGTTTTAATTTCGCAGTAATATGACAACTGCTACTAATACTAGCCAATACTATGAATCGTATATAACAGCTGTGACTGCAGAAAATCTCAATATAATTGCAGTAATGCAGGAACATGCAAATCGTCAACGGTTAGGAAAGATCTGATTATTGTAATTATGTTGGGCTGAATGACACTATTTTTTTCCAACTTTTTAATCAGCAGACGACGGAAAGTGCAAAACACAAACAATACACTACAGCCAGTCAAGTTGATAGATCAGCAGGAAACCAAAGCTTTGTCTGCATAAGTTTCCTCCAGGCCATAACAGAACGAAAACATGTAGCTTTGCAGCTGATAAACAGAAATTATTTTTGATGAATGACCGGTTTGGATAATGGTTGGACACGTGGGTTATTAATGTTGATCTGTGTTTTTTGTGTTCTGGTACAAATCTCAAATTTTAACAATATTTAATTTGCCCCCCGGAAAATGAACAAAACACAAAAATAAAATAAATGATTTTTGTGCATTTTCATCCATTCTCAATCTGGAGAGTCAGACACACAGTTTAATTTCCCCATTTAAAAAGGATACATTAAGTTACGTGACTCAATAGCTTTTTTTATTTGAACCATTTGGGTCTCTTCAACCCATGAAATCATTCTTGCTTGCCTTGATTCCATCCTGTCTGACATTAACTATTACAAAACATCAACACCTGTTTGTCATTTTATAGAAGCCCTCCTTCAAGCCCAGCTGACGGAGTGTCGAGCGCAGGTTGAACACTGGCAGGGTGTGGCGACCATCTGTGAACTGAGCAAACGGGAGGAACTGGCAGAGCTGCAAAAACAATGTGATCAAGAGATCCAGTCCCTTCAGGAGGCTCTCAGGGGTCAGTGCATGTTTACTTGTGATAAGCAGTGCATAGTACACACAGCCCAGTTCTCTGACACGGAAAACAACTGTGCCTAAACGATATGTTTAAGCCTAATATGTGCATCACAATTGCTCGAGGCACGTGAGCCTAACAAAAGTTTGAGAATTGTTTAGCACAGTTCCCTGCGTCTCGCCCAAAGCCAGCCAGAATAGGCTCCAGTCCACCCTCGACCCTGATGTGGACCGGCTTTGTAGAATATGGATGGATAGATTTTTGTTCCTTATATGATAGGGGTCTGGAGCCCAGCGGGTCCATGAAACAAAAACAGTAATAAAGGTCGAAAGAAGCACAACCACTAAGATCAGCCCATTGTAGAAAAAGTTCACCCCCCCTATGGAAAAAGTCGTTTGATCATTATTTCATGACGTCTTTACAGAGACGGCAGCGCAATATGAGTCCAGGATAGCCGCCCTACTTGAGGGGAGGAGAGCAAGTAGCCAGAATCAGGTTCGTGTGTCATTATTTATTTACTCTGTAATTTTCAAGTTGATCAGATTCAATGCTACAATTTGTTCTTCTTCATCCAATAGGGGAGTGGAAAGAAGGGCAAAATGGATGCAGAGGCCACCAGCAATGATTGCCAGACTTCACCAGACAGGTTGCGCTGCCAACCAGTCGACGGGGAACTTGCACCGGAGGGAGAAGCCCAGCCGCTTAATACCGAAGGATATTTTTCACTGCGGAACTGCGACTCGGACTCGTTGTCCTCATTCTCCATTGACACACCCTCCCTCCCAAGAAAGCTCCACGCTCAGGAAGACACGGACTCTCTGGTCTCAACAGGAACTCTGGTGCCGGAAGCCATCTACCTGCCACCAGCAGGCCACCGGCTGGTCACCCATAGCGACTGGGATGCACTCAATGCTCAGGTGGGAATTTATATCCCTTCGTTGTATTAAAACAAGTAATCTGCATGACCGTGCTATGTACATTGTATGGGGAAAAAAAACATTATCCACATCCCAAACTAAACTTACATTAATCGATAAATCCCAGGTTGAACAAGACCAGCTTGCCAGTCACAGGGCACATCATGGAGTATCAAACATTGACGCCCACATTAAACGCCTATTGACATTTTACACCCATCAATTACCCTACCATGCGTGCTTTTGGAATGTGGGTGGAAGTGGGATCACCTGAAGGGTTTTTAGTTTGTAGTTTCAAATCCGATGCTGTATGTTGGACAGTTGTCAGAGTTGAGAGGGGAGGTGAGTCAACTCTTGGAAGCAAAGGAGGAACTGGAGAAAGAATTGGACATACAGACCAACCACACACACAAACAGGTAGAACGTAAACGGCCAGACGTACGACACATGCATACTCGGGATGCTGTGCAAATGGACCGATGCCGTTTCTGTTTATGTTCAGGTATCATTGCTCCAGTCCCAGGTACAGTCGTCAGAGGCACTTCTTCAGGAATTACAGAACTCCCTCAGCCAGTCACAAACTACAGTCCAGAGTCGACTGGTGAGTGATGATATTGATCTGATTCTGGCCGTGTATTCTCCATTTTTCACAAATGTTGGTTCTTCACAACTTCTACATTGGGCGTTGGCATGTTGAATGTGTTCTCAAGTGCACGTCTGTGATGTTTGTATGTGAATCCAGTCCGAGCTGTCACTGTCCCAGAGAAAGGTCTGCTCTGAGCTATCCAGACTGAAAGGAGAGACGGTTGAGGATGAGGTAACAGGCTCCACCTCAGCGCTTCCAGCGTCACGGCAGGTGCCGTATTGCTGTTTACAAAAAAAGTGCCGCGGATACATTTGCTAACATTTCATCACACGATTTAAATGCATATAGGGAGAGAACAAAATGAAATAGAACCTCAAAACGTGCCCCTAAGGCGTAGAAAAAAAAGTAGTGTGTTTCCGGTAACCCGACCGACCGAGAATTTCTACCTCGAAGAAAAACTTAACGGTCGGCATTTTTTTCAAACCTTCTACATTTTTGTGTAATAATAATAATAATAATAGTACATTTCATTTACATTTACATTTACATTTACATTTCATAGTACATTTCAAGCGCCTTTCAAAACACTCAAGGACGCTTTACAATCAAAACAAGAACAATAAAACCACAGACAAAAGAAATAATAAAAGGAAAGATGAATTTAGAGCGTTTACATTGGTGCAAACTCTCGCGATATTCACGTTGCGTCGTTTGCCCTGTCGTCTGTCAACAACATTGAATCATGGCGGCGGCCACGATCTCCAACAACAGTTTAAACCACGTTTCCGGACATCGCCAGTGTGCGCCGTGATTTTTTTCAGCTCTTACTTTTAATGCGCGCCTCTCTGGGCCCGACAAAAAATCCAAAACACAAGGGGACCTGATCGGCTCACTTCCAGACAGCGGCGTGTTGCCAAGACACCGTTTGACAGACTACGGGAACCACACGGCGAGGTTTTCAGGCTTTGCTTGCAAATCCCGGGGCACTGCAGACTATTTTTGTTTCGCGCAGCGCCAGCGGGACCAAATGGGGCGGGAACCGTTCATTTCCGGACATCGCCAGAGTGCGGTGTGATTTTTTTTCAGCTCTTACTTTTAATGTGCGCCTCTCTGGGCCCGACAAAAAATCCAAAACGCAAGGGGACCTGATCGTCTCACTTCCAGACAGCGGCGCGTTGCCAAGACAACGTTTGACAGACTACGGGAACCACACGGCGATCTCCGACAACAGTTTAAACCGCGTTTTGTGTGTTGCAGTCGCATGCTCGCACCATAATATTAAGAAAATAGCATCCACTGCTGTATCGAAAAGATTCAACGAACTATTTGACAACCACCACGGGCAACCACCACGGGCCATCTAGGACGCGGGACGCAGAGGTAACGAGATGGCTGTAACACCCAGCCGCTAGGTACCCAACTCTCTCGCCGCCAAGCGGGTGTTTCAATCAGCGGCGATTGCTCTCGGACTGCAAGGGAAACTCGGCTTCCCCTAAAATGTCAAAGAATAAGTGATCAAATATATGAATGTAAATTTCATTGTGTGTACATGTCATTGACTAAATATGCGCTACAACGTGCTCAACTTTTGCTCCGAATCAGCTTCTTCTTACTGGTTACGACGTGACTCCCTTCTCATTCATCCCGCAGCTTCGCTGTGCTTTAAACAGTAGCGAGTTCAGGGTAGGTTGTCCCAATGCGTTGAACGGAGACGAGTCATTGGATACAAGCTGGTTTTTGTCCCGCCCACGTACGCTCGTCGTCTCTGGGACTGGATGGCAGTGGGAGGGTACCGGACACCAGGCTTTTCCGCATCCGATTGGATGATCTGTCTGAGCCTTTGTGCCAGTTTGATTGACATTGAAATGAGCCCGTCACCGAGCTTTTAGTGATTGACATTGAAATGAGCCAATCACCAAGCTTTTAGTGTAGGCATCCGTGTGAGCATTTTTTTCAACTCTCATTCTGTTCCAAGTTGAGCTGGAGACTTCTAATCATTTTAGCGACACTCTTTGTTGTAAACAAACAACTAGTGACAAATTAATCTTTTATTTCTGGTGGGTTTTATTGTAGTTCCTATAGTTGTAGGACACTAATTAAGTACCGGGAAAAGACGCCTTGTTGGTATGACAGGGTCACAGATAATTTTCTTGAAAAGGAACGGAGCTAGAGTAGAATTCACGTATCAATAAACGGACACATTTTATGATGTCGACCAAAATTGAGCTTCCCCTCTTTGACAGACGAGCATCTGGCACTGGTTTCAATGTCTCCTTGTTTTATGTTTTATGGTTATTTTGTTTACGTTTTTGATGGGGAAGGGAGGGAGAAAAAAAGATTTAAAAAAAAAAAACTTTGTCCGACCTACCGACTCTATGCTGAAATGTCATGTTACCGGAAACACACTACTTATTTTTCTACGCCTAAGCACCCCATAAGTGGCAACGTTTGGAGTTTTGAGGAAATGTGTCTTAGGAGTCAAAAGTCTGTGATGTCATGCGAGGGGACTTCGATAATAATCAAGATGCAGACTAGCATCTGTCCAATAATGAGTGTCTTCTGCGGAAGTGGAATATAATCTTGCATAGGAAAGTTTCTGGCTTCTATGTAATCCAGTATATGAGCAATAGACCTCATTAAATTAAAACTCCACTAGATGACACTATTGCTGTACAAACACCTTCCTGTTTTCAAAGGGTGGGTTACTGTACTTTATTTTTCGTTGTATTGTACAGTGGTTAGCTTCTCTTTACTCTTGTGTCGGCGTAAACTATGTTTGCCTCTTCAGCTAGTTAATGTTTTTTGTGACGATGGCAGTTTGAGCCTTGAACATATGAATTCACTTTCCTTCCCATTGATTAAAAAAAAAATTGGAAATTATTGTTGCCTCCTGGACTTCACAGTGCTGAGGTACCGGGTTCAATTCCAGCTCCGGCCTCCCTGTGTGGAGTTTGCATGTTCTCCCCGGGCCTGCGTGGGTTTTCTCCGGGCACTCCGGTTTCCTCCCACATTCCAAAAACATGCATGGCAGGCCGATTGAACACTCTAAATTGTCCCTAGGTGTGAATATGAGCGTGGATGGTTGTTCGTCTCTGTGTGCCCTGCGATTGGCTGGCAACCGATTCAGGGTGTCCCCCGCCTACTGCCCGAAGTCAGCTGGGATAGGCTCCAGCACCCCCCGCGACCCTAGTGAGGATCAAGCGGTTCGGATAATGGATGGATGGATGTTGCCTCCTGTTCATAGAATTTTGATGGTAAACCATTAACTGTACAGTAAACCACTTGACACCACAATTAATTGTTTTGTGTTTTTTTGTTATTGTAAAGTGTCCTTGGGTGTCTTGAAAGGCGCTTATAAATAAAATTTATTATTATTATTATTGTCAATGGTGTGGGAGTTGACGGTTGTGCTCTTTTCTGGCCAGCAGGCGGCGCACTGTGAGGAGCGCCTCCGTATTGAGATTGTCAACCTAAGGGAGCAGCTTGACATCCGAGCAGAGGAGAATGGTCTGTAATAGGATTACAGTACTCTTTTTTTGTGCGTGTGGTTTGTGGTTATTATATACTTGACTGATATCTTTTCAATTCTTTCTTCTATTTTTTATTTTTTTTTTACCGGCTCATCCATGTAACCACTTCAGAAGTTCTAGAAGGTGAGCATATGAAGCACACATCGGATTGATTTCAAATAGGATTTTTTTTTCTTTAACTATGCTGTGCAAACTAAGGAGTAAGTGACAAAATTACCTCCGTGCTTCCCTCCCAGTGCTTTAGAACATGAAATATATTCCCCTATTAGATCATATGAAAGTGCACTTACAAACAGAACGTTATCAGTGTGATTTTTGCCTGCCTTCCACAGTGCAATTTTCCAGTTTAAAAACAGAGACAGAGAGGATTCAGGCCCAGAAGGACCAGTTTCACCACGAGCTGTTGGCCTGCCGCACTGAACTCGAGGCCCTGCGGGTGGCGCTCTCTCATGTGCAGGGCAACAACAAAGAGCTGGATAGTGAGAACGTGAGTCAGCCTCTAACTAAACCTTTGTGTTCAAGAGAAGCAATGGACCCATCCAATTAGACCATGGGGAGTTTTAACATGACCTCGGTCTGGCTTGCAGGAGGCCTTACATCAGCAATGTCTGGAACTGCGCAGCCAAGTGATCAGCATGCGCTCTCAGGTCGACACCAGCCAGACTGTCCAGAGAGACTTTGTTGAGCTCTCTCAGTCACTGCAGGTGAGAAGCGGAGCTGCAATGGGCAACTTAAATGATGGAAGTTGCCACAATTTTGAGGAAATAGGACCGCACACTTCCGAACCAAATGCACGACACTAATATAAGAGCAAAATACGTGCATACATCTGTTTTTTTTAATGAACCAATGTATAGAGGACTAGCTTTACACATTTGAATGCCCAAATGCTTATAAAGTCATCTTCTCCACTACAGAGGCTTTGAAACAAACACCCCCCCCCACCTTATTCTTGTTTTCCCAGCACAAAGGGCTTTTTGCATAAAAATTACCACTCAAAGTTACCACAAAACAGCAAACCAACAGAGAGCGCAAGACCTCATTATGTACATGATTTCACAAAAATCAACTCGCTCAGAGGTTTTAATTTTTAATTTTTCTGCCTGTTTTTCAAAATGGCCAAATGAATCGGCTGGCTCACCTGCCGGTATGAACAGTGCCACCATATGCATTTGTAACACTATAAAGGTTTGGTGGACACTTATTTCGTAAGTTATTTGTCATCAAAATGACATACTGTGTTGGGAAATCACTGCATTAGAGTCATTATAAGCTTAAAATGAGTGATATGTGTGACACTGCTCTCGCTCTCCCACTGCATTAGAGTCATTATAAGCTTAAAATGAGTGATATGTGTGACACTGCTCTCGCTCTCCCTTAAGGTGAAACTGGAGTTAATACGGCAAGCGGAGTCCTTTGAACAAGTCAGGGAGATCCTGGAGGAAGGAATCAGCAAAGACGATTCCTCGCCTGCGGACGCTTCCTGAGTCTGCTGCCGCAGGCAGAAACCCGAGACCAAGCTAAATGATGGACCAATGACCCTCAAGTAAGAACGGCAATGTGGGACAGACACCGTTTTGAAATGACCAAGAGAAAGACGCTGTTCACATGTGACATTTAGTGACCAGAGTGAAAACGCAGTCTCGAACCAAACCGTGTCACTGGAAGAGTGGGAACACTGCATTTTATATCGTTGCTGTCCCGTGAAAAACACACGTCTGTTTTTGTCATTAAAAAAAATATATATATACTGTATATTTATATCAGTGGCGGGCCGGGCATTTCAACCTTAGGCCTTCCATTACGTCACCTACATTAACACATTAGCCCTGTTCACACGGGCAGATTTGTTTCGGCGCTGCTCCGGAGTATTTTGTTGCGATATAAATTTGCACCGGAACAAATTTTGTGGAGCGTTCACACGTACAAAGCCGCTGAGCGCAACAGCACGAGAACAGATCGGGACAGCTCCACTTGGTTTCACACGGGCAGTTCCTGTTGCGGAGCAAAACGACAGGAATGCGGAAGTAAAACATGCGCATGCGTAAAGAAAGAAGAAGGCGGGGAAAAGGAAGTACCATTTCCCCTCCTTCTTTGTGACAAAATGGCTTCTTCTCCGGAGAAATCAACGATGTGGTCGATAATCAGACGCTGCAGGAGAGAGAGAAAAGACCCGCCATGTTTTGAAGCGCAAAATACCCAGGATGCGTGTTGGCAAGTACCCGGATGGACTCCTCTGACGCGTAGCGAGGCCACTCCCCCGCAAGCGAGCATTTGCTCTGGAGCAAATTTAACCTAGTTGCGTTCATACGTGCACATTTGCTTCGGTACTGCTTCGCAAACGAGCATTTGTTCCGGAGCAAATTTTTAAACCACCTCCCTGAGGTGGTTTAAATTTGATCCTATTATAGGCTCGTCAAGCAGCACTTAATTTAAGGAGCACTTAAAACCATCAAGTATGCATTCACAATTAAGAGCAGGAAACTAAAACAGATAGTCAAAAATAAAAAGATGATTTAAAAATACTAAATAAAATGCCACCCAAATTACGCTGTGTGATCTTAAACAAGTCTGTACAATAAATTGCGCAATGTCGCAGTTTCATATAAGACACCAACCAAACAATAACAAAACAAACTATTCCTTGAAAATAAAGTTAACAGATCATTTACAATTTGAGAATAGGCTATACAACAGCAAATAACTGAAAATGTTGAGCAACTGAGATTGAACGAACTTTAGTGCACCAAGGTGACTACAATGCGCCATTATAAATTGCAGGTGAGCAGATTTATTTGATACATTTTTGCATCTTTGTCATTTTATTTCGTTACCATTAATTTAATACTAATGAAATAAAATGACAAGAAGAAATGTAAAATAAAACTAATTTACTCACCAATGTAGTTCTCCACAGCGTCTGCTTATTTGAAAATAAAGTCGATCCTCCTTTCTTTTCTCAGGAACACTTCAGTGGCTCTGTTGTACAGTTTTTCTGTTCGTTTCTCCATTTTTTTTTTTACTTTTTCGTTGTGGAGCTCCGTCTCCCGGCGTGCCTGTTCACTGAGCTTCAGATCTACTCGAGTGTCCCCAAACGTTTTTAAACGCACCGTAGCTTGTAAGTGCCCAGCCGTGCTCTGATGTTTCCTTGCTGCCTTGGTAAAACAACTTAAATTGGTAAATCCAGTGTGGCTCCAAACACGTTTCTCAGAGGCTGTGAGCCACGGGTACCGTTCATAATTGCAAGTCTGAAAATGACGGTCAAACCCTTTTCCTTGCTAGGACAGGCTAGCTAGCGTAGGAGTTGGGCGACCTCTTCGCACAATATCCAGCTTTTCGTGGAAGGTCCGTCTTGAAAATTGTGTGTGTAGTTTTGATAGGGAGAAACTGTTTCTCCCTATCAAATTCTATTTCTCAGAAACCAGTCCGTTTATGTGAGTGAAAGTCGTTTTACTCCAGCAGCACCAAGAACGTGTTAGAGCAAATCAACCATAGAACTCTCGCGACACCTTGTGGACGGGTGGTATGACAGTAGGTTAGAATGACTGTGTAATACCAAAACAATAATAAACAGAGAAATGCAGTGATAGCTCTACCAGGCGCTAATCCAATCACCGAACGCGCACGTCCAGTCTCAACGTAAGCCCTTCTAGCTGGCCCTGGTAAGAGAGAGAGAGAGATATATACGTTGATAGGATGTCTGAAATGCGGAGAGCCCATGAACGTCAAAATTTTAAATATGAAAAAAATGGACGCACGTCTTTTTCACGACAGTGACGATACATTTATAGTTTGACAATGTTAATTAATTCAAACTCAAACAATTAATTCTCTAATCAACCCAAAACGTTCTGACACTCAAGGTTTAGAGAAGTTAATATTTCTCCACTTGATCCTGTTATGATCACGTGGTGGCAGCTCAGCAGCGCAGCGCTCGAAAGCTCGTTTGTTTGCTCGGTGTCAAAACAAGCAGGGACTTTGTGAATGGTGCGTAACCAGCAGACATTACTAGCTCATTATTAAAAAAGCCAGCGTCTAAATTTTGACTCTTCTACTACACCACTACATATCCACAGCCAATGATGACTTTGCCTTTGTTTGTGAAATGGATAAAGCATTTTCATGACAGCGCATATCATTAAAACAAGGGGGTTAAAGCAATGTTGTATGTAAACATTTTGCAACCCTCTGTGCAGCCTCTTTGGAAAGAGGATACGTTGCAATAACGGATCATGAAGTGATAACCACATTTTCGGACGTGTCTGCAAGCCATGTGTGTGTTTTTAAAATATTCTTTGTGTCGTAATGTAGTCATGAGAACTGATCTCCTTACGCTTTACTTCAATATTTAACAAAGAGGTCACATCACACGGTCGCCTGATCTGCAATGACAACTATGTCATCTAATTTCTGTTTGTCCAAAACACTATGTGAAGAAATATCTTCAAAAGCCAATATCATGACAACAACCAAATATAATCCATCATGACTACATTCTGACTAGATATTTTCAGTGAGCAGCAATAAACCTTACTCGTGAACTTTTATATCGTCTACCTTGTCTGTTTTCTCGTCCCTCCCCATAACACTGAAAACATTATAAACATTGAAAATACAGGAAAAGTCAACACAGCAATCCTAACATTCTTTAAATATCTTTATTCTTTAAGAATAGAACACTGTATAATTATAATAATAAACTCCGACCTATGTATTAATTTCAGTTCATACGCGGAAAAAACAAAAAACATTTTGCAGCTCAGTGTATTTTCAGATGGCTTAGGCATGCTCTGCTCGATCAGATCCCACCAAGTGAGTGTTGGTGCGATCTCTCTTTCGCCTTCGGTGGGAGTGCTCAGCCTCTCTTGTCCGCTCTCTCGCTCCGTGTCAGTTCAAGCGTCGGTGCACGTCGTCTTTAGGCTTTCCCTGCATCGGAAAAAGATTGTCAGTTGGAAAAGAACAAACGTGTCGCTCTAGTCACGTTTGCCATGCACATTCTTGTCAAAATCAACAATTTGTGATTGTCGTGCAAATGCATTGACATTAGTCTTATTTGTGAGCAGTATGAAAAAAAAATTACAATAAAATAAAAAAATCGCAATGGGCATTGGGAAACCTTTCTGGATCAGGTTTGTGGGGTGGGGGGGGTCCGCCTTTATTTTTTTTTTAAAGCATGGAGAGAAAAAAAAGCGGAGCTCTGTTGTGCTCTCCAATTTAAATTGAGCATACCCATTTTTTTTTTCTTGTTGGAATGTTGAGCATTCTCAGTGCTTATGAGGAATATCATCCTCTGTTCCAGAGCACCTGAGGCATTCAAACGTCAACATGGATGAAAAGTTACGCTCTCACCAAAGTCCTCTTAATATTGATGACACATTTAACAAGACCCTTCGGTCAAAATTGGGGCCAAAATGACGAGCGTTTGTCATCAAAGTGCCATCAATGTTTTAGTAGACGGTGGCCATTCCTTTAGCAGAGCTGGAAAAACGTAACCATCATATTTTTTCACCAGGGCAGTAGGAAATGGTATTGTTAAATATTAAAAACATTTAATAGCTTGTTAGCTTAATACTGTACCGTTTGATTTATGACCTAATTCTGCGGTCGATGCGGCGAGCATCAATTAACTGCAGCTTATTACAAGCAATAACCTTTCGGTGACATTTCAATAGCGTAATGAAAAGGCACCGTCGTATGCTGGAAGCCTAGCAGAAACGCCAACTTTAACACTAACATGAAACTTCATGTTAGACTTTCAAGACATGCACAATGCTAAACCTTGAGATGAGCAATACCTTGTCATGGGGGTATAGAGGAAGTGGGGGGCAGGTTTAGACTGGATTGTAAGAGGGGCAACAGTTAAAAGAGCATCCAAGGGTAGAAAAATGAAACGTCATCATAGCAAGCATGTGGAAGTGTTAAAGAACAAAGGAACTGGAAGTTAAATACATTTAATAACATTAATTGGGTGGCCATTATTTTGCTGCGCTGTATTTAAACGACTTAACCACGAAGGAAAAAAGAAAATTGAAACAATCATCTCTGGCATTCACCAAATGTAAAAAGAAATACGACTTTACAGTACTTTGTTACCATTCTTGTGGAAACTATCACCGATACTGTCACGAGAATTAAAAATAAATAAATAAAAACAACAACAAATGAAAAGAAATAGAAACCTACCCTCCAGATATGTGCGAGCCACAAACTTGAGCATCTCATCGATAAGAATGACTGGGAAGGAAAGCTTCAACACCACAATCCACTGCTCCACAGTCAAGTGAGTGAGCTTGAAAATCATCTACGGAAGACACACAAACAACACCGCTTTGTCAACCAGGATCATGAAAGGCGGTGGTTATTCACTCAAAACAATTAGTTTGACTTTTCGCAATACACTGATTGTGTTCTGTGCTAGAGTATCGCCATGATCTCCTCCAAATGCATCTGAAGGAGCGAGGAGACCACAACTTCTTCATCATCATCCTCAGTGACTGTTTACGGTGAGGTGGGTCAGTGGGTTGGGGTAGGAGGGGGTCCCCTATTAAGAGACTCACGGGCAGGGGGTCCACGTAGATGATCATGAAGTGAAGGGACATGGAGAGGGTCATGGCAGCCACCAGCCAGACGTTGCTCCAAGGGGGCATGCGCAGCAGCGACTGGTTCTCAGACAAGCTGGTGGCAGAAAAGAGGACGAGAGTTCACTTTGAGGTTCTTTTCGTCTTTTAGTCTCATCAATGTCTGGTTAGTCGCACCTATTGAGAGCGTTGCACATCTCAATGGTGACCAGCACAGACAGAGCCATGGTCATCGGAGGAGATGCCTCAAACACATGACAGTGGATCCCGGCAAAGTCCTCATTGTCGTCACTGCACTGCATGAAGTGCGACTAAAGACCAAAAAAAACAATTCATAATCATTATGCTGAAGGAGAGGGTAGAATCGGGTGCGCTATTGTCCTGGCCAGAATGTTCCCGCCATTAAATACCAACCAATTGATGGAAGGAGACCAATGGCCCATCTTCGCAATACAGGAACCACCACGCAGCTGCGGCAACAGTTGCAGCGCCAACGTAACCTGGAAAACATTTGACGTTTTGAGGTTCGGGTGGCAGGCCAGCTCCTTTGCTCGGACACACATTTTTTTTTTTTTTTCAGATAAGCATCCCATTAACCTTTTCAGTATTGATTTGCCACATGATAACATTGAGATGGAGGTGTTACCACGGCAACAGCACCATCGAGCGGGAAATGGCACGGATGGAGGCGGATTGGAAGCTTAGTTGCTAGACTAAGAGTATGAGGAACCACTATGATGGCTGAACATTTTAAAAATACCGTTCTCTCGAATCAGTTCTTAATTGTGTTCAATCACCGGAACAGCTATGAATCTAGCATGTCCATTATCGCAGAGATTGTGGATTTTGAGTCAAATTCAGATTTGATATCTTAGAATTGGCCCTTCTCTTCAATGTTGAAGTCTCTTCAATTTGAGCTTGAGCTAATTATTTCAACCCACTTGACTTTAAAGGTCATGTCAGTACCACAAACGAGTGTAGTTTTCCTGATGGGAAACAGTGGTCTTCTCCAAATACATCTCATGCGGAACTAATCACAGAAACGCATTTATCCAAAAGAAGCAAGCGGAGCAAGTACCTCCAATGGCCAGATATCGGAAGAACAGCCAACCGGAGATCAGAGGCTCTTTGGGCGATCGAGGAGCTTTGCTCATGATGTCCAGGTCCGGAGGGTTGAAGCCCAGAGCAGTGGCGGGAAGCCCGTCAGTCACAAGGTTGACCCAGAGCAACTGAACTGGGATCAGAGCCTCGGGCAGGCCCAAGGCCGCAGTCAGAAAGATACTGAAGAAATATAGAAAGGTTTAGTTTTGGCAGTCTCGACCTTGTTAAAGTATAAATGCTATGTGCGCCAAGCTCCAAAACGAAGTGCTTATCCTGTCAGGGGTGACCGTCGTCAAGTACTTACCAGACAACCTCGCCCACATTGGAAGAAATGAGGTAGCGGATGAACTGCTTCATGTTGTTGTAAATCGCTCTGCCCTCCTCGACAGCAGATACGATGGAAGAAAAGTTGTCATCAGCCAGGACCATTTCAGAGGCTGACTTGGCAACGGCAGTGCCAGAGCCCATGGCGATGCCGATCTCCGCCTTCTTCAAGGCAGGGGCATCATTCACACCGTCTCCGGTCTGCGTTCATGATAGAAGAGAGGTTGTTTGCCTCCATGGACCAATTGGAAAGCGGATTCCCATGTCACGTTCGTCTCCTCACCATGGCAGTGATCTCATCAAAGCCTTGGAGGAACTCAACAATTTTCGATTTGTGGGACGGTTCCACCCTGGCAAAGCAACAAGCCTTACGGACTGCGTTCTTCTGGTCATAAGAAGACAGGTCATCGAACTCACGACCGGTGAAGGCCTTGCCGGTGACGTCCTCGTCCTCTGAGAAGATGCCGATGCGGCGACAGATGGCCACCGCTGTGCCTTTGTTGTCACCTGAGCAGACAAAAGCAGAACAACTGACCTTGTCTTTTCTCACGGCTCAAGTTGAGCGACAGCCTGCGGACTACTGACCGGTGATCATAATGACACGAATGCCAGCGGCTCTGCACAGCTCGATGGAGCTCATGACTTCCTTACGCGGAGGGTCGAGCATACCAACGCAGCCCACAAAGGTCAAGTCAGTCTGATGGCAAAAAGAAAGTTTTGGTGACTCCTTGCCCTACTTATTTTTAATATCGGTCAACTTGGGTTGATTGTCACTCGTTGGGATCCAGTAGGAGTGCCTTCTGTATGCTAAAAAGTCATACTGGACTATTTCTTGAAGACTACTTTGTAAATTTGCATGCCTAAAAATCGAGACTTCATGGAGAAGCTTCCACAAGCGCTGCATTCGAATCCAAGCCAGTTGAAAGATTATCAATTATCTTTTTCGGAGCGCATTGGTGTTCAGTCGTCATTTTCTGATATAGCTTATTGATCATCTTCACGGTTAAAAGTTGGAAATTAGGTAGCGTCTGCAACCCTGAAACAGGCCAATTACATCTGAGCTTCTAACGTAGCAGGGGCTGTCACTCACCTCATACTCTGCAAACCTGGTTGAGTCCTCCAGGTTCATCTCCTCCTTCCTGAGAGGAGAGTCGCAGGTGGCCAGTGCCAGACAGCGGAGGGTGTCTCGCCCTGTGCCCCACTCCTTGATTACTGCCATGATGTGCTCTTTGACCGGCCCAGTCAAGGGAAGACGAGTGGTACCCACGCGAACGTATGAACAACGCTCAATCACACCCTCAGGGGCACCCTGGTTAAGACATTTAGAATGTCACAACATTTTGCTGTGTCTCTTATGGCTGACTTGCTGCTCAGTTGCTATTCCAAGCACATCTGAAACCTTTCCAGACTTGAAGCTGTGTCAATGTGTATGAATATGTCACTCACTTTGACAAACATCTTGTTTCCTACTGGGCCTTTTCCAGACTTTGCTGGAGAACAGTAGACTGACATTGACTTTCTGTCCCTGGAAAATTCCAGCGTGAACTCCTTCTTCATCAGCTGCTTAATCACCTGTTAGAGAAAAATGGAAAATGAAAGCTCCGTCCATGTTATTTGCCTCACGGCAGACTGATGGCTTTTTGTGCGACTTACACTGCAGCAAGCATTGGCTCGTTCCACCCTGGACAGGCTGCGCACTTCAGTGTTGAACACGTTCATCTTTTCCACCAAACAGCTGAGAGCGGTTTCAGTGGCCTCGCCCACTTTCTCGTAGATTCCTTTGACTGCAAAGGAGAATCAAGCTCTGAGTTGATTTGATTTGCAAATTCCTGCACACGTGCTCTCCTTCGCATTCTGCCAACCTCGTTGTAGTCAAGCGAGGAGTCATTGCAAAGGGCGCAAATGGTGGCCAGCTCAACCAGTCCATCATACTGGCCGCATTTTACGCTCACGCCCCTCCGTGTCCTAAAAAGATTGAAAACTATCGTTTTGCGCAATTCATTTTGTACAGCACGTGTACATGCGTTTACTTACACTTCTCCCTCAGGTGTGTACTTTGAGCCAGAGATGTCAAATTGACCGAGAGTGACATTCTCATTGTCCACTTTATCGATAATGAACATCTGGAAGGGAATGATTTTTTTTGTTTTTTCTTCAACTCTTGCTGTACTCGAAGCTTTATACTGCATAGGAATGAGACATGTTTCAACTTACCTTAGTCACACACATCTGATTGGTGGTGAGGGTACCCGTTTTGTCAGAGCAAATGACTGAGGTGCACCCCAGGGTCTCGACAGAGGGCAGGCTCCTGACGATGGCATTCTTCTTGGCCATGCGTCGTGTTCCCAGAGCCAGACAGGTGGTGATGACGGCAGGCAGACCTGAGATGGTTGGAAGCACCTCCAGTATTAGTCTCTGCTTCGCAGCTATAAGCTCTTCTTGTCAATCTATCTTTTTTTGTTTCCATTTTTGAAAAATGGGTAATATTTTGCCATTGGCAATAGAACTCATAAAATAAAAACGGTATACTTTACTGCCTGCCCGCAGTCCAGACCTGTCTCCCATTGACAACGTGTGGCGAATTATCAAGCATAAAATATGACAATGGAGACCCCCAGACTGTTTAACAGCTGAAGCTGTCCATCAAGCAAGAATGGAAAATAAAATCCACCTACAAAGTTTCACAATTTGTGTCCTCGGTTCCCAAGGTGTTGCAGCCATAAAATTCAAAGTTTATGATTATTTACTAAAAAGAATCACTTTGAACATGAAATATTTTGTCTTTGTAGTGAATTTGATTAAATATAGTTTGAATGTGATTCGCAAATACCGGTAATTGTATTCTGTTTTTATTTATGTTTAACACAACATCCCAACTACATTGCTATTGTGTTTGTAAAAGTCAGGGCCCACATTTAGCATTTAATCGGTTTCCTGTTAAGGTGTCCTATGTACAAGCTGCCGGAGTTGAATTTTAGATCTGATAATCTTCATAGGTAGGCAAATCAAATTCCTGGGCTTTACCTTCAGGTATGGCAGCCACAGCTAAAGCCACAGCAATCTTGAAATAGTAGATTGCGCCACGGAACCATGAGCCACCATGAACCGGGTCATTAAAATGTCCAATGTTGATGATCCACACCGCCACACAGATGAGGGAGATGACCTGGAGAAGGCAGAGGAATAGACAGCGGATCGGCCATCGTCATTTTTAAAATATTCTTTGGGTCAAATTGCCTTGGTTGTTTTGGGGCTCCCACCTTGGAGAGCTGCTCCCCAAACTCATCCAGTTTCTGCTGCAGAGGGGTCTTCTCCTGCTCGGTGGCAGCCATCTGGTCGCGGATCTTCCCGATCTCGGTGGCGACGCCGGTTGCCACGGCGATGCCAGTGGCTTTTCCAGCAGCAATGTTGGTGCCCTAAGTGTTGGGTTTCAAGCCGAGTTTAATGAGCTTTTTGGGAATTGACATTTTGAGAGACTAAAAACAGGATAAGGAAGTAGGATTATACTATCATGTAATTTTAAAAATAATAATAATGCTCCCTTTACCAGAGGTAATTATGAAATATCTGCGGTAGTATGAAGAAGACACTCACAGAGAACAACATGTTCTTTTTGTCCTGGTTGACGGCTCGTTGGTCCGGGACGGCATCGGTGTGCTTGATCACACTGACTGACTCACCTGGGGAGACCCACGGGGTGACGGCGGTGTCAGTCACACCTCTCTGCAAAGTGCGCCCGCGGGTGACAACACCTACCCGTGAGAATGGACTGATCCACGCGCAGAGTGGTGGATTTGATGGAGATGATCCTGATGTCTGCGGGTACTTTGTCACCAACTACAAATAGATCGAAATGCGCAAAATGACCATGTTCGTAAAAACGACTGATCGTGGTTCATTTAACAGAGTATCGGTTGATCGGGTACGCCGATGGCTTTTAACGCGTTACGTGGATTGGGCTGTCAGTCAGAGGCAGAAAAAGACGAACTAATACAGAATGTTGTGATGGGGAACTTACCGGAGACCTCCACCACGTCACCAGGAACAATCTCCCTGGCCTTTATTCTCTGCACGCTCTTCCTGTCCGCCCGGTAAACCTTACCCATCTCAGGCTCATATTCCTTCAGAGCCTCAATTGCGCTCTCTGCGTTACGCTCCTATGGAGAAAAATGATATACTGCCATCATTATGGTAAGAGACACTGAATATACACTGCTCACAAAACAGAGCACTTTCAGGTGAAATCTCAAGGACCCATAGTTGAAATCAACCTAAAGGGCAATCATTTTAGTTGGAGGGAGCCTTTTGGACTTCTATATTGATCGTCACGTTTGCGTGGTGGACCCCAAAAAGCAGGCAGGAGGGAGGAGCAGGGTGTACTTGAAAGGTTGTATTAAAACTCAGAAAACTAAATCCAAAACAAAGTCCAAAGTATCAAACAAAACACATGACCGAAGATAAAACAAAACAATGACCAAAACCTGACTGAAACAAACATGACCCACCAATGAGTGGGCAGGCAGGCGGGCGGGCGGGAGTCCTTTTATACTACTAATTACCTAACGACCAACAGGTGTGCAGCTGCAGGGAAAAGCCCCACAGTGCCACCTGTTGGTCACAAACCGAAACATGACATTGATAAACTCCAACCAGACAATTCTTCCGCACGAGCCCCAGTTGACACCACGTACAGCAGACAGAACGTCAGTTTTATGTCCCCCCAAAAAAGAAATCAGGAAGGTCCCAATTGTTTTTCACAACACTGTACATCAAGACAAACGGGAGTTGACACCCCACACGTCTCATTGCCTCCAACTGTAAAGCCCTCTCTCTCTCCATTCTCATACCCCCCATGTGTGAATCCTTGTGCATAGTTTCCAAATGACTGCCACAGTATTGATGCCCTCAAACTCCTCCATCAAACATCGCACAGAGACATGAGCATTCCTCTGTAGGTTTTTTTTTTTTTTACATGTTGCGTCGTCTTCAAGGCAGGTCGGCTATAAGTCTTCCCCCGCCTTCCACCCCCTCTGCACCTCCACAAGCTTGGCTTAACCTTTCACCCCCAGCGCTTTGCCTGACGTCATGCCGCTCATTCTGGTTTCATATGAACTTTAAGCTCTCGCCACGGCTCTGGAAGGAGCACGCCGCAAAGGACAAAAAGACCGCCACCCGAACACGCCGCTCGTATAATTTAGTATGTGCGACCGGTTCTAAGAATACGAGTCTATTTAGGTGAGTGTAAAAGACGGCCCTTCGGGGGCAGGTATGTGTCCTTGAGACTGCGATTGTTCCTGTGCATGTTTGTGTGAGTCGCTGACCTGCCACACGCCAACGACGGCATTGGCGATGAGGATGAGGAGGATGACAAAAGGCTCAACGAAGGCTGTGACTGTTTCCTCACCTTCCTCGAACCAAGCCAGTACCTGAGAGAGACGGAGAGTGAATTAGCACTGTTCTGGGATGTTCATGCAAAAACGTGTGCCGAATGCATGTGAGAATATTGAATTTCGGATTTCTACAGTGCAAGTTGTTTGTTGTTATATCGGTTTATGTGGAACATCTTTGCTCCTCCCCGCCATTGACGATCCAACACGTGTGCACTTCTGTGCGTGGCAGCTCCGTGTTACTGCACACGGGTCCGTTTTGGAATACCGTCATGTTGACATTGACACAGATTAGTTGCGAGCCAATGGAGCAAAGTCCTAGAGCCATAAAAAAGATGTCCTCAGAACCCTTTGGTTGAATCAAACATGTCCTTTGGTTGTCTCCTATTGCTCTTTTGTCAGCCTTTCCAAAAGTTCCTCTTCACCTTGTTGTATCGCTTCATCTGGCTTATCTTCACCTTGCCTCCCTTCAAAGATAAGACATCTCCAGAAAATTCCAAGCCTGTCAGAACATTGTAGCGGCAGGACGCGTGTGAATCGGGGAGCCGCGCTTTCCCAGTCTTGACTGTTCTCTCTTTTCAAAAGCATGCATGACTCCGAATCTATTGCTCCCGTTTGTCATCGTAACAATGATGCTTGTGCAACCCAATCCCCGGCTGCCTTCTGGGTCTCAATCTCCTGCTGCTGCTGCTGCAGGCCACCGCTCGTTCCTTCCATCCCTGACCTTTGTCCAAGGATACAGTTTCTCTTCCTGGGTTGAGAATTTCTTAAAATAAAGCTCCGGCCATGCATATGTACACACACACGCGCACACGCACACAGGGGCGCTCTCTTTTGCAGCCCGCCTTTCTCTTTCCCACACGCATGCATACACACCGGCACCATCTGGCCTTCTAAGGCCATCGTGACAGCTGTGTAGGCAAGCCAGAGGGCAGAGATGGGAGATTAAGACAACGTGTGCAGCCTCCCTCCGCTAAACTGTTTTGGAGAGAAACCAAAGAGGCGGGAGGAGGCTTTCTTTGGCTCCATATGAGTGAGGGCGTGAGTTGTAATGTAATTGAATGACTCTGGAAGCGACAGACCTACCAGCTCATTTCTGAGGGAAATTTTAACTTTGACCGTTATCTTTTTTTTTTTCTAATTTAATAATATATATTGAAAAAAAACACACAAAAAGACAGCATCCATACTTTAACCTATTTCAACCCATCTAGCACGTCTAGATGTGACAATTTGCTTTTACAAAGTGAAAAGGAAAGCACTCAAACTCACAAAAGAGATGCAGGCGGCCAGCAGTAGGATTCGAACCAACAGGTCCTCAAACTGTTCCATTACCAACTCCCAGATACTCTTCCCTAGAAGAAATACACAAAATTGACATCACATTATGCCCGGCACTTGCAGAATTAATTAAATTAAACATGCAAATTAGGGGTTGAAGTGACTAGTCGACAAATCGAATTCACTACTTAAACCTTGAATTCGACTTGTCGCTCATCACTCGTTTTTGGCATCTTGTTTCCCGATTGGCCCATTTATGGAAGTATAACATTTTGTGGAGCGCCAATACGGCGACACGGTCTTCATGTGTCTGCGCTTGTCCACCAGTAAGAAATTAAGCTAGTTTTGGATGAGATTTGTGATTAGCCTTGCTAGCTTCAGCTATTCTAAATATAGACGCCGGTAGTTTTAAAACGTCATGGGACTGGTAGCGGGCACTGAGGGCAGTGGTGTGAAGTGGACTTGCGGCTCCATCATCAAAACGTAATGTCCATTCATGCATTGACATCAGTGGTGCGCTACTTTATTAATCAGAGAAGTCGATGGATTTCCGAGCAGGTGTTAAATGAAGGACTGGAGCTTGTCAGAGTGTGTAGGAAGTGAGCCGAAGTGTATGGCACTGATGCTTTAAGATGGATGACAGAAAGCCAGACTCACCCTCCTCCGCTGGCAGCTCTGTGGGTGGAAAAAAAAAACGATTTGAGAGATTAACGGGCCCGGATCACTACTCGACAAATTTACTGCACTGTTTGTCATTCCTGCTGCATTAAGTGACACGACTCTCCATTCAAAATCCATTTTCAAGAACTAGACAGGTGCAAGTGCAGATGCTTATCTTGAATAAATCTGTTACTGTGTATTGTCATACAGATACATTTGTTGTTTGTTTGTTAAAAAATGCTGAAGGAAAAAACAATTCATAATCGCATATCAAATCAGGATCACAGTATAGTACTGTATATTAAAAAAAATCATTCCGCTCTACAGTATGTAGATGGATATCTACAGTATGGATGTCTCAGCTCCTCACAGAGGATAAAGAATATGTGAATACTGTGATAATAAATGTGTATCTCTTTAAATATCAGTTCCTTAAAGTGTTATACACAGTACACATTTCCCATTATGTGCTAGTATTAGCATTAGGCGACAAAGGGCTTAGCAATTTTATTTGTTTGATTCTCCCCGTTTCATGTTTCTCTTTGCCAAAGTCCTGGTGACTTGAATTGAATTCACTACCACCATGCAGTGCGTGTATCTCAAGTTTGTGTTCACAAGTCGAAAAAGAAATCAAGTGATCAACTGCTTGTGCCTTGGAAAAAAAGTCGGATCGCTCAAGACTTTACTAAATGACCTTCTGTGACCTTAGCAACCCTCTTTTTCCATCCTCATGATCATCCATCCATCTCACTCCCTCACCGTTGTAGCCATACTTGTCCAGGCTCTTCTTGAACTGCTCGGGCGTTAGGCCTTTGTCCTCGGTGACGCCAAAGTAGGCCAGAACCTCCTGTGGCTCTTTGGTGTGTGCGTTTTCCATCCCGGCTGAAGCCAAGACACCAAGACACCTTACAAACGTGCACACACACACACACACACTTTAGCGATACTCACATCAGCTCATCTGATGCTGCGAGTGCAAAGACGAATGAAATTCACCCACCGCTTTCGTGGAGTGTAGCGCTTGGGAGCAAAAAAGGGTTAACCCCCCGTACACCCTGACTGGACCCCCTCGCTCGCTCACGCTCTCTAAGGGATGTTGCTCTCCTCCAGGAGCCCCGGACTGACAGAAAGTGCAACTTGGCAAACTGCTCTGAAAAGTTTTATACGTGTGGAAAAAGTTCCCCGATTGGTGTCTGCTCACCATGCGCTCGCCGCTTATTGGCCGAGAGCACCGCAGGGGGGGGAAGGGGGCAGAGGGTAACAACTGCAGAGGGTGTCCACGCTGGAAATAAGATGTGTAAAAGAGAGACAACCATGAGGGGGTGACACTTTCTGAATGAGAGCTAGGGGACACCGATGGCCATATGGAATGACTTTGTCTATTGGAGCCCACATGTTGCCGCTCCTTCACTCAGATGGGGATTAACAGAAATGCAGAATACGACGGTGGCGTTTGATGTGTGGAAAGTGAAATTGACACATCGAGCTTTCGGTTTTAGGGAAAATCGTTACATATTATTCAGATGTACTTCCAACACCTCTGAGGACTCACTAGTATGTCATTCATCATTTTTTGTTTTTCATTTAAAGTGAGTGTAATATGTGTGTTTGTCTAGATGTGCTTTTTAAGTGACCTTTGACTCTCATCTTGCAGAATCTTACATGATCCATGACAAAAGATGTAAGTGGATTTTTGGTAAAATTAATATATTTTCACACCTCTATACTACTAGTCAGTTTTTTAAAAATTATCAGCAATTTGTCATATGAGCTCTTTACATTGTTTCGGTTCGGCTCTGCTAACTACAAATAATCCTCACTCCATCATCATCATCATCGTCCACAACCACTTTCTCTCTGCTTTTGTCGTTCAGGTCCGTGTTGCATGTCCCCACCTCCCCCAGTGCCCCCACCCCTCATGACCCGGGGTGTCGTCTGGCATGAGCTACATCTCCCTTTGGGGATCAGGTTGCTGCGGCTCTTTCTAAATGCTTCTATGCCCATAAAAACGTAGCGGTGATAATCCTGCATGAGCATAGATACCTACTAACATGAACACATACAAAGGGGAGGTATTGTAATTTGACTTGCTCTTGATGAAGACGCGTCCATTTAAAAGACAATTTCTGCCAGTTTTTCAACCTAAAAATACTGCACAGTCAAACCTCGGTTTTCGTCCATAACCCGTTCCAGAAGGCTGTCCGAAAACCGAAATTGTTCGAAAACCGAAACCACGCTCTTTTTAAAATAAAAATGTTTACTGAACACGTCTGCTCACAATGGAAAGCAACACGAGGACTCGTGTAAGGAAGGCGAGAGGAGTCAAATGGTGCATTCAGTTGCGCTCAGTTCGTTCGAGAACCCAAATTTGTTCGTCATCCGAGGCATAAAAATAACTCGAAATTTTTGGTTGAAAACCGAATTGGTTGAGAACCAAGACGTTCGAAAACCGAGGTTTGACTGTATGTGATAACAGTTCAGCATGGCATGCAAATACAGAACATGAAAATCGTCTATTGTATTTTAATCTTATTAGGGCCACTCATTTGCTGTGGCCCGTGCCAGCTGAGTTTTCGGCCAGAGGTGTGGTGGACCCTGGACTGGTCGCCAGTCAGTCGCAGGGCTCATATAGACGAGAGACAACTATTCATGCTCACAATCACACCGATAACGTGCATGTTTTGGAACGTAAGGATAAGCCGGTATATCTGGAGACAAAGCTGGCAAACGAGAACAACGAAACTGCCTCAGCTTGTTACTGAAGCTCTCGACCGTGACACAAATGTGCTCATGCATCGCGATAAGTCATTGTTAGGAAAATTAATGAATAAGCTAATTGAGAGAATAAGAATTTGAAAATACCGCATGCATGATAGGTGGGCGTACAGTATTTTGCATGTGTACTGTATGAGGAAGAACATTTAGGTGCATGTATACGAAAAAGTGTTTCAAAGGAGTACAGTATACACATTTTTCGGAGGTAGATACAGTACGTAGAATGGCACCTATCGTATACTTTGTATCTATTGCACTATATCATTAGAGTGAGTTTTTGGGTGATAAAAATGCTCACCGCAAGTCGAGAAGTTTTGATGGTTGCCTCATTTTATTGCAATTTGCCAAAAAAACTCACATTCGCATCCGACGTCGTGCTTCCGCATCAAAAGATTCTGTGCATTACAAATAGGAGCTCGAATTGGATGTGATGTAACCACCGTGTGTGCGTATTAGAACTCGTCGGGAGGCAACGTGGGAGGCGGGCATGTAAGTCATATCTGCCCGTGGCTGCTAATCACCGCCATGGATCCGGGAAGCTCTAATAAGCGGGATAATAGCGGAGGCCAAAAGTAGTAGCGGGGGAAAGCAACGGCATGTCTGTTTAGGAAGTGGTGTATAGTCTGCGCGGTATAATTAACGGAGGCTGGGCAGCTGGGGTTTGAAGTGCCCCACTGTAACCGAAACGATATCAGCAGTTGTGTTCCTCCGGTATAAATAGTGCCGCGGGCATGTGGGCAGGCAGCTATGACACAATGGCAGAATTTCACTGTTCTTTCAGGGAGGTTCAAGAATGTGACACCCTGCCCCGGCAAGGACGGCCCCAACCCGCGCCGCCCCCCCAGATGCTTCGCCCCCCCCCAAGGGTCTTGAAGGTTACGTCAAGGTGGCCATGGCAGCGCGCTGCATTTCGGAGTGATGGGATGACGTTTGGCAGGGGTTTCATTTGTCTTGCCAAGGTACCGAATGGGAGATGGGCACTCATGTTGAATGTCAATAATTTCACTTTTTTTCTTAACTTATATACCAGTTTTGGGCCCCAAAAATATAAGTAAAAAAATATATACCTGTATAATTTTTTGACAGTGTTGGAGTTGCAAGTTGCAAGCTGCCTTGTCATCATAGAAGCTTTGCGATTAAATCGTTTGGAGGGTTCGAGTCATTTAATACTTGGAGCGTGGAGACCTCTGCCAAGGACAAGCAGCTTTGATTGCGTGAATAGTTTTTGCCCCGCGACTGACTGGCGACCACTCAAGGGTGTACCCTGACTCACCCAAAGTCAGCTGGGATCGACTCCAGCCCACCTGCAATCCTAAAGACTACCCATGATAGAAGAAAACCAAAAACAAAATAATTCCAAGAGCTTTATATAGTAGATTTTTTTTTTTTTTTTAATCAAACCTTCTTGGCTGAGGTCAGTGCGTGGAGCTCACCGGACAATAGTCACGTTCTCACGTGATGATATTAAATGTTGAATGCGTAGGCAAAAGGTCACAACAAAGTCCTTCTAGGAAAGTCTCAAACTGGGAAGCCATCTTGGCGCAAACACCTTCAGGTGGTTATTTTAGGCTCGGCTTGTTTTCGAAATGACTTGCCTAAGTCTTCGCTGACTGACAATGGACATAAAACGACGCAATATGACACTTACGGTTTGCCATTCTGGAGTAAAAAAACCCCCAAAAACCAATGTCTTTGGCGAGTACATGAGCGGCGCACATGGCAAGATAGTAGCAAAAACAGACGACACCGCCGCCCCGTGCCAAAGATTTATAGCCACATGAACATGTGACGTCGTGGCGAACAACTCAAATATTGCGAGGAGATTTTAATACTGTTTAGCTGTTTGAAAAAAAATGGATGGACGGCGACAACAACAACCACTACTACACGACTACTACTAATAGGGCAACTAAAAATAATTTGAAAATATAGTCTTGTTGGCATGACAGGGCCTGAGCCTCTCTGTCACAGGATACATTGACTCTAATTGTGACAGGTTAAATCCCGCGACATGCTAATAGTAATCGAAACAATTCTCTGGCTTGTGATGGCTCATCTCTCGTGGCCCCGCCCATCCCCGCCGCATCACTTTGCCAACCGCGCGCCCCCCGGAATGTGACCCCCGGTGTGGATGCGCTACGAAGCGTGAGTGTCCCTGAGAAGTGGGAACAAGGACGCACTTGAAGCCTCCTTTCATGGGTGGGAAAATTGTAAACTGACGAAGTGCCAATTCCTCCGCAGAAAATGCGTTTGGGCTTTGCAATGAAACCGATCCAGTGGGCCCAAAGTTAAACCGCCCACACGCACAAGACATCTAAATATACACGCTAATGTACACTCGGTGCCCGGTGTCTCTTCGAAGTGTTGTGGTTTTGTTGACAGGAACCTGTGCAGCCTTTTAGGAGGTTCTGACATCAGCGAGTGTCCCATTAGCACCTTGTGCTCGCTCTGTTGATTTGCCTCGCTCACAACTATGGAATTGTTTTTGCGAGTCAGAATGGACACTTTCAAGAGAGAACGCCACAGGCAGGCGCATATAATGTGACACACGGATGTGGTTAGCGGAGTTTTTCATAAATAGATCAGTAATCAATAATTAATACTGCTTTTAAAAAAGTATAGTTCCCTCATATAAAATATATCTCATCAGCCTCTTGCGTTACGGTTTTAGGGCCATAAAAGAGCACTTGGCACTCACGAAATACGTCACGAGGCTTGACGGTTTCACGTCTTTGTCCACTCGACGGCCCGTCTGCGGCCCTCGGGTGTCCTCCAGCGGGTCAAGTGTGTCTCCAGCAGCTGTCTTGTACTAATCGGCCGCGACCTTCCTGCTCGTCAGATCTCCTTGGAGCTTCGCAGCCCAACTCATCACACAACTCTCATTACCACTCGCTGTGCATCTTCATCTTCATACTTCATGTCGGTCATGTCCCGAGGCAATTGGAAATACAAAACGGAAACATCGCAATTAAGATTTTACGCAAGAGTGACTGTAAATGATGGTAAAAGCAGCCTGGGAATGAATACGAGCAAACATAAATGCTTCTGATGGCGTCAATCACCAGTTAGCATTATTTCAATTATCATCATCACCTTGGTGTGCGTGCTATGTTCGGCCAATTGTCTGGGGATTGAAAATTTACCGAACCTAGAAGACATAAAGGCATAGCGCTTTCCACTACTTCACTGAATGAAATATTTTTTATCAGTTCATCTCAGTCCAGCGCCATCATGAAATCTAAGGCGTAGAAAAATAAGTAGTGTGTTTCCGGTAACATGACATTTCAGCATAGTCATGCTGAAATGTCTATGCTGATAGTTCAGCATAGTCGGACAAAGTTTTTTTTTTAATCTTTTTTTTCTCCCTCCCTCCCCCATCAAAAACGTAAACAAAATAACCATAAAACAAGGAGACATTGAAACCAGTGCCAGATGCTCGTCTGTCAAAGAGGGGAAGCTCAATTTTGGTCGACATCATAAAATGTGTCCGTTTATTGATACGTGAATTCTACTCTAGCTCCGTTCCTTTTCAAGAAAATGATCTGTGACCCTGTCATACCAACAAGGCGTCTTTTCCCGGTACTTAATTAGTGTCCTACAACTATAGGAACTACAATAAAACCCACCAGAAATAAAAGATTAATTTGTCGCTAGTTGTTTACAACAAAGAGTGTCGCTAAAATGATTAGGAGAAGTCTCCAGCTCAGCTCGGAACAGAATGCGAGTTGAAAAAAATGCTCACACGGATGCCTACACTAAAAGCTCATTTCAATGTCAGTCGAACACACACACACAGACATATCATCCAATCTGATGCAGAAAAGCCTGGTGTCCGGTACCCTCCCACTGCCATCCAGTCCCACGACGAGCGTCCGTGGGCGGGACAAAAACCAGCTTGTATCCAATGACTCGTCTCCGTTCAACGCATTGGGACAACCTACCCTGAACTCACTCCCGTTTAAATGATGAATGAGAAGGGAGTCGCGTCGTAACCAGTAAGAAGAAGCTGATTCGGAACAAAAGTTGTCCTAGACGGCACGTAGTGGTCGTGGCCCGGCCTGGACTAGGGTGCCGTAAGACTAAGGCGGTCGGGGGGGTCGACGTCGACGAGCGCGCGGATGCGCGGGTCGGCGGCCGGGGGAACGCCGACGGGCGCCTGACCGGGGGTAGTGACGGGGACGGGCGGACGCGGAGGTGGCGCTGGCGCACCGCCGACCCGCGCCGACACCGCCCCTCCCCGCGACGCGTCCCGCCGCCGTCGTCCTGCCGCTGCGCGGCCGGCGCTGCCGCCGCCTATTTGGGTTTCGCTCTCGCTCCGGGCTCGGGAGGCCGGGCCCGCCGGGGTGCGCCACGGGGGCAGGCGCTGGGTGTTCGTGGCGGGGGGTAGAGTAGACGACCGGCCAACGACCGGCGCGCCGTACCACCACCCCCGCCCGTCCCACCGTCACGCCCGCCCCCCGCCTCTCCCCGCGGCCAACTTCGAACGTCGCCTCGTTGAATCTTTTCGATACAGCAGTGGATGCCATTTCCTTAAGATTATGGTGCGAGCATGCGACTGCAACACACAAAACGTGGTTTAAACTGTTGTCAGAGATCGTGGCCGCCGCCATGATTCAATGTTGTTGACAGACGACAGGGCAAACGACGCAACGTGAATATCGCGAGAGTTTGCACCAATGTAAACGCTCTAACTTTCCTTTTATTATTTATAATTTTGTCTGTGGTTTTATTGTTCTTGTTTTGATTGTAAAGCATCCTTGAGTGTTTTGAAAGGCGGGTATAAATGAAATGTACTATTATTATTATTACACAAAAATGTAGAAGGTTTGAAAAAAATGCCGACCGTAAAGTTTTTTTTCGAGGTAGAAATTCTCGGTCGGCCGGGTTACCGGAAACACACTACTTTTTTTTCTACGCCTAACCAAATGAATCAACCAAATAAGAAGGAGAGGCTCTCTATGTGTGCGCCTCCAAAGCTCCAACACATGATATGAGGACCAAATGGAGGAGGCTGGACGATGACGATGATGAAGGGCAGGTGCAGGTCATGTGCTGGACATCCGCAGCTGAGTTGCAAACACGGCGGGTCGCCTGGCAACCGTGTCCACCCAGGGGGGACCTTGTAAGGACTGAAGCTCGGGTGAGGCTAAGGGTCAATGCCGGCTCTACCTTCAAAAATCGCGGTGTGCTAAAAATAGGTCACCCGTGCGTGTGTGTGTGTGCGTGCGCAGTGGAGAAAATGACTGCCTGGAGTTTTATGGAAGAAAGCTCATGACATGTGGACTACTCTGAAGGATGGAGGCGAGGGCAGACGTAGGCCAACGGGTGAAGTGTGACCTACGATCCGCCCGCAGTGTGAGGCTTCTTGTAACGCAATTTTTTAAAATTCATTGATTTTTTAAATTAAATCATCTTCTCCTAGAAAGCCCACAGTACAGCGGTCACACACGCCACATCTCCTTTTGTAAAAAGACCCAAGGACAGTCGTCACTATTAATAGGAAGTGTCGTCAAGTGGCAGCGGAGAAACTGGACCTTCTGTTCCGCTAACTATTTTCCGTGTCTCAATGAAGCTGCGACGCCTTCCCTCCCCCCCTCAATTACATGAATTGTCAATCGAGTTGGAGTCGATCTAACATGTGCTTTATTCTTACTTTCAAACATTTTCTTGCGAACATATTCTGTTTGATTTCCCAAGAGCTCCGTCACGACATCCGTAAGCCGCTGCCGAGGATGCTTTGCAAACAGCACTGACAGACTAAGTGTTATCGTATTCACTTGGCTCCTCTTTCACCACTTTGGCTCCTGCTCTGGAGCTCCACGAATACCGCCATTGATTTATAACGGCAAAGTCGTTATCCCGTCATCAGCTGACCATCTGACAATTCACCGTGAGCTCGTCACATAAGAATCGGTGTCACAATCAGGCCTAAATCAGCCCCGGGGGTCCAGATCAGTCATGCCGGTTGATGGAACTTAAACGGATTGAGCAAAGGGACCGATCCTTTAACCAATCAGATTTGATCTCACAATTCCACAAAAAATCGAAGCTAAACACATCAGCGCACGTGAAAACATTTAACGATGAGCATTTCTGGTGAGTTTGATGATGCTGTTATATTTCCAATTGCTCTGTATGGTTTCTATACTTGGCTAATGTTGGTCGTAAGAGGCGGTTGAAGCCCACATTCAGAGCAAGTTAGGTACCGTATTAAGCAGTGTTTCTTTTGTCCATACATTGAACGATCAATACATTCAAATTCGCCCGTGTAAATTCTCCTCATTTGAGATAATCATTAGTAAGTTTGACACAATTCACTTCAAAACAATTGCTTCCCTACAGGGATCAGAAAAGCATCGGTGTCACGTGCGAGTGTCCCAGGAATAGGGGCTTGGTGGGACAGCACTTCAAGATTAGCACCATTCCAACTAAACACCTGTTGCATAGGAACACCCTTACATGTGGCCACACACTTTTATGTCTGCACACACGCGCGCGCACACTCACAAAACTTGTTTATCTTTTACTTTGTATACGAGCCCCATAGTGGGCTGGCAACCAGTCCAGGGTGTACTCCACCACTCGCCAAAAGTCATCTGGGGTTGGTGCAGTTCTTTCAATGCAAGTTTTTTTGGGGGGTTTTATTTTTATTTTTTAAACCTTTGGGTCACTAATTGCTGGAGTGTGAAAACCGTGTTTTAAAAGTTACTTGGCAAGATTCCTTAAAAACAGGCAAGTCGTGTAGAAGGAAAGCGTGTGTATTTTAGCAAGCACTTTTCAAAAAGTGCTGAAAGGTTTCCTCTCAAATTTTAAAAGCAATGAAATCTGTTGCTGGTTTCTTTTCGGAAAAAATATTTACCAATATTGTTTGAAAAGTTTGCATCAAAGTACACAACTCCTTCAGGATGCTTTTGTGTGTAAACAACGCCACAGTGCCGCAGTCGGACAACAAAAAAAGCCAAAGGGTGCTAATCACCGGTCATAAAGTGTTGTCCCCCGCTCACCTCTGCGTCTCCATGAACTTCTTCCCAGTGGAGCCCTTTTGGTTCATCAATCATCCTGTCATCACGCTCCGTTTCTTGTGTCCCTTACATCCCGTCATCGTCAACCTGCATCTGCGGTCGGGTCAGAGAAGCCATATGCAGTTCAATATAAAATTCAAAACGGCAGCAACCGGCCTCATGTTGTTGTGAGCCGTTACTTGTTTTAACACTTGTATGACAAAAATATTACTCATTTGCTCATAAGATAATGCTTTATTCCAATAGAGACTCTTCACTCCCTGCTTACAAAGGCCGGCTTGTACAACAACAACTTCACACAAGTCCATCTTTCATTTGGAAAATAATCGCAATTCTGGACAGGAGCGCACAATCTAGAGTAGCGCAAACATTCTTGAAGACATAAATGATCTTGAACCGACTACGAATCACTAGAAATGAATAAACATTTTACAATGTCTGTTTTTTTTTAAAAATGAGCATATAAGACACGTTTAAAACGATCACAGACTAAAAGATGCGAGGCTTTATCCGACTTTCATTTTGGAGTTGATTCTATTAAAAATGGAAAAAAAATATACATGATATATCATATATACATGATGAGAGAAGCCCCTTTTAAAATCAGTCCTGTTTAAAGCTATCAGTGCGCGTTTTTTTTTCTTCCCAGTTAAAAACCCATTCATGAAGCACAGCAATGACATTCACCCTATTTTTTTCCCCCTCTAACATCTCATAAAATTGTGCTAACTTGGAATCAGATGTGCTGTTATTAGAAGCAAATATCCCCCTCGAAAATCATTGTTAACAAGAGTACAGAAATACACTTTAAGACGTTTGATCCACTCTTGACTGATTATCCGATAAACTAAAGTGATTGTCAGGTGAGTGGGCGTAGCAGCAGGCACACGCGCGCACACACGCGCACTCAGACACGCACACACACACACACACACACATTTCCAACAGTCCAGTTGTCGTTTACGGTTAGTAGTACGTTACAGTTAGATCATTTGTGGACTATCTTTTCACAAATAGAAATGAAGGGACTAGAATAGAATGTTCATAACACAGGATTTTCTTCTTGAAAAAAGGGCCTTTTCTGATGTTTGAGGGAATCACCGCAACACAAAATGGTGTTGTCGTAGTAGTAGTAGTTGTGTGTCGGGCGAGCCGAAGGCCCTATAGGTTGCTGAATAGTTCATTTTTCTTGGTCCAGTCCATGGCCGGGGCTCTCTTATTGGAGCGTTTCTGATGGGCCAGCTCTTTCACCTGCTGCAGGCTCATGTTTAGAGCTGGGATGGCCTCCGTCGCCACACCCTGCGGGAGAGCCAGACAAATCATTCAGTTCGGTCATCCCAAAAAATGCAGCAAAACACAAACTCCGAGCTGTTGATTGCCACTCCCGGGTGACAAGACCGCCACCGCCTCGGATATGTTCTTTAAATGCGCTGAGACATACGTCGAGTGGGGTGCTCGTGGTTGGGGTTGTGAGCGAGGCGTTGGATGAGGCATTGGATGGCGAAGGGCTGACTGACATCTTGGAGTCCCTCTCGGCGCCTCTGCCGTTCACCTGGCGACGCAAACATTGGCGTGAGAGGTCTTGAGAGGAGGCGCCAGGAAAGAAACGGCAATCCGAATGTGCATGTACAGTTCTGAACACATGTATTCTATTGGTTTTTCTTTGGGATGCTATTCAATGACAGCGTCTTGCCAATAGTGAAGTACCAAATACGACCACACGGAGGAGGCCTTGCGTTGGTGACGGCTTTCTGGGCTGTGAAGTGGCTGGCAAGGGTTTTTGAAATAATGGCTCTATTAAAACGCTCATAAAAAAGAAGACACAAAGACTACACAAGCATTCTGAATGCGGTTGTGGGAATGGCAGCATGGGGAGAGAGAGATGTGGGGGGACTTACTAATTATTATGCCGCCTGTCATTTAGACCATCTGCGTGCTTGACTCGCAATTCATTAGGGGAAAATCTCACTCAAATTCACCAAAACAGAAAACCGCCGCGACATGTGTTTCCTGTGAGGATTCAATGTTCAAAAAGTCACATGTTTCCCGTCCTTTTAAGGCACTCGTTAGCCGCAAACGAGCTGAGGTGACTACTTTGGGAGGACTTTGCATCGCAGCAAAGAACAACAGGCCACTAAACATGAGCTTGTAAAACTTATCCAACTGCGAGAATTTTTAACCCAAACCAACACCCGTCTAAAGTCCACCTGACACATGACCTTGTGCAACAGCGCTCGGCTTTTTCATCGGTCCGGCTTATGTAACCGTAGAGGACTTTCAGGGCTGAACATACAGTTCCTAGCAGAGAGGAAGGCCCCCGTTTGACATATTTGGTTCACATGGTCGCTCACAGGCTCATGTAGCGTTCCACTGGCTTGTTGAAGAATGCAGACTATGCTCCAGTTTGCGTGGGCTCCAACACTAAAAGTATTCCTACCAAGTCAACAAAAATGATTTATTTGCTGACTGGCTGGGAAAGCCTCGTCGAGCATGTGGCCTAGTAGGGTTCCTCTCAAATGTTCTCTGCTGCTTAAAACACCCCCCTCAAGAAAAAAAAAAAGCATTTAAGGTCTTAGGGTGGAGCCTTCTCTACGGCGTGGCCCACACTGAAGACAATCACAGGAAAGTACGTCCAGTCCGAGTGGAACTTGGTGATTAATAACTCATCAGAGCGCAGCGAAGCACAAGCGAAAGAAACGTTGACCTCCTCTCAAAGGAATGAGATGCTCAGTCGTGCTCGCAAGTCTCACCTTCTCGTCCATTCCTCCATTGACGCCGGGGTCAGGTAATGGACCTGCAGGCAGGGGAAAACAACACAAACGTCACCTCTTGCCGATTTCCCCCGCGGGATACTTTCACTTCAAGTCGTGCGGCAGAGCCCAGAGCTCCGCTCGCCTTGAACACCGCCAACGGCGACTCTATTACGTGACACAGGCATGACCACGTCATCTATTATTCACGCGTGGTTCATCTTCAGTGAGATGTTCACTGCTGAGCTGCTGCTCCTCAACTTCTAAGGTTGAACCAAAAGTGCTTCTAAATGTCACGCCATTGCTTTTTCTGCCCTGGAACTGGCATGCCAGCTTTTCTGACACACAACATACAAAACGTCATTTTATAGCCATCCCTTACCTTCCATCTTTCAGGTCTTTTTACGCGGCGTCTGACGGCCTATTAGAGGAGATAATAGCTTGTCCTTCAGTATTAATCTGCGCCTTGAGTCCTCTCTGTCTATGCACGGTAGTTGTGTGTGTGTGCTGGATTATTATTTGTGTGTGTGTGTGTCTTGGTTTAGAAAGGAGCCTCTCCATGTCTTCGTGCAGCTCCGGGCTGAGAGGCCACTCGGAGTGAACTCCTTGGAAACCAAACAATGGTGCAGGCTGGCCAGTGTGTGTGTGTGTGTGTGTGTGTGTGTGTGTGTGTGTGTGTGTGTGTGTGTGTGTGTGTGTGTGTGTGTGTGTGTGAGCGTGTGAGGGCAGTGGAGTTAAGAGTCAGCGTAGGCAGGTGCCCTCTGAGTAGGCAGCGTGCGAAAAACAGACGGTTACCTGGGAAACGCCTCGCCGGAATATCTTTCCCGCAGTGCACTTGTAGTTTTAATGAAAGACTGCGAGAGCGACCGTCATGGAAACACTCCAGAAGTTTATGAAACATTTGCAAGGGGGTTCAGTGAAGGCAATCGCGGTTCTCACTGGGCCTGTCACGCTCCACCAAACAGCTCGTCCACCGCTGACAACTCGAGGGGCGCGATGATCAAAAGTGCTGTGTCTCTTAAATAAATGTTTTCTCGACTAAGTGCATTTCTTTCTTTTTCTCCTGGGTTGCCATGCCAACAGCTGGCAGCACCATGACTACACGAGTGTCTTGCCGCCGAGTTGCACTATTTGGACACACAACCACATGCACACACTTGACGTGACTGTGCTGGGGCTCCCCCTAGGGGCTTTGTCAGGAACAACAAAATAAAAAAAAACAAGCAGCGACTCTTTCGACCTCTCTTGGTAAAAAGTAACTTTTTTTTTTCCACTCAAAACGTGCAATATCTGGTCATAAACCATACGGATACTTTCCATTCCCAACTTTGGCAAAATAGGCTCATTACTAGTTTCGCTCTCGGCGGATGACAACACGTCATAAAAAAAAGTGTTAGTAGTGAGAGGTAAAGTCCACCTGGTCTAATAAAGTGGCAGAAAAAAATAAAAGAGTGAACACGAACGATCTTAGGAAGTTATTTTCCATCCACGGCCTCATAATTGTGGAAGTTGTTGACCGCACTAATTATTCTTGGAAGATTTGTTGCGCCAGCCGGAAAATCACTAGCTTCGAGTGTTCAAGTACTAAAAAAATACACATCAACTTAATTCAAGGTAACGCGTATTTTTTTCCAGTTATCATATCATCACACTTCTGCTCCGCTGCCAGTTCAGTCTTGCTTATCGTGTGAGAATCCATCTTGCAGCCAAGCTGTGCCAGGTGATGTTTTTCTTCTTCTCATTTGGCAGCAATGTGCAGGTTAACAAAAGTGGGAAATGGCTTTTTTTTCCGTTTTGTGCCAACTTATCAAAACATATATTGTAAATAATTGACAAAAATATACTTTTAGCTTTCGCTATGTAGTACACTTCAGAGTCTGTATTATTATTCTTTTTAACTTCCACTTAAGTCAAGGAGTTGAATCAGCGCGTCTGCTTTTTCAAGAGTACTACTTCATTAAAAAGTACTTTTGCTAAGTCGGAGGAAATCACGGTGCTCTCTGTGATTCTTGGCAGAAGAAGATGAAGACAGAAATATGAGCTCGATGAAGCGGTTTGGATAATGGATGGATGGATGCGAGAAGAAGGAGCAAGTGCGACAGCAGCATTTAGGAGCCACCGGGAGGCAAAGTCCGACTTTTTTAAACGCTTTCGGCCTGTTGACAACACAGGGTGTCTCCTCACAATAAAGCTGCGTTGGATCATTAAGAGATAAACGCAGTCATTTAACTGCAAAAAAGCAACTGCATTCAGACTGACGCTGCAATTCTGCGCAAGGGGGCGTGTCCTCTCACCGGTCAGGTGGTCCGAGGTGGGGATCACTCGGCACCTCTTGAAGAAGGCATCGGCCTCGGGGTCGACCACGAGCAGGCGGGCCTCGTCCCCGCCGGCTTTGATGGTCGCCACCACCTCGGAGTGTGTTTTGCCCTCCACCGACACGCCGTTCACCTGAGGACACACACAAACGCGCACGCACAAACGGCAGAAAATAAAAATATCCCCATGGGTTCGCTTTGTTTCCCACACAGGATTTCTTGGTCAATATTATCACTTTGTCTGCTCCAGGTCAGGAAATCCTGAGTCTGAGCACACAGATTCAGGGACTCACATTCTTTCAAACATCAACTCGGACAAACCCGAATCCCATTTCTGGGATCCATCAAATAGAACCGGTTGGGTTTACCGCTGAGTGTCTCATGTGACCGAATTGATGTGAAGGCCTAACTTTCTAGTCAGTGTGCCGGGATGAAATCGCCATGGGAAAACATGTGAGAAATGTCTCAGAGTGTGTGTGTTTGTGTGTGTGTGTGTGTGTGTGATTACGTCACAGGGTGGACCTGCTTGTCTAAGCTCGTCCCACAGAGGAAGCTGGACAATAGCAGCTTGGCCAGTAATAGCAACAACAATGGCGGTGCGCTCCCCTCAAAGCCCAATCCTCAGTGGGTGGTGAGGCTGTCTGGGGGCCCTCGGAGGGGAGGACTGCGAAATCCGTGCAACCTCTCTGTCTTCGTCCATATTTTAGACAGCCTCTTTATTTCTGCACTTGTTTGAATGATGAAATGTGACTCCAAATATCAAAATAAAACAAAAAATAAATAAAGGTTTGGGGACGCAAACAATTTGCCACTTGGTGCTAATTGCTAAATCCGAACACATCAGAATTCAACCAGCACCCTGTAAAAGATTGTGCTCCACCTCGGAGGTTTCACCATCTCTCCGTTTCAAATTGATGCTGTTTTGATAAGAGATGAAGCTATCCATTCATCATCTATACCGCTTGACGGCCTTATGAGCTGATTTTTGAGCAACGGGCAGGGTACACACACGCAAACGAGCGCTCACGCTCACTTTCACACTTACAGTACATTCACGCTCATGGACAATTTTGAGTCTTCAGGGTTTCGGGAGTGTGGGAGGAAACATGGGGAGAGCATGGAAACTCCGCACAGGAATCCAGAGCCAAGATTCAAACCAGAACCAGAAGTCGTCCTGCAAGTGGCTGGCAACCAGGTCCAGGGTACACGCCGCCTTCTGGAAAAAGTTAGCTGGTAAACACTCCAGCTCGGGCGGCACGGTGGTCGACTGGTTATTAAGTCGGCCTCGCAGTGCAGAGGTGTGGGGTTCGATTCCGGCTGCGGCCTTCCTGTGTGGAGTCTGCATGTTCTCCCCGTGCCCGCGTGGGTTTTCTCCGGGTACTCCGGTTTCCTCCCACATTGCAAAAAACGTGCATGGCAGATTAATGGTAATGGAACACTTGAAATTGTCCCTTGGTGTGAGTGTGAGCGCGGAGGGTTGTTCCATTGGCTGGCAACCGGTTCAGGGTGTCCCCTCCGCCCTACTGCTCGAAGACAACTGGGATAGGCTCCAGCAACATCGCGAGGATAAGCGGATCAGAAAATGGATGGCGACTCCAGACCAACCTAATCCAAATGAGAACAACTAATTTGCAGGTGAATGTTGAAATAGTGGACTTGTTGTGCTTTTCACTGGGACCCCAATAAAAGTCTTAAAGGTCAGTATTCAACTGCTTGTTTCGAGTTGCCTACTTTTCAAAATGGTGGCCTTAAAAACAGTCACCATCAAGCCTCCAAGCCAATTTGACAGGCCGAGTACCGAACTGCCTCCTCAGTGGTCCTGCGCCAGATTCTTTATGATGCTGATTAATCCACAGTTAGACAATTACACTCCAGGCGATTTCAGACCTCACAGAGTGTCTATTAGCTCACATTCCTCTTTACTTAACACTCATTCAACTCCAAAACAAGACGGGACCACCGAGGGATTTGAGTGACTCAGACGCTCGCTTATATTTTTACCATGCCTAAACATTGAAAAACTTGGTGTTCTACATTCAGTACGTCTGCTTGATTGTTTCTCCTCCTATGTGGGAAGTCTGTTTGTGTTCCTCATACACTTGCAATTAAAACGTCTCACGTGATTTCATTTGACTTATTTATCCCAAGCGCCCATGCACCGAGCAACGCCAACATATGCCTGTGAGTTTTGGTCTAGGTTCTGTTTAGATGTGCTGCTGCTCCGGTTGTGGTGTTAAAGCAAAAGTCGTTTGAAGGTTTTTCCATAAACGCTAACATCTGCAGTGCGCTACTTTCAGTTTGCACCTCAATCATGTTTGTCAAAACATGTTAGCATCAGGCTAAGCGGCTTTATGTTGTATGAAATTAGACGCAGGTTTGGTGAAACATTTTTGGTGTTCAAATGAACAATGTTTGTTTCTCTTTTTTCCCCCCCATGTGTCACTTTCACAGTCAACTTCAAAACAAATACATAGCAAGAATGCTTTGTGGCCGTCAGTCAGTACCTGGACTATCCTGTCTTTGGGCTGCAGTCCTGCCCTCTCCGCAGGGGAGTCTTCGTCCACGGCTCTGATGTACTGGCCCGGCCGCGCCCGCTCACTGTGCAGGTTGAAGCCATATCCGTTGCTCTCTCGCCGGATCACGCACAGACGTGGCCGCAGCTCGGGGCTCACCTCCTGCAAAAGGACGGAGGAGAGAATGGGGATATTTAAATACGCCGCCGTGTGTGCATGTACACAAGGCCTGATGAACTGTAATTTCTCCAACCGTGGGGGCCCGCCTGTGAAGAACGAGAGGTACAAAGATGAATGAGAGCTGGAGGGAATCGTTAAGCATGAATATGATTCCCAGGTCAAACATGCAGGAGGTGGCTGCATGCTGATGCGCTCAGCGATGCCTTTGCGACAGTCCCAGATGAAAGAAAAGCGCACTTTGAGTCCTCCTGAAAGCAGCTGCTCGCCAGGAAGGAAGTGGTCCTTGAATGGAAGCGTGCGATTGGAGGGACGTTTTGAGGAGGGGTAAGCAAAGGGCACTTGAGGAAGGGACCACTTCCGGCGCATTTCAGGAGCCGAAGGAGGACAATGGATTCTGGGCGTTGACCTCCAATCACCTTGTCTCGTCCAGTCCCCCGTCCGGGATGGCAGGACGCGTTATTGTCATCCAGGAAAAACCTCCTAAATGCCCGGACCTCCCTTCCGTTGCAAAGATGAAGCCGCTTCTTTATTTAGCCGAGAACACGTTCATAGATTTTGAAGTCGAGCAATCAGAAAGAACATTGCATGAGTTATAAGCGCACGGCAGAGTGAAGTCAGGATAACCTTTTTGTCACTGTGACCGAGCGACTGCCCTCTCTGTCAGGGAGAAAAATGCCCAACGCCTAATTTAAATCGAAATGACTCATAACCCATCTAGAAAAGCTGGCAATAAGTGCCACAAGACAATTTCTCCTTGTGTGTCTATTAACCGCATGGATTTGATATTACTAAACTTAATTGGACAATGAAACTGGCTGTAATTGTTACATACTGGAAATGATGATCATGTCTTTTTTTTTTTAACCTTTATTGAACCAGGTCGGCCACTTAAGAATAATTTCTCATTTACAATAACGACCTGACCAAGAGGCAGCATATCAGGCAGTTACATTAAAGTAAAAAAATTAAAAATGACATCAGCTATGGCAGGGAAGTTGAGATAGACTGACGAAGACTTCTACTGGAGTTTAAATCCCGCATGGCGCTACCTGGACTGATTACGATATAGTCCAACACTGTGACTCTCATTCTCTTGAAGATAAAATGCGTCTTTGTGGTTGTTCTGACAGCACTTGCTTGTCAAGAGTAACGCTGAATGAGCACCTTTGCGCGTGTCGAGGGACAACCGAGCCGCGCTGGACGTGTTTTGCGCTAATCAGATGCGCGCCCGATAAGCACGTTGGACTTTCAACGGGCGGGTCAATCATTACACTAAAGCGATTGTCTCTGATTTGTCATCCTTCACCTTAAGTGCCGAGCGGAGCCTGTTGACGCAATCCAAAGTACGCAGCACGGAGGAAAGTGATGAAGCTAACGTTCGGCTTGAATTGCCTGAGTCAACACGCTTGTCAGCCCTTCAGTGAGACGGAGCACATCCTGTCAGCGGCACAGTCAAGATGTTCAATTTGCCGCGAGCTAATCTGTTTGTTTTTATCTGCAACAAGGAGAGCGCGTCAAAGCCCTGAAGCGCCAGTTCCTTGCGATACTGTGTCATCAGGGCGAAACTGAGCTGTGACCTTGCGGAACAACAAACGGCGTCATTATTTTGAAAATTAAGTTGCATGGCTAGCCTCAAAGTTAGAAGTTGGGGTCGCGCCGCTATCACTTTTTTGAGAGCAAGCGTCAGGAAGTGAAAGCACTTACATTTGAGTACTCGCCAGTACTGAGTACCGATACGTGATCATACCATTACATCTTGCAGTTTCCCAAAATACACATTTCTTGACCACGGGGTATGTTTTACTCATATACAGCATTTTTGGGGAGCAAAGACTTGTCATTAGTGACATTTTAACATCCAACTGCACATTCTTGCCACTCGTTTCACTTAAAGGTCAAAGGTCAAAAATGTTCTTTTCAATAATATGTTCTTTGCGCCCCCCCACCCCCCCTCGTTTTTGTCCACCTAAGGAGGCGGCCATTTTGTCACTTCCTGTCGACGGAAGATTGACATCACAGTGCCTAAAGGCCCAAGTAACGACCGCCATTGTTCACTTGTTTGCTTGGCACTGTGATGTCATTTTCAGTGGACAGCAGGTGGCATTAGATGACAAACCAGCTCCCCAAGATGGCTAAAAACAGGTGGAGGTGCATAAAACATGCCCCGTATATCAAATGAGTGCTCTTCTTGGGAGGCTTAGTGTCAGAGAAACAGTGCGACCGCAGCGAGTGGAATTTGCTGACCACACAGAAAGCCACGAAGGTGACTGAGAGGGACATGTTGGTGCGGGTGCGCCGCTCATTACCCTTGGTGTTATCTTTATTGAGGCGCTCATTGCAGGTGCACGGCAACAATCTGATAAACACAATTTAAGAACTCGTTTAGATGTGCACCGGATGTGTTCAAGTTACAAGCGCAAACCACGGAGGGAGTGTTGCGTCCATATTCCAAACGGATAACTCCTTTACATACAGTCAACTGACATCGGGGACAATCTTATCTCGGGCTGAAAGGCACGCAAAGTGATGTTCCCCCACTGCGTGTGCAGCGGTGACATGTTTTCACAGCGCCAAGGAGCCTTTTTATGACAATTTGTTTCAGCGGGCCTGACGCTCGAAAGAAGGAAGGCAGATGAAGACTGGATTTTGTTTTAGTGCTTAGTGTGACTTTTCGGGAAGCATAGAACTGCCAATGTGGGCAAAACACATACTCTTGAAGTACATTCAAAGGTATCGAGAGGCACTTTGAACGTCTCGGCCCGTCCAAAATGTTTACTCCGCGTTGGCGGGTCCACCGTTCTATCTGAACGAAACGGGTCACGTGCACTATTCAACCGGCTAATCTCGATCGGACGAGGAAGCGATCGTTCACGCGATGCATTTTGTTGTGTCAACAGAGCATCGACCGCACTTCGAGTTCAACGCCATGTATTGAAGTTTTCTATCGCGCGCAAGAGCATTGTTTCAAGAGGAGCCGCCTCGCAGTGACAAAAACTTTCCCTCTAAGGACGGAAGTGTTCGACAGGAACTGTTGACACATCTTCTCTCAATATGCTTCCCTCTGCTCTGACCAACTTCCTGACATCAAAGCAAAATCTTAAACGCGAACCCTCTAAACGCATTAAAAAAAGAAACACACGTGCACACGCCCCCTGACACCGCTAAGGAGCATTTTAGGGTGCTGTATAAAAATAAAAAAAAAGAAAGAAAATGACACAGTGACAATGATATCCAGAATGTTTCTGTATCTGGCACAACTTTTTTGAACAAAAGGTGTGACAAACATGGAACTCAGGAGAGGGAACCAAATCTGAAAACACAAACAAGGCAACTAAATGCGAGAGGAGCCACAATATGTCCTGACTGGGATCAGACAACATCTGGGAGGACACCGTAATCCAATTAAGGCAGCAAGTGAGTGATTATTTTCCTAATCCACTTCTAATCCGTCACTCACTACCTCGGAGGGCATGTTTTCACCGTCCTCTGCTGCTTTGTTTGTCAGCAGGAGGCCAACATTTACCAGCAGGATGATCTTGCTCGGGGAGGAATAACAAGAACAACTTTTTCATTGTTTTTGTTCTGTGTAACCCCGCCTACTTGCCCGGAGACGGCCGGGATGGGCTCCATGACGCCCGCAACCCTCGTGAGGATAAACGGATTAGAAAATGGATTCCATGCACCGCAAATGCGATACATGAATCTTACTTTGAACTTTTACTTGCGGTCGTGTCCATTCAGAATTGACCACCAAGGGAATTTTCAATCGGAGTCAATCATTTGTAACAAGAGGTAATATATTATTGACTGACTAATAGTTAACAACAGGAAATGTAATATGAAACCTATTTCCTGCCACGTGGAGAAGTGGCAACTTCACTTTGTCTTCGACTGTACATGTATGCTGCAGTGAAAATGATCCTAATAACGATTTATTATGTTCCCACAGAGTCCACAAACAACAATAAAAAACTAGAAACAGCATTCGATATGATACAGCGTCACGACAATCGCAACGGTTACCACATTATTCAATCTCTCATCCAGCCGTCGTAACATGGATCGAAACTGAACTTGATGCAGCCGATGTGATTGTGAGGGTGTACCTAATGAAGTGGCCAGTGAGCGCACAAGTGCGGCCTCCCTGGCAACGGAAGCAGAGCGTGGACTTTGAATGTCCGCTCCTGCAAGGCATTAAAAAAAAAAAACGGAGAAGTTGTGTTGAATACCAATCATTCCGAAACAATACCAGGCCTCGTTTTATATTCTCCAAACACATGCGAGTCACAAGATTGCTTCTGAATCGGGCTCTTAATGAGCTGCTTTGAAGCTGAAGTTTGCATTTTCATGGCGCGCAGGCCTTCATTCATTCCCGGGGTTGGTTCTTGCGTTGGCAGAGTACGCAAGGAGATTTGAAAATGATTTTTTTCTGTCAAAAACATGAGTCAAATGCTCATTTGGGATATGGCATCAAGGCAACGCACCCACACCCCAGAACCATCATGGCAACTCCCTTCTCTTCGTCATCCTCCGTGAATTAACTTTCCAACTTTTCAACAGATGGACAAACAAACATATTTGGTGTTTTTTGATTATTCCAATGAACAGAATGTTTGCATGAGCCCAATACTTGCACACTAGAGTGCATGGAGCGCACCAACTCTCCCGGCCAGGACGGGGGTGTTGTATTTCAAGCAGGACCATTGGACCAGATGGGAGGCAGGCAGAGGAGGGAAAACAAAGCAAGCTACTGTCCCCAACTTCCATTCCGTGATGGGACAAACTCCACAAAAGGCTACCAAAGCTACATTCTCGAGAGGGTTCCCGTTACAATCGACACGAGACGGGGAAAGGCCTGAAAGTAGACAATGTCAGTCAACAAAGCCGAGATAAAGACTGTGATAAGATAAAATGGGGGGATATTGATCAACAGTCTGGACTACCTCGAAGATCCCCTTGCAGGTCCTGCCTTGTATCAAAGTCACCAGCACGCGTCGTCTTTTTTTTTTTTTTTTTTTTTTTAACACATTTTGATGACCTGCCGCTAACTGACAACCGAGTCCTCTCAAACAGCGAGTTTTATCTTCCAAGCCAGCCTTCTTGACCCCCTGCGGAGCAAAATCCCCCACAAAGTCCCTATCTGACCTTCAAGATCACAACCACAACTCAGATCAACCTGACAGCAGTTACTTCATTTCTATACGTGGCTACCGCCTGTGACGCTGAGTGCCCACTTCTCTTATATGAGCGCCCCCATGGAATTTTTCATCGACGGATAGAAGACAGAAGACGAGATGGATGGCCCTTCGTATTGTTTGATGCATATGTTGAAAAATGGAAGGGGGTGGAGGAGCGCGGCGGGACAATATTATCGCTATTGCTTGGTGGGAATGGAGCGGGACAAGTAGGGGTGAGTCTATTTCAGGGTGAGCAGCAAGTCATTTCCCCCTCCGCCCCCGGCAGGGCGCGGCCCTCCCGCTTATTGTCCGGCCGGGGTGGTGAACCTTGAGCAGAATGGAATGTGGCATTGTGGACTCTCGCTCCGGTAGCGACAAAATCACTGTCACCAGAAGCACACGTACACACCCACACACACACTTTTACACACATGGACACAAGGCCCAGGTTTCAGTCCCTGCTTGGGCCACGGTGGCCTTGGACTCATGACAGCACAGTGGGGCTGTTGTTTGGACGGGCGTCACTAAGACGTATTAGTGACACGGCGCATTATGATTTGCATACGTGACAAATGAAGCCAGCTGCTTGCCTTGAATGTTTTTCGCCAAAATATTTCTTTTGGTGAACAGCGCACTAGCTCGAATTGAGTCACGGGCATTATTTTTCATGACGGCCATTCTGCCATGCTGTGACAACTGAAAAGCCGTCTTCATATTAAACGGCGGCAATGAAAATTATTTTAACAGTGTTTGAGTAATATTTGATCCAATAAAGCGATGTACAGTAAAATGAGTATTTTTCAACCCTCAGCCTACGACAAAACAAAAACGCAATTCACTTTAAAAACGATCCGACGAACATAAGATCACCCCGAGGTCAAAGGTTATATTGTCGTTTCTCGGCCAAGTTCAACTGTTACTCGACGGCACGCAAGCATGATTGTTCTTTGATTCATAAGAATCCAGAATGCGTTTTCTTGCTTCCCTCGCACCAAAGTTCTTCATTCATTTAAAGGTTGTGCGTCGCCTGCTGTGGCAGCGAAAGCATCTCGTACCTACTTCACAGAGGGAACTCGCCTCGTACAGGCTTTGACTGTGAAATATTAAATACCGCGAGTGAATGTGACTTTGATCAGCTATGGCGTATTTGTGGCCTGATTGTTGACTTGGACCTGTGTGTGTGCGCCACTGTAGCAAAACTTTGCTGGATGGCATCGGTTTGCTAAAAAGCCACAAAACATTTTTTTTTTTTAATCACATTTCAATGCAGTTCTTCGTCTTGCGGTCGGACTATTGAACAGTTGATCATGCCGCTTGCTCCTGACGCTGCGTCATCAGTGAATGAGGAGACATTGTAGAAAAGTGAAAGCTCACTTAGCATTCACTTGAATGCTTTATAGGACAAATTCACTTGTCAAATGTTGAATTATTAACATCATATTTCGTTGTAGTGATGTCAACAATCCACATCATGGAATGTAAAAAACAATAACAGCAAAGATAGGGTATTACGTTTTTTTTTTGACAAATAAGTATCGATACAGTAACCATCTGAATCACTATTTAATCACATTAGAAGGTGGGATCATATGAAGCATTTGCTCTGAAAGGCAACCCTCAACAAAGCTTCGAGGCGGCAAGGGAGCGACTCCTCAACGTTATCAGGCGCACGTGAAGTCACAAAAAGACACCAGCACACGCACAGTGCGCGCAACCACATGAACACACTCCAGCCCTTTCAACACACTCAACGTCATGCAATGGCGAAACGCGAACAATGCCCGCTAAAGTAACACGCAACTTAACAAACACGCTATCAGCTGGAATTTCTGTTTACTTTGAACCTTGACTAATATTTAACCTGCCCGTATCTGTATCTGTTCAGCTTTTATTGTTTTATGCGTTTTGTGTCAGTGCAGTGGAGGCGCAAAATCAGCACACCAGCAGCAAAATGCTCGTAGTCGCCGTGGGCTTACACTGTTCAGTTCGCCGCACTGTATTTGTGATACATGGTGTGTACATGTCTTCCTATTCATGCCATTTCATTGCGATTTCATAACTTTTGATCGTCATATAAAAGACAGTGTACATTTAGTCAAGAATACCTGACAACAGAATGACAAAGTAGCACAACAAACCATTATACGTAAAGGAAGCGAAGAAAAAATGTGTTTTTTGTTTCCGTCTACCTGTCAGTGTTGAAAATGAGGGGGAAAAAAAAACCCTTGCAATTTCTTGAAATGATAACGTGAAGTTGGGCTTCATCGTGTCTTGGCGCAAAACTCTACTTGGGCGCAACGGTTTGCTGTGTGAAGAAGATGATGACATCATCGATAGGAAGTTGCGCTACAGTACATCCATGCAGACCTCCGCATACGGTCACTAAATTAGCTGCCCTGAAGCAGCACACGATCTCTCTGATGAGGCCGCGTAGCAGGACAATCAAAAAGATGAGGTGGGGTCACCTCACACCGATAACAATGGCGGGAAACCAGCGCACTCCTTGAAGGACAGAGATTCCCAGACAGTAGCGGGCTGACAGCAAGGCTCTATAAAACATCCAGACTCAAATGAATTATTGTAGCTGTCGCTAATCTCCACTAAGGGACAAATCAACATCAAGAATTTGCGCTCTGTTCTTCTCCAATCTTATCTGTCTGATCCCCAAGGCATTTCTTCAGATGCTGAAAATGAGGAGTGAAAAAGATAACATTAGATAAGAAGCTCTAAGAAGGGGGCGGGATGGAGATTCAGACACAAAGGTCGTGCGGTGCACTCGATATTTTTAAATATCAACTTTGTATTGCATCATGGGCACATTGATGCCTCTCTGGATGCATTGCGGTTCGACACCACTAAAGACAACAGTCTCCAGTCTCCAAACATTTTTTTTGCCTAATCACAGCAATTATATAAATAAAACGTGTAGGCGCTTTCAGCTATTTGCAACATTAGTTTCTCCAGATACAAAGCTACAAAGACTCTGCACCTGTGCGCTACTCGGTTATGTTGTCTGATTACACACTGCTTGTTCCCATGTTTACTTTTGACGCACTGGTCAGATGGCCTAATGGTACAATTCCCTTTGGCCCGGAACAAGCATTTGTTGGATTTTCACAACAAGTTTCTGCTGTATGACGTTTGTAAGGAGCACGGGCGAGTCTCTACAAAGATACTTTGGGGCCAAACTCTCTGTAGAGCTTGCACAAGGGGAAATTCAACTCAACTCATAGACTTGAGTGTCTCCATGTTGCTTTCAATGAGTGTTTTTCTACTACAGCTCCGCAGCCCGGCATTTTCTCCCAACATCCTGTCCGACTTTCCTGTGGCCGAATCCTCCCGTCCAGCGCGCGCACACACACACACACACACACACACACACACACACACACACACACACACACACACACACACACACACACACACACACACACACACACACACACACACAGCTGGTTTAGCAGCCACACTGACATCCAAGCACACCTGCCAGGACAGCTCCTTGAAGCAACACAAAAGAGGGTTCGAAGAGCAACGCCCTCTCCGGAAGCTCTTGGAGAATCCTACCAGGTTGCCACGGCTACGCAGATGCGTTCGCACCACGTGAGCAGTGTATTTCAATGTAAAGATGAATGTACTATCATCGAGAGCGAGATTGCTCACAAAAAAATTGTCGTGGCGAAATTGAAAGTCACGACACGTAGCGTTGAACCGGCCGCCAAATAATGAAAGCAGCTCTGTCGTAATCATTGAACAAAGCCCCAAAATACTCGTTTTGTTGCTCGTAGTACTCTGCACTGGCAAGTGCAGACAAGTAGCAGAACCGTTTTGCTTTTCGCCATTTCAAATGTAGAGCCACTAATTCATCAAGTTCACCTCAACGTTTTCTTTCTGATTGTTAAATACATTTTGATTGATTCATTCATTCATACTATACATGAACCAGAAAAGAACAAACAGGCCTACAGTGTATGTACAGTAAAAGTTGTTTGCTTCTGCTTCCCGACAACTAATTCTGTTCTCTTTTTGCGTGTGACTCAGATTCCAATCAGTGTCGAGAGAGTCATTTATGTACGTTTCCTTTAAGATTTATTGGCGCCCCACTCAAAAAAAAAAAAACGGAGTGTATTTTTTTTTTTATGTAGTTAATGCCTAATTTTAAATATTTGTTGCTTTCTTCTTTCTTTGAATTTGCTTTGCACGTCCAAATAGAAGTCCACCGCAAGCTGCCACATTTTGCGTGATGGTAGTTGGAGGACCCCAAAAAGCAGGGAGGATCAGGGAGGATTGACCAAAATGTATTGAACAAAAAATACACAAAGTACTCAAAAAATGCCTGGAAATCACGAAGAAAAAACAAAACTAAGACAGGAAACGCAACATGACAGGAGCACACATGTACTCACATAATCACAGCCCACAATGACCCAACAAAGACCGACAGAAACTCAGGGAACTAATTACAAGCTAAGTGACGACGAGACAACGAGAAACACCTGGACAAGACACAAAGGTGCGAGGGAGCTAATTGGTTACACCCAAGGGACACTGATAACGACAACAGGTGGCGAAAAAAGAACACATGAGGAATCAAAACCAAACGTAACCAGACCGAAACATAACACAAGCACTTTATTTTTATTTTTTTGCAATTAAAGAAAATCTGTAGGGAAGGTTCACCCTCGTCATGTCTTTTCTTTTTATTGAGGAAATTGCTTAAGTAGCTTTTTGTGTAATCATGCTAACTTACAAAATGAAGAAACCTTGTTGGTGAATGTGGTGACTGACTACACTCTATAATTGAGATGTACTTTGAGCATTATTTATTATTTCAATCAATAAATGACTATGCTTTGCTGATCGACTGTTACGCCACGAGCATCTAATTGTATGTTTTTACGCTGGTGAGTGACATTGAAGAGACAAAAGGAAAGGACACATTTTGCTGCTGGCTGTGGACATTTTGGCCCCTCATCCACATATCACCATTGATGCAAGCCAGCGGGGGGGCGCAGACAGAGACAGACACAAACAGCCTAAGGGGTAAACATCCAGAACGCAGCGGAACACAGATGTCCCACAGCGGCTCGAGACGCTTCTCCTCCTCTAGTGCTTTTTAAAATGAACCCTGATGCTGCGTTCACGACCTCGCACGCACATGCACGCAAACGTGTGGGAAGTAGATAAATAAGAGCAACCCCAGCAACAAGTGGCCACTGCGGAGGGAGAATGTGCCCATCCAAACAAAGATTCGAAGTCTTTTAATCAAGTGTGATTTAAGGAGATTATGGAGACAATAAGGCTATCCTGATCTTGTGGTTTGTTTTTCCATTGTAAAACATTTGTCTTGGATGAGTACAAATGTGAACCGAGTGGTGTCTCTTCGTACATCCGGCCATCAATTTTCTGTATGAGGCCAATCGTTATGGTCACGGGTAACTCGAGCAGCCCCAACTGGTTGCCGGTCATTGGCAGGACAAAGTGAAAAAAAAAAGTGGCTTCTTTCGGGATGTGAATTGAAGACAGATGCAAGGCAAAAACCTCAATCTTCCAAAATATTAGAAGTTGATGAGCCCTTGTTCTGTTTCTGGGTTCCATGTTGTTTGTCCTATCGCAGCACCCACAGCAAATGCCCCGACAGCTTGCCCACGGCCAAGAGCATGTGGGTGCAGCTCGCTGCGTTAGTGTCACAGAGGAGTTATTCTTCACGTCGCTCTCAGCATTTAATCTCATTTGCAGGATTCACTCCAAAATGTCACCTGAGACTTTTCCACCTCGACTTTGCCAGCTTCTGTGTTTATTGTATCCACACACACACCTGCCACAACACATCCACTATAAGACAAATAACGAATTCGGATATCATAAACTGTAGTATGTAATCAGCATTTTCTTCATTTGTTTCTTTTCGGTATTAGCACGATGTAATTACAGGACGTTAACACAACAAGGAAACTATTTTATGTGCAGGAACGTTTTTTCCCATCGTTGTTAAACAGCTATTGGATACAATTAAGAGTAAAAATACAATCTTAATTTTGTACTTGAGTTCATATCAGTGTGTTTATTATTTATGCTAAAGTACATAAGTTGTTTTCTTCTTTTAAAGACATAGATGTGTATTTCTATTGAAGTACAGAGTACGAGTACTTTTGCCGCCTCTGCGTGTCCATGACAGACACTTGGACTCTGTCAATGTAGCATAAAGTCCGAATCTTTTCTTTTCCGGCTGTACCTGTTGATGCGACTCACCTTGTCTGAATTGACGCTCAGCTTCCTCTCGACGTCGCCGTGAATCTCTCCGTTCCTGTCCGGTTCGGGTGTGCTCCCCCTGGACCGTCCGCTTCGCCCCTCCTCCGCTTCGACGCCGCCGGCTCGCCGCTCCTCTCCATTTTCCGAGCCCTTGTCCTCGTCCTCCTCGTCTCGGTGCTTCTCGGCTTCCTCTTCATCCTCGAAAGGCAGCGGGACCCCTTCTTCGACGTACTCCTTCAGACACTTGATGTTGTGCTTCTTCAGCAGCTGCTCCGTGTCGGGGTCGACCACGACGAGCTCCAGCCGCCCCGAAGTGGCTCTTATCCTGCCCACGACTTGCTGGTGGCTCTCGTTCTCCACGTCGTCCCCGTTGACAAACACCAGGCGGTCTCCGGCGCGGAGCCCCGACGATTCAGCCGGGCTATCTGGCTCCACGAGCCGTATGAACTGGCCGGTCTTGCCCTTCTCCCCGTGGAGGTGGAAGCCGTAGCCGTTGTCGCCTTTATCCAGCGTGCAGAGCCGGGGCCGCAGGTACTGGCTTTTACTCGGCATGGTCGTCTGCTTCTCTCGGCAGCGGCTCAACCTGTTGCTCGATACCCGTTGGAAAAGACTCGAAGAGCGACCTGGAGGGATGCTGCCTGCTTCTCCTTTCCGAACGGAGAGCGTCTAACGAAGAAGTGAGAGCGCTTCGAACAAATAGCCCAGCGCACTTTTCTTCCCTCCACTTTCACCGAGTAACGGGTTCAAAGTCTGACTGGGGCTGTGGTCCTCTGCGTGACCCGCTTGCGGCGTGGAGCGAAGGTCCCGGTCCAAAAACTCCGTCAGCAGACTCCGCGCGGCCCAAGTAGAAAGTCCAGTCAGGAAGAGGGAGGTGCGTTCACGGACCAGCCCAGCTGGCCTCTTCATGCAAAGCAGTCGCCAAGCTATAGGAAACGGGTCAACGGTTGTTTCATTCGGTGCACTTGCACCACGGAAGCGGATACAAGACAAAAACTAACGCTGCGATTAATGTTCACTTTTGCTTGGTTTAGTATTGATCTCGTATCATATACTGGCATGAGGTAACCAAAATTAAAAATATTACAGAAACGTGTCGCAGCGGGATGGACTGCGTTCTACACCACAACACAATAACATAATGGCTTTTTTGCTTTATGATTGTCACGACTAACTGAACAGATAGATACCATAATAATTTTGCCACGTTCACAAACTAGAGAAACACGGTAATTCATGATTTAATAGTTTTAAAGCCGGGATTGTGTGCCCGCTGGACATTCTCAGAAATCCCAGGCCTCACTGCATCATAAATTTGGACAGAAACTCCCCCAAAATATTTTCCATGGAGAGAGCTGATAAGGGGGCACAAACAAGCACACCAACCTCCACCGTTGGAAATGTCAACCTGATGGAGAATCAGCACAGATAAGTACGCGTGCTTAAAGCAGTGCAGCTCGTGGTTCAGCTGATTAGAGGTAAAGGATTGTGAAAGTCCACGCAAGCTGATGCACACTGACTCATACGGTAAATGTGAGAGGAGGAGGAGGAGGTAGAGGAGGAGGTGCGAAGGCTGCTACAGTGAATCACAGATGTGCGCCATGTTGACAAACTCAACAGCATCCTTCACTACATACAACCCGGGTATAGAACCGCGGTCACCATCGAGATATCAGGCATCGTGCTAAGATACAGAAAGAATGCAGAATCATCACTGTGGCCTGCAAATACTGCACATTTTATACACTTTGAGGTTGCACAAAATAAACAGGCTCGCTGCTGCCACGCTGTGGCTTATTGACCTCTGCACAACCCGACTCCCACAGCTTTCGCTCAAAATACCTTTAAACATGACACACGCACACTTGTAGAAACCAGCACCACATACATTACAAAATATACTTTATATATATAGAATATGATAACAAAGCACTTTTTTTCTCCATGGCACTTTGTGATCACCATGACACCTCCAAGAAGAAACACATGTGACAAGCAAACATTGAAAATGAACATTGTACAAATCAAGACGATACAGTGCATGAAACAATTACGGCTTCTGTACAGTCTCCACAACAACATCGATTGTTAAAAAGAGACACAGTTACGTTTCAGAGTGTTTGTGAAATAAGGATGTAAACGTTTCGGGGACCCTCGAAGCAGGGCAGGAAATAATCTCCGGTGCAACGATGGAAAGATCCTGCAGCAAATCATTGAATAAAGTTCAGGTATGAGCCTCAAGGTATCGTGTGTACACACACACACACACACACTGGGCAGGAGCCCTGCAACCATTGATTTTATTGGAACATTACGCATGTGGAGATGTAGCTACAGCTCGACTCGGACGCTGTATGCACACTAGGCGAAGATTAAGACTGTAAGGCCAAAAAAAGGGGATTGAGTTCACAGCCTCTGAAATGTGACATGAAGACAAAGTCATTCTATTCCCTAATCAACAGTCATATTGATTGTTCGTATAAAACTCAACCAAGTGCGCCGCAAACAAGCTCTATGTTACCCCTGCAGACGGATCTAGCGTTTTCCTTTTGTCAAATCTGGCTTTTTCGTTTGATCACAACTGTCACCACACAAAGAGCACAACACGTTTCTACAGAGTGATATTCACATTTTTGATAAGGGATGGCAATCGGATTCACTGTCATTCAGTAGAGTGGAGAAGAGGAGGACGCTCACTTCTTAGGATTAGTGCCGGGATTGGCTTTACTTATTCCCCCCCTCCTCACTCTCCGTCTTGATCCCCGTCTGTGTGTGTGCATGTGAGTGTGTGTGTGTGTGTGTCTCCCAGCCCAGTGTCGGCTTTAGCTACACAAGGCTGCAGCAACCGGTCTTGTGCTTCTGAGATTCGATGTAGTCATGTAGCTGGAACTTGGGCTCGTTTGGCTGTTGGGTGGTTCTGTGCTTCAGCTCCCTGGTAGAACGAAAAGGAAAAGAGAGAGAGAACGAGAGGAAGTCAGATAGCGTGGGGCGGATGAGCGGTAGGATGTAGGAAATCGAGTATATAAGGGATGGGTTGAGAAATGAAAACAGAAAACGCACGCCAGAGCGGCTCCGACAAGAGATCTGTTCTTTGTTTCTCGAAACCTCATTTCGAAGCAAAATGTCCACTCATCCGCCAGAACATTGTTATCCTTGCGCAATCTAATGACGGAGGGTCAAACTTAATCATAACCGAGTTATGGTTGCCCTCCAGGGACAATTGTCATTGTCAAACCGCGTACTGTTAATCTGTATATGCTCTTCCTCATATTGCAACATGACAATAACAGCCCCTTGCAATCCTTTTATTTGTTTTTATAGACAGCATCCTTGTTTCTGCGTGCATGGGATCTGGAAAATGTTCACCATCACAACCACTGACAAAGCGCTTTTCCTTCTCGATGAGCTTTTGACGTTTCTTGCCATTTAAATTCAGCCTCAATAGATGAAAGTACCGGTAATGTACGGACAAGTACAAGTACTGTAAATATTTTGAGGTTTTGGGCATTCTCTTCATCGTCAAGAATTGATACAGTATATGCATGTGAGGTGAAGGTTCACACATTCCTCACGATAGTTCCCATGACTGAATGTGTGTGTCCCTTTTTAAAAGGCGGGTCAATTCCGCCGAGTGATGTGGATGTATGAAAACAAAAATAAATGGATGGCTGTGAATTTCATGGCGTACAGCCACGGTCTCAGCCGACGCCAGCGGCAGGTGTGCTCAAACCGCCGGTTATGGATTACAACTAATTAGCTGTGGTCGGCTATATTCAATAAGCCAACAATGGATGCTTTACCCGAGACATGCAGTTGAGAAACTGCATTGTATAGAAAAAAAAAAGGGGAGCAATAATATGAACCCACATAGCGATCAGCGATGTAGTGAGGGACGTCTGCATACACGTGAAACTGACCCGTGACATGCAGCTGAGAGCAAGCTTCCTGACACTGACACTTTTTTTTTTGAGAACTGTACCAACTGTTTGGGTGTTGAAGTTGGTCTTGGATATTAGTGCCAAAACACCGTGAAGCAGCTTTTACACTTACTTTGCGATCGCTAGAAAGGCCAGCTCCACGTTGATGCCGGTCTTTGCGCTGGTCTCCATAAATGGCACTCCATATTCCTTCAACAAAAACAAAAATGCGCTTATGAGACGATTCACCGTAATGTGCTCTGTGTCTGTGGGAATTTTTGTCCATTCCTCCAGAAGAGTAACCTTACCTTAGCCAACTTCTCCCCATCCTCCGTCTTCACCACCCGCTCGGCGGCCATGTCGGACTGTAAGGCAGCAGGATGAAAACAAGATATTGGGCCAGGGTTGGAGGTTAGAGGTCATAGAGTCACTGAGCTCATTGTTACAGAGCAGGTAGGGCCCACAATGTCGGCCCACGCGCACGGCTCATCCTCTTATGCGGCAGCCCTGCTTGTATGTCTGCCCGCTAAGAGGATGTTCCCGAGCCAAAGCTCCCGCTGAGCGAAGGAGTGTCACAAATTTCACTTCCAGTGGAGGACAGACGCCGCCATCGCAGCTGCTCTCAACCAAAATAAGCCTCATTGACATGACATGACCCCGCCCCCCCACCCGAGCAGAAAGTCCACTCTCAACCACTAGAGGGCGCCTTTTAACAGATTCGTTCACGACTGTTGCTGGCAGCAAGGAGACTCGTCATCACCAGACGCATTGTGCAGAAAATGGTTTCCAGAGAGGGATTCTGAATTCATGATCGTGCTGTTTCGAATATGTCACGGGCTGCTTTTGTGTTTTCACACAAAGAAAATAAACTGAGCTTCATGTGTTCAAATGTGAGCATTTTTTCCGAACATGCATATGAGGAGTAAGTGATGGCACAGTTATCCTCCCGTTCCTTTTGTGTAACACAAAAAGTAAAGAAAGGTTTGCTCACCTTGTTGCCGAGCAACATGATGACCACATCCTTCTGGGCATAGTCATGTACTTCATTTAACCAAGCCTTTCAAAAGTGGAAGAAGACAGCAGTGATGTCATGTGTGACACATTTACAAACAAATATCTCAAGACTGCATCGTGCTCGTTTCCCCGGGGGCACGCCCATCAATCAATCTCTGTGAGAACGAGCCACCGAGGAACACTTTTACTGCTTTTCATGATCTAAACCGGCCGGTTTTGATAACATTGTGCCGCTTCCGGTGGAGGAAGAGGGAATGGAAGCCCTCATTGTGGTTTGTAAAGGGGCTTTTAGAAACAGGAAGTTTACAATACAAAGGGAGCGCATAGCCTGAAAAAAAAAAACAATCTTACCCTGATATTGTCAAATGATGGCTTATTGGTGATATCATAAAGCAGAAGAAGTGCTGTAAAAAAAGGAAAAGACACACAATCTCTTTGAAAAGGTGTGCACGTCTTACTTTGTAGAAAGGTCGCTCCCACACGTACAAACAGTATGAGGAAGTAGACTACACAAGTAAAGGTTACCTTGGGCATCTCTATAGTAGGCGTGTGTGACGCTTCGGAATCTTTCCTGGCCGGCTGTATCCCAGATCTGAAACAAGCCACATAATTACACAGTGACGCAAACAGAAATGCTGCCCTACTGAACAAGCCAAACTGCAAACGGCCAACGGAGGAATGTACCAGGAAGGCTCATCATAGACTGTCTGTTGCCCAAATCTCGTAAAAGGCCAACTTGCTGACATCAGTCTGCTGAATTGCACTTATCCTTTTTTCGTCAGCACGTCCGATGAATTCCAAATCACTTCACACAAAGTCTGCGCTAAGATCTGAATATTTTCATGGTCACGGTTATATGGAGAACGCGTCCTGCCATCAGATATAAAGACAAACACGTGGCGCCGACCGCTGACTGTCGCCAATTTTCCTTCTGCCACACAAAATGATTTCAACTCTTCCGTGGGCGTCAAATTCCGCATTAACGGCAGCGTATGATGCTAGATGTGCAGGAACCATGGGAGAGACAAGAGGTGACGCCTCCAGCTACCGCAGAAGTATCTAATTCTGTCACCTCCTACTGCTGTTCAACAAACAGGTTATGAGGATAGACGAGCGGGTGCCTTTGTGCGAAGAAACACGGTTGTCGTCCCTTCAATTTGTAAACACTCGCAGATGAGTCCGCCATCATCCGTTGGGAATGCACGGGTGATACACGTGTGCTGCAAAATACGGGAGAGGGAAGGCGCACTCGCTCACCTGGAGTTTGACTTTCAGGTTGTCGACGTCGACCACTTTATTCTAAAGGGCACAAGCAAGAAGAGCCGTGAGACATGCAGCACATGCTTGACGGAGCTGAGTTGGTATGAGGAAATGAATGAGGTACAATTTGAGGGGACTAAAAAAGCACAAAGGTGCAGCATGTGGCTGAAGAAAAGTCACAACTACAAGTGGCTTGTAAATGCTGCCAGGGAAAGTTAATTGCGAAAAAAAAAAATTGCACACCACAGCGTCAGTGAGAGGACAATGGGCTAAATATCAACGGACTCCTACTGTTCATTTCCTGCTAAGTCAGAAGGCGGAAATATGATTTCCTGGGCAAAGTTTGGTCGAAAGCAGTTGCGAGCCACTCCAGCCAAAAAGCCAAATAAAATACTGAATATTGCAAGAGAAAACATTTAAATCTTGACAGCAGTTTTTACGATATAATGTTTAAAAAAAAGTACAACCCCCCCCGTAAAGCTTTTTTAGAATAACTCTGTTCCATAGGAAACCACGGAAATAGAATTGATCCGTTTGGGAATTTTACTGTCACCTACATAAAATATTTAGTTTCCTTCTTAACTGCCATTTCAACTGTTCTTTGTATAACACTAAAAATATGATTGCTGTAGGTGGGTCGTCATCATTGGTACCCTTTTGAGAATCACACAACAACAAAAAATGTGCTCGTTTCACTTTGTTTAGCGACAGCTTGGTGGTATTTTATTCGCTTAAATGCACTTTGGCGGTCGTATTTAGTGACACGAAAAGGGAGACCTAAATTTCACAGCGCCGTAGCACTCTTCGGACCACTGGATAGAAAAATGAACGCAGACTCACGTGAAATAAAACAAAACAGCGTCCTGAAAGTCTTCTCAGGCCCTGTGGCGATGCGCAGTCAGGACATTGTGCTTTGCTAACCTTTCCACAACAATAACCTTCCCACCAGAAAGCAATTCACAGATAAGGGAAGTGTGAATATGAATACGCATCCAAAATATGTGTGTGTGAAAAACACAGTTGCGTAGGATGGGGGTGGGGGGGGGGGCTGGGGGCCTCAGGATATGTTCAGATCTCACACAGGCAGCAACCTGGTGACTACTGTGCTATGGAAGAATGGCCATGGTTCAACCCTGCATTAGTTGCCATGGCTTTCTATCCCCCCCTCATCCCCAATTATGATGTGAGAGGAGCCTGCAAGCTGAGTAACCGCTACAAGGAAGCCTGCTGAAAATAGACCAGCCATGTTCCAAGCTGACAACAGCACTGCCTGTCTTTTCATGCACAAATAACAACCCCGGCACTCAACCGTTTGGCTCGGCTCACTCCATTTTCCAGCCGCTTTCACAGCCGCGACGAGCCTGAAGCAGTCTATTCGCGACAGCGAATGAACAGCGCGGCGGCGGCAGCGGATGCATGGCTTTCTTCAGTCTCACTTTGGTTGTGAATGGATCCTGAACACAGGACCTGTTGCGTAGCCTCGAGTGATGGAAAAACAAATTGTCCTCAGCGGAGAGGATCAGCAAAGCTCTATCGGACAGGCAATCATTACGCTCCCTAATGTCTCTCTCAGTCCAGACAATACATCACTCTGGCTAATGCAACACAATTTCCGTCCCAAACCACCCGTAGTTGTCTCGCCATTAGCCGGAGTGTTTTGCGTTGATTGGATGAAACAAAAAGGTTAAGCGGGTACACTATTAAAAGACCAGTTTTGTGTTTATGCCGACAGAGCGGTGATTCAGATTCCAAAACAACTGCGCAGCGAGTGCGCCCTGAGCCACCCTGAGGTTTTACGGGGGGAATTTGCTCGTGAATACAAATAATGCCTCTTTGTTGCTGGAGATATCCGAGCCATTTGTCGTGAGACGATTCAATGCGCCTCCCATTAAATTGCAGAAGGTACACTCAAGATGTGTACCCGCGGGTTGCCATTGAGATCATCACCATATATATACACACATATATATATATATATATATATATATATATACACATATATATATATATATATATATATATATATATATATATATATATATATATATATATATATATTATAGAGCACTTTCAAACAGCCATTGCCGCATACAAAGTGCTGTACATGGAGCAATTTAACATATACAATAAACAGTAAAACAAATCGGTAATAAAGACGGTAGAAAGCACCAAACAGTAAAACCAAGAACAAATCTAAGTCATGCTGAGTCGAAAGCCAGAGAATACAAGTGAGTTTTGAGGAGGGTTTTGAAGATGGGCAGTGAGGAGGCTTGACAAATGTTTGGTGGGAGGTCATTCCAGAGAGAGGGACCAGCAACAGAAAAGGCTCGATCCCCTCTGAGGCTCAGTTTAGTTCTTGGCACTTCTAATAATGTCTGGTCCGCAGACCTGAGGCGCCGGGCAGGTGCGCAGGGGCGGATGAGCTCAGAGAGGTAAGGTGGCGCGAGATTATTTAGAGATTTGAAAACTAATAAGAGGATCTTGAAAATAACTCTAAAATGTATGGGGAGCGGGTGAAGGGATGCCAGAGTAGGAGTTATGTGCTCCCTCTTACGAGTACCAGTCAAGAGGCGAGCGGCGGCATTCTGGACCAGCTGAAGGCGCTTAATGGAGGACTGGCTGACTCCAAAGTAAAGGGCATTGCAGTAATCGAGCCGGGATGTGACAAAGGCGTGAATTACTGTCTCAAAGTGTTCATGAGAGAGGAGAGGTTTTATTTTGGCCAGCTGTCTAAGGTGAAAGAAGCTGGATTTAACAACGGCACCAATTTGCCGATCAAATTTGAAATCACTGTCCAGTTTAAGGCCCAAGTTTGAGACTGTTGACTTAAGATAAGGAGACAGGGGGCCCAAGTCTACAGGATGGGATGTACAAGGGCCACTGGGACCAAATAGTATCACCTCTGTCTTCTTTTCATTGAATTTCAAGAAATTTTGTGCCATCCAGGTTTTTATTTCTTACAGGCAGGACAGGATTCACTCCAGCGACCTTCCGTGTATTATTTTTCGTCATTTATTTTTCTCCGATGCTTTTAAATATTTTTTTCAGGGTTTGATTGTTATCCCCCCCCCAAATGCATTACAATGGACATCAATAATTAGCAAATTTGGGCTAGTCAGGGAACGCCAATAGGGGAGTCAACTGTAAATAAATACTGTAGTTGAAATGGATTAGTCCAAGTTCTGATCAGCTCAGTGATCTTTTTTCTTTTTTTTAACTCACTGATCAGTTCCCAAATCATTATTGTGTAAAGCCGAATAATATATACTTGTGGTGATGTGCTATGCATGTAAAATATGTGCCCTGGCCGGATACATGGTTAGGAAAGACTACAATAGAGGATGGTCAGAGGTCAGGCGGTAGGATGAGTTCGGAGCGTCACCAGCACTGAGCAAAGGAGACGAGGATGTGGGCGTGCATCCATGTAAGGCGCAGCCGGCGGATCCTAGCAGCACAAGTGGGCTGAGAACGCCACTGGCTGCCTGCTGCCAGGATTTGTACATTCGGCGCTACCGTCACACGCTGATGGAAGCGAGGGTGATAATTGGCATACTCAAGAGTGGCTCGCTCTTTGCTTTCCAGTTGTCAGAGTAACAGGAATAGGAGACAAATGTGAGGAAAAGTAGGCGTCATTTTTTTTTCTCCAAACAGGATAGCGCTCACCCTAAAGTCTATTCCAACGGTGGCAATAAAATTGCCTCCCACAAATGCCCCGTCTTTAAACCGCAGCAAGATGCACGTCTTTCCCACGGAGGAGTCTCCCAACAGCATCACCTATCGATTAGAACAAAAGCCGTGAGCAGAGAGGAAAGGGGGCACAAAGGTGAGGTTCCAATTAAACGCAACAATGCTTTTGATAACAACTGCGATTCCTCTGTGGAGGAAATGAACATGGAGGGTTTCATGAGTCATTTTGTGTTGAACAATCAGAACACGCCATTGCACAACAACTCCAGGATGAGCGGCTTTGGAAATACCAAGACTGCTCTGAGGTGTCACCGACAAGTGGCACTGTCAGGCGGATTGGATGTTTTACAGTCAAATTCTGCCCAATTCAGTGCAGGGTCTACCTGCCTAAAGACAAATGGCTGAGGGCTATTCGTTGACAATTAATTGTTTGCAATGGAGCAGAATTGCATTAAATCACACTGAGAGCTTTCCCCCCCCTTTATAATTGGTTTTCTTATTTGCTAGAGGGGAGGGAAAAATGCAAACATCTCACATGATGACGTTCTGCAGCTGGAGCGACAACAAAACGCCTCGTTAACTTCCCCTTATCGGCGTGTGCTCCATGAAGTCCCTAATGCAAGTGCTGTTTCACTTCAACTCACCGCGGTAATTGCTCGGTGCAATTTAACTCAACTCTCCTATTGTTTGAGCATCTCGACAGTAACAGGTGTGTCCTTCCTGCTTTTGGGAATGGGAGGGGTGCAACAAGTACACCCTCAACAAATATGTGCATCGGCACATGTGGACAAAAGGAAGCTTTATGGTCTTCCGCTAGCTTGAAGAGAAATGCCAATTTCAAACTTTGGGTCTGCACTAAAACAAGACACAAACACACCACGTCTAAGCTTCTATACACTTTGTGACCACTATACCGCAATACATCTATATGACATTAGGAAAAATACACACCTTGAAGGCAATATCATAATACTCGTTAATAGAAGCGCACCGCTCCAACACATATTTGGACGTGCCGTTTCTAGACTGCTTTCGCGTCAACGGTGCCTTCCTGGTGGACATCGCGATGGCAAATGATGCGTTCACGAAGCCAAAGCCACTCGAGTCGGAGATGTAGTCCAGTAAGGACGCACACAGTGTTGTGTGGATCGGTGTATATGTTGAGTGTAGATCTCAGTCTGAGTCTCCGCCAGTCTCCAGCCCTTTAGCTCGCATGCTGTGCGGTCCCAAAAATGATGATCACCAGGAGGAAAAAATGAAAAACGCTTCAGCGTTTAGTTACCCCCCAAAAATAAAATAAATATAAAGAAAATAAATGCAAGGGGAAAAAAACGCGAAGGGGCTAATTCAGAAGCATCGAGCAGTTATGAGAGCGGAAGATGACACACGGGCGGAAACATTTCTCTGCTTTGCATCCTGGCGTGGGCAGACGATATGAATTGACGAAGTGTGCGCGGCGCCAGCGTGCGAGTGCGCGCACGCACGTGCGTGAGCGTGTGTTTTCATGAGTGAAAAATCATTTGGTACAGCCCCGAGGCTTATATTGTACCCAAAACAGCTGAAGGTGTCAGATGAGACGATAGATGACTCATTCATGCCACAGGTGTTGTCCATATATAAAGAGCATACAATAGTCTGTTTTATTCTTTACCTAATTCATTTGAACGCCCCTTGTGTTGGAACATTTCATTCATGACTACAGTGAAGCTGTCACAGTTACCATCTTTCATTGGTTATTTCTGCCCCGAATCATTTCCCTCTCTCTTGTTCTTTTTAACAGACGACCAATCGCCAACATTTGCTCTCGTCAAGAACAGATTCTATTTAAAAAGACTCAGTTAGTTAATTAACATGTCGTACGTATCAAATCTTTTCAAAAAGGGTCAATTTAACAATTCAATGTGCAAGCATTTCCCTACAGTGTTTGGCTCCCCCTAGCGTTCGTAATAAAAAACACTGATACCAATTTAGCTCTGGTTGCACTTTTGACCACCCTAGAATCCAAGAAATGCACTGAGAAAACACAGGGACAGGGCCAGACTATCATGCTGCAAAAGTACATTGTGAATTGTTTAATTTACTTAATGCATTTCATATTACATTTACAACAAAAAATGCGACAATACAAGTATGGTAATCTAAAATAATGGATTTTAAATAAACAAATAGACACTTGTGGAGCATCTTCTGAAAACAAGTTGGCAACACTGATGGTGCTGATTGAGTGATTTGGGAACTGACTGGCTTCATTCCATATGAAGAAGAGTAGACTAAACATAAAACCTCTGAAGATATTCCACTATTACACTTAAATGCTGTTTGATCAATATTGGACAAACATCAGGAACGGTTCCCGTAAACTCTTGCTGTTAACATTTCGTGAGATGTGCCACCTGACCAAATGCGAGTCAGTATGAAGAGAAGACCGTGATCTTTAAATGTCAAAGCTGACAAATATTTATGCAGCAAAATACCAGCAGATGGTCGTCGGTTACGACATTAGATGCACTTGGGCAAACATAAAACTGCATTCACAAAGGTATTCCCTTCATGTTTTATACGTGTCATAGGCTCCATTAGAACACGGTCCCCAACCGCCGGTGCGCGGACCGGTACCGGTCCGCAGGGCATTTGGTACCTGGCCGCACAGAAAGAACTTGCCGTAATTCCGTTTTATTTATTTCGGAATACGAAAGATGTTTTATTTTGAAAAACTACCGGATTCTCCGTTACATCCGTCTGTGTCATGCTTGACTCACTACAAGCAACGCTTCTCGGTCACGTGACCGATTACGCTCAAAATAAAACGCTGGAGCTCGCAAAATGAATAAAAAAACTGCTGGAGATCGCAAATGATGGCGGCCTTAAAAATACGTTCGAGACAACTGGAATAAAGTTAAGGCTGAATGCTCTGAGTGTTGTATCCGAAAAACGTGAGGACACGACTTACTTTTTCAACGGTTTTTATTCAACCGCCGTAACAGGTGTCAGTCGTCACCCAACCAACCGATGCTTTGCGACACTGCCGTAACATCGTGTAGCAGTATGGTAAACGGCCATATGCTACACTGAGATCGCCACAATATCACTTGACTGTTGCTATTTCCGACATCCTACCTGTGTGAGGTGGGGAGTTTCTGCAGCAACGGCGACTCAAAAAAATTACGAAGTAGACTGGACATAAACCACACACTTGAGGTGTCATTGTCTCCTATTACCCCGAGATGGGACCGTCTGGTTGCAGAAAATCAAGCTCTGGGCTGTGGTGAGTCGTCATTTTTATGCACTTTGAATTTGCGTTGTATCGTATTTTGAAGGCATTAAACATTACCATAGCGATCAAAGTGTTGCGGCCAGATTAGACGCTCCTTGTGTTTAGTATTATATTTCGAAAACACCACAGTTTTCATGCAGCTCATACCATATTATTTTGTTGTATTAATCCGCCACACCTTAAATGTCGGTCCCTGAAAATATTGTCGGACATAAACCGGTCCGTGGGGCAAAAAAGGTTGGGGACCCCCTGCATTAGAAAAGCATTTTCATTACAGCTCGAGCTTTGCATCTTTGGTATATATTTACCAAGTAATGACTTGTTGGCAGATATTTACAATTTTTCTTATGCAAACATGAAGAAAATACAACACACAAATGTTGCAATGACACATTTATAGGTCCAATCATTGCCCTTGAAGCTGGAGATACACATCAAGCACCTTGAAGCTTGTCTAAAAGCCAAAGCCCATTATTGACATTCTCACACTCCGCCATGCTGCTCGATAAACGCAGTGACATAAAGCCAAGTTGCCACATCATCCACGACACTGAGCCATGCCGCTCGTCGCCCCCCCCCGCCCCCCACGTCAAAAAGCATCTCATCCTTGTTGAAAACGGCACTGCAGCCACCACCCACAAGCCAACAGACTGCTTCCACACCGTTCGCTCTTGCAGCCCTCATCACAATCGCAAAATCATGACAGCAGCATAATTATCCTTAATAACCAACCTTTCATCAAGAACCCCCCAACAGGATATTGAGAACAGTAATGAATGCAGTGAGAAGATGAAGCTTCTTAGAATGACTGGTCCATTTCTGTATTCATTTAAGAGACTCAAACACTCTACAGTGAATTGAAAAATACCCCCCACACACAAAAAAACAGGCTTCTGTTATGTCATAACTTGAGTCCAGACAGCCTGCTGTGAAGCCCTGTCCTTCTCATCACTCAGATGAATGTAGCAGCTTGTGTGAGGGTGGGAGGTGAATCTTGCAAAACAAACTCTTGATGAGTGAGTGCGTGGCAGGAAGTGCGCTCACTGTGAAAGCGATGCCCACGGTGGTGGAGGTGAAGGATCCGGAGATTAAATTGCCCTGGTGCGAGAGTGGGCTTTTCCATTTTATAAACTGGGCATCAAGATCTTTTTTTTTAATTGAATTGTCCCAGTGTAGTGAAGTGTTTGACATCACATGGGAGGATGCAGGCAACTGTCAGTGTTGTCGCCATAGTTATGGTTTCGTTGTGCCTGACATTGAACAGCACCCCTTCCTCTGACCTTCTTTTCCTGCCATAAAAAAACAAAACCAAAACCTTTAACGTAAGTGGTGAGGCGCATTTGGTACTTGGGCCATTAGTAGGGACTTTACTGACTTAATGCACTCTTACTACTCCATCCATCCATCTTCCTCAGCTTATCAGGGGTCAGGTCGCGGGGGCGGCGCCTTGTGTGGGGAAGCCCAGGCTTCCCTCTCCCCAGCCACTTAGTGCAGCTCGCGCTTCCATACCAACTCGCATTTGACCACCAGCAAGCCTTTGGCAAAAAGATGACTTCATATACAGAGTTCAGGTTCATTTCGCATTCTCAATTCTCAGCAGCTTAGAAGCTGGATGTTTCCATGGCAACGCAAAATTAGATTCCTTCAGAGCATGCCATGTATCTGAATTGTCGGGGCCATTGACGAGGGACATAATGACGCTCATAATAGTCCTAATGAATGCAGCAGATGAACACATTCACTTGGTTGGATTCATTGTGAAACATTATCTCATTTATACTGAATTATTTTATGATTTCGTGCAGGTGACTAATCTAACAGAAAAATGGAGTGCAAATTGTCTTGTAAGGGGGGGGCAAATATCCAAGAGATTTTTATAAAACAAAGAAGCCCAAACATTGATATCTGTGTCCTTTTTATTGACTTGTTGGAGACTCACGGTGTACACAAGCCCACCCCGAAGACCTCCTTAGAGTACCAAAGCAGCAAGGACGGAAAACTCAACCTCTCCATCACTGACCAGGAAATAAAATCGAAGTAGCTAAAACCACAAGTTTTGATACTAGTTTAAAATTGAAAAGACGCATTGACACACTTGTTCTCAAACAGTACGCAGTATAAAAAAATAACATCTGCAGTTCTCTTTTTACAGACATGGGGCTTCACTGAAGCAACTGCACTGTGCAAGGTATACAAGGTCACTTGAAAAACACAATTTTTAAGAATAACAACAACAACAAAAAGAACACATTACATGTGTTAACATTGCAAACTAAGATGCAGACCGGGCAGGCAGAAATTGCACATCTTGGGACCATTTAACCTGCAGTAAACAAGTCATCTCAGTCAAATAAAGGCAGCTTCGATTTATCTTTCGAGAATTCTAAAAACACAAAAAAATAAAAGCATACAGTGTTTACCCTTTCTGGTCAGAGGACTTGAAGTGTTCAACCAATGGACGGGCGTCGCGAAGTGTAACAAGACTTTGAAATTCCCTTCCTACACTGGCGTCAAAATTAGCGGCAGTGCTTATAGAAGAGATCAACCCACGTTTTTGGATCATGGGGACATTGAATGAAGGCATCTGCCGAGTTTCCAGACACTTTCTGGGACCACAAAGAAGGTTTTTAGCATTCACACCAAATACCTTTTGAAATGTTAGAACATGTGTACATGTGTAAAACTAATATTTAGCAAAACAATCAAACAGATGAATGAGACAAAGAATCAATATTTGCGTCGTGAGTGTCCCACAACTTTTGTCATCACAACGTAATCAACTGAATTTTGCGCAACGGTATAGTGCATTGCGACTGTAACAACGTTTCCAATATAAAATGCTTCAAAATAAGCATAACACGACCCACAAGTTTTGTTCCTGTCTTCAGATGAGAACAAAAACAGGGCAAGAAGACTGTGGTTGAGCTCAAACTGCATCCTGACCCTAAAGTCGAGAAAAACTGACCATTTGTGAAGGGCGATGTTTCATTCGCCTACTGGTCTCTGGTCTCAGAACCATAGCCGTTTGTCAGCAAGGAATTAAACAATAATAATGCATCAGGCATTCATACCATCCTGCAAACCAAAGAAAACTCCCTGGGCTCGCAATCGTCAATGTGCAAATTTCCAGCATTCACCTCTCGCAAGTCATTTCTACTGAGAACGTTGTGACTCTTCAGTGCAAGATGTCATGTTGTTTTTGTGGCCTTCAGCTTGGAGCCAAAACACCTCCCACGCGCAAAGGTTCTCGTTGCTGCTTGAAGCATCCAGCACAGGCATCCTCTTCCTCTAACAGCCCCCCCTACTGGGGCTACCTGATTCTCCCGTCACTTTTAACTGGGCCCAGTTCAGACTTGGGGTCCGGGGACAGGGAGCTCCATGTCGTTTTGGAGCACGGCACCAAGGCGGTGCAGGATGAAGTCTGCGTGGCGCACATGTCCCCGATAGCCCAGAAGTTCGCCACACTGCGGTCGACCCACGCTTCAAGGGGCGGGCCCACCAACTTGGCGTTGCGTTGCGCTTCCAGCATGGCGGGCTCTTGAGGCGGCAGCTTCAGGATGGAACTCAACTGCTGGAAGCTCTGCTCCAGATACAAATTTCCCGGCGGACCTGCGTGGAGCCAACTGTCCTTGTCTGTGGGCAAAGAAAAAGAAAGGGCAATGACAATTATTTTATTTTGATGGGTGCTGAAAATGTACTAAAAAGGATCAACCGCAGTCAAATGCCATGAGATGAACAACAATCCAGAACAATCTCCTTATAGGAATGCATTCCTTCATTTTCTGTCATTGTGATGAAGATCAACTACGTGGAATTCCATGCAAGTCCCTGATCATGTAGTATGGCGTGGCTTCAGTTTCCACAAAGTGACTGCTGAATGCGATTGTTTCTCCAGACATTCCCTGAGGGTGGCAACCACTCCACTGTGTCGTCTATGTTCCACCAAAGTTAGCTTTCCCTACACCAGGGCAAGCAGTATAGAAAATAGATGGATGAATGGAATTGTGAAAAAATAGAAAATTGGGAGGACATTTCTAAGCCTTCCTAAACACGAGCTGGATCTTAGATCATAAGCTGCTCCTGTAAAGAATATTCTGCCATCTTGTGGTGGTTCTTTGAACTTCAGTCTTGCAGCTTTCCAAATGCAAAGCCTTGGTCACAAATTATTGGATACTTTCATGTTGACTAGGATGTGCACAAGAGTTATTTGTGGGATTTGATTTGATTTGAGCCGAATAAACAGAAACTAATAATAATTTTTAAAAATAAATTAAAATAAGCCTCACCTTTGCGCAGTGGCTCCTTATCTTTGAAGCTCAAAGGCATGACGAGAAAATGAACTTGGGCCACGTGCTCCCACTGTTTCAAGACACGTACCATCCAAACGCCAGGCCGTAGGGGGCGCTGCAGCGGTGGCTTGTACTGGGTGTATTCTGCGTCCGCATCCACTGTGATGTCGTAGGAAGCCGCCACCACCTGGGCCGGGTCAATCCACACGATAGTGGCCGTGAGGTTGGGTCCTCGGGCCCATTTCTGAACTGCGAGCGGTTCATCCAAAGGTCCGATGATCCCGCCAAAATTACGAAATACTCTTTCCTTTGGATCCCATTCTGTGCCGATCTGTTCGGGAAAAGGATCAAAGGTTTATAAATACGTACTTCGTGTTGGTATTCCTTTTTTTTTTTTGTGTGTGTGAAGTAATAAGAGCCGAAAAGAACAGCGTTGAATCCCTTCGACGCGTATCCCCTGAGTGTGCTCACCTCAATGTTTTTGAGCCTTTCAAACTCTTTCAGATTTTTCTCAAGCACCAATGCCGCCTGGGGCACAGCCCACATCTCGATTTGCTCCTTGACCTGTGTTCCCACAGCTTGAACCTCCTGATGTATCATGTACCCTTGAAAGCGGTCATCATAGAAGTACAAGTGCACTGACGAAGGGTAGCCAATAGGTTCAAACCTGTCTCGAAAAGAAAAAAAATATGTAAAAGAAACCCCAAAACATCTGAATCACTTTATAACTCCAAAAGTTTTCCGCACCTGCAGGCCTCTTTTCCGCCCTGAGGTGTCGCAAGACTTTTCAGGCCCAGGCGAAACAAAGAAGCGTGAGCGGTGAGTGCCACGTCAGTGAGCGAGCCCACGCCATCCATCTGCTCAAACTGGTTCTCCCAGTACGCCTTAATGGCAACTGTTCCTGGTGCATACTGGCCATACAGGTGGGTGTCCAGGATGTCAATGGCTTCCTGGTTTACCGAAGACTCAAATTTGCGTGCAAAGAATGTCGGTCGGGACAATTGCTGTGGTTAAAAAAAAAAAAAGGATGAAGACAATCAGTGGTAACAAAGCACGTCAATGCTGTATTGTGTTGTGCTGACTCACTCACCTGGATGCGAATGAGATCTTGTGGTTTGAAGTCATTGGGAGAGCAGCCACACCAATCCACAATGTGCTTGTACTGGCATTTACAGCCCAGTTTACGATTCCAGTTGGTCACACGAAGGTTGTTGTCCACCAGGCTGTCGCACATGTGACTGTTTCCCAGCACGGTGTGGAAGAAAGACTGACAAGAGAGCGGAAAGACAAACTTAGTCATATAACAGGATGGTGGCTTGTGGATTTTACTTTTAAAAACTCTTGGCATAAAAGCTGAGTTCGATCATGATGTGGGACTTCACCTTAAGGATTTCCCACGACACTTCCTGTTAGTTTCAAGAACGACATGGACGCACTGCTTCATGTATGCAAGATCAATCACGTAACAATACTTCATGTAGTCTAACAAGACCTCTGAGAATAAAAGCGCATGGTCAGAGGACACAAGCGAAGCTTCCTTTTTTTTCCCCCGTGCACGATTCACAATGGAGTGCCACGTTATCTCGATGCCGAGCTAGGCGGAGGCGGAGCCGCGTCGGACCGTGAGGGCCCACCTCTGGCCGACTCACCTCAGCGGGGAGCAGAGTATAGGAATAGAACCGCTTCAGCCCCGACACCAGCTCGTCCTGGGAATTGATGACATACTCCACAAAGCGGCGGGTGAGTGCAAACCAATCCGAGCCGCCTGACACTTCCAGGCCCTGCGGGATGTTGCGCTCTCCCAGGCGCCACATGTGGTTGTCACACTCGTGGAACAGGCGATCGAGGCCCTGCTTCTTAATGAACCTTGAACACAAAGCAAGTTGCGCTGGTTGATTGGGGAAGCATTTTCCAAGATGGCTTGAAGACAGATTTGTGAATGCCAGGGTGAAAGGATTTTTGTTGCCCATTGATTAGCGCCATAAGTCATGTCAACTGCTCAGAAGGTGCTTCATATTGAAGGAGACGAACTGAACTGCTTGTTGACTGTCCTTAGTTGCCCTTGGGATCTCTTACTATGCGGCTCTGAAAAGGGAGGAGCTCATCTCACCAGGCTGCGGCTCATCACCGATTGTAGATCAACAGCAGAGAATGTCATGCCAGTTTGTTGTCACTCTTGAAATCCAAGCTCAACCAGTGCGCCAGCATGGTTACATACTGTTAATTGCCGCTGACTTTTATTAGCTCCATTTTTTCCCCCCGCTTACATTTTGTTTAGTTCTTTGCAAAGGTTACACTCTATTGTCTGTTGCATTCATGTGATTACTAATTAAGAAAAATGTGACTACATTTACAAAACCATAATCTTTTTTAATAATTATGCTTGTGTAAAAGAAAAAAAACACACACAATTTTCAATTCAAATTTGCGGCTTAAACTGATGTTTTGTTTTGTTTTTTTAATGTATTTGCCACCAAGAAGCCTCACCTGGCGTTCTCTCTGCCATGGGACTTGAGGAAGTTCTTGTCTCTGTGTTGTGATAAAAAGGCCACCAGCTCATCATTAGTCCTGTTGCGTAACAGAAAAAGCAAGTGGAGTGTTAAGTGAGGAAACCACATTTAAAAAAAGATTCTTTGGAATGCACTGGTGAATACACATTTATGTAAGGAACAACTTTTTCATTCAAACTGGACATCAGAGGATGAGTACATTTATCGTTCGTCCCGTGGATGACTTTCCCCAAAAATCAGCTGAACGTGTCTTGCTTACTCATGTATTCCAAAATGAGAAGTTGAATTACAATCGTGATGTAGCACCCAAAATAGATGAGGAAATGATGCCAAAAAGATTGAGCCAACTCCACAAAGCTTTATGGAGACTTGGTCTCATCGATATGAGGGGGTTATGCGTGGTCGACATTGTTTCTATAAATTTGGCTGACCAACCTGGTGGGGAAGTCTGTGCCGCTGAGGTTGATAAAAAAGTCCCACTTCCAGTCTGTCATGGAGAGGAGGTCCGTCATGCTGCGCAAGTACGCTTTCAGCAGGCTGGCACCACCCCAGATGGTCACCATCCTCCAGGGCGTGGCACGAATATTTGGGTACTGCTGGGCTATTTGGAGGACTTGGCGATGCATGTAGCCCGACCGCTGGAAGGGGTCGGAGTATGAGGTCAAAAGTGGAAACGAGGATGGTTCATGTTGACGCGTCATGTGTTGTTGGGGTACCACGGCAATATGATGCACACACGCGCGGAATGAGAATGAAATGTCACAACACTAAAACATAAATCATAAAGCTATAAATAAGTCAGAAATGTATAAAAATAGTGGAAAACATTTCCTTGTCAAAGTGACAAGTAGGGTAAATCATCAGAAATCATACTCGGGAGAAACTGCTCAGCAGGGATTACGCAATAGAGGCAGAACATCGATGCATATGCGGAACCACTTCAACTATCTTAAAACTGCATGAGTCACGGGGAAAAATAAATCACGTTGGGAGTTGCATTTGCTGAATTAACAGCGACTTGTTTCCAGACCAACACACCTAATTAAAGTTTCTGATGTGATAAGCAGTTGACAGGAATGAATCATTTGGGGACACAACTAGATTAGTCAAGATAGAAAACACCACAAACAAACACCGCAGATATCCTTAGCCCCCGATCCATTTAAAAGAAAATACTCGTACCGCAACCGATATAAATGCAAAGTCTCAGAACTCAACCAGCAGCAGGTTGGCCTTTTGAATTCCAACGGCACGTGATGGTGGAGTCCACTAAATCCAGCTGCTAAGAATAACTTTGCTTTATTCTAATCCCCTCGCCCATGCTGTTAGAGCTGTAGGATAAATGTAACCTACATCACACCAGCGGACAAGTAAACACATTTTTTTTCAGCTCGGGGCAGCCCCGCCGCCCTCCCAAAAAAGGAGACAAAAATCAAATCTAAACTCGACCAGAGGAATCATTTTCCTGCTGCTTCATAAGAATGGTGACAGACTCCGCCTTCTTACCTTGTCTACGTGGATGTAGTAGAAGTGATCCGAGTGGTATATGGCTTTAATGAGACGCTTGAGCTGCCGTACAGAGCGGCCATGGACCATCAAGACAAAAACCACACGGACAGGGTCCTCTGCCTTGGCCGGGCTGTTGTCCAGCTCGCCAAGTGACTGAACTGCACTTGATACACCTGATGAAGGAAGACATAAAAAAAAAAAAAAACACTTTTTTTAAAGTAAAAAACAGACCGCGAGCCTTATATTAGCTGATGATGAATACTAAAGGTGCGAAGTGGGTAGCCTGCATAACACGCACACTGACTCAGATATGTGTGCATCGTGTGACGGGTTCTCACCGAGGTGGGGGCAGAATTGCGGAAGGGCATCCGGCATGAGCTGCCCGGCCTGATGCGTGCACACAATGTTGGCGATGTCCTGGCGACACTGCTGTGAGCCGGCACGATGCAGGGCAGACCACGCATCCTTGCCTTTGATCTGACATTTGGGCTCAAAATCACCATTGGGGGATTGGTGTGCCCCGTCCACGCTGCCCGGCTCCCCCGGTAAGGCAGCAGCGGGTAACCGGGCTGCCATCAAGCCATCGGCACCACCTCGCAGATCACTCAAGTTACTGGACGGGTCATGTGGCGCAACGCCATCCAATCCGGTGCCCGTTTGCCCCTGCTCGAGGGGTTTCTTAAGCCTGATTGCCGGCTTTGCTTGTCTTCGGCTGTTCCCTTTTCTTAGCGCGCTGGTTGCTGTGCCTCCTGTCCTTTCCAGCCTGCCCTTCCATCTGCCCTTGTTACTCCCAGACACCGGGTTGTGTCTTTCTAATAGCGCGCCATCCCTCTTCTGTTCCTGGCTGTTGTTGTCGGGCAGTTTAGAGCGTCTGGTTTTTTTCTATGGAGGAAAGCTGAGAGTGAGTGACAGGGGGAAACCGTAACATACAAAATCGAACCTTTTGAGCATCAATTTTGATGATCTCAGTAAACCTTAACAGTCCACATTACACTTTGCCGCAAAGATATATTTTTAGCTCGGTTGATCTTTTTTTTTTTTCTGTCCTTGTTTTTTTGGAAGCTAATCTGCACAAACATTTGGGAAGATAGGCACAGTGAGAGACATAACAAGCCCAATGAATCACCGCAGAAAGCTGAGCCAGCCCCCCGTGGCAAAGATTGCAGGGGGAAAAACATGCGCTGGTGACGTGTTCGCGCGCATTCCACACACGCAGGAAAAACAGCTTGCAAACCTCAAAGATCGTAACAGCTTGAAAATAACAATCAGGGAGCTCCACCGCCCGACAGACATTCAAAGACACCCGCGTATATACGGTGTGAATAGATGATCGGTGACTGAGTCGCATGATTGGACACGCATTCAATCATTCGGTGAGTTTGTCAGCTCGACCCTCACTTTTTTTCTTGCGTTTCTGTCAGCAGATGAGGAAGGACCTGAGCTGCCTGGTGTTCTACAGTTGCTGGGCCTACTGGCCAAAGATGACAGAGGCGGGCGAGGGCCGGAGCTTTGCGGTGGGGCAAGGAGGCAAATAACACACCAGTCGGCCCGTAAACCGCTTGCCAACCAAAACAGCACTTACAATCGCGGCCTCCCGGAAAGCCATCACGACAGCAGCAAAGAACATACAAGAACAATTCTGCCTGGTAACAAGTATGAGATGAAGACATCATTTAATTAGAGTTTACATTTTGTTTTGTTGGCTTGACGCTGTAGCCGAGAAAAAGACTTATTAGTGCTAATAAATGTGTGACATACTTTCCGAGCCAATGTCTCACGAAAGACGAACATCCTCATGTAGCTAACGTTTCACTTTTCCTTATCAGGCATTTGCGCAGCTTTTAATTAACAGCATCGTGACAAAAAGTTCTGATTCAAAGCCAGGCTCGTCAGACTTTGCTTTCCAATTAATGGGGAGGAAAAGCATATCAGCATCGCCATTCTATGAAGCGGGCGGCCGTTCCGAGCGTAAAGTTCTCGCCGATGCTGATAACGACTTTTCAGTCCTTCCCCTTTTATGTGAAAGCTTTTCATAGAACACATTGTGATGACTCGTTCTTATTAGGATGTGCTTAAAATTGACGGGCACGTCGCCGCATAATTAGATTACAAAAGAAGCAAGTTGATGCAAAGACCAAAAAGCTTTCGAGTTCAACCCACCCGTTTTGGGGGATTTACAGAGCGGGGGGAGTGGGGTTTAATTTGGAATTCTTCGGCCTGAAATTTGAGTGTTCAAACGAGCATTGCTGCGCGTGATCCTGTTGCATGTACGAGATGGAGTAAAGTGACCAATTTAGTATGACACATCAGAAAAACAAAAAGGAGTGCATACGTCTTGATCAGGGCTGCTTAATTTGGCTAAAAGCAAAAAATCCAAAAGAATGTCAAATCACATGCAAAACACAAACTTTTCATCATTCAAAGATGTTTAGTTGCCTTTCACCTCAGGTCTAAGGTAACATTCCAGAGTCTGAGAGAGAAAAACATTCTAACGTGCCACGTTGGCGCTGACTCAAGTTAGTGCTGTTCAATGGAAATCTAGAATGTCTTCTCTACCTGCATGGCTGACAGTTGTTTAAAACCCCAGTAGCATTAACCAACACACAAAACATGCCCAAAATGCCACAACTAGGTGTATTTAAAATAAAATTAAAATGAAAAGCATTTCATCTGTTAGGATTTGGACTTTGAAATTGGAGTCATGGGTTCAAATTGTTGGAGTGATGCTAGTCTGCTGGTGGCACTTTTTGCACCCTTTCCACTCTGACATTTGACCTTGCATGCACACATCTGATGTGCTGTGCGACATAAATATGCAAAGTATGTGTTTAATTTCTGTTTGAGGGATTATAATGAGTATAATAATCCATGCATCCATGCACTTTCTCTACGGTTTATCCTCATTAAAGTCACGGGGGAGCTTGTGGCTATCCCATCTGACTTTGTGCAAGAGGCGGTGTACACCCTTGACTGGTCACCAGCCAATCGCAGGGCACATAGTGATAAACAACCCACTCACATTCACATCGATGGACAGTTTAGAGCAAGGTTTTATTTTGACACTGCACATATTAAACATTACAAAAATCTCATGGCACACCACTGAACAAAGATCTCAGAAAAAAGTGTAATACTCAAGTAATAATGTCTCACTTTATGCACAAAATGATGTACACACAGATTCATTGTACCTTTTGTCATCTACTGAAAAAACAATGTACTTGTTCTGCATGTCAATGGCATTGATGGTTGAACAAATAGACATTATATATATTAAAATAAATGAGGCTCCATTATGTGAAATTGGATACGCGGTTTGGGAGTCTTCCAAAAAGCGACTATGCATTTTTTTGGGAATGTGGGATGAAAACCAGAGCGAGCACGCAGAGAATTGCATGCAAATTCCACAAAGTCAGACCGAAGACGAGATTCGAACCCCGAAAAGTGAAGCAGACGGATCATATGCTACATTCCAAGAATAATGTATGCATTGCAGCGCGATCGTAACCGTCTTTTCTTCCCAAGTACATCAGACACACAGGGACTGTTCGAGTGTATGACCAAACAATGCTGGTCAGCCAACATATCATTGGTCCTTTTTTTAAGAGTTATGTTTAGTTTGTGATTTGCCAAGTACGATCGGTCTAGTGACAGTCACGATCGAGTCCCAGCGAAGCCCCTTCTCGGCTAGCTCTGCCCCATCTAAAGTGACGCGCAGCTAAGCTAGCGGTTAGCGGCTCCAAATAAGCCGAGCGGAAATCCGTGTCATCCCGGTAAACGAACGAGTGGACCGTTGCTCACCTGCGCCTCGCCCTCTTCCAGACTTTTCAGGCTCCACACGACGAGACCTTGGATGAGGAGGATGGTTATGGCGGCGGCAATCGCGAGTTTGTATCGTCGGAGGAGCTTCTGCACTCTCGCGCTGGCCACCATTTTTTTCTTCGACTCGTTAACATGAAGTAGCGCCTGGAACGCGTCGTCGGTGAAGCGCGCGCACTGCAAGCGTTGCGCGCCTCCCCTCTCCTCAAATTGACGACCGTTCGGTTCACTTGGGAATTCGTCCTTGGCTGCTCCACTTACGGTTAATTAGAACACTTGCACAAAATGAATACGTCCTGATAAACATTAAGCCCTCTGTCCTGGCAAAATATCCTACATTGAGGTGTAAAAAGTTGCCACATTGGTAGGCTGCTTCCATGCAAGTAGAGGTACATTGTGTAGAATGTAAATATCTTATTTCAGATTTATAAGCAAGAGAAAAATAAATACCCCAAAATAAGGGCGGCCCAGTCCAGTGGTTAGGTACCGGGTTCGATTCCAGCTCCGGCCTCCCTGTGTGGGTTTTCTCCGAGTGCTCCGGTTTCTTCCCAAAAAACATGCATGGCAGGTTGATTGGACACTCTAAATTGTCCCTAGGTGTGAGTGTGGGCGTGGTTGGTTGTTCGTCTCTGTGTGCCCTGCGATTGGCTGGCAACTGATTCAGGGTGTCCCCTGCCTCCTGCCCGAAGTCAGCTGGGATAGGCTCCAGCACCCCGCGACCCTAGTGAGGATCAAGCGGTTAGGAAAATGGATGGATGGATAAATACCCCAAAACAGTAAAGTTGCTGGTGGGGAGCAGTAATGAAGTATTTTTACTTCATCACCCGTCCTAAATATTGTATTATTGGAGATTATGAAGGCATTTTCCCCCTCTTTCTCTTTTGTGGATTTGTATCTATTTTGCGTCCATTGGCAGCTTGCTTCACAATTTCCACATGTGTGCTAAATTTTGGCAAATTAATACAGTTCACGTTCTATTTAATTATTTGCATTTTGCACTGGTGTAGTTAACCATCTGAAAAGAAACTCAAGCACAGATTTACATAAACTCATAATCCCAATTCCAGGCTGAGTACTTCAGCAACCAGCCTCTCAAACAGATTAAATAATAAGTGACCATATAATCTTCACCAGAGCTGCATAATGGTGTTATATGCACACACGTTGATGTGTGAGATATTCAAAATGGAAAAGTCTAATTTATAAGGACCAAGACATCCTGCCATCTGACTATATGCATGTAAAACCATTTGTAATCACATTTATTTGAGGTAGTTTGTAGTTAATGGAAAAGGACAGTGAAATATGAGCATATTACATCTTGACCCCAAATTTAGCATTTTTTACTGAGTTCGCTCAAAAAATAATCAACAATTTATATATATATTTTTAAAATTTTCCACCCCAATGTCATGACCTTTTCTGCATGTTGTGTGTGTGTTTTTAAAAACAATTTCCCTTCAAAAGGCAAGAGATCTAACTATGGAAAATGATCATATAATCTTGCACTGCAACACTCTTTGACAGATTTCTTTATATTTTTGCACAGCACTTTAAATTACAACCTTTAAAATAAAAAATCTATGGATGGTGCCGCTCAAAAATTAAGCAAGTACGGCACCAAGGCACAATTACCAATGCAGCATCTTAGATTTTGTTAAATTGCAGAGCCATGATTAGCAATTCCACACTTTGGCCTCTTGTGCGAGTTAAACAAATCATCTCAATGCGGGACCCCCGGTTTCTAGGGTAACAGGAAACCACTTCAAGCATTCAGACCTCCGAGCTGGGATGCCTCTGTGGAAGAAACCTGAATGACAATAATCTCACGATTACATTTGAAACGTCAAAGTGATAACTCTTGGCATGTGTTGAACATGTAAAACGTTCGCAGATGTACTTTTTTTCTTCTTCTTGGAGTTAACCAACCAGTAAGCTCTCCGTAAATCTGACCGCTGCCCGGTGACGTCAGGGCGTCTTCACCGGCTCATAAACGGCGGTGGTGTGTTTACAGACTGCCGGACACTTGGAGATCCCGTTTGCAGAGTGCATGTGGACTGTCAGCCTGTTGGATTACACCATGTGGAAGGGCTCCGAAGCTTTGCGGCTGTACGGACGCACACATTTAAGAAGATGACAGCTTTGGTGTTCAACCTGATGGGTTCGGGGACTTCTCAGAAAGCAACATTAAGTGTTTTCACGGCAGAAATGTCCGCAACCGCAAATCCAACCATTCCCTCCTTTGAGATGACATCGGATCAACTCACCGTGGTCGCTGCGTGTTGTGAGTACATTTGTAAAACGCTTCGTTTGTTTTCAAACAATCTTTTTCCCTTTGTTGCATTGTGATCAAGTTTAGATTGTTTCATATAATAGCTCTCGGTGGAACAGGAGATGCCATTATATTTCTTGAATGAATTAGCACTGATGGTTTACATTTTTTTTAATGTTTAAGAACACTAGCAGGGGTGTTAAACTTTCCCTCATACAACAGTATAATCACTTGATCATGTTATTATTCTACATTTTTACAATTAATTTAATTTCAAATCCAATATCATGGACAATAGGAAGGGATTTGGTAAATCGTCAAAGTAAAAGCTTGGTGAAAATAAATGCTTGTAAAACCAGTTGAAATGCTCGTCAAGTCAGTTTCAGTGAGGAAAATGTGAACTTTTTTTCTGCCAAAACTTCACAAAAAACATGAGGTGGACATATTGTATTTGCTTTATGGGCCGCATAAAAAGGTGTTGTGTTTGATGTGGTGTGCTATCCTTTATTAGCCTTAACTATCAAACTGTAACGGTTCTTCATTGGCAGGTACGTCACAGAAAATACAATGTTCATGTATCGTATATAAACAGGCTTTCAATCAATTCAATTCCAATTGAGTCAACTTCATTTTATTTCAAGTATTGTGAAAGCATTCTTTTTTTCTTTTTTATATCGTTGGTCTTTCGCAAGTTGTTTCACGGGAGTAAAGCAAGAAACTAGACTCCAGGTTATCTGAGATTAACCCTTTCTTTTCTCCCGTTGTCACGCAGTTTCCTCCCTGGTGTTTTTTGTTGTGATTGCGGTGCTCCTGTCCATCATTTACCGCAAGGATCCTCAGTGCTGCAGATTGTGCTCCTATCAGGGGCCGCATGCAGATACGGTAAGCCCTTGGAACAACAAGAAAAAGGAAAATAAAGGCCCTTTTGTGCTGAGTGGGCTTATGAAGTGGTCTGCATGCTTTGTTTCGATTTGAAACTGCTAAAAGCCAAACTCGAACACACCATGTGATCTAAGTGTGTCGCAATTAGCAAGTGTCACATTCAATTTGCAGAGCAGTGTGATAAGTTTTATATTAAACCTGATATGATCGTTGTCTTATATTGGATTTGCCATAGCCAATTGCATTGACAATGATAAATGTGGCACTCACATCAGAGCTATTTTTGCATTGATGCAATTAAAAAAAACTGGGTTCAAAAGTTTAAACAGCAATGTACACATTTGTATTTTTGTTCAGTGTTTGTTTCAACTAAAGATATGGAATTTGTAAAGCTGCCAGTGATAGCGCTGGCGAAATGTAAACACGCCAAAGAGGTTACGCTTTCATTCTTTCTGCTTCCTCTTCCTGACTTCTTCCTCACTTCTTTGACCGTTATCTTCTTATTGCAGGAGATGAGTCACATGACTCATAGCTCCCTCACCACAACTGACAGGAAACTCTGTTCAATTACTGTTTTACCGGAGACAGCGTTTAAACGCACCAAAGAACTAACAGAGCGTTTCACCAAGAACAAACTGAGTTGAACTGAGGCTTTGGCCACATGTGGTTGATAAGAGAACACATAGCCTGGTCAAGAGTCCATCCCCATCCTGTGAGCCAAACACTTGACATCATTTAGAATAACTTGCAGGCGGATTTTAAATGTGACTGAAGAACCACAAAGCAGATATTGGATTTAATTTGGTGTTTTGCTCTCAGCCCTGTTTTTGAAGAAGAGTGAAGACCAGACAAGGGAAACAAACGCAAATGCACTTGTTCATTGTGTGGCTGTGGCACATTTCCATGTCTTCGACTTCATCGTCACATACCTTCCCCTGCTTCAGTTTGCACCATGAATAGTGGACAGATCCTACTGTGGGTGTTGGGGACGCGAGGAGACAATAGGTCTCCTTTTGAGTTTGCGCCGGTGAAAAAGGCACACTGCCCTTGGGATCCTCCCCCGACTTCAGTGCTGATTTTACACGGTTGTGCTTTTTCACACAAGCTGAGTCAATGGCTGAGACAAAAGGACAACTCTGCTTTTTTTTTTCTCTCTTTCCCGTTTTTGCCTCTTAAAATTATGAGCCAGTGAGGGAAAATTACCCCTGACATTGTTATTTTTAGTGTCATCTTGGTCTCTCCGAAATGATTTGACGGCTATGGCAAAGCTCATTTGCGTGCATGCCTTAAAATATAGGTGATGCCATGGGGCATCATGGCTTGCGAAAAGTTTAATAATTCCACGCAACCCGGAATTATCATATGAAAAAACCTCCACTTGTGTTCAGATTTTAACATCCTGCTAAATTTAGCCAGACAACAAATTGACTTTGCTGCCCTAAATGACATACATGGTCATAATGTGTAGTGGAGTGTGCTCGTTAAGCGGTACCTACCGCAGTTAAAAGGGGAATGAAGAGATGCTGAAAAGGCCACACTGTGTGGTTTGTTGCCTAGGGACTCAGATGACACAGTAGGACGCCATATTGTTCCCTACACAAAGGAGACTCATTTAGACACAAGACAATTACCTCGTTTTCCTCGCAGGCTTTTTTCCCCCCTCAAAAGATGCCAACACTTCATATAGTGAGACGTTGACAGATTGTGATGTAAAAGGGGGTGGGAATGGGAGGGGGCATGGAATTCAGAGGGTGGTGGTCTTATAGATGAGATAATTTATGATATTGCTAAAGTGGCTGGTGTCCACAGTGATTAAACAAGGCATGAAAATCAGGCCAAAAGGAACAAAAATCTGACAGTGGTTAGTCAATTTATTGGCTGACAGATGTTTTTCCTTTTTTTCCCCACATGCTTTTATCATTTCTTGTTTTGCAGGATGCTCCTCCTCAGTTCTACAGCAGCAGACAGACACTGGTGGGATCAGCTTGTTTAGAGCAGACGCGCTTTCCAGATGCCAGCGTCACTGATGTAAGCGTATTGTTCAAAGAAGCATTGTGCATTGTGAACGTCATTATTTGTAAAAGTGCAATTTTAATCTAGCTCTTGTATTGGATCTTGTTCAGCATTGTGCAACCTAATGAAGAAGAGAGTGAATGTGTGTCGTGTTCAGTTTATTTTTCAGCGTTGTCCAGGAACGCTGCCTTAGGAACATAATTTAAAAAATCAAACGTGAACCTTGAAGTATAAGACAATCAACAAACATTGTGGCCATTTCTGTGAATATGGCTTACGGCTCCGGCATACAATTTTCCAAAAAATCATTAAATAAAGGAAAAATACATGCATCTGTTCCTATTGATCACATTGCATTACTTTTTGCACGGAAGCTGACTAAATCATCACAAGCCAATCTTCCTCATAATATACACCCTGTATGCACTTTTGAAACAATACAATTATCATGTCCCTGGATAGACTCATTATTCATATTAAAGTTTCCAAGAAACATATGTGTTGTGGTTCGGTTAAAAATGGCTGTCAAGCATTACCTGGACAATCATTGGCCTATGACAACACGTGTCGTGTGTCTCTGTTCCCGAATAACGACCTTGCTGTGTTTTATGGCCCGCATGTGACAATATGTGCAGGGGAGTCAGCTGTTCTATGTCGGCCTGCCCTCCAGCTACAGTCTTCCCTCTCTGGAGGCCCCCCTGCCTCGGCTGCCCTCCTACGAAAGTGTCCGAAAAAAGGATCGCCAGAGGCAGATCCACATGATGATTGCAGACCGCTTTGGCCTCAATGGGCCCATTGAGACGGAGGTAAGGATGCGTACAACTCGATGCAGACACGCTTGCTGGATGACGATGGAGTCTTATTTCACGTTTTATGTGAAAAATTGGAAATCAAGATGAAGTTGCTCCATCATTATAATAATCATGACGCTTATATGGCAGCCCCTCAGCTTGGGCGTTCAAAGGGCCTATAATCATAAAGTATTGTATACACGACAATCAGAGCTCATTTGAAGACAGATTGCATTCAGGGCCCAATACGCAAAACATGCTATTAGCTCATCCGACGCTCATTGCCGGCGGTCACGTTTCAAGGTTTTACAGTGTTGATCTTTCGCTGAACTTTTGACTCTCTTGAGCAAACAAGGTAATGACAAAAAGGCACATAATTAAAGTCAGCACACAAGCAGTGTCCAAGAGACACTTTTTTTGGGCCCACAAAGTGCTCATCTTTGGTCTCTTATTGTCCAACATTCTTCACAGCCACCTCCATCATATGAGGAGAGTGTCCGTCAGTCTGTGGAGCTTCCGTATCACATCCTCTCACCGAGTTTGGATGCTTCGCCCACACTGAGTGACCACACCGACTCTGCACCTGCTGTTCAAAATGAGGCACCTCGTCCAGACAACTTTGAGAGCAGCGACAATGTTCTTCCTGTATGATACTAACTGAGTCCGGAAGACGTTTGATGAATGAGAAGAACTGGACAAACGGGTGGAATTTAAAAAAAACATAAAACGGTTTGGAACATTCATCACAAATGTGCTGATTGAAATACCTCAAGGCTGACTTTGGGATATGAGGAGCTGGGCAACCAAAGAAGAGCTGCACACATTTTTGTGCAACACACCATGAAAAAGACTACATGATGCTGGTACAACTTGAATAAGATGGTGAAATAGAGACTGCATAAAAACTGTGATCCGAAGGACTGAAAATGCCAAAAAAGGAGTATTGGGGATTTTTGGGGTCATAAAAATATTGTGTCTGTGAAAGTTAGTTTTAGCTTTGCTGTTTGTACAGGTTAAAAAAAAACATACTTTTTTTCTGATTTCCATTTGTAGTACAATTTTTGAGGGGACACAACCTTCAACCGCTCATAAAATAATTGGGGGACAGCACAGATGTTTACATTATTTAATTCATTCAGAAGAAAAACCACAAGATAAATGGCAATCAAATTGTACTGGTCAACAGCAGATGTATTTTTGACCATGATTTAAAAAATGTCAACATTTCAAATGTCAACATATCTCAATATAATATAATATATATATATATATATATATATATATATATATATATATATATATATATATATATATATATATATATATATATATATATATATATATATTTTTTTTTGGGATTGATTAGAACCTTGATATTGGCCTATTTTAAACAAATATCTCGACATTTGCAGCACATGTATTGACATTTGTTTGTATTACAGCAGCATCGTGACAATACCAGCGCTGATATCGATGTTCAAATTATTTGCTATCGATATTAGCACAGGTACTTATTTCATAGTAGACGGTGGCGACCTCATCATGACCTCAGAAACATGGCTGCCAAACCTGCCTATAGTTATGCCGGCAAACGACGGGGAAAGCCGAAGTTCTCCGAAGAGCCGAGCGTCAGTGAGATTCGTAAACAAGGTCGGGCGCTGCAGCACGCAGTGCAACTAATCTTTTGCGCGAGGATAGGACGAACTGAGTTGCTTCCTGTGGCGTGCGACAAGAAAGGTAGGTAATGCGTGTTTCACGACTAAAACTGCATAAAAAAAGTTCGATGTACGAGCTCTTTTAATGAAGATAATGTGCATAATGTGGAGGCACGGTGTTATATTGCGCATTTAGTGCAGTCGCCAGTCAGGTGCGTAGACGTCGCTCGGGTACGGAGAGGAAAGCTGCATGGTCATTGCGTGCACATTAATAAACATACGTGTTTTTCATCTGAACATTTTTGAAAGATTTCCCTAAAAAGTATATGGGAAATATATATATATATTTGCATTTTCTTTCAGGATTGTCACGTTACAAATCTTACCCTTTGTGACATTCATCGGGAAGGACTCCCACCACAGGCAGACAAGATGTTTCAATGTTTTCACTTCATTGCTGAACCCATCAAAACCATGACAGTCAAAATAAAGGTAAGTCAGTCCTCCAGAAAGTGCGCCAGTGTTTAATGTGTAAACTGAATTTGCTTTTGGCCCACGGGTCACCTTGATGAATGAGTCAGTTGATCGAATAGTATTTTTAAGTATTCACACACACACACGCGCGAGCACACGCACACACACACACACACGTGAGCACACGCACACACACACACACACACACACACACACACACACACACACACACCATTACCAAAATATTATTATCCCAATCATTATCATGACTGCATTCCAGAAAATGACAATTTTGGATTTCTAATTAATGTTGTGGTGCTGCATGCAATTGACTCAAAAACAGAGAGAGAGAGAAAGAGAAGGTTGCAAGAGAGTTGCATTTCTGGAATTAGTGTGGCGGTGAAACGTGGCACAAAATGTGATGGGGATGGGTTTTGTTCTCCGATGACAGGTAAACAGAGTGACAGAATCAGTGTCTTTGATAGCTCCTTACCAGTCTGACTTGAAATGAAGGCAGCAATTATACTACAGTCGGCAAAACTAGCTTTTAATGGCACCTGAAGGTTGCTTAACTTGATTTTTCTTTCATTAAATCAATTAATTTGCGCCTGGAGAAAAAAAACACAAACGCAGTAGCTCTCAAAATACCCCGGTGTTATGCGGAGCTCGGGGGTATAACCTAAGCCTTTCAAAAAATTAATTTATTCTAGTTTGCACAATGTTATCTTTACAAATGGAGCACAAAAACTGTAAGATCGTCACTTCGTCAGCACTCTTAAAGTGCTCAAAGCTCTTTCTATGTCAACTTTCCAACCCCAAATCTGTTACAGACAAATGTCCCCGATTTGCCTTTCAGACATCGAGCATCAAATCCAAGAAAAAGAAGACGCCAGCTTACTTGGATGAAGAGCAGCTACTTATTGTGGAACTGGCTCGAGATCTTGGCCGAGTGTGCCAGGTGTAATTGACACTTTCTACACTGTTTATGTCATTATAGTCAACTTGTGACTGCATGTTGCAGTGGTGTCAAAACAAATCAACTCGTGTAGTTGTGTCTCTTCAGATGTTGTAGTAATGTGCCCTGTCAACTCAACCTATGCATCAGTATCTTCCAATTATAATGATTTACCAAAAGAGAGCACAAATGCCTCTGCGATCTGTCCTATTTTGTCTCGTTGCTTACCAAATTTCCACCTATGTGGTCATGGAAGCGCATTTATTTCAATGCAGGGAGGAATACATATTTTTTTGGATGAAGGTGTTTACTAGGTGGTAGACTCTTAGCACCTCTGCAAACTACAGCTTCACCATTGTATGCTCTTGTAAAAAATTTGACACATGGTCGTATCGACGATGGTAAATGTACCGGTAATTACTGCCAGGGATTATCGATTTGCAGAATGTTATGTTTTCTAGGACTTGCATGACCAAAGGAGATGATGATGAATTACCAGAAATGAATTCATGAAATCAGATATGAAATGAGAGTCAAAGCACAGTATTTATTGCAAAACTGACCTTAGCGGATTGTGTGATTTTTTTTTCTTTTCTCTCCACCAAAACCACCACTGACTTGCTTCTCTATGTCCACTGAAGAGTGCATCAATCCTGGAGCACATCTGGAACAAGGATGAGACTTGGCCAACCCCTCTCTGCTGGGTCTTCATTCTCGAATGGGCATCCATGTTAGGGAGAAAGGTACTTATTCCGAGTAAATGGTCCTTTTATGGAAATTTGAGACGCGATCCATCAGGAGTGGTTCGGGGTTCTACACCACATCTACCCACAGTAACACATGTGGCGTGACTTTTTGTCCGCAGAAGAGGCCCATGCAGACCGATGGCTGGCCAGAAACTGATGGTGACGAAAAGCGTGATCTGACTAACCAGCAGGACATGCAGAAGGCTAAGTTAGACCTCCTCGAATGGATGAAAGACCTGAAAGTTCAGCCTGAGGCAAGGAGCTTGAACTGATTTTGTTCCTCCCAAATTTCCATAGCGAGTTAATTCGACGCGCGCTTCAAAAAGTATTATAATTGATTGTGATGTAGCAAAGCGTGCGGCCGGGGGAAACAGTGTCAAACATCCTGGAGGACTTGAGTTCGGCTTGGCGCTGGGGCCATGTGCCAAACCTTCTGTGTGCCATGGAGCTGGTTTTGTGGACTGTGATGCTGCAGGATTCAGATAAGGTCGGTACATATTTCAATTGATAGGTATCATAGCAAAGACTGAGCTTTCGTTTTGTACCCGCAGGATACAGTCCCACAGCAATGGTTGATGTGGAAGCAGAAAACAGAGATTGGTAAGAACAAAATGTTAGATGTGTTTATTTTTTAGGTATGTATCTAATGTATTTATTTTCGTTTGTTTTATGATGATCTTACCATCTTTTTTTGCATTTTGTGCATTTTTTTCAGGTGCTGTACCTTACATCCCTCAGCCAGGTCAGTGGTCTGTTGATCGTTAGACAACCACCTCAGGTGTACACTTACCTAACCGTTTCTAGTGTTGAAACATATTCAAGCACCACTTCATTGGAATAAAATGTGCTTTTTTCTGGGCAGTATGGGAATGGATCACAGATGCTGCAGGTACAGTGTTAATCCTATCAGCGTTTATATTATTATTAACCTTACCTAGCCTATCTTGTTGTTAATTCAAGAATTGTATGTTCTGTGTCAGTGGAAGTGACTCTGAACCAAGATACAGCCAATCCTGATCTTCTCATCTCGGGTGATGAGAAGAGGATGCGTTGTGGCTTTGAGAGGAAAGATATCCCCAATTACCACCAGCGCTTCGATGGCTGGTGGTGCGCTGTTGGAATGGTAGGCTATGAATCGGGCCGCCACTACTGGGAGGCGGAGGTGGGTGAGCGAGACTGGCGGCTGGGCGTGGCCAAGGAGTCCGCTCTGAGGAAAGGTTTCAAGTCCCTCAACACTGACACGGGTTACTTCACCCTGCGTCTGGAAAGGGGCACTGAGCTTAAGGCACTCACCGTGCCCTTCACTGCCCTGCCGCCAGGCCTCATCCCTCGAAAGGTGGGTGTTTACCTCGACTACGATGGTGGCCAGCTGTCCTTCTATGACGCGGACAGACGTGTCCACATCTACACTTACAACGAGCGCTTCCGAGAGAAGCTCTTCCCACTGTTTGGCACAGTGGAGATCATTAATGATCTGGTGATCAGGACTCCTGAAGCCAAAACCCAATGTCTCTGCGCCACATCCTGCCTGTGGGGTTGATTTCATACCTTGTCAACCTTTCCTTCAATATATCCAGTATATATCCTATTAAGGAATATAAAGGTTTCAAGGTTATGCAAATATACTAATCACTGGGAGGAATCAAAGATCCTGCTGTCCGAGCCCATTGTTGTGCTTACAAATCGCTTCAAGGTGTGACCACTCTCTATGCTGCTGCTACTTTCCTCATTCCTACAATCAAATTGAAAACTGTGCTCACATATTTGGTGTTTGGAAGGAGAACTGTAGAATATACATTGTCGTGTACTGTAATAGTAATCATATAGTGAATAAAGCAAATTCATGATGGTACTTGCTGTCTCTTGTTTAATTTAACAGGTGTCACATTAACAGTTTAGTAATTATAAGGATCATCATTGTTCGCGGTGGAATGCCTAGTGACAAATACAAAATAAATGCAGACAAAATATATACAGTACAAAATAATAGCATAATCACAAATATAAATATTATTTCTATTCTGAGAAATACTGAGAAACTGACCATCAGTTGTGGTCATTTCAAATGACTCAACTTTTAAAGACGTCTATTAATATACAGTAAAACATAGCACCGACTCAGCGAGTGTTTTACATGGAAATTATTTTTAGAATTTCAGTAGCCTGCATTATTTTTTAAAAAGAAAATCGCATTTACGCTGTCATCATCGGAAATGCTTTTTTGTTGTCAAAAACAGTTTTATTCATTACTAAGTCTTCCAATTAAATAATTTAACTGCCAGGAGGATTCAATTCAAATCCTTCACCTATTCCAAACAAAGTTAAAAGAGGATTATTTACAGTGTCGGCGATGATGTCATCAATGGGCGACGCCGCCACTGAGTTCTGCTAATGGAGGCGCGAGTAACAGCACTAACTTTAAAACAAGCTTTAAATACCCATTTTGGGTTCGAGGACTTTAGATCTAAAGTGCAGGAAAATATCGTCAAAGCAGTTATCCAAGGTAAGTTGATAATCAAGTGCATTGACGGATTTACTCCCGCGCATGAATCTCCTCTGATTGCCCGAATTTAGCCCAGGAACAACATAAAAGGAACATACACTGTTCCTTATCGTTAGCTGTGACGATGGATCTGAAATCTTGCTGACAGGTTATTTTAGAAAGGTTAAAGATGTGTCTTTCTGCAGGTCGCAGGGATGTGTTTGTGTGCATGCCCACTGGGGCAGGAAAGTCCCTGTGCTATCAACTGCCTGCTGTCCTGGCTGCAGGAATCACTCTGGTTATTTCCCCGCTAATTGCTCTTATTCAGGTCCGTTTGGTTTCATAATCCACTTTTAAATCTGCTATAATTATTTGCCACTCACCACTGTTTCTATGTTTTTTCTTCCAGGACCAAGTGAACCACTTGAGATCCCTGAACATCCCTGCTTGCTCCATCAACTCCAAGCTCGCAGTAGGCGAGCGCCGTGTGATTCTTACAGATTTGCAGAGTGCGAGCCCAAAGCTCAAGCTACTCTACATCACACCAGAGATGGTAGCTTCACCATCATTCCAGCCTTACCTGACTGACTTGTGCTCCCGGGGCCTGCTGTCCTATATGGCAGTGGATGAGGCTCACTGTGTCTCCCAGTGGGGTCATGATTTCAGACCAGACTACCTCAAACTGGGTGAATTGCGTGCTCGCTTGCCTGGGGTTCCCTGTGTAGCACTCACAGCAACAGCGCCTAAAAAGGTCCAAGAGGACATTGCTCAGTCCCTGAAGCTGCGTCTGCCGCTGTCTTTCACTACGCCGGTTTTTCGAAGTAATTTGCATTATGACGTCATCTTCAGCGAGCTTCTTCCAAACCCCTTTGTTCACCTCCATGATTTCATTCGGAAGGCACTCGCTCTCGGTGGTGGCTCTAATGGACAGGTCGGTAGTTTATAATGCATCAAGACACGCATAGAACCTGTTGACACCCACAGTATTTTAGAAAGTAAGGTATTTGGCCCCCCAGAATCCTGACTTCTATGATGTTCTCGGACAGGGTTGTGGGATTGTATACTGTCGGACCAGAGAAGGTTGTGAAACCGTAGCCCATCAGCTTACTAAACTCGGTGTCCTGGCAAAGCCTTATCATGCTGGTAAGTCTTCTTCTACTGTAGGAGGTATGGAGAGACTGGGAATCAAGTGGTTAGTAGTACTAATTGTTATTTTTGTTTATGTTCAGGTCTGAAGACAGGAGATCGCACAGAGGCACAGAGTGACTGGATGCAGGGAAAAGTGACCGTTATTGCAGCCACCATCAGTTTCGGTATGGGTGTAGACAAGGCTAATGTAAGGTAAAGCGTTGTTGTTTTTTTTCTTTCATCCATCTTGTTTAAATCACTGTATAGCTACAGGGGGCTTTCTGTTCTGACCACAGGTTTGTTGCCCATTGGAACCTTGCAAAATCCATAGCCAGCTACTACCAAGAATCTGGGCGAGCGGGAAGAGATGGACTGCTGTCCCTATGTCGCATTTACTACTCCCGGAAAGACAAAGAGCAAATTATGTTCCTCATCAATCAGGAGGTTGCACGAAAAGGGTCAGTATGGCAACAACAACTATAGCATTAAGAAAGAAAAAAAAGCAGCGCTTCTCTTGATTTCACCATAATTTCACCATCATTTAAAAGGTGTGATTTTTTTACTGCAGGAAAAACGAAATTCTGCAAAGGAATCGGACAAAACAGCCATTACAGACTTTGAAGCCATGGTGCGTTTTTGTGAGCAGGAAAGGTAAGAGATAATGTCACACAGGTGCTTATTGGCTTGGAGCATTATAGTCAAGCAAATGTCTTTGGCAAATAGCTACCACTTTGTTTTGTACATTGACTACTACATTTTTAGTGTTTCATAAGGAAGGATTAGTTGGAAACGAACTGGGTTCATTTCCTTTTCTGTACAGCAGGGGGCAGACTTGACTAGTTAAGAAGCAAAACTGGTTTTCGGATGCTCTCCAACAGCAGCTCGTTACAATCAAACACATTCCTTCCGAATGAAGTTAAAGCAGGCAGTGAAAAATATTAGAATTTGTTCTGAAATACATCAAGAAAAAAAGCACGTTGACCTAAATCATCATGTTTTCCTAACCCAACTTCAGTTTATGTGGTGACATGTTTAATTATGGTTTGGTTGTGTCCCATCCTCTAGCCGGGAGCTCGGTGCGCCCGGCTGATTCAAGGAATGTCGATTGTCTTGATAGTCAGCTTCAGAAGGTGTGCTGAGCAGTGAGTCAGGGCATCATTGTTCGCGTCAGTTGCTTTTGAGGGCGGGGCCTCTTCTTCTGACCTCATTTGCATGAGTCCCATCACAGGTTGTCTCTGTGAGACTTGGCACCCTTGGTGCAAACCTGTTTTGAAGTTTGCCTGGTTTAAATGAACTTAATGACGATAACTGGTGTTTAAAATGGGTGTAGTTTCGATGCCTTCAAATGTTTGCCCCCTCCTTTTTGTCCCTGCGGCAACAGCAACAAGAGTATGTCGTGCAGATCAGGACGGCCATGGCAACAACCACCACTGCAGGAGAGCAAATAAACATTCAGTTTGACCAGAATCCAGATCCTTATTCACACCAGAGAGCGGAGACTCACAGATGAATGTTAAGAGGATGAAGAAGCCCCCCAGCTCGACTGGGTTGGCACTGGGCAAACTCTGTAGCTTGGCCCAAATTTTGCCGAGGAGATTCACCGCTTGGTCTTTGGGTTCCATCCTAATGAGGCAACAAAAAGCGAAGCATACATTGTCGGAACGCTCAAAAATAGTTTGCTTGGAGACCCTTCTGACATTGTCAGGGGTCTTTTGCAGGGTCAATATACTGTAAAGGAGGCCTCCCGTCATAGTGAGGCCTGCCGTGGTACCAAATCTCAACAGCAGCCCTATTCAGGTACAACATCAACATTACAATGTCACCACTAGAGGGAAATGCGATCTTAACAATTGGCACTCATAAAAACAGAAAGTGGTCAAATGTAGTTCACGTTGACACCATGAAGTGCTAATGTACTGGATGTAATGGCATCAAATGCACTTCCAGTTTGGAAAGACCTTGGCAACAGTTTGGCTTTGGCCACAGCGTCCTTTTCCTCATCTGGCAGGTCAATGAGCGTGACCTTTAGGGATAGCGCCTATTTTCGGCCAGGCCTGTTTCATCAGTTTATTTACTTTTCTGTCTGTTGAACCACAATTCAAAAGCAACGTCAGATTTTCCTTTGTTAATTTTCATCACATATTTCGTGTACCCCGGTATTATTTCTCTATATTTTTTCCTTTCCTTTTATTCTTATTTCTTTCCTTAACAGAGGGGTACCCGGAATTTTGTCCACGTGTGTGAAGGCCACTTTTTAGTATTTGCAGTTTGGCACAAAGGCCAAAACGACTCACCTGCGCTTGTCTTTGTTTCCACACACGGCACGCAAATCTCGACTGACTCTAAGCATTGACAAGTCGGTGTCGAGCAGACCGGTTGACAGCATGGCATTTCCCCCCGAAGGTCTTACCTGGAATGTGCCTTGTTTTTGTTGCCGGAACGAGCAGTTCATCATCCAGAGTTCAGATTAGCCCCCATACCGAGATTAGGAGATACAATGTAAATCTTCAGGAACAGATGATAATCTGCAAGAAAAAATACCCAGAGCATGAAACCAACACGCTGATTTTTGTCCACTTTGGCTTTTTAGGTTGAGCTCTTAGTGAGTGTAACACTACTTACTGCAGTTTGTTTTCTTCCGAAGTTGTTTTTCCAGTCCAAGCCGGGAGTCGCAAAGAGTCTTTTTAGTGTGCTTCCCTCTTTCCCCACCTCTTTTGTGGAAACACTTTCTCTCTGTCTTCTCATGGCTGCGTCAGCAGCGTCCCCCTTTCCTGCAAGGTAGTCTGCATGTTGTTAACGTGGCCCCCAGCACCGCCTTTGTTTACGTGCGTGCGCACGCGCGAGTGTATGTGAGTGTGTGTGTGTGTGTGTGTGTGTGCTCGCTTGTGTGAAGACAGACTGTTGCGTAATACGGGCTCTCACTGAGGCTTGCTTTCCCCTTATTCAAAAGTATAGGAATGTCGGTGGAAAACATGAAGACAAGCAGTTACTGTTCTCAGACACGTACTGGAACTGTCAGCACAGCCGCCTTCATTTTTCAAAATTTTTTTTCCCGGTTGAAGCTGTCACGAACTCCCCCACTAGATAGCGCAACGACACTCCGAAGCAGTCTGGCGCTAGATCTCAGCTCTCTGTTGTTAATTGTTCTGGTAGACGGGGAAATTGTCCCTCCCACGTTCGCAATGGAATGTGGAGTGGAATGGGATGTAAACAAAGGCAGCACTTAAAAAAAGAGAAAAAAAATGTGGTTAATCGCAACATACTGAATCACTTAACGCTGTTTTTGTTTCAGATCTGCAGATCTCAACACACGGTGTATACCGTGTAGATTATATTTTCTGTACATTGATTAAGTCAGTGATGAATTACTTGACGTCCCATCGTCGCCATCCGTGCGTTTTGACTTTGAAACGGAATCAATGGTCACGTGTGTACAACCCATGCACAAAAGCCATCAGAGCAAAACTACATTCCAAATAACTTGTAGACGCGTTCTGAGATTCAAATCGAGACTATATGAACTTGCCAATATGTCACCTGTCTTCTCTTTAGTTGCCGCCACGCCACCATTTCCAAGTTTTTCGGGGACCAGCCGCCGAACTGCGCAGGTGCTTGCGACTATTGTTCCAACCCGAAAGGCGTGCGAGCCCAACTGGAGGCCGCTTGCAACACCAGCATCGCCGCTCAGAGCAAAGAGCCCAGGAAGCCGTTTGGTTTTGATCAGGAGCTTTACGGAGGGGGAAAGAAGGGCTACGGCTTTGAGAGGCAAGTTTACATTTTTGACATGGATTTGCCGCCTTCACGCGGTACGGTTTGGTGACACTGTGCACCTCGTAGGTTTGAGGAAATAGGGGAAAGCATTAGTGACGACGAAGCCAAGAGGAAAAAGGAATTCTCGGATCTCTTCAAGAAGCAGATGAGCTTAAGGAAGGTAATTTACCAGCATGCGCATGCAAACTTATTTGTGGGCGCAGTGTATGTGTTTTGCCTCTCAACATGTGTTCAGCAGCTGTTGGCATCATTGGGCTCCCTTAAGTAAGGCCAGCTGTGGTATACAAAGATAAAATAAAATAATCCTCAGCCAGGGCGGCCCGGTAGTCCAGTGGTTAGCACGTCGGCTTCACAGTGCAGAGGTACCCGGTTCGATTCCAGCTCCGGCCTCCCTGTGTGGAGTTTGCACGTTCTCCCCGGGCTTGTGTGGGTTTTCTCCGGGTGCTCCGGTTTCCTCCCACATTCCAAAAACATGCATGGCAGGCTGATTGGGCATTCTAAATTGTCCCTAGGTATGAATGTGGGCGTGGATGGTTGTTTGTTTCTGTGTGCCCTGCGATTGACTGGCAACTGATTCAGGGTGTCCCCCGCCTACTGCCCGGAGACAGCTGGGATAGGCTCCAGCACCCCCCGCGACCCTAGTGAGGATCAAGCGGTTCGGAAGATGAATGAATGAATCCTCAGCCACTAGACGTGTGCCGGACAGCTCCGTAGCTGCTCCTCAGCTCGACGGGCCTGCGAGACATTTCCAGCCGCTTGCTTCACCTTATTTACAGACTTGTATCATCAAGACAGCGTTTGCTCTCAATTAATGCTGACGAGTACAAATGAACACAAGATCAGTTTGGACGTCAGGGCAAATTAGAGTCAAGCGGATGAGTCTCCCACTCGCCCCCCTCCCTTTTATATGTACAAAGAAATTACACTTATGCTGAGGGCACTAATGTAAATCGATTTTGAAGTCTCTTTGAGTGTATTTCAATTTCTAGTAGGGGAAGCCGCGACCCCAAACAATTTGATGTTCGCTGAGCGATGGTTTGTTGTCATCTCCATCTTATAATGTACAAGGCAGAATGACAGACAGGCGGAATAGTAACATTTTAGAATGGGTTTTTCTTTTGGATCATCACCTCAAATGCATCGATTTAGCAGTGCATATGTGAATCGGTCCGCTTTGTATTTAATTACAGTATGTGCACTCGTCTTATTTTATTTTTTATTTTCAGGGACTTGACAGTGAGAGAGATGACTTTATTCCTCCAGGTAAAACTTGAGTAACTATTAATAATCATACTTTATTATTATTATAATATCTATCCATGTGTTATCTGAGCCACTTATCATTATTATTATTTTTAAAAATTATGATGATGATTATTATTGTTGTTGAGAGTAATCTTCAGGCTCAATTGTTCCCTCCTGGCAATCCCGCTATAGATGCTGACTGCCCACTGAAAGAAGCGAGCAGTCAGCGGATCCCCAAGCTCCCAGTGAAGGTACACAGCACAAACACATTCCTCATAGCGATGGCATTAATTGGCACAGTTCCGGGAATTCAGTGACTCGCGTGTTGGAAGTTGTGAAAAGAGACGGCGTAAGTGTGAAAGGGATCTCGTGTATGTGGACAGCCTTCAAGGTTGTCAATTTGTGTTTCAGTCCAGAGAGCACTGCTTGACACTCTTGCAAGAGGCATTGTACGGCCACCAGGGGGCAGACGATTCATTCCGGTAAATATGCAGACGCACACGAACAATGTCGCGAGAGTTTTGGTTCGATTCCGTCGTGGGTGAGGTTGGGAACATGCTTTTGCAACTTGTTTCTATTGAGGGCTCGTGTAGTCACGGACAGGTGAGCGCTAATTAAAGGGATAGAACTGTTTAGAAATGTTTATTCAGTCCACATTGGCAGCCGGTAAAGAAATGTTTGGCAATCAATTACGCCAACATTTCCCATTCTGAGGGGAGAATATCCGAACAGTTATCAATCCTGTGCACCCAAAAAGTTTTTACAAAGCATGTTTGTATAATTAACGTATTCTGCATCTTCTCGCTGCAGTGATCCACTGTCCTTAGCCGTGGATATTGAACATGAGGTGTTCAAGAGAAGCAAGTCTTCCAACTTGTACAAAGCGGCAATACTAAAGAAGGTTCTGCCCAAGCCCCGCATGACGATGTTGCTGAGATTTCTATCAGCATCGACCACTGCCATTTTGACTCTCGTTTTTGTACTCAAGGTGTCCGAGTTGAAGAAAGCGTCCGCTGTCAGAGAGGAGGAGAAGAGCCTTGGTGGTTGCGCCACCGAGCTAAAAGAGGAAGACAAAATTTCCCCCTCTACTTCCATTCCTGAGGATCTGCATGGGTTCAAATCTGCTTCTGAGGTCTACTCGGTAAATTGGCGCACCTCACATATTAAATATAACCAAGTTTCCACCAGTTGTTATAATTTGCTTTGGCTCCCCGTGGTACTCGCATCAGGGCGGGTAGCTGACTCGTCACATGCCAAAGAATTTCCCATGGATGCCACCAGATGGCAGCAAAAACTTGTAGATGCCAAGATTTTGTTTTGAAGCCTGACCGAGATGCCACAAGATGGCGCCAGAGCAATATTTTATCAGACTTGGCTTTGCAGAGATGGACGTGGGTGCAACTCTGGACATGGAACATTGTGAATGTGGTCTTGAATTAATTTCAAACGGAATTACAAAGCTTACATTGTGGGTGTGAGGCTTAATTTACACATGCAAATGTGTGGGGGTTCCAACTATTGATGTCTATATTTTTTTACTCCTCATCCCTCCAGATGAAGCGGAAGAGAGTTGGAGCAGGCCACAGGGGCTCGTCCAACCCCCTTCTGGCTGCAAAAGATCTGCTGAGCGACTCGATGGCCTCCTCTGCTGCCTCTTCGGCTCCCTCGAGCAGCCCGACAAAGCGAGGCAGACCCTGGAGCAAGAAGCGGCAGAAGCTGGAGGAAGCTTCCAAAAGTTCCCACTGCATTTCTCACTATTTTGTCAAGTCACAAACAATGAAAGAAAGCCAAGCGCCGGAGAGCTGCATCGTGATTTCAGATGAAGACGCCGACCCGGAGCAGCAGCGCTCTCCTGTTGCTTTGGAGGGCGAAAGTGGTGCTATGGAGCCAGTTCTTCAGGATGTGATGCCAGCACAGGCCAGACTGGGGGTAACGGTGATGATGATGATGATGAAGTGATGGTTCAGCAAACATCGGAACTGAATCCACAGTCTGCCACCGAGTAAGACACACTTTTGTACCACTCGTATATTATTGAGTAATCGTCGTCTCCGATGTGATAAATAATTTACTCTGGCTAAACAGTTAACTTTTAATTCACTCATTCAAATTAACTTTTAATTATGTATATGTGTATTTGATTTATAGTGTTTTTTACCACGTCAGTGATTCACAAAAGCACTGATGTAAAGCCACAAATTGCGTTTGCAGTGTCGTCATCTTTTGATTTACTGATTTATGCTTATGCCACCGTTGTTGGAATTTTTGGGAAGTTCTCGTGGTGAACACTTATGCTGCTAGTCAGTTCCTAGCACTGTTAACAACAACAACAACAAAAATCATTAGCACGCGTCTGCACTTGTACTAATTGCAGCTCGTTCATTTTTCCCTCAGACACAACACAACAGAAGACCACAATCCAGCTGTGACACAATCGGTACGTCTCCGTTCGTTTTTAGGATGCCCCTTCCCCCCTCCCTCCCTCTCTCCTGACTATCGACACTTTTCGAATCAGGCGTGCGCTCAGGAAGCTGTACGAGAGCAGCCTCCTCCGGCAAAGCGAGGACGCCTGGCGGCCAAGAGCGACAGCAAAGTCGCTTTCGACCCCGCCGTACGGCCGAGTGTCGCGCAAACGAGGAAGGAGTCAACGACAGCTGTGACACTGAAAGAGGCGGCTAACGTGGTGGTGCGCTACCTGGACCCTTTTTACACTCAGGGGAAGTTTGCCAGCAAGGTGCGAGATGAGCACGTCTCAAGATAAATTTCCCAATCCCAGATGGGAGCTTATGCAAGCTCAATCATGTTCTTATTTTATTTTTATTTTTTGGGTCGTAGGACCTGTTCAAGTCCTTCGCTCGCTATTTGTCCCACCTTATCGCAGAGGAGGGAGCTGTTCGAAAGGGTCAAGGTAAGATTGTTGCTCTCAAAGTTTTTCTTCCAAAATATTTACTGTGATGATGACATTTGTCAGTTATGAGTGACACGCAAAGTCGATGGAAGAATGTTTAACTTTTCAAATACTTTTCCACGTTTGCTTTCTCTCACTCGTTCGTCTCTGTGGGCCCTCAGTGAAAGCGGAAGCCAAGGCGCTCATCAGGCAGTTCTTCTGCGAGGTCAAACGCTGCGAGAGTGAGGCGGACTGGAAAGACCTTAAAAGACGGGACTATTGTAAAAGCGCACCCGATCAGCAGCTGCCATGAGGAAATGAATCATTTGGGGGATTTCTCTGTTAGTGCCTTCTTTTGGTCACATTAGCTCAGGCTTCTGCGCATGCACACTCACTGACAAGGTTCAACTTCAAATGTTTAAGTATTAGAACTTTTGATGCTCTGCTCCTGAATCTGGAACGGACAAATGGATGTAAGATATGAATAACACACGGTGTTATCGCTTTGGTTTAAAGTGGTAGACTGTTGAAGATCATTTAAATTATTTTGTTACCGTTAACAGTTTACGCGAAGAAAGAAATGTTCTGTCCTTTTAATTCTCATGTTTAGTTTTTTTTTTTGTGTGTGTAAGATTTTCTTTTTTGTAATATTTTACAAATGAACCATAAGAGGGCTGTGGAAAATAAGCCAAAGAGGTTCCCCACCACAGAGATCCTCAGTGTATACTTGTTCAGTACATAATGACAATGGCATTCCGAGTGGTTTTCATATGAACAGCAGGGACCCCCGTGCAATTCCGATTTTGCCGTCCACATGGATGCCACGTACAGATGTGAATAGTCCGTCCAGGAGATGAGTGGGGTCTTGGATGAAGGAGACAAACCTCCTTGTGGGTTCTGTGGTTAGGATGCTAAGAGATGTTAATGCAGGTCACATGATCTGTCATGATTAATAAAGCCGAACGTCTTCACCTGGGCCGTACATATCGACGTTGATCAGATTGGAGGGCTCTGCTGTTTACGCTGTCATGTAAAAGGTGACGTCACCTTTAAATGAGCGCTGCGTTCAAATGTTCCTCGTTCAATATAAACAGTCCAATTTCCCTACGTGAAGCACCCTATTCGAGCTACTCGTGCTGTGGTTGTTATATGTAGGGATGCGTCCCCTTTAGGGGTTCGTGAAGGTAGTCTAGCTCGTGCCTGAGATTTTAAATCATATTTAAGATCTGTGTAAAAAATATCTTAAAATTAGTAAACTAACAAAACATTTCAGGAAAATATATGTTCGTAAAATTAATTCCACATTTAGTAGGCTCCCGCGACCCTAGTGAGGATCAAGCGGTTCGGAAGATGAATGAATGAATTTAGTAGGCTATTCAATTTCATTCTCCTAAAAACCTAGTCTCCCCCATACCATAATGGTTCAACCCAACCTTTCTGAAGCTACCTACGGTCACCTGTCAATCATTTGAAAACGTTATTTAAAATAAGTTAAGCATTTCTTTATCGAAATACATCTTTGCTCTGATCCTAAAGAAGCAAAGTTTATGTTGACCTATGTTGTTTGATATGCTCAAATCTTGACTTTTATAATGATTGATTTTTTAAAATCTTTTTTTTATTCCAAAATAAATCAACCACAACACTGGAATTTACTGTCTTGCATCGATAGTGATTTGAGTATTGGCATATTTATAAATATGAGCTTTGCCATACTTGGGCCTCTGCACGTCGCATTTCCCGAGCTCCTTTGAACGCCTCAGTTGCACAGAAGCGTGGACGTGCATGATGCTCATCAAAGGCTGATGGTACCAACGCATAAGAAGCACTTCTGTTCTATTGCACCTCGCCGCGGCCCGCTGATGGAGACTCGTTGACCAGCCTTCCTCCATCATAGCGCTGCTCTTGTTTTTGCTTCAAACGCTTATACGTGCTCGGGAGGGTAACGTCACTTCGTTTTTTGCTGGATTGTGACTTCCGGGGGAACCGCGGGGGAATTAGCCGATCACCGGCCAACAAGTTGGGCGGCCTCGATGCTCCGTGCCGGCAAGATGGAGGAGTTTGTCACGGAGGAAGAAGAGCCGTGGTACGATCAGCATGACTTGGAGCAAGGTGAGGCTTTATGGTTATCGATTCACGACGCGCGGATGGAAATGTCTCATATTGGATGCAAGAGTGTGTGAGGCTGCCTTTTCTTCCTCTGCTGCCAATTATTTTCATCTTGTCAGTGCTATCCCCTCCTTTAAAAATAGCCAACCCGTTTCTCCACGATATATGTGGTGTTTATGTGCCCGGCAAGCGGGCTAGTTAACACATATATACTGTATTCTGTGCATTAAAAATGTCATGCTCGAACTGTATTACTCCAAGCACAGTGTGAGTTTAATTAATCCACGTATGCCTTTCATTGGACCTGCTGGCCTCAGCATCACCCCAGCTCCTGATTACCCACTGACCCTGAGAGGCAAAGCAGCTTTGTGGCTCATCATTGCACACCAGGAACATCCCACTTCAGTGTTTTTCTGCACCAAAGTCTGAGATCATTAAGCCCCCACCCTCTTTTTTTTTTTTGCTTGATCTGATTAGGCAGCCACGACCAGTCCAGACCAGACTTTGGTAGCTTTGCTGTAGCTTGCGCAACCTTCATTCTGCATGAATTTGCCCCAGGACCTCTGAGGTCGTTTTGATCAGTCAGACATATGCGCATGCAGAGCAAGATGTCAAGTCACGTTGTATTTATGGAGCGCTCCGTCTCTGCAATTTGTCATTTTTATTTTCTGCTCATGTGCACTGCTTCCACTGACAGCATAGCTGCAAACAGTGAGACTAGTTTACAAATGCAGTGGTAGGTAGTGTTGCCATATCAGAGATTTGGTCTCTATTTAAGATAAGATATCCTTTTATTTGTCCCACACTGGGGAAATTTACAGTCTACAGCAGCAAGATTGTGGGTAGAAAGAAGAAAAACAAAGTGTTTGCATTCACAAAATAAATGTTACATTAACATTTATGGTGACTTTTACGATTTTACACAGTTTAAAAAAAAGTGACTATTGAACTAGAGCAGGGGTATCAAACTCATTTCACATTGTGGGCCACAGATGGCCTCTGTAGATGTCAAGTGGGCTGGACCATTAAAAATTATACCATACTCTGCTATAAATAACAAAAATAATATGTCTTTCCTTTGTTTTGGTCTAAAGATGCACAAGAACAGTAGGAAAATGTTGAAATTTAATGAACATATATTTTACAAAACAAGATTACCTTGTGCAATTTACTTTTATCATTCACATATGATATGCAGATGACTGCCAGATCTATGTCCCACTGAGCAAAAAAGACGCCTTCTCATTAAAGCCACTGCTGTCCTGCCTGTAAGAAATAAAAACCTGGATGGCACAAAATTTCTTGAAATTCAATGAAAAGAAGACAGAGGTGATACTATTTGGTCCTAGTGGCCCTTGTACATCCCATCCTGTAGACTTGGGCCCCCTGTCTCCTTATCTTAAGTCAACAGTCTCAAACTTGGCCTTAAACTGGACAGTGATTTCAAACTTGATCGGCAAATTGGTGCCGTTGTTAAATCCAGCTTCTTTCACCTTAGACAGCTGGCCAAAATACAACCTCTCCTCTCTCATGAACACTTTGAGACAGTAATTCATGCCTTTGTCACATCCCGGCTCGATTACTGCAATGCCCTTTACTTTGGAGTCAGCCAGTCCTCCATTAAGCGCCTTCAGCTGGTCCAGAATGCCGCTGCTCGCCTCTTGACTGGTACTTGACTTGACTTGACGTACCGTAAATTCCGGACTATAAGCCGCTACTTTTTTCCCAAACTTTCAACCCTGCGGCTTATACAGTGATGCGGCCAATATGTGTAATTTTTCTAACGGCCGCCAGGGGCACCGCGTAGAAAAGGTAAGATTAAGACCGGTCTTTATGACACTGTTTAATTCCGACACTGAGGACGGTGACTTTGATGGCTTCAGTTCACAGGAGGAAGATGAAGACGGCTCAACGTGATTTTCTTTCTTTGTAAATATGTTTACATGTTTTAATGTGGGCACATGCGGCTTATATACAGGTGCGGCTTGTGTATGTACAAAATTGGTTTTCCTCTAAAAATGTAGTGGGTGCGGCTTATAATCAGGTGCGCTCTATAGTGAGTAAATTACGGTATATATATTGCAACTGCTGCGATTGGCTGGCAACTGATTCAGGGTGTCCCCTGCCCACTGCCCGGGGACAGCTGGGATAGGCTCCAGCACCCTCCGCGACCCTAGTGAGGATCAAGCGGTTCGGAAGATGAATGAATGAATGCATTGCAACTGATCCCACTGACTGTACAAAGGCACAGAACCATAACAAGTAATTGGTCTTGAAAAATATAGAAATGCACTTTTAAGATTAAACGAGATTTATGAAGAAATAATTTTTAAACCATTTACATTTTTGGGTTAAAAACGCCTGACTACATGGTCGTTTTTTCAGTTAAAAAAGCCTTACTATACATGGTCGTTTTTTTCGGCCCAAAACGCATTACTATACATGGTCATTTTTTTCGTCAAAAACGCCTTGGTCGTTTTTTTCGGCCCAAAACGCATTACTATACATGGTCATTTTTTTCGTCAAAAACGCCTTACTATACATGGTCGTTTTTTGGGTTAAAAACGCCTTACTATACATGGTCGTTTTTTTGGGTTAAAAACGCCTTACTATACATGGTCGTTTTTTTGGGTTAAAAACGCCTTACTATACATGGTCGTTTTTTTTTTAAAACGCCTTACTATACATGGTCATTTTTTTCGGCCCAAAACGCATTACTAAACATGGTAATTTTTTTTCGGCAAAAAGGCCTTACTATACATGGTCGTTTTTTTGGTTAGAAACGCCTTACTATACATGGTCGTTTTTTGGGTTAAAACGCCTTACTATACATGGTCGTTTTTGGTAAAAACGCCTTACTATACATGGTCGTTTTTGGTTAAAACGCCTTACTATACATGGTCGTTTTTGGGTTAAAACGCCTTACTATACATGGTCGTTTTTGGTAAAAACGCCTTACTATACATGGTCGTTTTTGGTTAAAACGCCTTACTATACATGGTCGTTTTTGGGTTAAAACGCCTTACTATACATGGTCGTTTTTTCGCAAAACGCCTTACTATACATGGTCGTTTTTGGGTTAAAACGCCTTACTATACATGGTCGTTTTTTCAGCCCAAAACGCCTTACTATACATGGTCGTTTTTGGTTAAAAACGCCTTACTATACATGGTCGTTTTTGGTAAAAACGCCTTACTATACATGGTCGTTTTTGGTTAAAACGCCTTACTATACATGGTCGTTTTTGGTAAAAACGCCTTACTATACATGGTCGTTTTTGGTTAAAACGCCTTACTATACATGGTCGTTTTTGGGTCAAAACGCCTTACTATACATGGTCGTTTTTGGGTTAAAAACGCCTTACTATACATGGTCGTTTTTGGGTTAAAACGCCTTACTATACATGGTCGTTTTTGGGTTAAAAACGCCTTACTATACATGATCGTTTTTGGGTTAAAACGCCTTACTATACATGGTCGTTTTTGGGTTAAAACGCCTTACTATACATGGTCATTTTTGGGTTAAAACGCCTTACTATACATGGTCGTTTTTTGGTTAAAACGCCTTACTATACATGGTCGTTTTTGGGTCAAAACGCCTTACTATACATGGTCGTTTTTGGGTTAAAACGCCTTACTATACATGGTCGTTTTTGGGTTAAAACGCCTTACTATACATGGTCGTTTTTATTTAAAACGCCTTACTATACATGGTCATTTTTTTCGCCCAAAACGCATTACTATACATGGTCGTTTTTTTTCGCAAAACGCCTTACTATACATGGTCGTTTTTGGTTAAAACGCCTTACTATACATGGTCGTTTTTGGTTAAAAACGCCTTACTATACATGGTCGTTTTTGGTAAAAACGCCTTACTATACATGGTCGTTTTGGGTTAAAACGCCTTACTATACATGGTTGTTTTTGGCCCAAAACGCCTTACTATACATGGTCGTTTTTGGTAAAACGCCTTACTATACATGGTCGTTTTGGTAAAAACGCCTTACTATACATGGTCGTTTTTGGGTTAAAACGCCTTACTATACATGGTCGTTTTTTCGCCCAAAACGCCTTACTATACATGGTCGTTTTTAGGTAAAAACGCCTTACTATACATGGTCGTTTTTAGGTTAAAACGCCTTACTATACATGGTCGTTTTTTGGTTAAAACGCCTTACTATACATGGTCGTTTTTGGTTAAAACGCCTTACTATACATGGTCGTTTTTGGTTAAAAGCGCCTTACTATACATGGTCGTTTTTGGGTCAAAACGCCTTACTATACATGGTCGTTTTTGGGTTAAAACGCCTTACTATACATGGTCGTTTTTGGGTTAAAACGCCTTACTATACATGGTCATTTTTTCGCCCAAAACGCCTTACTATACATGGTAATTTTTTTGGCAAAACGCCTTACTATACATGGTTGTTTTTTCGCCCAAAACGCCTTACTATACATGGTCGTTTTTTCGGCAAAACGCCTTACTATACATGGTCGTTTTTGGGTTAAAACGCCTTACTATACATGGTCGTTTTTTTTAAAACGCCTTACTATACATGGTCGTTTTTGGTAAAAACGCCTTACTATACATGGTCGTTTTTGGTTAAAACGCCTTACTATACATGGTCGTTTTTGGTTAAAACGCCTTACTATACATGGTCGTTTTTGGGTAAAAACGCCTTACTATACATGGTCTATACATGGTCGTTTTTGGTAAAAACGCCTTACTATACATGGTCGTTTTTGGTTAAAACGCCTTACTATACATGGTCGTTTTTGGGTTAAAACGCCTTACTATACATGGTCGTTTTTGGTTAAAACGCCTTACTATACATGGTCGTTTTTGGGTTAAAACGCCTTACTATACATGGTCGTTTTTGGGTTAAAACGCCTTACTATACATGGTCGTTTTTGGTAAAAACGCCTTACTATACATGGTCGTTTTTGGGTTAAAACGCCTTACTATACATGGTCGTTTTTGGTAAAAACGCCTTACTATACATGGTCGTTTTTGGTTAAAACGCCTTACTATACATGGTCGTTTTTGGGTTAAAACGCCTTACTATACATGGTCGTTTTTGGGTTAAAACGCCTTACTATACATGGTCGTTTTTGGTAAAAACGCCTTACTATACATGGTCGTTTTTGGGTTAAAACGCCTTACTATACATGGTCGTTTTTGGGTTAAAACGCCTTACTATACATGGTCGTTTTTGGTAAAACGCCTTACTATACATGGTCGTTTTTTCGGTTAAAAACGCCTTACTATACATGGTCGTTTTTTGGGTTACTTACTATACTATAGGTTACTATAAAAAAACGCCTTACTATACAAAGGGCGAAAAGACAACAAAAGTATTTTCTGGAAGCCATGATTGCCTTTACTGTTCATATGTTCGACTTGATCGTACGTCAAGCATCTGTTCTTGATGACCTCTTCTGAGTCCATATACCTGTCCTTGATGCCGTCCGGTTGGTGTCAGACTCGTGGATTGTTATTGATGCTCAAATATAAAGTTTTACAATGAATCCATCATACTGATATTCAAAAAGCGGTGTAGACTCAATTGTTGTATCTATGCACTTATTGAAAGTAGCCTGGTGACATTGTTCATTGTAGTGAGGTTTCACAAAGATGGCTTAAGGATACTATACTATACATGGTCGTTTTTTTGGTAAAAAACGCCTTACTATACATGGTCGTTTTTTGGGTTAAAAACGCCTACTATACATGGTCGTTTTTTTGGGTTAAAAACGCCTTACTATACATGGTCGTTTTTTTGGTAAAAAACGCCTTACTATACATGGTCGTTTTTGGGTTAAAACGCCTTACTATACATGGTCGTTTTTGGGTTAAAACGCCTTACTATACATGGTCGTTTTTGGTAAAAACGCCTTACTATACATGGTCGTTTTTGGGTTAAAACGCCTTACTATACATGGTCGTTTTTGGGTTAAAACGCCTTACTATACATGGTCGTTTTTGGGTTAAAACGCCTTACTATACATGGTCGTTTTTCAGCCAAAACGCCTTACTATACATGGTCGTTTTTGGGTTAAAACGCCTTACTATACATGGTCGTTTTTGGGTTAAAACGCCTTACTATACATGGTCGTTTTTGGTTAAAACGCCTTACTATACATGGTCGTTTTTGGGTTAAAACGCCTTACTATACATGGTCGTTTTTGGGTTAAAACGCCTTACTATACATGGTCGTTTTTGGGTTAAAACGCCTTACTATACATGGTCGTTTTTGGGTTAAAAACGCCTTACTATACATGGTCGTTTTTGGTAAAACGCCTTACTATACATGGTCGTTTTTGGTAAAACGCCTTACTATACATGGTCGTTTTTGGGTTAAAACGCCTTACTATACATGGTCGTTTTTGGTAAAAACGCCTTACTATACATGGTCGTTTTTGGGTTAAAACGCCTTACTATACATGGTCGTTTTTGGGTTAAAACGCCTTACTATACATGGTCGTTTTTGGGTTAAAACGCCTTACTATACATGGTCGTTTTTGGTAAAAACGCCTTACTATACATGGTCGTTTTTGGGTTAAAACGCCTTACTATACATGGTCGTTTTTGGTAAAAACGCCTTACTATACATGGTCGTTTTTGGGTTAAAACGCCTTACTATACATGGTCGTTTTTGGTAAAACGCCTTACTATACATGGTCGTTTTTGGGTTAAAACGCCTTACTATACATGGTCGTTTTTGGTAAAAACGCCTTACTATACATGGTCGTTTTTGGTAAAAACGCCTTACTATACATGGTCGTTTTTGGGTTAAAACGCCTTACTATACATGGTCGTTTTTGGGTTAAAACGCCTTACTATACATGGTCGTTTTTGGTAAAAACGCCTTACTATACATGGTCGTTTTTGGGTTAAAACGCCTTACTATACATGGTCGTTTTTGGGTTAAAACGCCTTACTATACATGGTCGTTTTTGGTAAAAACGCCTTACTATACATGGTCGTTTTTGGGTTAAAACGCCTTACTATACATGGTCGTTTTTGGTAAAAACGCCTTACTATACATGGTCGTTTTTGGGTTAAAACGCCTTACTATACATGGTCGTTTTTGGTTAAAACGCCTTACTATACATGGTCGTTTTTGGGTTAAAACGCCTTACTATACATGGTCGTTTTTGGTAAAACGCCTTACTATACATGGTCGTTTTTGGGTTAAAACGCCTTACTATACATGGTCGTTTTTGGGTTAAAACGCCTTACTATACATGGTCGTTTTTGGGTTAAAACGCCTTACTATACATGGTCGTTTTTGGGTTAAAACGCCTTACTATACATGGTCGTTTTTGGGTTAAAACGCCTTACTATACATGGTCGTTTTTGGTAAAAACGCCTTACTATACATGGTCGTTTTTGGGTTAAAACGCCTTACTATACATGGTCGTTTTTGGGTTAAAACGCCTTACTATACATGGTCGTTTTTGGGTTAAAACGCCTTACTATACATGGTCGTTTTTGGTTAAAACGCCTTACTATACATGGTCGTTTTTGGGTTAAAACGCCTTACTATACATGGTCGTTTTTGGGTTAAAACGCCTTACTATACATGGTCGTTTTTTGGTAAAAACGCCTTACTATACATGGTCGTTTTTGGGTTAAAACGCCTTACTATACATGGTCGTTTTTGGGTTAAAACGCCTTACTATACATGGTCGTTTTTGGTAAAAACGCCTTACTATACATGGTCGTTTTTGGGTTAAAACGCCTTACTATACATGGTCGTTTTTGGGTAAAAACGCCTTACTATACATGGTCGTTTTTGGGTTAAAACGCCTTACTATACATGGTCGTTTTTGGGTTAAAACGCCTTACTATACATGGTCGTTTTTGGGTTAAAACGCCTTACTATACATGGTCGTTTTTGGGTTAAAACGCCTTACTATACATGGTCGTTTTTGGTTAAAACGCCTTACTATACATGGTCGTTTTTGGGTTAAAACGCCTTACTATACATGGTCGTTTTTGGGTTAAAACGCCTTACTATACATGGTCGTAAAAACGCCTTACTATACATGGTCGTTTTTGGGTTAAAACGCCTTACTATACATGGTCTAAAACGCCTTACTATACATGGTCGTTTTTGGGTTAAAACGCCTTACTTACATGGTCGTTTTTGGTAAAACGCCTTACTATACATGGTCGTTTTTGGGTTAAAACGCCTTACTATACATGGTCGTTTTTGGGTTAAAACGCCTTACTATACATGGTCGTTTTTGGGTTAAAACGCCTTACTATACATGGTCGTTTTTGGGTTAAAACGCCTTACTATACATGGTCGTTTTTGGTCGTTTTTGGGTTAAAACGCCTTACTATACATGGTCGTTTTTGGGTTAAAACGCCTTACTATACATGGTCGTTTTTGGGTTAAAACGCCTTACTATACATGGTCGTTTTTGGTTAAAACGCCTTACTATACATGGTCGTTTTTGGGTTAAAACGCCTTACTATACATGGTCGTTTTTGGGTTAAAACGCCTTACTATACATGGTCGTTTTTGGGTTAAAACGCCTTACTATACATGGTCGTTTTTGGGTTAAAAACGCCTTACTATACATGGTCGTTTTTGGGTTAAAACGCCTTACTATACATGGTCGTTTTTGGTTAAAACGCCTTACTATACATGGTCGTTTTTGGGTTAAAACGCCTTACTATACATGGTCGTTTTTGGGTTAAAACGCCTTACTATACATGGTCGTTTTTGGGTTAAAACGCCTTACTATACATGGTCGTTTTTGGGTTAAAACGCCTTACTATACATGGTCGTTTTTGGGTTAAAACGCCTTACTATACATGGTCGTTTTTGGGTTAAAACGCCTTACTATACATGGTCGTTTTTGGGTTAAAAACGCCTTACTATACATGGTCGTTTTTGGGTTAAAACGCCTTACTATACATGGTCGTTTTTGGGTTAAAACGCCTTACTATACATGGTCGTTTTTGGGTTAAAACGCCTTACTATACATGGTCGTTTTTGGGTTAAAACGCCTTACTATACATGGTCGTTTTTGGGTTAAAACGCCTTACTATACATGGTCGTTTTTGGGTTAAAACGCCTTACTATACATGGTCGTTTTTTGGTTAAAACGCCTTACTATACATGGTCGTTTTTGGGTTAAAACGCCTTACTATACATGGTCGTTTTTGGGTTAAAACGCCTTACTATACATGGTCGTTTTTGGGTTAAAACGCCTTACTATACATGGTCGTTTTTGGGTTAAAACGCCTTACTATACATGGTCGTTTTTGGGTTAAAACGCCTTACTATACATGGTCGTTTTTTGGTTAAAACGCCTTACTATACATGGTCGTTTTTGGGTTAAAACGCCTTACTATACATGGTCGTTTTTGGGTTAAAACGCCTTACTATACATGGTCGTTTTTGGTAAAACGCCTTACTATACATGGTCGTTTTTGGGTTAAAACGCCTTACTATACATGGTCGTTTTTGGGTTAAAACGCCTTACTATACATGGTCGTTTTTGGGTTAAAACGCCTTACTATACATGGTCGTTTTTGGGTTAAAACGCCTTACTATACATGGTCGTTTTTGGGTTAAAACGCCTTACTATACATGGTCGTTTTTGGGTTAAAACGCCTTACTATACATGGTCGTTTTTGGGTTAAAACGCCTTACTATACATGGTCGTTTTTGGGTTAAAAACGCCTTACTATACATGGTCGTTTTTGGGTTAAAACGCCTTACTATACATGGTCGTTTTTGGGTTAAAACGCCTTACTATACATGGTCGTTTTTGGGTTAAAACGCCTTACTATACATGGTCGTTTTTGGGTTAAAACGCCTTACTATACATGGTCGTTTTTGGGTTAAAACGCCTTACTATACATGGTCGTTTTTGGGTTAAAACGCCTTACTATACATGGTCGTTTTTGGGTTAAAACGCCTTACTATACATGGTCGTTTTTGGGTTAAAACGCCTTACTATACATGGTCGTTTTTGGGTTAAAACGCCTTACTATACATGGTCGTTTTTGGTTAAAACGCCTTACTATACATGGTCGTTTTTGGGTTAAAACGCCTTACTATACATGGTCGTTTTTGGGTTAAAACGCCTTACTATACATGGTCGTTTTTGGGTTAAAACGCCTTACTATACATGGTCGTTTTGGGTTAAAACGCCTTACTATACATGGTCGTTTTTGGGTTAAAACGCCTTACTATACATGGTCGTTTTTGGGTTAAAAACGCCTTACTATACATGGTCGTTTTTGGGTTAAAACGCCTTACTATACATGGTCGTTTTTGGGTTAAAACGCCTTACTATACATGGTCGTTTTTTGGTTAAAACGCCTTACTATACATGGTCGTTTTTGGGTTAAAACGCCTTACTATACATGGTCGTTTTTGGGTAAAAACGCCTTACTATACATGGTCGTTTTTGGGTTAAAACGCCTTACTATACATGGTCGTTTTTGGGTTAAAACGCCTTACTATACATGGTCGTTTTTGGGTTAAAACGCCTTACTATACATGGTCGTTTTTGGGTTAAAACGCCTTACTATACATGGTCGTTTTTGGGTTAAAACGCCTTACTATACATGGTCGTTTTTGGTTAAAACGCCTTACTATACATGGTCGTTTTTGGGTTAAAACGCCTTACTATACATGGTCGTTTTTGGGTTAAAACGCCTTACTATACATGGTCGTTTTTGGGTTAAAACGCCTTACTATACATGGTCGTTTTTGGGTTAAAACGCCTTACTATACATGGTCGTTTTTGGGTTAAAACGCCTTACTATACATGGTCGTTTTTGGGTTAAAACGCCTTACTATACATGGTCGTTTTTGGTTAAAACGCCTTACTATACATGGTCGTTTTTGGGTTAAAACGCCTTACTATACATGGTCGTTTTTGGTTAAAACGCCTTACTATACATGGTCGTTTTTGGGTTAAAACGCCTTACTATACATGGTCGTTTTTGGGTTAAAACGCCTTACTATACATGGTCGTTTTTGGGTTAAAACGCCTTACTATACATGGTCGTTTTTTGGTTAAAACGCCTTACTATACATGGTCGTTTTTGGGTTAAAACGCCTTACTATACATGGTCGTTTTTGGGTTAAAACGCCTTACTATACATGGTCGTTTTTGGGTTAAAAACGCCTTACTATACATGGTCGTTTTTTGGTTAAAACGCCTTACTATACATGGTCGTTTTTGGGTTAAAACGCCTTACTATACATGGTCGTTTTTGGGTTAAAACGCCTTACTATACATGGTCGTTTTTGGGTTAAAACGCCTTACTATACATGGTCGTTTTTGGGTTAAAACGCCTTACTATACATGGTCGTTTTTGGGTTAAAACGCCTTACTATACATGGTCGTTTTTGGGTTAAAACGCCTTACTATACATGGTCGTTTTTGGGTTAAAACGCCTTACTATACATGGTCGTTTTTGGGTTAAAACGCCTTACTATACATGGTCGTTTTTGGGTTAAAACGCCTTACTATACATGGTCGTTTTTTGGTTAAAACGCCTTACTATACATGGTCGTTTTTGGGTTAAAACGCCTTACTATACATGGTCGTTTTTGGGTTAAAACGCCTTACTATACATGGTCGTTTTTGGGTTAAAACGCCTTACTATACATGGTCGTTTTTGGGTTAAAACGCCTTACTATACATGGTCGTTTTTGGTTAAAACGCCTTACTATACATGGTCGTTTTTGGTTAAAACGCCTTACTATACATGGTCGTTTTTGGGTTAAAACGCCTTACTATACATGGTCGTTTTTGGGTTAAAACGCCTTACTATACATGGTCGTTTTTGGGTTAAAACGCCTTACTATACATGGTCGTTTTTGGGTTAAAACGCCTTACTATACATGGTCGTTTTTGGGTTAAAACGCCTTACTATACATGGTCGTTTTTGGGTTAAAACGCCTTACTATACATGGTCGTTTTTGGGTTAAAACGCCTTACTATACATGGTCGTTTTTGGGTTAAAACGCCTTACTATACATGGTCGTTTTTGGGTTAAAACGCCTTACTATACATGGTCGTTTTTGGTTAAAACGCCTTACTATACATGGTCGTTTTTTGGTTAAAACGCCTTACTATACATGGTCGTTTTTGGGTTAAAACGCCTTACTATACATGGTCGTTTTTGGGTTAAAACGCCTTACTATACATGGTCGTTTTTGGGTTAAAACGCCTTACTATACATGGTCGTTTTTGGGTTAAAAACGCCTTACTATACATGGTCGTTTTTGGGTTAAAACGCCTTACTATACATGGTCGTTTTTGGGTTAAAACGCCTTACTATACATGGTCGTTTTTGGGTTAAAACGCCTTACTATACATGGTCGTTTTTTGGTTAAAACGCCTTACTATACATGGTCGTTTTTTGGTTAAAAACGCCTTACTATACATGGTCGTTTTTGGTTAAAACGCCTTACTATACATGGTCGTTTTTGGGTTAAAACGCCTTACTATACATGGTCGTTTTTGGGTTAAAACGCCTTACTATACATGGTCGTTTTTTGGTTAAAACGCCTTACTATACATGGTCGTTTTTTGGTTAAAACGCCTTACTATACATGGTCGTTTTTGGGTTAAAACGCCTTACTATACATGGTCGTTTTTGGGTTAAAACGCCTTACTATACATGGTCGTTTTTGGGTTAAAACGCCTTACTATACATGGTCGTTTTTGGTTAAAACGCCTTACTATACATGGTCGTTTTTGGGTTAAAACGCCTTACTATACATGGTCGTTTTTTGGTTAAAACGCCTTACTATACATGGTCGTTTTTGGTTAAAACGCCTTACTATACATGGTCGTTTTTGGGTTAAAACGCCTTACTATACATGGTCGTTTTTGGTTAAAACGCCTTACTATACATGGTCGTTTTTGGGTTAAAACGCCTTACTATACATGGTCGTTTTTGGGTTAAAACGCCTTACTATACATGGTCGTTTTTGGGTTAAAACGCCTTACTATACATGGTCGTTTTTGGGTTAAAACGCCTTACTATACATGGTCGTTTTTGGGTTAAAACGCCTTACTATACATGGTCGTTTTGGGTTAAAACGCCTTACTATACATGGTCGTTTTTGGGTTAAAACGCCTTACTATACATGGTCGTTTTTGGGTTAAAACGCCTTACTATACATGGTCGTTTTTGGTTAAAACGCCTTACTATACATGGTCGTTTTTGGTTAAAACGCCTTACTATACATGGTCGTTTTTTGGTTAAAACGCCTTACTATACATGGTCGTTTTTGGGTTAAAACGCCTTACTATACATGGTCGTTTTTGGGTTAAAACGCCTTACTATACATGGTCGTTTTTGGGTTAAAACGCCTTACTATACATGGTCGTTTTTGGGTAAAAACGCCTTACTATACATGGTCGTTTTTGGTTAAAACGCCTTACTATACATGGTCGTTTTTGGTTAAAACGCCTTACTATACATGGTCGTTTTTTGGTTAAAACGCCTTACTATACATGGTCGTTTTTGGTTAAAACGCCTTACTATACATGGTCGTTTTTGGTTAAAAACGCCTTACTATACATGGTCGTTTTTGGGTTAAAACGCCTTACTATACATGGTCGTTTTTGGTTAAAACGCCTTACTATACATGGTCGTTTTTTGGTTAAAACGCCTTACTATACATGGTCGTTTTTGGGTTAAAACGCCTTACTATACATGGTCGTTTTTGGGTTAAAACGCCTTACTATACATGGTCGTTTTTGGTTAAAACGCCTTACTATACATGGTCGTTTTTGGGTTAAAACGCCTTACTATACATGGTCGTTTTTGGGTTAAAAACGCCTTACTATACATGGTCGTTTTTGGTTAAAACGCCTTACTATACATGGTCGTTTTTGGGTTAAAACGCCTTACTATACATGGTCGTTTTTGGTAAAACGCCTTACTATACATGGTCGTTTTTGGGTTAAAACGCCTTACTATACATGGTCGTTTTTGGGTTAAAACGCCTTACTATACATGGTCGTTTTTGGGTTAAAACGCCTTACTATACATGGTCGTTTTTGGGTTAAAACGCCTTACTATACATGGTCGTTTTTGGGTTAAAACGCCTTACTATACATGGTCGTTTTTTGGTTAAAACGCCTTACTATACATGGTCGTTTTTGGGTTAAAACGCCTTACTATACATGGTCGTTTTTGGGTTAAAACGCCTTACTATACATGGTCGTTTTTTGGTTAAAACGCCTTACTATACATGGTCGTTTTTGGGTTAAAACGCCTTACTATACATGGTCGTTTTTGGGTTAAAAACGCCTTACTATACATGGTCGTTTTTGGGTTAAAACGCCTTACTATACATGGTCGTTTTTGGTTAAAACGCCTTACTATACATGGTCGTTTTTGGGTTAAAACGCCTTACTATACATGGTCGTTTTTTTGGTTAAAACGCCTTACTATACATGGTCGTTTTTGGTTAAAACGCCTTACTATACATGGTCGTTTTTGGTTAAAACGCCTTACTATACATGGTCGTTTTTGGTTAAAACGCCTTACTATACATGGTCGTTTTTTGGTTAAAACGCCTTACTATACATGGTCGTTTTTGGGTAAAAACGCCTTACTATACATGGTCGTTTTTTGGTAAAAACGCCTTACTATACATGGTCGTTTTTTGGTAAAAACGCCTTACTATACATGGTCGTTTTTGGTTAAAAACGCCTTACTATACATGGTCGTTTTTTGGTTAAAACGCCTTACTATACATGGTCGTTTTTTGGTTAAAACGCCTTACTATACATGGTCGTTTTTTGGTTAAAACGCCTTACTATACATGGTCGTTTTTGGTTAAAACGCCTTACTATACATGGTCGTTTTTTGGTTAAAACGCCTTACTATACATGGTCGTTTTTGGGTAAAAACGCCTTACTATACATGGTCGTTTTTGGTTAAAACGCCTTACTATACATGGTCGTTTTGGGTTAAAACGCCTTACTATACATGGTCGTTTTTGGTTAAAACGCCTTACTATACATGGTCGTTTTTGGTTAAAACGCCTTACTATACATGGTCGTTTTTGGGTTAAAACGCCTTACTATACATGGTCGTTTTTGGGTAAAAACGCCTTACTATACATGGTCGTTTTTTGGTTAAAACGCCTTACTATACATGGTCGTTTTTGGGTTAAAACGCCTTACTATACATGGTCGTTTTTTGGTTAAAACGCCTTACTATACATGGTCGTTTTTTGGTTAAAACGCCTTACTATACATGGTCGTTTTTTGGTTAAAACGCCTTACTATACATGGTCGTTTTTTGGTAAAAACGCCTTACTATACATGGTCGTTTTTTGGTTAAAACGCCTTACTATACATGGTCGTTTTTGGGTTAAAACGCCTTACTATACATGGTCGTTTTTTGGTTAAAACGCCTTACTATACATGGTCGTTTTTGGTTAAAAACGCCTTACTATACATGGTCGTTTTTGGGTTAAAAACGCCTTACTATACATGGTCGTTTTTCGCCCAAAACGCCTTACTATACATGGTCGTTTTTTGGTTAAAAACGCCTTACTATACATGGTCGTTTTTTGGTTAAAACGCCTTACTATACATGGTCGTTTTTTGGTTAAAACGCCTTACTATACATGGTCGTTTTTGGTTAAAACGCCTTACTATACATGGTCGTTTTTTGGTTAAAACGCCTTACTATACATGGTCGTTTTTTGGTAAAAACGCCTTACTATACATGGTCGTTTTTGGGTAAAAACGCCTTACTATACATGGTCGTTTTTGGTTAAAACGCCTTACTATACATGGTCGTTTTTGGTAAAAACGCCTTACTATACATGGTCGTTTTTGGTTAAAACGCCTTACTATACATGGTCGTTTTTGGTTAAAACGCCTTACTATACATGGTCGTTTTTTGGTTAAAACGCCTTACTATACATGGTCGTTTTTTTGGTTAAAAACGCCTTACTATACATGGTCGTTTTTTTGGGAAAAAACGCCTTACTATACATGGTCGTTTTTGGGTTAAAAACGCCTTACTATACATGGTCGTTTTTTCGTCTAAAAACGCCTTATATACATGGTCGTTTTTTCGTTTAAAAACGCCTTACTATACATGGTCGTTTTTTCGGTAAAAACGCCTTACTATACATGGTCGTTTTTGGGTTAAAACGCCTTACTATACATGGTCGTTTTTTTGGTATAAAACGCCTTACTATACATGGTCGTTTATTTGGTAAAAAAACGCCTTACTATACATGATCATTTTTTGAGTTAAAAACGCCTTACTATACATGGTGGTTTTTTGGGTTAAAAACGCCTTAATATACATGGTCGTTTTTTTCGGCCCAAAACGCCTTACTATACATGGTCGTTTTTTCGCCCAAAACGCCTTACTATACATGGTCGTTTTTGGTTAAAAACGCCTTACTATACATGGTCGCTTTTGGGTTAAAACGCCTTACTATACATGGTCGCTTTTTTTGGGTTAAAACGCCTTACTATACATGGTCGTTTTTTGGTTAAAACGCCTTACTATACATGGTCGTTTTTGGTTTAAAACGCCTTACTATACATGGTCGTTTTTGGTAAAAACGCCTTACTATACATGGTCGTTTTTTGGTAAAAACGCCTTACTATACATGGTCGTTTTTGAGTTAAAACGCCTTACTATACATGGTCGTTTTTTGGGTTAAAAACGTGTTACTATACATGGTCGTTTTTTGGTAAAAAAACGCCTTACTATACATGGTCTATACATGGTCGTTTTTTTGGTTAGAAATGCCTTACTATACATGGTCGTTTTTTTCGGTTAAAAACGCCTTACTATACATGGTCATTTTTTGGGTTAAAAACGCCTTACTATACATGGTCGTTTTTTGGGTTAAAAACGCCTTACTATACATGGTCGTTTTTTGGGTTAAAAACGCCTTACTATACATGGTCGTTTTTTTCCGCCCAAAACGCCTTACTATACATGGTCGTTTTTTTGGGTTAAAACGCCTTACTATACATGGTCGTTTTTTGGGTTAAAAACGCCTTACTATACATGGTCGTTTTTTTCAGCCAAAAACGCCTTACTATACATGGTTGTTTTTTGGGTTAAAAACTCCTTACTATACATGGTCGTTTATTTCGGTTCATTTTCAGTGCAGTGTGAAATGACATAACAGGTGCATCATATTTGCCAGCCGAAGAAATACAAGCGACGAGAGGATGCGCCATATCTCTCATCCGCTCATTAGCGCCCAGCCACCTCCCACCCCAGATTCTTCAGGGGATAAAACTGTATAAATGTGCAGAAAGCCTCATTTGGCACTCCACAGCTTTGTGTATTTTGTCTGCTTGTCAACACGTTCTCCTGGATATGTCGTTTCCTCGCCGTTTACCTTTGTACCACTTCCTCACCTCTCCCTTCAGACTTACACTTGGCAGCGGAGCTCGGCAAAACCCTGTTGGAGCGGAACAAGGAGCTGGAGGATTCCCTTCAGCAGATGTACATCAACAATGAAGAGCAAGTGCACGAGATCGAGGTACGCGAGTTGCTTGCTTGCCACGAAGCACTGACTTGCTAGCTAATCGACGCGTAACTTAGCGTAGGCTGTGCATCTGCCTACCTGAAACCTCTGATTTGTGATGGCCTTGTGCAACACTCAAAGTTAGGCATCATTTTAGTTCATGTTCACTTCAACCACAATCCAAAAGCCATGTCTGGTATGTGCGTTACATTTTTCATGATTACTTTCGTCAGATTCAAATTGTTTCGGTGGGTTTGTCTCTCCCACAATGTTGTCCACGTGAACATTTTTTTTTTTTTGCACAGCATCTGTCCAAGCAGCTCGACACGCTCCGAGAGATGAATGAGCAGCACGCCAAAGTTTATGAGCAGCTGGACGTGACCGCCAGAGAGTTGGAGATCACCAATGAGAAGCTGGTGCTGGAGAGCAAGGCCTCGCAGCAGAAAATAGACAGGTGAGCACCTTCCACCGCCGCGACCTTTGGAAAATCTCACCTCGTTAATTTGCACTGTGTCTTACCGATAAGCCACCCGAACCTCCCTGAGAAATCTTGCGTACAAGGCGACGAATCAAGCTTGGAAATAGTTCAGAGGGAGCCTTTGTCCTTTCTAATTCTTCTACTCGAGTGGGTAACAATAAATCCTTGTAAAGCTGCGAGAACGGTATGCTGAGAAGTAAAATCTGCCGGATTGATGACATAACGAGCTCTCTTTGTTTTGCGCACGTGCTTGTTTACATGTACGTGCAGGTTGACGGGCACCATGGAGACCTTGCAGGGTCAGGTGGACAGTCTGACGGGTCGGGTGGAGGAGCTGCGCACTTTGGATGAGCTGAGGATCGTCCGGCAGAAGAAGGAGCGCCGCAAGACGGTCCACTCGTTTCCTTGCCTCAAAGAACTCTGCACTTCACCAAGGTTGTGTTCACCACGCGTACTGCGTATTTTGTGAGATTGTCATTCAGAAATCCATCCGCCGGCACAATCTATTGAGACTCAACACAAGAACCTTTTCAAAACTAGCCACTGATTGATTGTTGTTCCTCAGGTGTGGTGGGTTCTTGAGTATCACATTGAACACACAAAATAGAGACTGCATTTTTATTCACAGCAAGAGCTGTAGAAGTCAAAATATTTATTATATTATATAAAAGGGCTTTTTCCTCCTGAACTTGTCCTCTCGCAATATACTTCAACTATCCTGCCCAAAAATGTACATTAAAAAAATGAACCGACAGCCATTGCTCTCTGTTGGCATATAAAGCAGGATTCAAGAGGATTTCACATTCACAATGCTCTACAAAAACTAGGCAAGGTTTGAAATACTGCCTGTTTTCAATCGTCTTCTCGTTTTAGCTTTTTAACTACATTAACAAATTACAAATACTGTATGTGTAAATATTACTCACACCCCACCTGTGAAAATTCCATGTCTGGGTATTGCTCTCCTGTCAATACTTACAAATGTTTTGTTTTGTTTTTGAAGTTACGAGGACGGTTTCCTGTTGGCCAACCCCGGCAGCGTGGACCTCGCCGAGAGGCAGCCGGCCGAGGAGGAGAACGAGCGCCTGAGGGACATCGTGACGTCCCTGCGTTCAGCCATGGCCGCCGAGCGCTCCAAGAGGGAAGGCGCCGAGCGGGAGTGCGCCGCCGTGCTGCAAGAGTTCGACCGCCTGGAGCAACGTCTGCTCGGAGCCGAGGGCTGCCAGCTGCGAGTACGCGAACTCGAGGCGGAGCTCCAGGAGATGCAGCAGCTGAGGAAATCCAGGGCGTGTCTGATGGAGGACGGCATCGAGACGTTGCTCGGCAACGGCCCCGAGACGGACACGCCGGATGAAACGACCGTCGTGGACGCGGGAGGCGAAGTCGGCACCGGCGAGCCGGGGGGCCCCGTCAGGAAAAGCTGCAGCGACACGGCCCTGAACGTCGTGACGGTGCGCGATCCCCCGGGGAGGCGCCAGGCGGGGCGCAAACGAGGCATGTCCATCCTGAGCGAGGTGGACGAGCAGTACCACGCCCTGCTAGAGAAGTACGAAGAGCTCCTGGGAAAGTGCCGGCGCGCCGAGGAGAGCCTTTGCCACGCTGAGGTCCAAACGTCACGCCCCGTCTCCAGGGACCCCTCTTTGAAGGAGTACAGCCTGGCCACCTCTGAGCGGCAGCGGCGGGCTCCTCGCCCACTCGCCCCCGCGCCCCGTCCACGCCGGAGGCCTTGGAGGGCATCAGCAGGCAGGTGGAGCAAGTTGACAAACGTCTGAGTCAGAACACGCCCGAGTACAAAGCGCTCTTCAAGGAGATCTTCTCCCGCTTGCAGAAGACCAAGAGCGACGTGAGCGCCACCAAGGGCAGAAAAAGCGGCAAGTGACTCGAAGAGGTGAATTTATTTTCGGGAGTTGGTCTGGCTTCTCCCCGAAATGTTTCGTAACGCTAACCGCCCCCGTCCCCAAATAACCGCCAGAGTGTATTGCCTTCGTCTCCCTCGCACGCGTTGCAAGGTGAACAACTGTTGTTCAATTTATAACATGCTGTCAATTTTCTGGTCATTAAAAAAAAATAAAGCATTGACCATGTTTTTGTTTTCAGTCATGGGGAGAAAAAAAAAAAGGCGGGACACGTTTAAATTCAAACACTTTAATGTCATCTGAGGAGCTCCGTAGACTGCGCGGCATCGAGCAAACACTGATGCAGACCCCGCCCCAAAGACCAAGAAAGCTCTGAAAGAAGCTTGCAGCCTTGAGCACAGTAAGAAAAATACCACAACTGCGTACGGGACTGCTCAGTGCCACAGATGCTTGACGGTAGACACAAATGTTGTGCTTATGACACCGCTGGGGAGCGTGTTTACCTTTTGCAAGCTGGAGGCACAGCCATGGATGCTCACAATCAATGAGAGGAGCAGGAAGCGTGTTGGCCTCCTGTAGACAAGCATGAATGAGAAAACAAGAAAGCTAAAGTGTAAAAAACAAACAAAAAAGATTCTAATTATATCGCTGTGGAGTTCAAGCCTGATAGCTCTGCTAGGTTTGATCTCCTCGTCCTGAGGGTTCACGTTAAAAGGCCACTGGCAACTCACAATTTGCGGAGGGGGAGGGAAAAAAAACGGCATCATGAGCAGGACAAGACGTCTTGTCGCTGGCTACTTGTGAGCTAAATTTCAAATAATTTGTCAAGATAACAAATCTGCCCAAAAGGCTTTTTAGTAGGGTGGAGTCCAGCAATGATGCAAAGTACAGACTGTTGCCCCACACACTCAATAGATACATACAGTAGAGAAATGTCGTTTTCCCAAGGCAGGCACGGTGATCATTAAACAAAAAACATAACAGGATGAAGAGCAGAATAAGAAAATCCTACCCCCCCAAAAAATGGGACTGCTGATTCCTAAAGAAACAACGTATTGTGCACGTCTTCACTTCCATTTCCAGATTTTCATAAATCACAAAAAGCCGAATTAAAGCAAGGGCCAGGGTGTCGAAGGACGGACGGACGGAGAGGACACGAATCGGAAAGAATGGAATGACAGCAAGAGACGAAAAGAAAGCGGAGGATGACGACGTGGCAGGTGGTTGAGGAAAAAGGGGGAGGGGGGGGGGGGTCAGTCTTTCCAGTCCTTTTTGATGGTGAGGCTCCACTCCCAGGACAGATGGTCGTGTTTGTCGTCGTCGGTGAACTTGGACTTGACGAGGTACGTGCCGCGGGCCAGCATGCCTTTGGGCGCCTCCTCCAAGGTGGTGAGGAACTCGTACTCCTGGTCGGGTCTGGGCCCGTAGCTGCCCACCATGTATTCCGACTTGTCAACTGCCAACACCAAGAGCGGTCAGCGGATTCGGACCTCACGACAACACGGCGAGACTGTTTGTCCAATTACGGGGGGGGCTTACCCTTTACTCCTTTCCTGAATGACTGCTGAATGTACTTCAAACCCGACACGATCTCCTTGTTAACCTGCAATGACGTCACACCTCAGAACGCCGAACATACGACGGCACGACGGGAACCTTCTGACGGCGCCGCGCTCTCACCTTGAAATTGACCTTGATTTTGTACTCCACGCCCTCTTTCAACACAAAAGGATTCTTCTTGAAGCCCTCCAGATCTCCTGGCAGACAAAAGGGAAGGGAAACTTGCACTGTTTTTTTGCCGAATAATTTAGCTATTTTCTGCACCGTGTGGTGAAGGAACTATGTTGAAATGAGGGGAGGAACTTCATTTAGTCAGGCCGGAGCCTTGTCCAATAGGAAAAAAAAAAAGTTCTCAGACGCCCTCTAGTGGCTGGTCCACATGACACACATGCACACACTCACCCTGCAGGTCCAGCACCAAAGGGTTTGGCGCCGCGTTGCATACCAGAGTCATTCGCGTCACCTGGATGTTTGGCGTGTTGGGATCTAAGACAAGACAACCGGTCACAAATTTAGTGTTAGAAAAAAAAAAAATCTAATTGAATGCCATCTTCCACAATATTCCAATGTATTGCTTAACAAAAATAGTTATCGCCTCCGCTGGGAAAGCGGTGTTACTTTGAACCATTGTGCGGACAAATTCCACTTTTGCCAGCGCAGTTTCATTTCAAAGTTGAAATTGCACGACGCGGGGGTTTCGGAAGGGTCGGTTGCGTGCGCGGGCCGAGATTTCTCACCTGCACTCACAGAGTGCGTGCAGCCCAGTAAGGCTTCCTTGTACTTGCGCAGACTCTCGTCGTCCTTGTCCAGCTCCTTGATCTCCTGTAAGCTCTTCGGCGCCGGAGGTTTGTAGTTGACCGCGGCATCCGTCTCCTCGTTGGCCGCGAGCGCGGCCAGCTGTTCGGCTGTGGGTTCCGACTCGGCCATGGTGTGCTGCCCGGGGAACGATTGGCAGGAAAAGGGAGCAGGTTAGGGCGGGTCGACAAAAGAATGATGCGATAAATAAAGACCGACAGCGGGGGGATTGCGGCCAAGCATTTCCTTTCATTTTTTGCTATTTACTTTTAGAAGGTTCGAGCGCCACAAGGTGTGTTACGGAGACAGCTGGAACACCGGTTCTCAAAACTAGTGTCCCCTATATCATCAATGGGGAACTGGAGGCCGCACTTGATTAATTTTCTGGGGGGGAAGAAACAAGCAAACAGTAGCGCGTTGGCTTATAGCCATTCATAGTGAGGAAGAAATGGCAAAAGAGGCACAGAGTGAGATGTGGAAACATTTAGCTTCAACTGATACAGAAAAGCCATTTTCCAGGACCCAGCTTTACACCCCCCCACGCCCCAACCACCCATCTCTGAAGGTGCTTCATAACTCACCGTAGGTGAACTGACAGACGGCTCAAAGTCAAACAAAAACGTCATCTCAGCCAAAACTACACCCGAGAGGGTTTTTTTTTTTTTTTTTTACACTGAGGTGACAGTCGTAAATTCCACCGCAGCAAACGGAAAGTCTGCAGACTCTTGCTCAACGTTTGCCATCGGGTATTGGCCAAGTAGGACCTGCGGGTCCTAGCGGGGGCACCTCTGCGCTTCCATTTTACAAAATAAATAATTTTTTTAAAATGGGGGGGGCCCTCCTTTTCTGCCAACAGAGAGTGTGCAGTGGCTGCTTGACTGTTTGTTGTTGAAGTAGAGCGAGACAAAAGAGACAGGAAAATCAGGCCGGAAAAACCGTGCTGCCGCCGTATTATACAGTCAGGAGCAACTGTCGGGTGTTTTTTTTCTCACTTCCTCTGCTCGGGTGCGAGACTACATTGACATTACATCAATGTGCTACAAATCAGACAATAGCTACATCCCACGGGATTCTGGGGGGTTTTTTTTGGTTGCTCTTTTTCTCCCCAAGCTTGAAAAGTGACAGGACCAGTGGACCAGAGTGCCTAGCTCCGTGAATAAAAAGCTGAAAAATAAGACCGAATTTTCAAATAGCAACTCACAGAACGCGGTCCAAATAAAACGGCGCCGATGGACGGTCAACTGTGAAGCCAACACACTTCCCTAAGTGACGTTTAGGAATGATGGCTGCTTCAAATCTTTTCTGCCTCCTTCTTGCAGCCGCTTTTGAGAGTATTTATCATACAACTCCAATTTCAAATCGCTTCTCAGGGAAATTGGTTCAGCGGCGCCTAGAATAATAATTCAGCGGATTTCGCGCAGCCCTTTCACCCCTGTCAGTAAAATAGACAAAAGTGTGCTTGTGGCTGCTTGCTTCGAGGTGCCAAGTCCACTTCTTATCTCGGCCCTGGGAAGAAAAGATTAAAAAGCAAGATAATAACATAGTGAGGCATGTATGCTATTTGGAAAAAAACAAAAAGGATTGTTTTCTCTGAAGTGGGTCAATATTGGCACACTTTCCTGTTTACCGCAAAGTCAATTTCCCAAATCATTGGTTGACCGGAAGAGAAAAACACCATTACAATAAATTAACCTTGTGGCCTGATATGACCGCATTTCCCACACAATAAGGCGCACCTAAAATGATTCCGTTTTCCTAAAAGCCAACAGTGCGCCTTATAAATGCGATGCACCTTACATATGGATCAATATTCTGATTTCTTGGACGTCGCATTGGATTGTATTCCTTTAGCGTAGCTCCATCTAGTGGATGTATCACGCAACCACAGCCCATATTATAGCTTCTATTCATTCTATGCACTTTATAATGCGGTGCGCCCAATTAAAACCGTTTTAAAATAGGCCGTTCATTGAAGGCGCGCAGGCCGCGCTCAAAGATTCCGTCCTCTGACACAATTCAGAGGTCACGAGATCTTCCAAGCAAAGCCTGGATCGCGTCGTCGACCCGCGCCAACGCCACCCTCCCGATAGATGATAACCCGATGCCTCGAGAGGTTTAATTTGCAACACCAGTGTGTAGAGTGAGATTACAGCAAATGGGATTACGCCCGCCGACGCTTTGCGCGACGTGACTGGGAAATCGCCGGCTAAAGAGGATTCTCTTGATGGCAATTATTAGTGTCAGAGATAACTGATCTGTCCCGAGCGACCCGGAAGGATTTTTTGGGGAGAGGTTGTCTTCTCATTGTAAATTCTTCCCAAATCAACCCCGTGTGCTCCCAAGATGCAGGAAGTGGCAAAGGGGCAGCAAAACACACGGACGGCCCCCTCTGACCAATCAGTTGACACAACAAAAAAGTCAACGAGTATCAAAGTCTGACATCCAGTCCCGCAGAACGGCGTTCTCTCCTTGAACGAGTCAAGTTCTGATGTTCTAGTCTGCTTTTGCCGACTTTTTTTTCCTGCTTTCTAGCAGAAGTTTAGAGGTTGTGCGCAAACACTCATTGGCATTTGGAACCGTCGAGAATTCCCTCCCACTTGCCTCAGGCCCCAGTTGCAGCTGAAGGAAAGACGCCTACACGCTTCAATGTCGCCATGTTGTTCTTTTTGGGTGAATTATCAAGCGCTTGTGCCAAACATACCTTTTGGGATGACCGCAAAAACGTTCAGCTCAGACCACTACACAAAAGTACTTAGCAGCCTGTACACGCCATAAATTCACGCAGCTTCTTCCATGTTGCCGTCGGCCTCTCGGTAGCCTCCCTGACTAGTTTTTATTTGCGTCATTCCCGTTTTGAAATGACGTCCAGTTCTTGGTATTGTCTCTGACTGAAAGGCTAGGCTTGATTGTTTCCGCTTACGTGCTTTGATTGATTGGTGTTCTGGTGCATTTCATTTGAAAGGTTGGACAACTTGTGAAAAGTTTCGGAACACTTCTAATAAAAAAAAGAGGAAAAAAAACGAGGAGCAGATGTGTGCAATTATGGACAGCCGAGCATTATCTACCTCGCCAGCCTAGCAGCCTGGATACCTTCAAGCACACAATAAAGCCACCATTTTGAGGGACACGTTTCTGCTCGGGTCAACGCGATAATAATAGCTGTTGAGGCGACATTTAGCATCACGTCACCTCGGAAGCTGCCCCTTTTCAGACATCTGTTGCTGTTTTCATCCTTCAGTACAAAACGGTTGTCGTTTTCTTGTCTTATATCGACATTGGCACGACAGCCAATATCTTTGGATTGACTCTCTTATCGAGACACGAAATAAATAAATATCACATTTAAAGCCGAACTGAGCGACCAAATTGAAGCCTTTGCCATTAGAAATTTGCATTGCGCGGAACCGTGGCGGGGATTTGAATTCCATCGATTGTTTTCGGCCCGAGAAATCACCGTTACATATGCAAGAATGCAAACTGCGCATATACTCTTTAGTCGAGGCACAATTTAGAATCTTGAACTTGCCACCAGTGCGCGGAACACAACTTTTAATGATTGTATGGATTGTTTTTGGATAACGCAGACCGGATCATGTGGTTACATTTGGACAAAAACTGTTTCAACTGAGCTAAGCGCTGGCACACATGTTAAGTAATGAGGAAGTGCTGCAGCAAGAGCTCCTGCGGAACTGATGCAATGCAGCGGAAGTCCAGTCAATGACAAAAAAAAAGGTTGTGCAGCAGTTAACAGGGAAAAAGGAAATGGTGTCGGTAGCTGCACGACCAAGGTCAAAGTGGCCCATGCAAAGTTATCAAATAGTTCATCTTTGTGCATTTTCTCAAGTGAGATGGGCCATCACGAAAATCGTCATCGGCACGCAAATCCCATCATCAACGCAAAAACACACATCAGACATACGCCACTCGCAGACGTAACAAAACAACAGACGACTATCACAGGAAGGACAAGAACTAATAGACGCTTTAACTTTACATCCGCTGAGAAAATGCTGCAGGTGGTGGCAGGAAGTTGTGACAGAATAGGATAGCAATGTGCCCAGCTGAAAGGTCACAGATGAATTCTCCCACCACCCACAGCAAGACCACCAATCCGTACCAGCCCGCGAGTGTTTTCCAACACAGTTTTTTTTGGGTCCATATAAATGCTTGAGATTTAATCAACAGCGCCTCTGCTGGTTGCAGCCGAGTACGGCAATTACAGTGATTCCTTCATCACGAGATCAACGTTCAATTTCACATCATCGGCAAAATGCTTGAAAATCAATTGAATGGCTAATCAATCTATCCCTTAAAAAGTTCATTCATCTAACTTCACTTCGTTGAACCCCAAAATATATTTTTTAAATGTATAGCTGAAAACGATGTGACCGGCGAAACAATCAAAAGCTCTTCCACTAGATGGCAGAAGATGAATAATTCAAATCCCATTATTCCCCAGGGGAAAATGTGCTTTAAATTTAAAAGTTTGGAGTACCCTTCATTCATAAAAACCAATGTTGATATTTTTGGGACAGTTGGGAATAATTGAGAAGTTCCATCGTTTATGAAGCAACAAGGCAGAAATATGGCCAAGGCATGTTGCATAACAGAGGGGAAGCATTCGAAAGGGTGTGTTTGAAATTACAAATATCAGTGTGACGTGATAGTAACACTTAATCGCTGAAGCAAGGTAGAAACAGAAGCGGGGATTTGGAATAATCACCTATCAGCCACAATCACTTGGAGCACATTTGATCCAAGCAGGTATGATGTTTACACACTCGCCTACGGGAGATTTAGAAAGAGCCAAAAACGATTCAAATTGCGCCGTTAGGTGTGAGCCATTCATCCATGGAACGCGGGGCGGGGGTGTGGGTTGAGATCCAGGAAGTTGGATGGAATCTTCCAGTAAGGCCACATTAGTGGTCAGCTTTTAAAGATTTTGTGGACTAACTCTGATAACCACTTGTAACATTAAATACCCTCGTATATTAAGATGAACAATCGACATCCAGTAAGCGGTATCGTACTAGCGTAGGTTAAAAAGATTTTACACCCGGAAATGCAATGCAAAAGTTTTTTTCAAGCCACGCCACAGAGCCACGAGTGGAAGATTTTGCAAACGTTGGAGCAGATAGAGAATGAAAAACAAAATTACAGTCCACAACGATAAATCAAATGTGGCTTTAAACGCCGCCGAGGGAAGGTGTTGCTCTTTGCTCAACTAAACAGTCTTCTTTATTCGGGGTTGTTCATTTGAGTTGGCACATACTTTTTTTTCAGAGGCGACCAAACCCCGCTTATCAATCACACAGAGCAACTTAGTAAAGAGTTTGTCGAATGTTTCATTGAGTCTTACCGTTTTACCTCGGAAGGATTGAACAGGCTCTTGCGCTGGCTGGCGAAAGGGGCTCAAGTCGATGAACAAGACAAGTGACACAAGGAGGGAAAAAAAGAGGAACCCGCGAACAGGCAAAAACGACATCCGGCAAATACCATCAAAATAAAAGTCCAAAGTGATGTTACTCGGTCAAGAAAAAAAGGTTGCAATGCCCCACACCTCACTCGGTTCATTAAAAAAATCTTTGTTGGGGGATGAATTAAATTCCATAACATTTGGAAGAAGGTGCAAAAGTCCCCACACTCGAATGAAATACAGTTATTTGTGTAAACTCCTCGAAGAAAAAGTATAAAAGCCGACTGAAATGTACTTCATGTCAGATGTCCATTATGTACAACACGTGTTGATAATTTTGCACAACAGGAATTTTCACTCAAAGTAGTGATTGTCAATGCAATACTATGTCCTCAATGTGACCCTTTTTTCTCAAGAGAAAAAAATATGGACAAACCAGTTGAGATGAGAACATGCTCATGTTTTGCCCTGACTGTTATTGACAAATCAAACCTTCCGCTGAAGTGGCGGCCACTGTCCATCAGTTCTACCCTTATCCTGAACTGGAGTTGTGCGAAGTTATAAGGAATGCTAGTAAAATAATAAATGATTGCAGAAGTTCGAACGATTTCCTCTAAAAACGTACCTTGTTATATTATTTAAACACATTTGTCCTACTGTGAAAGAGAATTTCACGCAATCTGTTATTGACAACTTGTGCACAGCAACGAGGACTCTTGCGTATAGCTTTAGGCGGAAGTGGTTATGTGACAGGAAAATGAAGAACTTTTTCCCCGCCATCGTCTTTACAACTCTGACTTAAATAAGTGTTTTTACGAGACGAATAATGAGGAGTAACTTGTCATCGAACAAAAAAAAAAATCCACAGATTTATTATATAGAGCCATGAACACCGACAACTTCCCTCAACTTGAGCCGTCGTGAATTCATTAAGCCACATGGTCCTTCACTTGTGCCAAGTGTGCCTTTTGGCTTAAAAACCTCTTTCCAAGCAGCACACACTTCGAGTCAAATGTATTTATATAGCCCTAAATAACGAAAGAGTCTAGACGGGCTTTAGTTGACACCTATTGATCCCCTAATATACCTTTAAATAAAGATGTGTGGTAATTTATTTCATGTACTAACGGAGCCATGGCAGGAAAAAACACATGACGGTAGGTCCGGTTGCGATTGAATGCAAGGGACATCTAGTGTCAGGACTGTAGTATCGCATTCTCTCCCAGTCACATAATTTGCAGCGGACTATTTTTGCCAGAGAAGTCTTTGAATGCACCATTTCAGTATGTCTTCCTAATGATGGTATCTCAGTGAGTGGCAAATGCTTTTGAGAAAAGGCAAATGTTGGTTTTCCATCACTAATTGTGAAAGGTTGCAAAGACATTCGTTTTTTCTTGTCACCAAGAAATTCACCGTTTGAATATGTGAACATCTTTGCAAGCTTTTGCAGTCTTGTAATGAATCCTGACAAAAAAACATCTTTCACTGCTCAGTGAGATACCACCTTCACTTGTATTGCAATAGCTTTGTGCAAGCAACTTTTGTTTAAAAAAAGTGGGCTTCATTTGTCTGACCAAATTTACTAAAAAAGATCAAATGGAATGATACATTTGATCACATATGTAGGAAGCAATCCAAATAGGGAACAATGGTTGGTTAATATACACTGCAGGTTTATTGATAAGTTTCATTTACTACAAGTTTTGAGGAATGGACTTGAAAATTCAAACTTTCAACCTACAGACAAAAAACTTTTTTTTGTCAGAAAAAGAAAAATACATGATAAAAAAACACTTCAGAGTAGTTAAGAGGCTGGAGCGACAACCAATCACATAAGGACAACCATGTGTAAAACAATTTCAACTATTGTAACAATCATCCTTCTGTGCAGGGCAGGACAGGAAAGGATGACCCAAGGAGGACTGCAACACTTCTTAGCTGGTGTCCATCTGAGAATAAAGAATGACATAAACATTAGACAGCTATACTTAACGAAAAAAATCTTTACTATTCACTGAAGAAAAGCCGGACTCACTCTTGCATTGTAAGCATCTAATTGGGCATCGAGTTCTTCCGCTGACATCTGCTGCTTGCCGCTACCCCCTCGACCACCTCGTCCCCGTCCTCTGAAGCCACCTGAGCCACGCCCTCCAATGCGGCCTCCTCGTTGCATGCCAAAACTGCCCCCGCGGCCCCTGTTCATTCCACCGCCTCTGTTCATACTGGTAGAAAAAGCAACATTAATATAGCACCTTATTTAATGCGGGACAGAGATTGTTGATAAAAAGCCCTACCCCTGCATTGGCCGCCTCTGTGTATCAATCTGTGATGTGACAAGCTGTATGTTCATGGGCCTCCCTGGAAGGACAAACACCCCCCCCCCAATTTTTTAAATCAATACAGTACTTGTAAAATGGCCGTGCGTCAATCTAGGAAACAAAAACAACACTGAATGTAAAACAAATTTGAACTCACCATCCAGTGGGATGCCATTGTACTGTTTCATGGCCTTGAGTGCATCTGCCCTTCTTTCGAAGTGAACATCAGCAGTCCCTAGGCTTCTTCCTGAACGATCATAATGGACTGCAGCCTTTTTCAGTGTCCCAAACTCAGCAAAAAGTTCCTACAGAGTAAAGCAAACTTGAGCAACGACTCCACAAGCCCTCATCTTTGACAAGACAATGTGAAATTGAACCTGAATATCTGCATCAGAAACACCAAAGTCGAGATTGGAGACAAGAAGCTTCCCTCCGGTTTCCACACCAGCGCCGCCAGCTGCACCATTGAATCCACTGTAGCCGTTGTCGAACATGTCATGTTGCCATTTATCTGGAAGCTGTTTGGGCTGCAACAGACGAAAGAGAACGCACCTGCTGACTTGAGGAATCCGCTTGTCTCTGTCAATCAGAGTCCACAGGCTGCGTGTTGGGGCAAGCAGACGCTCCACTTCCAACATGGCCAGGGTGCTCAGCTCCCCCAAAAGGGTGCCCATCATCCCCCTTGTCCACCCAGTCATTAAATGCATGTCGATCCTCAAAGGAGGATGTAAACAATAAAAACTAGTCTATGTGGGTTGGACTTCCTTTAACACATGCATTACTTAGCGTAGTCTGATGTTTGGTGTTTTAAACACATTCATCCACACCATCTTTTTTTTTTTTGTCAACTGGCCCACCCAAACTAACAGCAAATGTGGCCTGCTGCTTCCTCCACCACAGGCTCTCCAGAAATGATCCTCATCTTCTTTGTCCCCTGTGCCAACCGCCTTGCCTCCGGCGATGAAAATTCATTCCTGGCCGATCAAAAGTTCATTAAAAGCCAGAGGACCTGGCTTTTATTGTAGGGGGCAGAAGTCCTTGATGAATGTGGATGGAACAGAAAACTAGCAGCTACGGCTTATAAAATGGTACAGGTAGCCGAGCGTCCATTTTGAGAAGACGCCATTTTGACTTGGCCTTTGTCTGGTACGCCAAAAGGCGCACACAAACACGGGCTGGTGGTTAGTTGACTATCAGGGCACTATGCAAAGTGGGGGTGAAGTCCTCGGGTCCATCCACTACACAGCTTGAAAAGACTGGGCCTTCAAACGGGGCTGGTTAGCCACTCCAGGACAAAGGACATCCTGGTCGCTCACAAATCGCTGCTCCTTCGGCGATGGTGGGGGAAAAAATAAATACTTGACGTTCTCTCGACGTTCTCTACTTGCCGCCATTAAGACACTGGATGAAAAGCAAATATACTGGCGGTGGACGAAAAAATGTAATCTGCGGGAGTAGATTCAAAATGGCGACGCCAAGACCATCCACGATCCAGCTAATGCGCCAAGATGGCTAGCATATTTGCCGTTTCAAAAAGGGGCCTCTTCTTGGAGGGGGGATGCAACATAAGGTTGGTTCGGGAAAGGACAGACACATTAAGCATACAATTTCCTTTAATGCTCAACCGCTCGTGTTAAGAGCTCTCCGTCGAGAGAAATTTGGCGGCTAGCAATCACTTTTATTCGTTGATTAGCAAGCTGGCTGCCCAGGCATTCCGAAGTTTGCCCGAGGTTTTTCCCTTTCCTGCCCATTCTCATACCCTGTTGTATGGCGTCGGTCTGCCTCGAGCGCGATTCGTGTTTTGACGGTTCCTCATGGGGCCGGATCCTCCACCTCGGCCTCCAAATCCGCCGCTCATTCCAAGGCGCCCAGCGCCTCCTCCTCGGCCGCCGCCAAAACCTCCGCGGCCTCGGCCTCTTCCACCCCTCCCGCCACCTCTCTGCTGCCTGTTCTGTTTGATAATATCGTCTAGAGACATATCCATTTTGTCGGTCATAATGCTGTCTCCAAAAAGCTTAAACTGTTGACAAAATAAAGGGTGTAAAAAATATATAACTTAAAAGCACACGCTAAACTTGCTAGTCTTGATTGTCCGCCTTCACGAACACGAAGCCGACTGATTTGGCGAAACACAAAGGGCAGGAAAAAAAACGTCCGACTATCTTACGTCATCACGCAACATACGTAACTACGTACTTACGCCAAAGACGTACCTTTACCTAAAATGGCCCCTTGCCTTTTATTTGCCGTTTTACTCTCACGTTAAAGGTATCTTCAAGTATTTTCTTTTGTAATCTCTCGTTAAAGATGTCTTAAATAATCCTATGGAAATTGGCACTATGTAAAATGTCGCATTTTTCCAACTACTAATACTTTTGGGGAAATTCGTTTTGACATAACAGAACTTCCTTTTCACACAGAAAGTTTGTCTTTTCCTTGCGCAGCGACTCATTTTCCGTGGAAATCCGTCCCCGCACATATCCATCCATTTTCCGATTCGCTTGATCCTCACAAGGGTCGCGGCGGTGCTGGAGCGTATCCCAGCTGACATCGGACAGTAGGTGGGGGACACCTGAACCGGTTGCCAGCCAATTGCAGGGCAAACAGACGATCATTCACGCTCACACATGGATGGATGGATGAATCATACTACCATAAAAATATTTTTGGGAGATTGGTTTTCAATCTGTGCATCGTGCAAAAAAAAAAAAAACAAACACATTTTTTTATACTAATGAAAAGAACTGATATTTTGAAACAAGTTTATGCAGTAAAAGCAAACAGACATGTAAAAATTAAAAGATGTAAATGGCCACAAACAAGCCGAAAAGGAAATAAAATTGAACAAGGTCTGAGAGTTAACAGAAGAGACTTTGGTCAAAAGATTTGGCGAAATTAAAAACATTCACAATGACGTTCAACATGATAAATATCGGACTTTATTATTGAACTTTGAGCTCCAAGACCCTTGGCAGCTTCGGGGACATAAAAAGAATAAAACAGCATTAGTGCCATGGCGTAGCCGCAAGTAATTTGCAAAGCATACAGATAGGTGTGGTTTCATTCCTTCCTTTTCGTTGTCCTGGGGGCGGATCTGGGCATTGCTATGGCATACTGTGCTGAGATGTTTACAACAGCGTCCTCAATTGATTTGTTTTGCATTTAGGTCACAGCATCTTTCAGCATACACAGGCTCTTTCTGAAAGGGAACATCAATTTCATCTTAGAAATACACAATTCATACAGTCGCATTCTGACCTGTAATATTGAGTACACTATCTGTGGTCGATGAAAACAAGATGGTGTTGTGCCAAAGTATTTCTTTCAACATTTTGTTGCAAGGCTTTAGCAATTGGGAATTTTTGGAGCTTTTTTAGTAAAGCCCGTTTTAGGGAAAACACAATTTGGGATTAAGAAGGTTGGCAATCCATTTGGCTTTTCTAAATATGCTCATCAAGTGCGCATCCGGTGCGTCATGTCATCGATGCTACACCTTATCTAGCCGACTACCTTTTTACAAAACAAACGATAAAACAGAAAAGCCCTTGTGTCATTTTTTTTCCCACCAGGATCATGTACGTAGTAGTAGTAGTTGTAGTAAAGACTGCAGTCTTTTGTGTCCGGTGGAACAGTTTGTACCTCAGCATCAGATGCCAATAACATCTGTGGGAGGTTGATCAGTCCTTTTCATACATCAGAAGGGTTGCGTGGACTTCAACATGATTCACGACAGATTTTTAATAAGTAGAACTCTTCTTCATCACTTCTCGGGTGTAAAGAAAGACGAGGGCTTGCTGTGGTTTAAAGTTCACAGAAAATTGTTTGGCATTCTGCCTCAGACTGGCAAATAGGGCTGACTTCGGATGTCAGAGGAAAAGTTCTCAATGATAGGTGGAGGAAAAAAAAAGTGGTTGGACCATCTTGAGAACTAGGACTTCTTGGAGTCCTGTGTGTTACGTTTCTTGAGGTCAGTCAGGTCCACTGGCGTGAAAGCTGATGATCACCAAGAGGAAAAATGTCAGCACATCACTTTGTATTCATCCTTTACCGATTAACTGGGATGTGCATTTAATTTCAGTTATGCTTACAGTGCAGGTTAGGGTTTGGATTCTTCTCAACATATTCCTGTGGTCCACGGTCATTCCGCTCGGCGTTTTGTGCTGATCTGATTTCTCTGAGCACAAACTGCCAGGCTGTGAAACAAACAACCCAAACCCCCCCCAAACAAACAAAACCAAATATACATCTTGGTAAATTGAGGATATTATTTAGTGAAGTAAGGACAGGACAGTATAAAAAACACTTACTGTAATTACACTCTTAATCTTAGTGATGATTATCCTATCATTACCTATATTTTTTCCACCCAAAAATAAATACAATTATTAAGATAGTTCCGATTGTTCACATGATATCCACAAATGTAATGTAAAGAAGCAGTAACCGAGCATGTCAGATTGGGTCAATAAATTATTGCACACGTTTCGACTTGATTTACTATTCATGTCTTTGTAAATTACTTTTTTTTTGTATTGAGGTGAGCTAGATGGCCAATTAATTCGTAGGTGCGTAAATGAGTGTGAGTGGTTCTCTGTTTGTCCCCAGCGACTGGCAGGCAACCAGTCCAGGGTGTACCCCAACCTTTCACCCAAAGTTAACTGGGATAGGCGCCAGCGCAACCTCGACTTGAGTGAGGATAAACTGTATAAAAAAACGGATGCATAGATATTTCTACATTAAGTACTTCATAATTACAGTACTAAATAACTAAGGTTTAAATAAGTTAAAAGAGTAACGTAAAAAGTACACTGGTCGAAAATAAATAAAAGATAAGCATAAGTAATATTTCATATGTATTTAACAACAATTACATTTGGTCTGAAATGATACTTACTATCATGGATAAAACGCACATTTTCCTCATGTGCTGGGGTGAAGAGCTCCCCACAGTTGGTAGGTGATCTGGGGCTTGTGGTCCGCTTGTAACTATTCACCATCCTGGGAGCAGATGAGCTTGAGAAATGTAAAAGAACCACATCAGCAGACTAAAATGCCCAAAGCACCTACCGTACATTCGAAGAATATGAACGGATGTATTAATCGGATGGATTCATGCATATCGTGACAATGCACAATTTACCTTGTCATTCTGTTTGCGGTGCAGCTCTTTCCTCACTGCTCTATGGTTGAGTAGCTCTGAAGAATTTAGATGTTTCAAAGTCCTCAACTGGCAATGAAAATCAGTGAGAAATTTAGCAAAACTCCGCCATGTAAAATGTTCAAACACAATGGTAAACACAAAGAAACCTACTATCTGTGACATGGGTATCCCTGAACAGAAACGATTATGTTTAAATTAATGTCACAGCTGTTGATTCTCAGTTATTGGTATTAACTCCGAAGCAAAGGCCAGCCATACGTCAGCAAAATTGAGAAAACAATTAAGGTCACTGACAAAGGATCTTTGTTTACGTTTGGACTTTCCCTGGTCCTATCATTCACTTTTACTAACAGGCAACGCAACCAAAACTGCCGAACGTAGTTTGCTATATGGGATGGCTGTTAAATATTCGTAGGAATTAGTGGGGCATGTAGCCCTTTAGTAAATCCGGGGGACGGCGACCGCTGCAGATTTGCTGACACAATAAATTCAGCTAACATTAGCCGGCATAGTTAGCTGTTAATTGTCTTGACGTAACGCTAGCTTAGAACGCCACATTGTTTATCAACATGAGCATGACGTAAAATTATCACGCAAGGTTAATAAATAGCACGTACGTATGAAACGAACTAAATCGCACGTACAAACCTTTAAAATGTATTTCTTTTTGCTGCACACGACGCCAGATTTAGCTAAAACGTTGCCAATGCCAACCAATCATTTCCGGTTTAAAAAAAACACGGAAGTGCTCTTCTTCGTCGTCGTCTTTTTTCTTTTTATGATGCAAATGCGCCACATACTGCTACTTACTGTATCGGAACGGAACGATGTATCGGACTAAGAATGAAACGCGTAGTCATCCATCGTGTACATTAGTGTGCCGACCCACGTCTTTGTTTATCGGAGCTGCTTGATATTGAAATACTAGTGCAGTCTATACTGTATATGAGACAAATTCCTTGTGTGTTTTACATCTTGGCCAATAAAATCGATTCTGATTCTGATCATCATTACCACTATTATGTTGATTGTTACATAATAATATGACAAGAACGGATGTTGTGACTTTCAGCTTGTCCCATCAGTGACTTGCCTGATCTTCGGCAGATCCACACCCCCCCCCCCTTTTTTTTTGAGCACCGCGGATACCCTTCCTGATGCAAGCTACTCTGTACAATTTTGTTTGTTTGTTTTTCATGCTTGGGGACAGCATTGGCTTGGTATTGAGGCACTGGCAGCAACATGCAACTAGTATATTACCAGTACCAATACTACCAGTAACGCTAATACAAATAAAACAATATTGCACATATTTTTGTGTGTTGTTTCATTGAAATGCATTCTGGTGGCATTTATGATCATTCATGAAGAATAATTGAATAATTTATTACATTTATGATGCTAGGTATTTTTGGTCAGGTAAACACACACACACACACACACACACACACACACACACACACACACACACACACACACACACACACACACACACACACACACACACAAAGAAAAAAATAATTCTGACATTTATATACATAAAAATAGAGTCTTTATTTATGAAAATGTACAAAAATAATTATTGAGGAGAAAATTATAAGACTTTCCTGACTGACATTGTTTTCTTCAGCACAGCCTCTATGACAAAAAAAACAGAACACCTGCATATAATAGGGAAATAGTACAGTAATACTGGAGACGAAGAGCGTCAAGATTTTCCTGACTAGTAAAAGTAATAATTTATAAATGTTTTTTACGGCCTACTTTCTGCCCAGCAGTAAGACTTGACAGGATTAACCCTTTACTGAACGGTGTACAAGTATCTCAAATCCTGTGTGTCAATTTAATTTCAAGAGCGTTAAACATCAAAACTAATTCACAAAAGTACCTATGCCAGCACATAACCCGTAATATTTCCATTCAGTGATACATTTTAGACAATGTGTTCCACTAATAAGAGTAATGGAAAAGAGGAGTTGCTGTCAGTCACACACTGACTTTAGAACAAAAACACAAAAAATTGAAATAAAAATGAAGGAGTGACTTATTGGAGAACAGCTGCAACACTCAATACGTAAAAGAAAAAAAACCCCAAACAAACATGACATCTTCCCATCGTCATCAGTAGCAAGTTCGGTGTAAAAACCCCTTTGAAAAATCAACAGTACTTTCCAAGCAATTCAGCTTTTATCTCTTCAGCTTCACTTCTATGTCTTCGAAGTGCCTAATTAGATGCAGCAGGCCTTGAACAGTTTGGACAACTCTGTGCAGTCAGGGTCAATGAGGTCGACGGGCTTCTCTCCGCTCTCATTTTCTGCCTCTGGGTTGGCTCCCAGCGAAAGGAGATAGCTGTGTGGCGCATGAGGTTGACAATTTTAGACAGGATTCCATTCGAACTTTCTTATCTGTTTTGAGTATATTCATTCATCATTTATGTGCAATTTTGCAATTTGGTCTTTAGATATTTGTATGTGGTCTTTTTTTTTTTTGGGGGGGGGATTAATTATCTTACAACCAAATTTATTTTACGAGTTATTTCAAGACAGTTCCAGTGGGTTTACCTTGCAATCTCGGGAAAGCCGTCACTGCAGGCCATGTGAAGAGGCGTCCAGCCGTCCTCGTCCCTCTGATTGACATCAGCGCCATACTTGAGCAGCAGCTTCACCGCCTCCAGGTTTCCTGTCAGCACGGCTTCGTGTAACGCTGCCATACCTGCATGCACCGCACTACTTCAGGCCACTGCAGCACTGCATCATGCTCACCTCCAGCCAACGGCACTTTTCAGTGCCCCACGCGTGCGCCGAAGGAAGCGGCGGTACACGACTCACCTGAGGGAAAGAGCGTCTCCACGCAAACTTTCCTGGTTCGGATGAAGCGACCAATTTGCTCCAATTCTCCGCATCTCACAACATCCTGGAAGATGACGTCATTCGGAAAGTGCACAGTTCTCTTGGTAGGGGTGATGGGTATCACGGGAGCGGGATTTTCCCGCGCTTGGGTGCGCCGCGACGAGCTGTACTGGCAAGGGAGGTACGTTGACGCAGACTTGTAGGAGGGCGTGTAGTGCGACGGGGTGTAATGTGTGCCACTATACTGGCTTGGGGTGTACCTGGATGTCGAGATGTACGATGGCGTATAGTGACTGGATGCATAATGTGTCGGCGCGTGGTACGTTGGTGTGTACTGAGAATGCCGTGAGTACGTTGACGCTGGAATATGGTAGTTGTACTTCATTCCTGCAGTGGTAAGAAATCGGTCCCCCTCTATGATGTCAGCTCAACAGGGGAGGACATTAGAGCTCAGACAAAAAAAAAAAAAAAAAAACAGTCCGGGGAAAAAATATATATTTTCGTTCCTTTTGTCCTCGTTTGTCTTCTATCCTTTTAGCTTCCAAGTGGGTCCATCCATGACTTGTTCAGTATGATCAGCGTTATTTTTCGAATCCCTTTTGAGCTTGCGCTGTCTCGTTTCCTCTTTGTTTTGTCGACGTTGGAATTCTGTCCTTGTTGCACTGGAAGTTTTCAGGCAGAAAGAAGCGTCAGCTAATGGCACAAGTCGCGCAAGGGCCGCTATATAGCTTCCGTTGGGCTATTTCGGGGGCCCGATATCAAGTGACTTCAGCGTGCAAACGAGAAGCCCTTGCCCAACCCCGGCCCACGTGAAGTCACTTGACCAATGAAACTGCGCTCACGTCGAGCTCCTAAAAATGTTTACAGCCACGATGTTCCCTTCAAATCTTGCAAAAGACATGACCGCCTTAAAAATATAATGCGGAAGGGAGAGCCAGTGAACGAGCATTCATTTGATATCACTGCCGTCCTGAAAGGCTTTGCACTGGGCTCCCAGTCAGCTTTCGAATAGATTTTTAAGATTCCGCTACTTGTTTATAGATCACGAAACGATTTGGGTCCTGAATGCATGAGGGAAAGGCACAGTGAATAGAAAGCGAAAGGGCTGCAAACTCAGGTCAATACGCGGAGCCCAATTTTCAAAGCTAATCTGATGACGCAACATCTGGCTGTGATGATGCACGCGAAGGAATCTGTTGCCAAACAGAAGTGAAGCCAGACCCAGGAAATGCCTTTAAATTCAGGTTAAAAAAAAGGCTTCATCAAAACTCATTCAGTACCAGCCAATTCTGGACCAAGTCTGAAAAGACGTTTAAAAACGTCTTTGGGAGTGAATGAGTTCACATTCCTTTACTTCAGCTTTTTCAAGGAAATGTAACGACACAGTACTGAATTTCATATTTCCTTCTATAAAGCCGTTTTTCGAAAACATTAAAGACCGCTTTGGACGCAATAAATGTCTTGGCTTGACATCTTGAAATTCCAAGTGGAGTATTGAACCGAGTGCCCTCTAAAAGGCAAACACAACACCGAACAGAAGCTCAGAGCGAATGGCTTCCACTATGGAGAGTTACAATTTTTCACAGCTTGAGAAGGAGCCCCTCTCGGGTTTCAGCAGCTCTTATATGGAATTGCAGGAGTCCAAGGGTGTCCCTGAGCCATTGTCCTCCTGCCCCCAAAACAGCACCTTGACTGCTGGAAAATGTTTGTTTGCCATCGGGCCTCCTCCCGGGCGTATCAGCGGACGGAGGTCTCGCACCTTCCGCGGGCTTTCTATACATAGGCTCAGGGTGCCCTCGCTCCCACCTGCCGTTTGGGGTGCAAACTACCAAGGAGTCACAGTTGCCAGTTGACACCGAGTACTCTTCCTGCCGCCGCCCCACCCGGCTTGGTGAAAATGGGACGATTTCAACATGGGAATGTTTATGCAGCTTTTACGTGACATTCTCCCGTGGCTTGACACATTAAAACAAACGCATCAATGTCAAGGCCGAGGGTTTAACTAGCGCTGGCCGCTTCTCAGTATTCCATGCCACGGATGCCTTCTCCTCTTCATGAGATTACGATTCAGTTACCGCTGACATTATTTTTAGTCTTCTAGCAATGTGACACATTAGTATTTGGGATCAACAAACGCTAATTAAATTATTGCCAGTTATTCCTACACAGTTTTGAGGCAGCGTCGTGGCGCTCTAAATCCCCCCCCAGCTACTAACTTAACTACATTTCTCTTTGAATGTAGCATATCTTGTTTGTGAGTAAAAAGGCAAGCCAAGAACGTTATATATCGAGTTCCGTTTTTTTCTCACGTTGCTTTGTTGGTCGTTTTGCTTGACTGTATGCAAATAAATGCCGTTGCGTAATATCTAGAACACGTAGTCCGGTCTTGCGAGCTCGCCAAGTAACGTCTTCCCAAGAACATACACGATCCCGCGCGCAAAGCCATCTCTGATGAAAATTTGCTGTTGACCAGCGTAACGTGTGTATGCGATCAACAGTGACGCATTCCACCGGATCGTCACCCAAGAACGTTTTGGCGACTCTGTTTTCTAAAAATAAGAGCTGCGTGGCAAGCATGCGGGTGCCTCGGATGTTACCAATACGAGTTGCGTATCAAATTCAAAACAGTCTTTGGGCGAAACAAAAATCTCCTGTTTTATGCCATTTGACATCACCGAGGTGCCGCATCCCGATTGCAAAATGTCCAATCTGGGCGGCATACCCGCCTCGTCGTTCCAGCCTCGTGTTCTGTGTTGTGGTTTTCACAAGCTTTGCCGCGCTGCCGCAACTCGTCACCGTTTTCCTCGTGGTGGCCGTTTGTGGCGCTTCCCACATGCCTCCATCGACGCTCTGCTCATTGTGTGCCGCGGGTGTACACATTCCGCACTTTTACCCTTTCATCACTCTTGTTCAGAAACAAACACAACCCGACGATCGCTATGATAAACCCGACATCGTTCCGTAACACGTTGACTTTCATAACAGCTGTCCGTTAACCGTAACAACGGCAGCAGAGCAAGGTGCCCGAGTAGTCAAGTAGCGTAAATGTGCGTTTTGAGAGAGAGAGTGAGAGAGAGAAAAATAAATCTGTTTATGCCAGGTTGGCAAACAGAGCGGAGACTTTGAACCTTCTGTGCCTATCTGCTCAGAAACACGAAAATACTTGCCAATGTTCTGAAGTTAAAGCGCCCGATAGAACAAATGGCTATAATTATCCCATCAGGATTAAAGCTCTTTGAAAACTTTTGGAGTCGTTGGACGGCGGCCCGCGATCGAGCGAATCGGTCATATCTGTTGTCCCCGCAAATAGGTAAAGGCAGTCATGGGTACAGCAGCTGTTCAGAACGGGAGGGCTGAGAATTTGCGCGCCGACGAATGGGAGTACAGATTCGAGGCTCCGGCTGACCGCTCGTCTGAGGGTAAGGTTACTCGGGCCGCAAACTGCACCTGCGAAAAAAAGAAGCCAGGGGGCTAAAAGTTGTGCCAATGCCCGGTTGCACAATAGGGTGCGCATTTCCCAGTGCAAATGTCAATTACAACACAGCTCGCTCAACAGTCACCTTTCAGATTCCGGCGCCGCAGAGTGCGGACGAGGCTGCTGAATTCATTCCTGACAAGCATGACATTTATCTGAGCTCCTCACAAAACGTAACCTTTGCTTTCGTTCGCAAATGAAGGACAGCGCTCCGTCACACTGTGACGCAATAAAAGAGACGGCTTGACGATCAACCGGCTTTTATAACACGGATAACATCGAGCAGAATGTATTTACTGCACATTTATGTTGCACAAAATGACTCCATTTTGGATTAGTAGCCTACTCTTGCTAGTAGCCTACTCGAGGAGACAATGTCGTTCAAAAAAGGCTTCACCTTCAAGGCTCTTCACACAATTACAAAAGATGAAGCACACGGACAGGAATGGACAAGAGACTCGTTGGCGAAGAGTCAGCACAGCACTTCCTTCCTCGAGGATGCCGTTCGTCTCGAGTGCGTTGCGCGCGCACGTCGATTTCTCCGCGGTGCAGTTGTTTGCGTCATGTTCAGATATCAATAAATACGGACCCGACGCAGCCTGTCAGGCTCCAAATTGGACGACAAGCTCCAGTCGTGTTTCCGACGACGTTGGCGGTGCAAAAGCAAGACGTGCGAGGGGAAGGTATAGCGTTGAACTTTTCCCTTGCGTTAATGGCCAAGTCCGAAGGATGACCCCCATTGCTGCGCTGCGTCTGAAGACAACAGATTCGGCCCCATAAGGCCGAGCCAAAACAAGATCTTGCCAGAGTGCATTTCGCAGGGGTCAACATGCTAATATTACCCCGGCGGCTAATGGCATTTCAAGAGCGGGCGCGCCAGAAAGAGGTGACGTCTGGGTAGGGTTTCACGGTGAAGACATCAACTGCAAACGTGCAGTAATCAAGGACACATGACCAATTTCATCAATCATACTACTGTCTGTCCATCGTCAAGTCCCTTTCCTTTGAGACGTTGATCATGTGACAGAGCCGCTTCCTGACAGAGCACATCACACCTCCCCTCACGTTTTTTTGTGGGTTTTTTTGCCTTCAGGTCTTGTGATTTCCAAAAATAAGAGTTGATAGCATCGATGTGACCCGAAGCTCAGTGGCGACTTCCCATGACAACCTCGTGTTTCAAGCCTGGCACGGACAAGGTCCTGTTGAACAGTTGTCAAGTGTTGTCACCAAGTTTGACATGTCCAGAAAAAGGATTTAAACATGGGGCCACTTACGGAAACCCCGAGTTTAAGTTAACAACTGAGTGAAGCGGTACAGTTGCTAGCAGAGAACTTTGGGTTGGTCGCCCATACGTTGCGAACATCATACTTTGTGGGTTCGGGTGAGTGGGCGTGAGTCCAGGTTTTCAGGTCTGTTGATTCAATAGCCTGACAGTAGTCAGCAGGAACGAGCGAATATATCGAGTCATAATTTGAAATGGCGACCATGGACATACAATTGTTCAATTATAATCTAATCAGCAGCCAAAAAAAAAAAAAAATCAAGGGCAATTTCTTTATAGGGCGGCCCGGTAGTCCAGTGGTTAGCACGTCGACTTCACAGTGCTGAGGTACCGGGTTCAATTCCAGCGCCGGCCTCCCTGTGTGGAGTTTGCATGTTCTCCCCGGGCTTGCGTGGGTTTTCTCCGGGTGCTCCGGTTTCCTCCCACATTCCAAAGACATGCATGGTAGGCTGATTGAGCACTCTAAATTGTCCCTAGGTGTGAGTGTGGATGTGCATGGTTGTTCGTCTCTGTGTGCCCTGCGATTGGCTGGCGACCGATTCAGGGTGTCCCCCGCCTACTGCCCGGAGACAGCTGGGATAGGCTCCAGCACCCCCCGCGACCCTAGTGAGGATCAAGCGGTTCGGAAGATGAATGAATGAATGAATTTCTTCATAAATTCTAATGAGAAATTGCCTCGAATTCATCATCATGACCTTGCAAGACGCGCGGAATTCCACTGAGTGGTGCTCAAGTTTAACAGATAAAAAAAATAAAATAAAAATTCCAGCAGGTTGCTCCAGTGGCACTCTGTGTCGGAATGGAAAGGAGGCAGATAATATGGAGGAGATCTGACAGAAAACTGTGATGCCATTGCTGCATAAAAAAAAAAAAAGCACAGATATACAGCCAAAAAAAAAAAGACAAAAGCGTATACAACAGCAAAAACACAACACATGCAGAGACACTTGAGTTGACAGCAGGGCCGTCCGTCCTCCTGCCGACTGTGACGCTTTCTCCACACCCCGAGCAGCTGAATCAGGTCGACTTTCCAACTACTTTGATATCAAAACGTGCTTCTTATTTTTGGGTTAGGACTCCGTAACATCGAGCGGAGTGATTGATGGTTGACCGTGGCAGTAACATTGACACTGTCAAATTTGGATGGTCCAATGGGGCCGCGTGATTGATGTTTCTTGTTCAGAGCTCGATGCTGTCAGCAGTCCTGTTTACCCGAACAGGATTAGAGTCAGCTGCACGCATACACACCACAGTTACACACACATGCAATGTGTGTGGGTGGTGTGTGCAAAAATGCATGGTCTTGGTGTTTTGAGTCCTCCTGGTGTGCTTTTACCAAATGATACTTTTTCATTTTCAATGATTTAACGTCAACATTTTGCAAAAAAAAAAAAAAAGTTATGTGTGTGTGTGTCAAATTTACGACGACAGTTAAGAGACTGCAACAAATGATCTCACGCTCCGTAACATGTTATGGATGTTTCGAAATTTCAACATGAAACTCAACTTCCATCGCGGGATAATTTCGATTCAACTTTGGACAATGAGATCGAAACGTGCTTGGATGATGAATTCCATTGAAGCGTGCCGCCTTGTCTCGTCAAAGTAGGACGCAAAGAATTCAAGAAACGAGCTACCTGTACATTGTATGGAGGATGTTAGACTAGAGGCGAGATTGAAAAGAGAAAGAAAACAAAGATCTCGTGAAAGGAAACTTTGAGTCCAAGGTCATCATGAAGAGGAGTCGCAGGAAGGAAAAAAAACAAATCGATAAAAGATGGTTTCGAAGTGAACACATGAACTGCACGACGTGACTGTCACCCTGAGCAGACGGATTACAACGGCAAGTGGATGCGAGCGACATTGAAATAAGGCTCAAGACACACGCGCAGGGACACAAAAGTAAAACGAGAGACATTTTTTTCTTGCTCTCGTCTTTTCTTCTGCCTGTACAATAACCCAAAGAAAAAAAAATACAATTGCCTTTTGGTTTGTCGCCAACCACTAATTTCGAATTGGTCTTTCTTTCCCCATTAAAAGTCGCTCATTCATTCTCTGACCCGCTGATCGTCACGCGATCAGACCGGGAGAGCCTATCCTAGCTGTCTTCGGGCGAAAAGCGGAGTGTACCCTGAACGGGTCGCCAGCCAATCGTGGAGAAGAAGTCCACAAACAACCATTTACGTGTCCATTCACAGCGACAGACAATTTAGAGTCATTGATCACAGTTAAATTCAGTCGACTTCAGCCTTCTTTGCTCGATAGTAACACACACACACACACACACACACACACACACACACACACACACACACACACACACACACACACACACACACACACACACACACACACACACACACACACACACTTTATGTCGTTTCCAGGCGGGATTCCCCTCCGTTGCTTAGCAACGCCACAGATCGACTCGTACATGTTTGTACTTCCGGAGGCACGGCGCAGTCCTGAGCGCACGTCTGGTAAACGGAAGCCACTCTGCCTGTCTATAAAGGTTGAAATTGTCTGACGCTTTCGAAAGGCAGTCTCCCAGACGACACTCTGCCGAGATTACGACAACGTCAACGATGTCGACAATCATCGGTCATGGCAACAAAAGTTTACCAAATGCATGACCGAGGTTTTATTTTCCTATTGTACTGATCGCAAAGTCCCGTCGACTTGACGGATCAGACTTTAAAAGCGCATCTGTCGCACGGCGCATTTCGAGGACGGGGCACCGACTTAACTCTTGTTTTCACGGGCGCCACCTGAGCTGACAGCTGCGCGTAAATACGCGTTTGTGTCATCAGAAAGCACACCTGCAAGGCGGCGCTGACAAAGGCTTTGATGACGGCCTTAAAAAAAAAGGCCTTGTGGCGACAAAAAAAAAAAAAAAGAAAAGAAAATTGCACATGCGCCCGCATCGATGTCGGACTATGCGAGATAAAAGCTGAGGCAAACTCATCTGCACTCGATATTTCAGATGGACTCGAAATGTGCCGCTACTATTGCACAGCAGCTATACCATTATTTGGAATGGACACGTGTATTTATGATTCTCTCCCAACAATTAATGTGTCTGACAATTGCCGTGCGAGAGATTGCATTAAGGGTGGATGCCACCCCCCCAGCAAATGGTGATTAGAGGGGGGAATAAAATCGTAATCCCACAGGTTTCCATTATAAGATTTAATGAAGGTAACGGCTAAGCACACATTATTCATATCAAGACGAGACACTTGTATGTGAAGTGAAAACCTTGGAGCACATGCAAAGCGACGCAAGGACTTTGGTTTCATACGCAGTGTCTTTCTTCAGATTGCTTTTCGCGGTGGGACCGCCGATTCCTTATATTATGGTCTGCACTTTGAAAAACAATCCGTGATGTAAGTTTGTTTTTCTCTCTGAACACAAAATACACTGCATAACCGGCAGATAACCGGAAGCGTTAAAAGCATTTCAGACACGTGAAGTGATTGGAGGCTGTTTTGCGGATGGTTACAAATGGATGCCAAAAGATTCCAATGAATTTTCATTGCTCGTGAAATCAAATGCAAGATGAACACCAATGTTTCTCCCTCGTTGTACTCCTGTGAACTCAGGGCAGACGTCACTAATCTTGGGACCTCGGTCCATTAAACATTAAAGGATTGCCTGTGCCTTTTAAAATTGTATTTATATATGTATTTATTTGGTGGGGGCTTTTGTGACGTTTCTGCAGGCGGCCTGTAGCTCACTTGGAAGCAATCGGAGGGCACCAATTTTAGTCCAGACGGGGCGAAAATAAACACAATGTAAATTGGCTTCGAGTATTTGCTGGCTACTGTCAAGGCGCCCATGAGCAAGTCATTGCCCCCACCGCCTTGATTAAAGTGTTACAACACCCCTTGTGCAATTCTTCTGGATCACTTAACTTTTCCTACAGCAGCTATATAAGTTCCAATACGTCGCTGTTTGCCGCCGGCCGGGCCAACTCGCAGCCGGTGGCCAATGCTAGCTATTCCTGCGCTAGCAAGACGCTTACGCTGCGAACGGAGATACGTACGCTAATTTTGTTCCGCCGAATGAACATGAGACTGTCCATAGTTTTTCCAACGGAAAAGGAGGAAACAAATTGTTATGGCGATTCTTGTCAAAAGTGCCTCAGTTCATGACAACAACGGGTGGATAGCTTTTGTCTAGCCACTCAAACTGGTTGCCTTCTTAGAAGGCAGCACATGCCCACGTGTGGTTAAGTGCCATGAAAACATCAACAGCAGAACAGACTTTTTTTTGTGTGTGTGTTGTTGCCTACATTACATGGGCGGCCTCCACATTAGCATTTCCTGCAGGTGCCTGTGAAGAGGGTTCACTCTCCATACGCGAAACTGGATCGATGACTTCTAAAAGTGAATATTAATGGGGAAAAAAACATGTTTGAAAATATGGAACGTTAACTCTTGGCTGTTGGATTCAATGTTTCATCAACCATACAGCACACATTTTGGGGGGGGGCATGTATGTAGTGTACCCGATTCCATTTGTCAAACAGAGAGAGCGGGCTAAGATGAGAGCTAACCTCTCCGAAAGGTGGCTTCTGTGCTGAATTATTCATCGTAAGTGCTCGTCTTCTAACTAAAGAACAGGGATCGGCCCCTACAGGAAGTCCTCTGGGTTTCCAGGTCCGTGCAAAATCCTCCTCGCAACTTTCCTCAAGCCTGATGAACACAATGCATGATATGGATGCAGAAATAAAAACGAGAAGAATGCAAATCTGGCCCACTTGTGTTGATCATGTCAATACAAGCGGGCCTTTTTACTGCGCGCGCTCGCGAATGAGGAGGGTGAAGTTCAGAACGATCGAGTTCCATTTGGTTTCAATTGAATGTAATAACGTTGATAAATGTGATCCTTCCCTTTGAAAGTCTCAATTTTAAAGGCTGGAGGAAGGAACTGATTGCTTGGACTCTTGTATGCACCGATTTGTGCAGCAAATGGTGATTAGAGGGGGAATAAAATCGTAATCCCACAGGTTTCCATTATAAGATTTAATGAAGGTAACGGCTAAGCACACATTATTCATATCAAGACGAGACACTTGTATGTGAAGTGAAAACCTTGGAGCACATGCAAAGCGACGCAAGGACTTTGGTTTCATACGCAGTGTCTTTCTTCAGATTGCTTTTAGCGGTGGGACCGCCGATTCCTTATATTATGGTCTGCACTTTGAAAAACAATCCGTGATGTAAGTTTGTTTTTCTCTCTGAACACAAAATACACTGCATAACCGGCAGATAACCGGAAGCGTTAAAAGCATTTCAGACACGTGAAGTGATTGGAGGCTGTTTTGCGGATGGTTACAAATGGATGCCAAAAGATTCCAATGAATTTTCATTGCTCGTGAAATCAAATGCAAGATGAACACCAATGTTTCTCCCTCGTTGTACTCCTGTGAACTCAGGGCAGACGTCACTAATCTTGGGACCTCGGTCCATTAAACATTAAAGGATTGCCTGTGCCTTTTTAAAATTGTATTTATATATGTATTTATTTGGTGGGGGGGGGGGGGGGGTGCTTTTTGTGACGTTTCTGCAGGCGGCCTGTAGCTCACTTGGAAGCAATCGGAGGGCACCAATTTTAGTCCAGACGGAGCGAAAATAAACACAATGTAAATTGGCTTCGAGTATTTGCTGGCTACTGTCAAGGCGCCCATGAGCAAGTCATTGCCCCCACCGCCTTGATTAAAGTGTTACAACACCCCTTGTGCAATTCTTCTGGATCACTTAACTTTTCCTACAGCAGCTATATAAGTTCCAATACGTCGCTGTTTGCCGTCGGCCGGGCCAACTCGCAGCCGGTGGCCAATGCTAGCTATTCCTGCGCTAGCAAGACGCTTACGCTGCGAACGGAGATACGTACGCTAATTATGTTCCGCCGAATGAACATGAGACTGTCCATAGTTTTTCCAACGGAAAAGGAGGAAACAAACTGTTATGGCGATTCTTGTCAAAAGTGCCTCAGTTCATGACAACAACGGGTGGATAGCTTTTGTCTAGCCACTCAAACTGGTTGCCTTCTTAGAAGGCAGCACATGCCCACGTGTGGTTAAGTGCCATGAAAACATCAACAGCAGAACAGACTTTTTTTTTTTGTGTGTTTTGTTGCCTACATTACACGGGCGGCCTCCACATTAGCATTTCCTGCAGGTGCCTGTGAAGAGGGTTCACTCTCCATACGCGAAACTGGATCGATGACTTCTAAAAGTGAATATTAATGGGGAAAAAAACATGTTTGAAAATATGGAACGTTAACTCTTGGCTGTTGGATTCAATGTTTCATCAACCATACAGCACACATTTTGGGGGGGGGGCATGTATGTAGTGTACCCGATTCCATTTGTCAAACAGAGAGAGCGGGCTAAGATGAGAGCTAACCTCTCCGAAAGGTGGCTTCTGTGCTGAATTATTCATCGTAAGTGCTCGTCTTCTAACTAAAGAACAGGGATCGGCCCCTACAGGAAGTCCTCTGGGTTTCCAGGTCCGTGCAAAATCCTCCTCGCAACTTTCCTCAAGCCTGATGAACACAATGCATGATATGGATGCAGAAATAAAAACGAGAAGAATGCAAATCTGGCCCACTTGTGTTGATCATGTCAATACAAGCGGGCCTTTTTACTGCGCGCGCTCGCGAATGAGGAGGGTGAAGTTCAGAACGATCGAGTTCCATTTGGTTTCAATTGAATGTAATAACGTTGATAAATGTGATCCTTCCCTTTGAAAGTCTCAATTTTAAAGGCTGGAGGAAGGAACTGATTGCTTGGACTCTTGTATGCACCGATTTGTGATTTCCTCTCGATACCCGACAAACTCAGTTGTGTTCCATGATGGAGAGAAGTGAGAAGGATCAAGCTCAAGAGACACAGCAGATCTGGAGCAGGAGCATTTGAGGAGCTGATCTGAATTCTAAAATGTGTGTGTGTGTGGGGGGGGGTGTCACGTTTCAAAGAAGATGTGTCAGGATATGAGAGCCTCTGACTGGCTGAGACAGACGCAGTCGCTTCATACGCCTTCTTAGGCGCTGTAACAACAAGAGGAACTGAATGACGAGACACTTTTATCATCGTCGCTGTCCACATGCTGCACCTCGGCGTCATCCAGCTCTTTGCATCAACGTTTCCTATTTTCTGGCTCTCTCGTTATGCATTTAGAAACGACATCGCAGTCAAACGCGACGCGACGAGAGCTTCCCCCCGAATAGAATGTTGAAAGGGTATTGAAGTCTGACAGATGGGGAGCGAATTCCGGCGACGGGGAGAACCGACCGCAAAAGCACCGAATAAAAACGCAAAGCGAGTGGGTGGACTTGAACCTTGAACCCAGAGTCGGCTTCCAACGTACTGCGGAAAAGCTCGCGGTGGCTTGGCGAGGCAATTATGGAATCCAAATCACAAGGTGGATGAAACAAGGAGCATCTCTCATGAGAAAATTGCAATGGCCGGCATGCCATTAAAACTGTCCTTTATCACACATTTCCACAGAGTGCAATCGCCTCCTCCCTAAAACAATTCACGCAAGCGACAGCACACCGTGCAAGGCCGTCCAACGCTTTCTGCCGTGCTTTGTTGGTTTCATTTCGTGTTCCTGTTCCTGAGGCTCTCATCATCATCATCGAACCACAGTCGATACTACAGCGAGCAGTGATTAAAGCTCAATTAAGAGTCGCGTTTTTCCACATTTACTTTTGTTTGGACAGAAATCCTGTGGCTGATGAAAGAGATTGATTCAATATTTAGTTTGTAAATTTCATGCAAGGATGTTGTTTTGTTGGGTTTTTTCTTGGCTGACTCACCGCCTCCGCGTTCAATGCTCAGATTAATTGCCTGCCACGTGAACACATTGTTGCACAATAAAGAACTAATTTATTGCACCGCATGAGTTGAGGCAAGCCGCAAGGGTCAGCCCCGTTGCCCCTTTTGATATCTTGTGAAGTTTATGATGTGAAGTATATGACGTTCCGTCCAGCTAATGAATAAGGAAAAAAAAATGGCAATGAAGAGTAGTTACTTACTCGAGGCCATCATAGCATTGTACAATCCAAACACACGTGCGTACAAGTTTTTTTTTTAAACACAAACAAATAAACGCGCCATATGTGTCACTGGTTCTTGGGGTCGTGTTATGACACGACGAATATTGTCCGCCTCCGGTCGAAACTCTGCCCTCCATATCGGATCGTGTGAAGTCGGCAACCCGACTTTCCGCTTCCCTCCAAATATATTTTTAAACATTGAGCGCCGGGCATTTTTGCCAATTACCGCGACAGCGTGCCGCGACATCGGAGGAAAACAAGAGTCGCGTTCCCGTCGCTGTACGTCACCTCAGGGTGTCGACGCAATAATAACCTCAATCTGTCTCTGGCGTGATCCGCCGGCATCTGTCGACAAGCGACGGGTTGAGCAAACTTCAAATTTGACACTCGTGGCAGATGATAGACGTGCTGCGGTTTCGTTTTACTGTCCATTAAGTGTCTGTCGGGTTTATTGCGTGTTATTCTACAGTGGTGGCATTACAATTCTTTGGCAGGGAGGACGGTTCAAATAGGTCGTTCAATGTCGCTTATAGATTTGATGATTGAAGCCCATTTTCAGTAATTTCACATTATTTTCTCTGGTTTTTTTGGGGGGGGGGGTTAAATAAAAAAAGGTATACTAAGGTGCACTGAACTATCCATATTGTGCTTTCCATTTCTTTTCCCTCGGCCATTGCCTCATTCATCTCACAAGCCGCTGAAGGTCAAGGAGACGTGGCTGATCCGATTGCGTTTTGTCTGCCGGAGACCCTTCAAATTGTGATTATTCATGAATTCACAGCAGTGAGGAGCGCGGCCTCGGAGGGTTTCATATGCACGGCGAGGGTCCCCGAAGAGGGGAGTTTCGAGCGGCGGGGAGTTTGGAACCTGAGCATGAGATTTCGGATGGTTTCCTGGCAAATCACACAGCATACGTGGGAGCAGCACATGTCGTACTTCTGTGTGGAAAAGTCTTTGAAAAGTTTGAAAAGGGGCATTCGGGTATTGTGTTGTTTTTGTTTTTATATTCACACGCACTCTCAGAGTCGTTGACAAATGAAATTAGTTCCATTTATGATCCCGATTTTTTTTTTCCAACACCCGTTTTCACACGCGGTGCGCGAGTCGTTAAAAACTCATAAAATAAATTCATGCATCACTTGAGTTTGAGTTGCTGTTGGGTCGTCACGGCATCAAAAGACTCAGAAGCAGCGACGAGCAAAGCTCAGACATGAATCGTACAACGGAGTTAGTATCAAGTCGATAAAAAAGATTAAAGGGAAGCTGTTCAGAATCTGACAAAAGAGAAAGTCGCGCAGTACGAAACAACTGCTCACACCTAAGACGGGCGGACACTTCGTGAAAAGTCATCGGCAGTTAAGAACACAATACATCCATCATCTGTCAGTTCTCAATTAGCAGTACTGGAAACTGAACGCGATGGATGACAGATGACATGAACGTCATACATGTGGTGCGAAACCTTCTCCCGGCCATCATCGAATGAGCCCGACGTCCTTTTTTAGCCCCCGCCGTCACGCAGCCCGCTGTGATGTACGCAGTGCGCATTTAATTACAAGCTACATGGGGACTAACGATCTTCCTGCGCGACGGCCCCCTCAGCACTTTTCTCAGAAGGCTTGACATTTACGATCTCGATGATGGGCCAAGTGCGCTCTCTCTCTCTCTCTCTCCGTTGTCTGTTGCAGGCTCAGCGGGTTCGCCGCACCGAGTGGATTGTCCACAATCTGCTGGAGTGCGGCTGAGCCTCTTCCTCGTTATTTGGTACTAGTTTGAAATGCGGGGGGGGAAAAAAAAGGGGGGGGGGGTTGAGTTGAGAGTTGAACTGATCCAAATTCAGACTGCGGTAGCGATGTCTGGCGCGCTCGGCTATACGCTCCGTCCCGGTGAAAATAACTCACATGAAATGGAGTGGCGCGGCGCGGGGCAGAAAGGAGCGCGCAGACGCGTCATGCGTTCCTTCCAGATGTTGCGCTCGGAAGTCACAGCTGCGCGGCACCTGCTCTGCCGCCGCTGTGATTTGTTCCTTTGCCATTCCGAGATCCAAAACTCAAAGCCTCTGAGCTTTGAGTTACACTTTGCGGCTAATCGGTTGAACTTTTGGGGTTTTCGTCTTAGTTTGGGGGTGACAACGGAAATGAAACCTAAGCACAATTGCGTAACCAAACATGACCAACCAAACCATCACTAACATTGAAAATGGTTTTTGTTCTTGCTTTCAATGAGCAAAGAATAATAATTTTAAAAAGTGTTCTTTTCGAAGAGGGGTATAACACACACACACACACACACACACACACACACACACACACACACACACACACACACACACACACACACACGCACACTCGCACGCACGCGCCGAGCACACGTTCCGCCGTACCCCTGATGGGATTATCATCACGAATGCTATTTGATGAGAACTGGCCCCGTCGCAGCAGTAATCCGCGCTGGAGTGTCATGTGACCTCAACATCCCCTCGACACCATGTGACAGGCGCCGTGTCGTTGATTTATGCCCGGGTTATGAGAGAGCGCCGCGGTCACCCAGATCAAAGTTACCGCTCGAAAATTACATGACTTCAATTGACATGGGAGGACCAGGATCAGATAGAGCGCCAAATTCTGACATTGACTAAAATGTTGGGGGGGGGACAGTTTTCTTCACAATGCTTTTTGAGGGAGGAATTCAAATGTGATTGTTTAAACAAGGACTTTTTAAAAATCATCAGGGTATGGAACGTCTCTTCTGATCTGGCCTTGATGACATCAGAAGCGGCGGCATGCATTTTTCATGTCAGCCAGCCATCATACCTGCGTTGTCAGATCATGGCAATTCATAGAATACTCTTTAGCTTAAATGCCCTCCTATTTGTGTGTTCCTGCAAGCAAAACGCTGGACTACTGATTAAAGATGACGTATCTTCCTTTCGGTAAAAAAGGTTCTGGGTTGAAATATCAGCTCGGGCGCTCTTAAATGATAGAAAGACACAAACCGCTCCGAATTTTCCGAATGATGACAATTGTGTGTCCGTCCGTGTTGGCCTGACACAGTTTGGGAACATTTCCCGTCTAATGGCACTTAAAAATCCAGACAGCTGCTGCGTTCTAATTTCCCGTGATCCTATAATCCTTCAAATCGTAACCTGCCAACAGGAACATGATGCAGCAGCATTTTGCCCCCCCCACCTCTAATACAAAGAGTTTTCAACCCGCACACAGTATAAAAATTCTAATCATAAAAAAAGCTGCTGCGACTGCACGGAATTGCGCCAGGAATAGCCCAAGATCAGAGACAAAATATTTAATCAGTCTGTCTGCGCGCTATCTGGGGCAGACTCTCGGCATTTCCAGTAAAGAATCAACAGTCAAAAGTGCAATTTGAAAATGGCGGGGAATCTGTTTTTTCCAGGCACAACCGGCACTTAACTCATTCACTCCCAAAGACGTTTTTAAACGTCTTTTCAGACTTGGTCTAGAACTGGCTGGTACTGAATGAGTTAATTACTCGTCACTGCTCGCTTCCACAAACCGCCATGTTTGCGTCGCCTCATATGTGGGGAGAGACACCATAAAACACCAGCGACCCGGCGGTGCCGCCGAGGCTTTAGACAGGCCGTAAAAGTCAGGGACCGGCTGATGATGATGTGATGAGCGAGACGTCAAACTCGTCGAGGACGTTTTACGGTCGAACAGTGCGACCCCACAAACGCTGCTCGTACGCTGAACGCTTGCCGCGGCCTCATTTAAGTCGGATGCGGATGGTTGGGGGTGAAAAGGGCACCGTTTGGGCAAATGGGACACACGTTTCTCCTTGCTTTTTCTGCCACTCGTGCGTGAATTGTCAGGACCGAGTCAGGACCGTCCTTGTGTATGGTGTGCATCGAGTCGCCGATTCAAGTCAGGATTGCTCACACTTGAGGGCAATCATAGCCCTGCCATCGTGTAATTTCGCAGATATATCCAAGCTCGTTTTGTCATCATTTATTATTCATATCCACAGCAAGCGCCGCCCTTCGGTTATAATTGCTTGTTATTTCAGTTTTCCAGATTTGCACGAGGACTCGGCGACACTGTACATTTTAACCCCCCCACTGCGTGATGAAGACGCTGCGATGCCCCCCGGTGAGATTTACACGTCCGATATAATGTGACGGGTTGATGGGGGGTTCACCCCCCCCCGCCCACCGCTTGTAATTAGGACCCACATGGCATGGCGGTGACAAATTATTGATGGCGTCAATATGTGGCGGCGCCTAATAAATAGTCATGGTAACTGGAATGCTACAGACGAGGGCCTGATGCGTACCTTAATTTTCAATCATATTTGAGCAAACGTGTGGTATGCAGCATCAATGCTTCCTCCGTGCGCACCGCGCCAAAAATGTAAGAAACGGCGGGATCCGTAACGGTCACGTTATCGTTTAGTTTCGAAGAGGCTCAAATTAATTTGAAATGAATATTCTCAGCGCTACCCTTTTGTCTCCTCATCAGGCTTCAGCTTGCTTACAACTTGCCATTTCCATCTCATTAATCATTCCTTTGAAATCATGCCTCTCATTAAAAATAGATGATATTATTGGCCGGGAACGGTTGCCAGCTGTTGATCTCCCGCCGCTTCCCATATTCATAAAACTACACTCGACAATGTACGTCAATTTACCAGACGCTCAACTGTTAAGAGAGCAAACCGTTATTAGCCTCCCCATCATAACAAATGACATATTCAAACGTGGGTGGGATCAAGACAAAAAAAGAAAACAAAACAGTTTAAAAGTTAAGTTTTGTGTCCAGGGGTTGGATTTGTTATTTCAAAAGCTACTTGCTCATGCTAGCGCAACCCTATATCAAAAGTTGACCGTAGAAGGCAAATAACAACAAAGGAATATCGAATAATTTTCTCTTGAGATTCGAAAAGCATTTTTAGACGGTGAATACTGTGGCAGTCTGTGGAATCAGCTCCATTGCTGTTTGTGGAGCAGCCACGAAGGCCGCATGATTTTTTTTTTTGTGTCATGCAGGCTATCAGCTAAATTTTGGGGTTACGAGTGCTGATTTCTTCATTATTAAAAATACAAGACATGTTGAAATTGTTTATTTTTTGTCGATTGATGCTTCATCAATATTATCAATTAATCAGTGTTGACCAAAGTGGGAAAACACTGTCTTCACACATTTGCATTATTGCTCGCTAACTAACGTTCATGCAATTGGATGGACTGAGTTAGTCACGCTTGTGTCCTCTATCGAATCAAAATCGCCTCGGAAAACGAGCAAAGACAGCTCGCTCAGAAATACGACTCTTTTGTTCCCTGAGAAGTCTCACTCGCGTCTTTCGACGAATGCTGCCAGAATCGGCGCCGATCAAACTCTCCAGCCGCCAAGAAAACAATATCGCTTCCACTGAGGCTGTCAAAACTTTCATCGTGGCGCGCTGTTGTTGTTGCCAACCAGCCTCAAATCTTTAATTATAGATCCATTTCTTATTACGGAATCCAAAAAAAAAAAAAAAAAACGGGCGCTTGGAGACTATTGAACCCCTTTCTCGGCGCTAAATTTGTTTCGAGAGACAGAACAACAAATGAGAATGTTAACGGATGCGTGCCTTCAATAACTGCAAAATGTAAATAATTTCTGGAGGGTTTTTTTCACAGGCTGATTCATATGAGATCATATTAGTTTTTTTTCGTCCAAAACCCGACAGGCGTTCTGGTTTTGCGGCGCAACCGTCATTTGGGGGCTTAACGAAGCCCTAAGACAGAATGTGGGCCATCGTGTCAGACGGATGCCCCCCCCGCGCTGACACTAATAAAACTGCTGGAGCCGAAAGAACTTTCGGCGGAGGAAAGTGTCGCATAAATTAAACTTCAAAGGAAGGAACAATAACTAAGTGGATGGACCGACTGTTTCTTCAACTATCCCACGTCTCCATGGTGGCCAGATTACCTGCCAACTTGTGCTTGCGCTCAAAGCTAAACTTCACATTTAGCAGGTAAATGTTATTACAAATTAATGGCGGGAAGATAATGGACTTTAAGAGCACTACCTTCATTTCAGGTTTGGGAGTTTGACATGAATTATTGAGGCGCTGGCCTGCCGAGTGCTGCGGTCCCGACTTTGCAATGTCCGTGAAGGAGGACGTCAAGGAGACATATGATGTATTTGTTTGCAGTTTTGAAAATCAACAGTCATCTTTTTGTATTTATTTATGATGTATTCCATATTGTGGGTGAATCGCGGTCCATTGACGAGTCCGGGGTCAACCTTGCCCCTCCCCCAAAGTCTTCTGGGTTCAGCTGGAGTTGACTCATCACCCGAATGAGGATTACAGGTCGAGAATGAAGACGCGCAGAAGCGCACCGCATTACAAAGTGAGGGTTTCGGTATTTAGACCTTCGACAAGGTCGGCTTTCAGTATGACGCAGTGCAGTTCAACGCCGCCGCACTCTCCAGCAGCGTCTTTCTCCCAGTCTACATGAAATAAAAATGTATTCCTAGGACCCTTCTGGAGCACAGGCAGGGGGAGGAAGATTCATGATAAAGGCGGGCTAGGGGGTTACACCTCAGACAGCCACGAAGGCAACCTCCGTGACTCTCTGCGGGAGCCTTCAGACGATCAAGAGGGGGGCCATACTGGCGGCAATTTAATAACACCTGTTGAAAAAAAAAAACAAAGTACAGAATAAATAACGTGCACTTGAGGTGCGTATATACTGTACATCCGCAGCACCGGTGGTGGATTCCCAGGGGTTGCCGTTTATTTATACTTCCATGTTTTTGTCCATTTCTGTTGCTCTGCACATCTTGCACATCTCTCTCTCCAATTTTGCACATCTCTCTCTCCAATTTCATATAATGCGTCTTGGCTGCCACGCTTTGAGTTGTGTGTATGATTTTTGTCATGTTGTTAGATAAATACTGATTGGAAAAGTACTTCAAAAGATTGCATTGCAGTGTCGAGGTTTGGAGGAAGATAAAGCATTCGATATGCTTCTTGCTTTAGTCATGATAGTTTTCATTCCAAATAGCAAAAATGCTTTTGCATTTCCTTCTCTTGCTCTCTCTCTGGTGTGTCCGCGTTTATGATCTGGTAAACCTCGTTTCTGTTTCGCAGCCTTGAAACGTCACGAGTGAAGAAATAATTGAAACTTTGTTTTATGGCATCTGTCTTTTTAGACACGGTCTAATGTGCTTTTTGATGTTCTTGTGAATAATTTAATAGGAAAGCGACAAAGGCCATTTTATAAATTAGATACAATCACCACTCCAAACCCAACGTATTATTGATTTGGTTTTTGTATGTATGTGATGCTTTATGGCCACATTGGATAAAACACGTAAACCACTTGCCCCCCCCCCCAAATGTATTCAAGGCACAGAGTTGGAAAATACAGCAATTGAAAGGTCTTTGCAGTTCAACACAGCCCTGCGCTTTGTGATGCTTTCTCACGTGTGAATTCGGCTTCCCTTGAATCAATACGTGAATCGGCCTTGTGAACAGTTCTTTCAAAATACGAGAACTAATCTAACCCGTCTTTGAAATGAGCTTAACCTCAATTTCTCAAGTGCGCATTCCTCAAGTAACCCTAGTAAACCAACCGTGCCTTATAAATAAACGGACTCAGTCATGCATGAATGGAATTCATGCAATCCCTCATAAATGTCGAGTCGTGAAGGATCTGAACAAAAAGAAAACCAAATCGTACGAGGCGTGTCAGTAAAGTTGTAGGACTGGTGGCTCTCAAAATGAAAAGAAAAGACACACACACACGCACGCACGCACGCAGAAGCCGGTCAGGTGAATACGGAGGTGGCTCCAGCATAATGATTTTCAGATGACTGGTTGCTTCCGCCTGACTTCAGGATGGTTGCCAGTGATTCACGGGGCACATGTTGAGACAGACAACCATTCACATCATCACTGTGTACGAGCTGAGCCCACACCGCCTGCACCAAAATCAGGCATGCTAATCGTTTTTTAATCAATAGACTAATTTGTCTCACCAACTCGACCTATAAGATAAGAAAACCTTTATTTGTCTCACGATGGATTGTTGACCAATCGTGTCTTAAGATCTGGAGCGTTGCAATAAATGTTATCAAATTTCCCTGCTCAAATTTTGCTAATCACAACAGTACGTGTTTGCCGAGTATGCTGGCTGCATCCAAAATTCGAAACATTTGGAATTCTTGTCTATATACACCTCACGACGGGCTGGTGATCAGTACAGGGTTTACCTCAGCTTTCGCCCAAAGTCATCCGGGCTCATTTCCATTCATCCGTGACCCTAGGGAGGCTAAGTGGCACATAAAATGGATGGCTGGAGGACAACACTTTACAGGGTGATAAATGTAAAGACTCAAATTCAATCAGAGAGGGAGACGTTGGCTTTTTTCCTCATCCAGACTGAGTGTGAATCGCACTTACGCAAAGCTGCGGGTCAACGAATTGACCGCCGTCGTAGAGGGAATTAAGTGAATCTACCGAGAAATCCACAACCATTGTCGGGATCCACTTATTCCATCAGTGGGGGCAAAACAGGCACAGATCCTTGGCATTGTCGAGGTATCCCTGACTTCAGCCCTACGGTACCCGACATAGCTACGTCTGTGGCCTGTCGCAGGAATGGCTGTTATCTGGATAAAGTGCCCGGGTTGACAAAAAGTCCTTTGAATGCTTTGGCTGATAGAGCTTTGTGAATATTGTCGGATCAAAATAAAGCTTAGGATCATGTTTAGGCAATTGCGCTTAAAAATATGACACTAATATCGTGTACAGTGTGTAAAGAGATAGATGGACAGATGACAGCCAGCTAGCTAGCTAGCTAGCTAGCTAGATAGTACGGTAGATACGCACCGATAGACAGATAGATACTCCTCTTCAACCAACAGAGGAGTTGCTGGTTTAGTGGAAACTATTTTGGGGTTGAAAAGAAAAAACAAGGGGCGCAAAACAAATGATAAAAAAAAAAAAAATCACTTACGTAATCGTTCATACTCAAGCAAGCACATTTAGTCAAGGTAAGTAGCAGGTTCTTGGGTCTTAGTCAGTGCGTTATTTGCAAACCCAACAACATTCTGACACAACCGCACACATGAGGGACTGCAGAAAATAAACTACGTGCTCGCTGTGAGGCAAATCTGCTGAGACCTCATACTGCTTGCGTGATCGCCGCCATGATCGTAAACCATACCGAGCACGGGGTACATCAAAATGTTTACTGTGTGAACGGCCAGCTGATCAATACAATCTCAGTATCTTACGTGCTGCCATCATCGCTTGACCGATCGTGCGCTTCACCTGCGGGAATCTCCGGAGAATCAACAACAGTTAGCGGTCGTGGGAAAAAGAAAAAAAAAGGAAAAGAAAAACAAGTCAGTCCAAATACATAAATCAAAACCTCAGTGTAGTGATGACAGTTTATTTTGAGTTGATCCCGAATCCTCAGCTGGATGACAAACGTAAACGTTCAAAATCGGACATTTCTCCCACAGGACTAATGATGCATGGTTGTGATACTTTCAAGGTGCAACGGAGTGCGATACGCTGTATCATGAGCGTTTTTCAAATTCAAGGTTTGTAGACGACATCAATCAAAGGAAAAAAAAAACGGGCATTTGATTAAAATTGCTTAAACAGCGATAATGCATGATTAAAGATCAGCTTGCTGGCGCGACTATGAAGTGATTGAGTGGAATCAGGACAAGGTCAGCAGACACAAAGCGCAGTGGATTACGCGTGCAGGTGGGAACGTGCCGAGGGATCGCGTGGTAACATAAGGCAGAGCGTTGAGGAAACGGGTGGAAAGATGAACAGCTGATTTTTTTCTTTTTTTTTTTTTAAATCTAAATCTGACAAATGCTCAGAATATCAAAGTGTCGGTGCAAGGCAAACAGCTGGTCCAGGAGACACTTTAATTGGCCATGATTGACGTTGCATGTGACCACTCCCATAGCGGCGCTGCCCTTCCTCTCGCCGTTGTCAGTGAAGCGAGGGAGAGGCTGCAACTTCATCAGACAAGGCTCACATGTCTCTGGAACAGGGGGACTGAAGAACAAGCTCCAAGCTCCGTTATTTTCTCAGAATTGTTTTTGTAGACCCCCCCCCATAATAAGCCAACATCTCTCTGTTTTATGAGACACTTATCTAGGGGGAAATAAGAGAAGGATTCCTGAATTTGCCATGCACAGTAACATTGTCCTGTTATATTCTGTTGAAGGTATTTGGCGTCGTGTATTGTTATATTATTGTTCCATTATGGTTCACTTTGTATTACACTTGAATTTGACATCGGCGATTCAACTCGATGTTTCAATAATTTGAGAGAGACCAGGCACATCGTGTCGTCGGAATCCCGACTTACATATTTGTAGGTGTTCATTTGCGGCCCATAAGATGAACATCTTTTTTGCACTTTACAAAGCAGATGCCAAGAGTCTGCTTCTTCGGAGCCAAAGTTTCCCAGTTGGTATGAATACCCATATGTGCCAGAGTAATTATTAGCTCCAGCGTGGGTCTTAAACCTCCCGGATTGAGAGAGATAGCCAAGGCATCTCTGCATTGTTCCAGATGGTGACCCGTAAACCTCCGAGATGGACTTGCGGATGATTCCGAGTAAACAAATTAAGAATGCGAAATGGGGGATGAGCGGAATTAGTCACGATTGTGAGTTTGGTGCAATTCCGGTCGATTTAATGCAGTTGTCTGTGTGTGAGCTGACCGCTGCTACATGTGTATACGTGTGTGTATAAGTGATGGATTTGAAACTTCATGATGGTTTTAAATTAAAAAAAAAACATGGTGTGATAGGTAGCCACAGCTTGGAAATGGCAAGCAAATTTTACACGTTGTATGAGAGCCTCCTTTCCTCGGGATTTCATTCAGTTACTTTGCATTACACAGTTTCGTAAGAGGAAATTGATCAGGCCTCCCAAAGGGAGCTAAAAACGATGTGTGAAAATGATGCTCTGCTTGATATGATTGGACTGGTTTTGTCACATGAAATTTGACTCGAGATTGATTCGCGTCTCAATTGTTATGGGCAAACCAAAATATGAAAACCATTTCAAAAGTGGCAAATAGCTTGGAGGAGGAGGAGGAGGTCTGCGTGGGCGGCGAGATGGAGTCGAGCGCGCGCTCGGCTCAGGAATTCCTTTGACTGTAAAGAAAAGATGGAGCAGTCGCTGTCTCGCTTGGACTTGAATTGAAATGGCAAAGCATTTGCGTGACTGCTGCCACGAGCGGGCAGGCGAGGAGAGAAAATGCGTCAGTAGGGAGCTTCAATAATGGATTGACATCAAACTGTATATCGCCATGTCAATACCTGAATAATTAATTTCCAAATACGGTAAATCACATCTCACATCATCGTGACTTATTATTTCCTTTGTTTCACTCGACCGCCAGCAAATTTCATTTTGACTCGCCGGAATAGGTTAGAAAGACAAATTGATTCTTAACTCTTGCAGGGTTACTTTCCCACCAAATAAAATGAGAATTCAAACTGGGGGTTGACAGGTGTCAAAACATTTTCTTTTCATTCATAAAAGTGAAGACTTATTTAAGACTCAACCTCTAGTTGAGCCTCAGTTCCTATTCTATTGTTCTGCAAACGAGCAATGATGGATAGTATAATTTAGCTACAACAAAATTGACAATGTGGAGCCTCGGGGTTTTCAACTGATTAACCATATTTCTGCAAATAAAAATATATTACGGGTACACGGAACGAATCAACTCAAATAACAGTACAGACGCTCCCCAGGTTACGAACGAGTTACGTTCCGGACGATTGTTCATAAGGTGAATTCGTTCGTAAGTTGCTTCAGTGCTATATTTTGTCTGGAATGTATGTTTAAGGCTTATATTGACATCCATATAACGGGAGAGAGCTTTTCGTCACGTTCTTCAGGGCTCGAGGGTTAGCTGCCGCTAAACTAGCAGCGGCTTCAGCGGGAGAGTAGACGACGGTCGCCGACCGCGCGCCGGACGCCCCCCGCCCGTTCCACCGTCACACGCCCGCCCCACGCCTCTCCTCGCGGCCGCCTTGAACGTCGCCTCGCCGTCCTCCTCCGCCTGCTCGGCACTCGGAAAAAGCGCGCAATACAAAATCTAACTTTTTTTTTTTTCGACAGACCCGTGAAAATGTTCGTATGTACCGTTTGTTTGTAACTCGGATGTTCGTAACTCGGGGAGTGTCTGTAAAATATGAAAGTCATCACATGATGAGGAAAACGTCCAGCACCTGCCCACCCCCACCAGAAACTTATTCACACCCCCACAAAGCGTTCAAGGAGTTTCTGTATAATTGCACGCCCAAATTTGCACAACAATGACTGCTGCTGTTCACAACTTTGCCCTGCACAACCGTCATAAGTATCGTATTGCATCATCTCCGATCACTTCATCTCCGTGCGATGCCTCTGCACATTGTCGCGCAGCTGTCATTGGGCGGTGCTATTGCACAACGGTACCCTTATATAACGGAAAATTTTTCGATAATTATATGCCATGTCCTTGCTTATCGTAGTTGCTTGTTAGCATGTAGCGGCTACATGCTAACAAGCAACTACATTGTAGCCTATACTGCCGGAGACAAATTCCTTGTGCGTTCTATATTCTTGGCCAATAAAGCTGATTCTGATTCTGGAAACGTCATTTTATTAGGATTGCAGTTGGAATATTCCAAGAACAAGTGTATACCTCCAGGACTGTCAAGGAGCTTGTCAAGTTTTACAAAACGATGAAATAGTCTTTTTTTTTTTTTTTTTAGTTTGTTTGAAAAGAAAAGTCAAGTTTCTTTTCAATAATATGTTTGACGCGCCCCCACGGTAAACCAGACATTCAGATTAATAATGCATTTGTGGAATGTGAATCGAGCAGAAAATTGAGCAGATTTTAGCCATCTCAGGGGGCGGCCATTTCGCCTTGCGCTTCCGCACGCTGTCGACTGAAAATAAAAAAATGCCTCAGGGCTCAGGTAACAACGACCTCGGATCACCTGTTTTATGGGTTTCATGTGATCTACACGAGCTAAGCTCTTTTGTGCGGGTGCGTGCAACAAAAAGTCAACATGACTTCCTCTCTCAATAAATGGCCATAGAAATATTCTATGAAATGACCTTCCTTGTTAATATACGGCGGGTCCTTCGAGAAAGACACCGGCTGCTGCGTGTGTTGGGCCTGGCTAAATACTTTATTGACACTTATTATTATTTATTCAGTAGAATTGTATTCCGTATACAATGTTTGTATGCAATTCAAGGCCAAACATTGCTACGCGCGGAGTGACTGACTACAAGTACGGACAGACATTGAACATACATGTTGCTCTCGTTTGTGTTACATAACTATCTGTCGCCAACAGTCGGATACATTTTGATGTTATTTTAATCCGCAGCTTATCTGCGCTCGGTCTTAGGCATCACAAACTGCACGCGTGTGTGTTTGTGAGCATCTGTCACTCTCTGCATTCATTTGCAAAATTCCTTCAGACGTGGATGTATTTTCATTTAAACACATACACACTCTATGAAACTGTCTAATAAGTCTCCAAAGGGGACTAAAGAGCAAAATTGCACGCATGCATTATTTGAATTACATGTCTGCATGCTCAGGTCAGATGACCAGTGGCCATTAAGGTCAAATCTGGAGGAAATACCATCCATTTCTTTCTAATTTTGAAATTCCCCAATCTTTGTAAAATAATTGGAATACTGAAAAAGACATTTTTGAAGAAAAAAAAAAAATTGCGATCCACTCCAGTGGACATTGGAACCAGATACAAGCGTTTACAAGGAAGTCCCAGTTAATTAGGGAACTAAAATGCTGTTTTATACTGATCTATTAAAAGTGATTATTCCGGGATGCATTCCAAGCCCCCTCCCAGTGAGCTAAAGGGAACAAACAATCGTTGAAAATAGATGCACGCGTTTTGTCACTTCTTGTGATGTTTTGTTTTACTCTTAAAGCTCGAAGGTAATGGCTCAGGCTTTATTCTTCTCACTCATCATTTCTCTTTTGTTCCCATTTGATGGCAGTCCCTCTTTGCAGAATGCGACCTCTTTATCACCCGCCGTCTTTCTCTCGCAGTCTTCTGCCTTTGAGTTTCCCTGCTTCCCGTTTCATATGCTGTCTAGGTTTTGGACTGCTCGCAGGCCCGGCAGGAGTTGGTCGGTCAGGTTGCCATGGCAGATGACGTGTTGACAGCATGGCTCAGTAAGCGAGGATTACGTAAACCTCAAATTGAGCGCCAGCGAACGGCAAAGAATTGTCTCATGCTTCCAAAAAATGACTAACAAATGTGACTGGAGGAGGGAGGGGGAGCTTTTGTGCCGCCTTTGGGGGTTAGATCATTTATGCTTGTATAACATTTATTGGAACAAAAACCAGGTGCGCACATGAACCTTTTTTATTCGTCATAAAAGGACTAAAATAGTGTTTTGTGATATTTATCGGATCAATACTGTCTGGTTAATTGCTTCTACTTGGAAGACGAGTCATGTTAAAATGTGAATCAATGAAAGTGCAACTCTTGAGTCACAAGGCTCCAATCAGACCTTTTGCTTAGTCATGATGAGTCAGTCTCCACCGGGGAAAACGTTGTTCTGTAATCCATCAAAACTGTTTGGCCTGACTGACGGCTCGATCAAAACAGTCATCAAAAAGTCCAGCTGATACGAGAATGTTGTTTCTGATGTTACGGATGAACTACAACTAAGTCCGCTAAACAATAACCCGTCTCGAGAGCCTTCCCAAACATTGCATCCGCGTACTAGTTTCTGAACACAAGAGATTAGCCTGCATTGCCATGACAGCTTCTGTGCTTCGGAATACGTTCTCATTGAGTTTTGTGCGGAATTTGGATTCATTTCCTGAAACGAGAAAAAAAAAACTTGAGATTGACTGCCAGCGTTGCCGCATCATCTGTGAGGGTGAACTCTTGAAAATGCGCCGTATGAACATCTCTCTCTCTCTCTCTTTTGTGTTATCAAAGAGCGGGGTGGGTTTGGGTAGAAAAAGAAAAAGGAGGAGAAAACCTCGGTTTGCACTTTGTGTTTCGACCTCTGCTTCCTTTGTTCTCTGCAGCTGTCGACCTTTCCCCACTCAACTCTCATGCACAGTTTTATCCCTGTTTATTGCACCAAAGTGCCAAGAGTAGCAATGCACATGCATCCGCGCCGTTTTATCTCCTGACCAAACAAAATTTGATTCAGTGGATTGCGCAACCAGTCATTCATCTTCAAAGTGCATCGATGTGATTGGGCATCATGTGAGACACGGTTGACCTTGTGAGTGTAAAACAACAAGTGTCTCCAAAATGTCGCTTTTCTAAACGGGTTGTGTACGCGGAGGTGCGAACGCGCTCCGTCAACGCGCCGCGTCACACAGGTGAAAATGTTTCCCATGCGACGCGTGCAGTGATAAAACGAAAGATCAAAAGCCAGAGAGCCCCGCTGTCAAATCGCAGCCCTCCACTCTTTTGATCACATCGCGATTGGCTCGCGGCGCATTCTATGGTCATTAAATAAAGAGCATAAATCAGATTGAAAGCTTGCTAGTAAGAGTTAGACGCAGTATTCACTCAAAGGACATGTATTGGGTATTCGTGGTGATGCAGGTGTCAGCGGATATTTAAGACTCGGGTAAAAAAACAAAAACAAAATACAAGACAATCAAGTGGACTTTGCCGCAATCTTCGATGATGGATGACATTTCAATTCAGTACATTCAATTGGTGTTGTAACTTTTTGGCTTGGCTGCTCAGCGGTCGCCACTGTCATCTATTTTTATTTTTTTTCTGGGCTTGGGACGATAGTGGATGGGTACTGGGGCACTTGTCTGTCATTGAACCGTTGTGGTCTGTACCAAATTCAGTGGCGTGCAGCACCAAATACATTCAAGGTACAGTTTGAAGGGCTGCTTTAGAGTGAGCAACTAATGCATCATCATCCCTGTATTGCAGCCCAATGATGCGGTTTCCTGGTTTGACCCCCTGACGGCTCAAGAGGTCATGGCAAGCGTCTCCGGGCGTGTCAGTGCCTGCCATAAGTGAGCGTCTGTGCTCTAAAGCGCCATGATTCATTCCTAGAGATTAATGTTGCGGTGGAATTTTCTCAAAGTAAATCAGCCTGAAGTGAAGTGCTGTGTATTATGTTGTTCCTGCGAAATTTACGATGCACAAAGAGCATCACGTCTCTCCCTCTTGATTTCTGTCCTTCGAATCTTCTTTATAGCTCCACAAACGTTATTTGTGTCTCTGATTACCCACACATCCATAAAGTCACACAGAGACGGAAATAAAGCAGTCAGTTTATCGAGCATTGTGTGACTCTGGGAAGTTGGTTCTGCAATTGTGGTCTCTAAATAGATATGAAAGGCCAACACCTTGGGACAGAAGAAAAATTCAAAGGCTACATTAAGGCTTTACAAGGTTGAGGACCCGAGTGAAGGGAAGCAGGAGAAGCAAGGCAGGAGTGCAAGATGTCCTGGGAAACAAAAATAAATGATTTCCCAAAACAAAAAGTCAAGCAGGGCTCTCAAATGATCATGACCATCAAATTGAGATCAAAGTAAAAAAAAAAAACCCACACACACTACAACCGTACCGAGGACAGCTTAGCTTTCCCAATGGGAACCTGAATGTTGGTCCCTTATGGCAAGATGGCCTCATGACGTGACCAGGAAACACACCCAAAGTCCCCATTAGGTGATTCGAAAACACACGGGAACACACACCAAGACACGCAAACAAATCGAAGGAAGCTGGCCGAGCAGGCGGGTCAGTTAAGGGAAAGGGCTTGGAGACGTTTCAATGTTGTTGGGCCACATGTGCAGCTGCGCAGTTAAATACAAGCAATGATTATCGGCTCGGATAGAAAAGACGGTCTTAACTAAGGCTTAAGCTTAATTTATAGTTTCTCCCAGTGGGCGGGTTATTTGCATCGGGACGCTGACCAAATCAAGGAAATGGCAAGCGAATAAGAATTTAAAAAGAGCAACTACTTATGCGTCGAGGTTAAGATCTATTTGGGAATAAGACGTTTGCACGCGCCCGTTTGATATCATGCTAACATTCAATTTCATGAGATTGTGAATCGTTGCTCACAAGTTAACGACAACAGAACAACGTTGGGTGTTGTTATAAAACAAAAAAATGTTTTAAAGGGGAAGTCAAGTCAAAAATGTTTTTTCCATTATGTTTGATATGACTCCACAGGACTTAGCATAAATGCTAATTTTCAGCCGTAGTCCCAAGGCAGGTTTCTAAAATAGACACATAAAACTTTAAGACTTTTGGTTGATAGTTTAAATTTTCTCCTCCCGACTTCTCGAACACACCATAACAAATAAAACTCACCTCGTTCATTGTTTAAGAAGGTTGTGAAGGGGTACTGCATGTGATAGCTACACCTGGTTAAGAGATTTTATCCACCATGTGATGGGATGACGCCACTATGTTATTATAGCAAACTGTACAGTTTGTTGTCTGCGTGTTTCCTTTTCCTTTTATTTGACTTCATTTTATTCAACTGTATGAAAAAAAGAAATAAAGTCAATCCAAGACGGTAAATGGAACCACCGACCTCTGAAGATGTGCATTGATGTTTTGTGGCGACTGCTTTTTTTTCTAAGCGCAGGAAAGTGCTTTTTACCGGGATCGCACAACAGTAGACGGTCCAAAGGCTTGTGAAATGTGATTTCAGCCAAGAGCAGCAGAAAATGACAAGGGGGTCATTCGTGGGCTGAATGCTAAAAGCTCATGCATGAGATGTTTTTTTTATTTTCCAGTTCCACCCGGAAAAAGAAGCCCTGTGTTGAAAAAGGGCATATCAAATTAATTGTCGCGCTCATGCTTCAAGTATTTTCGGCGCGTGTGGAAAAGTAAAGTTCATATTGCTGGGTCGGGAAGCGGTCCATTATCAGATTTTCATGAGCTCATAAAAGGCAAGAAATCTTTAAAAGGCTTCGCGCTCAATGAACTCAGAATAAATTGCATGTTAAGGCACAAAATTATTTCATTCGACTGCTGAGTGGCTTACGGTTGCTTGCTGGAATAAACAGTGATTTTTTTGTAGGACTGCAAAAACAAATGTAGCCGTGCATCTCAGCAATAAGTAATCAGTCATGGGCCGGACTGAACCCCAAATTCAAACTATTTATCAATTTTGGCTCAATGATGTGTTTCCAAGACGCATGGAATCATCCATCTTCTACAGCACTCGCCCTCATTAAGGTCACAGGTGAGTTGGCGCCGATCCCAGCCGACCTTGGGAGAGAGGCAAGGCGCAACCCGCACCGGTCGGCGTCCGATTGCAGGCTTCCGACGCCGAATACGTTTGGGAACGCATTTTACTGATCCCACTGCGCAAAGCAAGGTCCCGAGGCATTTTTGGATAGCCTTGACGTTCACCTCCATCAATCACCTTTGAGATGAACGTCAAGCAAGAATGTCGAGCCCTCAGCGATGGGCATAGATTCAGATTCCTGATATAAGGCAGGATCCGCATTCAAGTTTGACTTTTGGCAGAAACACTGCGCAGCAACAACTGCATTGCAACGTGTGAGGCGACGCGTCAGTTTCCAACCGCGGTCACATGAAGGCTCTGACCCTGACCCTGTCCCCCATGTGGCCTCTCTTCATTGCACTGCCACTGCAGCTCTATGGCAATATATTTCCCCCTCTCGTATAAATAATCTACAATCACTAACACTCTCCTTCTCCCCTTGGGCTGCAAATCATCGGCTAACGACAACGACGAGCTGAGTGGTAATTTGTGGAGTCGCGCACCTTCCTCCTCTTGACCTTCTCTCCAAGTGAGACAGCGGGCCTCTCTCCCATCAAATCGTCTATTTAATGTTTTTTCACCCCGCCCGCCAGTGAGTGTTGTTTCCCCTTCTTAAATATTTTTTTTTGTCACCCCTTCCACCTGTCAATCAACACTTTATACTAATGTACACAATTTTTTTGGGGGGGCAACAGTCACTTGACTGATGATGATGTGATGCATTAGGTTTGCATGCATCACTTCTATAATACCCCCCCCCCCAAAAAAAAACAACTAGGTGCTCGTTCTGCGCCAGGGCCAGTTGATGCTCAACAAACTCTCACGACGAATGTGGTTGGTTTTCCACCGGCAAAGAATCATTACGTTAAGTCTCCAAACGTCACTGCTTATGTCGACGTTTACCCAAGAGCGCCTGCGCTATTAATATTTTTATTATTATTATAAATAATAATGCATTGTAAGCATCTGCTAGGCAACTTACCGTAGCATTGATTATACTTGCATGTAGTATATAAAAGCCTGACGTAGTTGGTGCCAGAGTCTGGCCCAACAAATAAGCGGGGCCAGCTTTAGCACTAGTTTCAAACACCGGTTTTAAGAGCGAGAGCTAATTTTGGTGGTGGAAAAAAAAGAAAGAACCAGTGCTAAACTGGGCACTGGGTGGCCCGAGGTGCAGCCCCATGAGACTTGTGACCATTGGAATTCTAATGGCAGACCCACAGACACCACATTGAAATGTCGAGAAATGTGGCCTGGAAAAAAAAAACCCTCAACTAATATTCTGAGTCAGACAGAGTCAAGAGAGCATTTGCTCAACAATGCAGAAAGAGAAGAGGGCGGTGTGACGAATGAGTCAAGTTGATTCATCGTCGGTAGGCGAGTGTGCACATTACACTGCGACACCCACATGAAGACCTGCTGTGGGCCGCCTGCTCTCTAAGGCAGACATCGCCTATCTGATGTGTCTCTTTTCAAACTCAGAATAGATTTCAGAGTGAGGATGTACCAACACGGGAACACGCATCCAAGCCGAGCCGGTCCAGGTTTGTGTTACATCAAATTGTGCGACTTTGAATGCGCCTTTTTCTCTCCTTCTTTTGACCTTTCAAGCAACAAAAATGAGTCAACAAGGTGAAGTGTTGTTTGCGGCTGATTCAGAGCGATTTACAGGCTCGAGCAATGTGCGCCGACCATATAACGTGAAATTATTTCAGTTCGACGGCAGAAGTTTTTTCCTGCGCGCATCGGCGTGATTCCGCCAGAGGAGAACGACGCACAGCTTCTGCTCTGCTGCCCTAACCAGCTTCTCACGCTGTCTGGTTTGGTATCAGAACAAAGCAGATTCGGAACCGCAGGAAGTGAGAACCGCAAGTGATTCCATCAGCGTGAAGCATGAGACCTAAATGCTGCTTCATCGTGTTTGCTTTGAACTCCGGGCTCCACTAATTCACCCGGGGAGTGCTTGGCAGACCTCGGAGGCCGACCGGGTTTAGATTCAATTGGCATTTCTTTCATGTATTCGCGACCTAAACTTTCAGTGATTTAGAAACCAGGAGCGGCACTTTGAAGTCTATTCCGCAGCTGACTGGGAAGCCTTCAGGACTGAAGTTCTAGTGTTCTGATTGTTTTGTTAAAGTCAGAACCCGACCTGCGGCGTTCTGAATGAGCTGCAGCTGTTTGATGCTCTTTTGAAGCAGTCTCGTCGGAAGACCATGACCATTTCTTTGGCCCCGATCATGTTGACAATCATAAACCAACCAACCAAACAAACACAACAAAACTAACAAGAACAGCGACAGTAAAAATGAGATCCTTGCGGTCCCTGCTGATTCCAGCTACATTTGCAGGTTAATTTGCAGGAGCTGATGCGAATCCACAGCTGACCATCTGCTTTGCAGGCCATTGATCCTGCCAGCTGGGTACCACCAAATGACCCGAGCATCTGCTATGTGTGGTCAAGGAGCTTCTGGTGTCTGACTCTCACCTGCACACGCGGACGCCTTGCAAATACACATTGTGGGACTCAAATTAATTGCAGTGGAATATTTCTCTTCATCTTGGCTACTACACAATTCAGCTACAAAAAAAAAAGTGCTCTGGCTCAATTACCGGTAGTGCATTTTGTCAAAAAGCTTTTGTCGGTTGATGAATCAACCGTAAGGCTTGTTGTTGAATGCAGACTCTTCTAACTCCAACTCCGCTACCAATAATGTCAGCAATATTTATTATTAGGGTGTGCGTGCGGGCGTAGGCAGGTGACATTTTTATCTGTGCAAGCATCGATTTCCCATAGCTTCAGGACACAAGCGCTTAAGCTGCTGTAATCACAATCCATTGGAGACAATACTGGCTGTGTCAGAAAAGTTTCAGGACCGGCGTCGCCCAAGATATCCAGTGCAGTATATCGTCATATCATCAGAGCGTTATCACGCTGGGGTTTAGCAAGGACAGCGAACGCACATTGTACAGACGCTGTCCTCATGAAGGAGATCTTTTTTCTAACAACGCGCTCAGAGCTCGGTTGTATCAATATTATCTTGCGAAGGACACGGGCTTGGGAGTGCCGATTTGTTTTACTTCGGTTTCTCAGCCCCTGAACTCCAACAACTGATTTTCATCTGCGGGAGACTTGATGTGAGATGTCGAATGCTGCAATCGTCCTCTGTGGGTTTAACGATGAAGCTGAATCCATTTTTGATGGGTTTCATTGTATCAAACGATGCTCAACACGCACACGGTGTCAGGTTGGATCAATTGGCTCTGGGTTGTATTGATGTGTGGTGCCTCCAAGGCTATGCTACCTTAGCTCAATACGAGACCCGCGCGTTCCGCGAAGCGCTACAAATATGTTGGCGAGCCAAGGAAAGAAAGATGTCAAATAAGTAGATTCATGAACTCCGCTCTGGAAATGGATGTTGCAAGCAGTTCGAGGCCTGTGTGTTAGTTTATGGTGAAGGTTGGCGGGGGAGTGTTGACGTTTCTGCTCTCGAACCTGAATTACTTGTGTGCTGAAAACGGTCAGCGTGATTCAATGCAGTCAGTCAAACGAGATCGTTTAGAACGCATCGTGCAGATTTGCTCACAGAGGCTAATCATGAACAATTAGCAAACGATTATCGAAATTACTCTCATTCCCATCTAATCTTAAAAGCACGTCTCACCCACTGCTGTTTTTCAATCTTGGATTTTCGAGGACCGTTGCCACGCATGTGGACGTGACCTGGGCATATGAGCATTCCGTCATGTAAAGGCGCGCTTTAATTGCGGTGAGAGAGCAGCGTACAAAGTTTGAAACAGGCACCGTTACGCCTTCATCAGAGCTCAGCAAAACTTGAAGGCGCTACATCATGAGTTAGTTATTTGATCTCAAAAGAAAGCACCGCAGGTTCAAAAAAAAAGAAGGCGGCCCCTTTAATCAGGCCTGATTTGTACACAAGCCTTTTGAAAAACACTAATAACGTTCCTTGGGCATTCAGCCCAAATAGTTTCTGCAATATTAAGATTTGAAAATAACTTTTCTGTTGGACATTCTTGTGAAATGCACTTTCTTCCATCACTTACCTGATATTCTGTCTCTCTCTGTGCCTTTTATTATTTTGGGGCAAATTGTGTTACCTAAAGCGGTAAACTACATTTGCATTCGTGTTTTGCATTGCTAGCTATGTTGAACGAATCCCCCAAATGATTAATAGCATTAAAAAAAAAAACGACGACAAAAACAAAGGAAGTTGATAAAGCTGCCTCAAAAAAGCACCAATGAGTAACGAGTAATACTCATATAAAGGAGGCATTAGAAGGAAAAAAAAAAGGAAACCGAGCGTAATAGTTGAGAAGTCATTAAAATAAAATTTGAATAGATGCAACGAAGACTCTGCAGGGGATTATTAAAAGGCCACAACCTGGAGAGCTGTGGGCTCTTGACTCATACCCTATGGAAAAGGGTCATATTAAAAAGGTGCAACAAGGCCATTAAGAGTCCTGGGCCTGCTCCACTCTGGATGTGGCGTATGCAGTCTCACAAGATGAAAGCCTCGGCGGAATCAAAGAATGACTCGATCAATAATGACCTGACACTTCACACTGTGCAATACATTGACTCTTTGCCCTGACGGACGGATTTTTGGGCTCGACGTGCTGCGCCGCGGCATCATCGGTGTGAATCCACCTCAGGTGGTTGTCATGGTGACGGCCAGCAGAACCGTGGTGTTCATCTGCGTTGAAGACAGAAGAAAAGGAGGAAGAGGAAAAGCGACCCGTTCGGAGCGTGCGGAAAAGTGGTCCGCTCGGTTATTGGTCGCAACGACAAAATCCCGAATGACACCTGTTGAGAACCACTGAGGCCACTCAAACGATGTTGTCATTCAAAAATGTAAGGCTACTTTTGGGAATGACTTTCTGCCTTTCCAGAACTAATGAGAAAGACGGAACGTGCATTTTTTTCGGGACATTTTGCGACGAGCCGAGATGTTACACCACACAAATGTCACAGACACACTCTCCAAAGTGAGTGTCAGAAAATAACCTTTAAATTACCAACGAAAGAGAAAAGGTCACACCTATTAGGTTTACAAAATGAAACATGGCCATCGATGACTTTTTCCCATTACAAAGACGGCGCGCACAATGACACAAACGGGTGTCAGGGACAATGGGAATCAATGGATCCAAAATATTTCAAGATTGTCAAAATTATCTATGAAGCATTCTTTCTGATATTTTTTTTCTTTAGGGTTAGCGTAGTGGGACAAAGAATGCAACAAATTGTTAGGTTGAGGGAGGGTCAAGAGACGCTTGGTTGGAGTCAGTAAAAGCTGACAAGTGTCTCTTTTGCTTCCCGTTTTGGTTTTGCAGCCATTAAAGTGCCTCAGCTTTGCTCAGACTTTTGGAGACATGCACCCCCTTCAACCATCATCAACTATTTTCTGCATACACCCAAAAAAAAATATTTGGTTTTTCACTCATGCAACAATGCGCTCTTTTGGTTCAACTTCACAACATTAAAGATCCATCTCAAGGGCAACTTGAAGAAGCGAGAGGAGCTGAATAGTAATCCAATGCCTCTCTCCCTCAAAATTGAGGTATTGAGCGTATCGGGCGTTTATACTTGCACTATACGGAGGACATATCGACGCTTTTCTGTACGGGGGAACAACCTGAATGAACATTGGTCGTCAATACGGGTTATTAGTCCAACTCACTTCAGTCATTGAAGGAAATGAAATCAATCAAGCGCACACAGGGCAATAATGACACATGTTCTATTTTTAAATTAAGCTTGAATAGATAAGAAAATGTCACGTGTTTCAAATGGCACAAGCCTAAATGTCAGAATTCTTGCTTTGTGAAAATCTCGATGTTGCCGTGAGCATCGGCAGTATAGGAACCCAAAGTGTGTGGCAGACCAGCCGTTAGGTGGAACCTTCCAGCAAATCACACCAGTGACTCATGTTTATTTTCCTCTGCTGGTCCAACACGCCTCTTTGTGCATCACTGGCATCAGATCCTTCACTTTTTATCCTCTCTTCCCCGCAAAATCAATGTGTTCCAAGAATACTCTGCAGCAGGGGTACTCCAGTATGAACCTCAGTGGGCCACAAATGATATTTTTCCCCCCAAAAAATCAAAGGTCCATATATCGAGATAACATCATATTGCACGTTTTGTTTCATGAGCGTTGACTGTCACCTGCTTTACAGGCAACCTGGTCACCTTTCAGGCATTTTATTAAAAAAGTGGATGAAAATTTTGTAAAGTAGACTATACATCGACTTATGTACCTGTATATGAGAATGTATATGGATCCTGATGGTTTTATGTCGTGCAACCACTTGACGAAATAAAATTGAGGAAATTCAACACAGCCTTTTTTTCAGAGTAGATATTCACTACGTATCCATCTAGTTAGCTCGCTAGCTATTTAGCTAGCTAGCTAGCTATAAGTGATGAATGATACTATACTACAAATGTACTCTACTTCCGCCCACCGCTCAAGTTGGTTGAGTTTATACGTTGACAAAAATTGGTTGGGTAAACATTAATTTTGACATTTTAGAACGTAGATTTAATAAAGTGCTGAGAACCTAGAATTTTGCCGCGCCCTTCCGAGACCACGTGACACATTTAAGTTGCTCACACATGCCGACACATTTCCTTGGCTGCATTCACACACACCAGTGGGGTTCCCCCGCCAGCTTCCTCCCTTTGACGATATTGAACCTTCAGTAAGCTGAGCGACCGGTCAGTTTGACTTTGCAGAAATTCCGGATTGCAATTTGAATCCCCGCCAGGCAGCCTGCCTTGATCGATGCACAAAGGCTTCGAAGAAGCAGAGGGGAGCTGGCGCCTGTGAGCCACATTGAGTTTGAATTGACAGATACTGAGTTCTGAGGTGTTTCTCCGTTGTCGGCAGGTGGCTGAGCCTCAGAGACATCTCCCCACGCCATGTTAAAATGCTCAAATTCAATAGCTGGCTAGCCTTATAGAAAGCAAATCGTAAGATTCTTTCAGTACATAATGAAAAAACAGAGCATGCGATACTGGGAGCTGGATTCGCAGGAAAACGGTTTGAAATCTCAATTTTCTCATCAGAGCTTCTCAACTGACAATGGTCACTTCCACTCCTTTGTGTGGGTTTTTTTTTTAATGAGACTGAGATGTTTATGAATGGATGACTTTCCTGACTCCAACCTTCTCTATTCATACGGGGCTGGGCCTAGCAATGAGTTTGGCTGAACCTGATTAGCTTCTGAAATGCAACGAAATCAGGGGCTTGCTGAGTGGTATATGGCCACAGCACAACTTTCAAATCCACGGTCAGACCGGATTGTATAGCAATGCTTTCTCAAAGCCATATACTGTATTGAACTGTATTGCTCCAGGCCAGCAAAACTGTCCATACGCTCTTATTTGCACCGGACGAGAGGATACAGATTGAAAATCAATCTCGCAGCCGGGATTACAGAATCCTACTGTATGTACCGGTATAGTGCGTGCCTATAAGATCAAAAAGTTTGGACGTCACACTCCTTTGGGTACATTGCTTTTAAAACAAAGTGACCACTTTGTGAAAGATGCGCTGCTCCGTGCTCGTCAGCTATTCCAAAAGCCTCCTGAATACGGAAAGGAACGGGGCTTTTAAAGAGTAAATATAGAGTCCCGGTGTGATGTGCATGCAAAGCGCCGGCGGGGCGTTTGTGAAGATGTACATCCGGTGAGTATGGCATTGCACGGCAAAGTCTACTTAGACAGTCCCGCTTTTAGCTTTTGACGGAGTACAAATCGTCGAGAATTTTCTGCGCTCAAACCATTAGTCTGCGTCTCCCTCTCAATGTCCTTATCAAGAATCTGGACTCAAATGTTCAAAAGCCCAGGCCGCATTTATTCAATTTCCTAACAGCAAAGAATGGAAGAACGCAGCTTGATGGCCAAGGGCTGCAAGCTGTCAAGTAGAATATGCACAAAAAATAAAATAAAACGACACCATTTCCAGAAGATTCATCATTCAGTCTGATACGATCTTATGGTGTCAATTTGGAAATTGTTTTCATATTTTCAACTTAGTTTCCTTTAGAACTTCCTTTCCTTCCCAAATTTAACACAATGAAGGCTGGAGCAGAAACTACATGAAAAAAAAGTAAATATTCTCTCATCAACTGAGACAGACATTAACTCATCAGGAATCCTGGGGAATTAAGTGGAGCCCATGTGCGGGAACACATCATCTATTTCGAAGGCTTATGTGAGTAAGTAAGTGCTCGCAGTTGTCTGAAAGTATTCTCGTTATTGGTTTTGGTAAGCAGCATCCGTTATTTGCGAGGCAGATCAAACAGCGATCTCTCGAGTCACTGAACTGTGTGAACTGCACATAAGTGAACTTGCATCGCACTCAGGTGTCTTTTCTTCCCACAAGCCGGGAACATCGAAGGAAATGCCACGCGCGTTCGTTACAATGCACCGTTGAAGCAAAAACATGGAGACTTCGGCTCCTCTAATGGGATCATTGGGCTGCAGTGCACAAATCTTTGCCTCCTGTCGTCATCAGGACACAATGCCCCCCAATCCCCCCATCAGTGAGGCCATTTAGCCATCTGCAGCAGCGGGGTTACTGCCATTGCCACAGCTTAGCGTGATTAAAAACAGGACTTTTTGGATTTATTTTTTTAACCGCAAGCTTTCCACTTGTTTATAGAATTCTCGGTGGCGGCGGGTGTGCGACACCAAAGTTGCCTTTTGAGGGCAGTGACAATTAGCAGAAGACAGCTTGTTGGCGTTTTGAACTCGGCAAACTGTCATCGCCTTTCAGCGATTCTTCTGATCCAACTGCATGGACATGAAACACCAAAGCCAACGCTTCGAACAACAGGACACGCTGTCCTAAATGAAGTCGCCCAAGAAGCTATTTGCCTCGACACAATTATTTCATGTAAATTCAAGACTAACTTAACACCTGGTACGCCGCAAAATCTGCCAAGGACAAAAAACAGACTGCAGCTTGACATCTGCTCCATTGGCTGCTGTGTACCTTCACTCCATAGCTTGTTATCGAACGCTAACGGGACACTACTGTGAATAGACACACTCAATAAAAGAGCAGAACGTGTAGCTCATTCAGGACATGTGAGCTTTAGGTTTGCTCGGTCCGAACGCTCATTTGCTCTGATATATTGGATTTCATGCAGCAATATAAACAAACATTTCGACACACATTTCTAAGATAGACAATACAGATAGATGCAGTTGCTAATCACTAAATTATTCATTCATCGAAAAGAAAAAAAAATCTGAGTAGTCTGAAACTTTCAGGGATAAGCAGAACTAAATTACCCGAAGTGGTAGCAAAGCCGATTCCAACAGGAGCGCTACCAGCAGCCTCATAAGCACACGTTATATAATAAACAGTAAGGTAGCCCTCGGTCGAATGTTCTCTCTTCCTTCCAGTCAGCCGGGAAGGTCAGGAGACATGAGAGCATTTTGTGCAATATCAGCTAAAGAACTCGAACTAAAAGCTACCAAGGGAAAGGCGCATACTGTATGAGGTGCACTGGACCACCAGGAAAATCACATTTGCTCAGAGGTGGTGAGACACACGGCTGATCATGCTGTGAACAAATGTGCTCACAGTAAGCATTTCTGCTCCGCTCAAGTGTGCATTGCTCGTGACAAATCAAAGTTTGTGTTAATTGTGGAGGAGTGGGGGGGGGACAACAAATTAAGAAAGCCTCCAAGTGAATTTATCAGGAGCGTGCTGTGTATCAAATAGGACTAAAGAAATCACTCCAAATGATGTTCATTGACATGGAGGCAGGGTGGAACGGTGGTCGACTGGTTAGCATGTCGGCTTCACAGCGCAGAGGTGCGGGGGTTCGATTCCGGGCTGCGGCCTTTCTTGTGTGGAGTTTGCATGTTCTCCCCGTGCCTGCGTGGGTTTTCTCCGGGTACTCCGGTTTCATCCCACATTCCGAAAACATGCAAGGCGGGTTAAAACATGCAAGGCGGGTTGATTGGGCACTCCAAATTGTCCCTGGGTGTGATTGTGAGCGCAAATGGTCGTTTGTCTATGTGTGCCCTACGATTGCCAACACAATGCAGCTCTGCCTACTTTTGGTTGCAACCGACACATTGCCTCTATTTTTCTGAACAGCGCACAATGCGAATAGAATTCGAGAAAGGGCGCTGAGGTATTCCGGTTCTGCGTTCCGCCAGAATGCAGTTGACCCGTTGCACCCTTGCGCCACACTCAAGCCGCACTGACAATGACGTGTTGGATTGATCAAATCAGAATACTTGATAGGACGATGTGGGCGTGGGGAAAAGTTGTTTGCGAGTCACCGTTTTAAACTCAACATGCATCTTAAAGAACATTTAAAGTGATAGAGGGATTGAAAGTGCAAATGAAATATTGAACAGAAAAGGAGGTCTATTTTTAGATGGTGGTGGAGGTGGCTGGGGGCGTGATTCCATTATATTATTGATGTTGCTCTGGGAGTGTGTGTGTGTGGGGGGGGGGTCTCTCTGGTTCCTCGCCTGAGAGAACAGCTGAGCGGAGCCTTGTGGTGGTCTGCGGGGAACTCTCATTGCATTAACGAGACAAGATTGGGCAAGAACGGTTCTTTGGCGCTAAATAGTTCAGGATCACTTTTTTTCCCATAAAAGCTTGAGGTGACTCTCAGCTGTTGTCGTTTTGGTCCGGGCCGTGTGTGCCACAGGTTTTTGTCTCCCCGGGGACACAAATTGGCGAGCGCATATACCATTTAATTGACGGTCTGGTGAGATGACTGACAAATATTTATTTTTCATCTTGGAAATAAATTGTTTGAGGTTTCCGCGTGCCCCCTTGCTATGTGCTGACGTAGCCCTCAAACTTTCAGCTTTTAAATTCTGTTTGAGGACACACTTCCTTTCTCGTGAGTCACTCTCTTTGATCTCTTTTGACTACCACGCGTGAATGACGGACACGCGGAAAGAGCTGGAAGGCACATCGACGCTTGCATAATACATCTTCATCATCACTGCAATGCCTTTCGCCCCAAACACTGGACTTTAGTTCACGGCTTGACGTGCTTACGCGCAGAGTTATGGAGAAGGCTTGATGAGAAGCCAACATACGACCTGAGGTTCTAATAGCTTTAGAGAGAGCACATCCCTGACAAACGAAGCACAAAATCGAGTTGAAATCAGCCGGACTTAGCGGCTCCGTCTCCGAAATCAAACCGCGATATTGATGTTGAATGTTTTCGCTGGTGGAGGAATTTATATTTCAGGATGCTATTTCTCTTGAACTCTTGTAATATTCATTTCGCTACAATTCAAACCTCAACAGCATTAGGTTTTCCGATTAAGGACACGCAAATGTAAGAATATACAGCAAGTTGCCCACTGGGTCGAGATCAACGTGAATGTCACCTCCTTCCGGACGTTTTGTGGTTCAATGTAATGTATTTGTCATATGCAGTGTTCCCCTGAACCCCAACACAGAAAGACTTCTTTGAGTTTTAATTGAGTATCACGTGCTGGAATCTGTCATTTGCTCAGTGCGTGGGAGTGTTTGGAATTTTCATAAGTTTGGCAAGGCGCAACTTTTTTTTTTTCTTTCCCCGTCTACTTTTCTCTCGTGCCGGGCCCAAGTCGGCGTGATTGCCTCAACTCGGAGTCTCTCCTGCAGAGGTGTCAGACAGAGACCTTGAGCGAGTCACTCACTTTCCTTTGTGTTGCTAAGCAAGAGCACATCCCTTCATTAGACTGAAACTCTTGACAGCCGTTCATGCTTCCACAGCTTCTCTGACAGCACACCGCATGCTTCAACGGATTCGCGAGACAATGGAAACCATGGCGCAAACATGCAACACGGACGCTTCCTTATTGCACAGTTGCATCACTTACACACAGATAGTGGACTCACCGTGGACGATGATCCTGCTCACTGTTTCCCGATAAGAAGACCAGGTTTTGCTTGGTTCCACAAGTTCGGGATCGTCGGTCGGCGTGCGATGTGTCAGCCAGTGGTCGTCATTTTTAAACGATTATCCGGTTTCTTCTCGTTCAGCCATTTTTACAAAAGGCCGTTGAATTGGAGTGTGCACCTGTAGTGAAGACGACGGCAATGTCCGTAAAGCCTCAAATATTAGTTTTGATAATTTCAGACATCGATGTGGGCGTAGGTTGATATGTCCTCATGAATTTCGGTGGCGAATGATCGTAGTTTTCTAACATTAAGCTACATTACGTTTTTGTCCTCTATTGTGAATTTACGGAGTAAAAAGCTTAGTGTACATAAAATCAAAATACTGTGGCGATTGTTTTGATACCACTTGATGAAATAAAATTGAGTAAATTCAACACACCATTTTTTTCGTCTTATCGATCGTTCGAGCTAGCTAGCTAGCTAGCTAAATTTCACTTCATGTTTGTCATTCAAACGAAAGCCGGACTTACCATTTGCCATAGCTAGCTAGCTAAATTTCAATTCATGTTTGTCATTCAAACAAAAGCCGGACTTACCATTTGCCAAGCAACGCTGAAGTTTGGACATGTGTCAGCTGACGGACGACATGTGTCAGACGTGCCGGATAAATGCCTCGACTCTATTTTGGTATTTTGACGAGACGCCTGGGAACTGTTTTCAATCGAGTTGCGTTCATTTAATAAACAAGACGAGTAGAAATCAATGTGCCGCAGTCACGAGAGGCTCACTGCATAAACGTGCGACAGTAACTTGCTGAGTATATCACATCAGGAATGTGCACGTGTAAGCCTTCTTTTCATTGATGCATAAAACTGGGTGCTTGCGTGATAAAATCTCACGCTCATGCGTCGAGTCTTCAACGTGCAGGTCTCTGCCTTGTACCAAGTTTCCAGCGTTTCCTCGAAAGGTTGAAAACTGCCAAAGGGGGAAAAAGTCAACATAGACAGTGTAAACAGAGAGAAGCAGAAAGGGCAAGTGCATTCAACCAAACACGCACCACAGAGGGCAAAGTACTGACAAATGAATCATATTGCATTGGCTTTCCATGACGACAGTTTGCATGCATTTGGCATCAGATTAAAAGTGAGCAATCCAATTAGGAATGAGCCAGTTCTCAAAGATTCCAACTGGGATATATTTAGAATTCCTCACAGCCTTGGCCATGAGAACGGCTTTCCTCGCGCTTGTTTGTAAACAGTATTTGCTCTTCTTCTGGAACGAGAATGAGAGAGGACGATCTCGACGTCAGATGATGCATTGCGTCAATTTCCGACGCTCGCGCAGAAGAACAAAACCCCCCATAAAAATGGCAGTTAACGCCAGTGGGATTGTGAAAATGGCATCTCGGCTGAAGTTGGCTAATGACAAATGACAATGCACAAAAAAAAAAAAATGATGAGATCAGTTCCGAAATATACTCGTCAATGTTTGCTTTTCCACGCCCACTCGAGTCCCGGTTCGAATCGCCACTGATTCGTGCCATAGCCACTGATTCTCGCGAGCCATTGATTTTTGCCATAGCGTAGCCCTCTAGCAGAACTTCATGATGTCTGCTTGACCGGCCCGCGCTCTTCTCACTTGAAGTAATCGGGTTTATTTTTCGCAACAAACATGATTTAATACCGCACCAGCTCAATGCGCGGCTCTGTCTCCCGTGATCATATTCCCACGTCAGGAGCAGAAGTCAGATCAATGAAAAAGAACCCGGGCAACATGTGAAATTACAACTATTGATTACCACTGTTGCCCGATACATGTTTGAATGCCTCCTTATGGAGACAACAGGTGGACGCTTGAACTGGCTGCAAAGCAATATGACAGAATGAATCGGTGCGGTGCGTGCAGTTGTTTGTAACAGATTAGCATCGCCTTATGTGAAATATTGTTTTGCTGTCACCTGCGGTATAAAGTGAGAACTTGGAAAAATAACTTCTTCCAAACTCCATTATTAATTCATGCACATTGAGTCTAACAACATTATGTTGTGTATTCAGCAGCTGTTAATGGATTTGCTCATGGAAAAGATGGAAAAGAAAAAAACAAACACTGTACAAGCAAACGAAGTTCTGCCCACTTAAAGCAGCTGGCTCAAACACTTGCGAGAGTGTGGGAGGTACTAAGAAATGACTTTACAATGAGGCATCTTTTTGGACATGTCAGGGATTTGGCTTTATAAATTAAAAAAAAACAAAAAATTGCCATCATTTATTTGGGTCATCTGCTCTCCAACAATTGGAAGTTTTAAACAATAATTTAATTTTCTTTTACGGGACCATGCATACACCTTATGCTCCAGAGCTTGTGTTGAAAGAACAAAATCTACCAGATGGCTTGTTTGAAAAAAACTTATTGTTGTTTCTAGCTTGACTACAGATGGCTCTGTGCTGCAAAAGTCATTGTAATTGTTTCGTTTGAGTCTCTTTTCTCGATAGTCAATTCAGACAAGACAAAATACTTTGTGGGGCTGGTTGATCAGCATGCTTCTCCAGATACAGTTTTAAGTACATCGACTTAAACTGTATCTGCATCCAAACGATTTTATTTTTTGTGCAACCACTTGACAAAACAAAATGGGAGTAAATTCAACCCAAAACTTTTTTTTTTTTGCAGCGCAGGCTATTGCAAAGTGATGTCGAATAAATTGGTTACCTGCGTCCCTAATGAGGACATGGGAAAATGGATGGCTGTTATGTGCCCTATAAAGGGCTGTGCCTTTGAGCTTTCAACTGCCATCTTAATTGATGCTCCCATTAGGTTTTGCTGCATTGAAATGAAGTCATTATGTACATCCACAGCGACAGTATATGACCCATTTAGGTGCGGATGATGGAAGCCATCCATGACACATTACACTCCATCCAAGCTCCTCCCTCAAAGGCCTTCAAAACCATTTGTTAATCGTCCTTTTTTATGCCTCCCTATTTCTCTTCACTAATGCGTCCATTCTAATCGGAGGGACCCAGTAGATTTTCATTGCTAATTGAATGTTCTGATTTTATGATTCGCCGCAAACGGAATGATGTGTGCCGAATGGACAAGGGAGAGTCATCCACGTGTCGTTCCTGGATAATGAATGCCACCGTAATTTATTCGTTAATTCCTGAAGCGCTCCTCGCTCGGGGTCACGGGCGTGCCGGAGCCTGTCCCAGATGTTGCCCAGCGAGAGGCGGGGCACACCCTGAACTGGTCGTCAGCCAACAGCAAGCCTAAAAATGACAGCGTTCCTCTGCTACTTTCGGTTATTGCTTCACTCTATTGCAGGTTTGCACTTGTGACCGGAATGCCATCTACTGCAGTCTTATTTTGCTCTGATGCAGGTTTTCTTGGTATTTTGGAGGGAAAATGTATTTGATAAAAACTAGGACCATGAACGTGAGAGCCCGCCCGCCCCAAAATTCCCGTTCCCTCATCTTACGTGCGTTCAGAAATACACTTTGAGCACCCTGCTTCACTCAGAACATTGTTCAAAAATGAAGTTCAGTTACTGGTAGTGTCACAAAATCAGAGCTCAGTGAAGGCAGTACAAGGAAAGTAAACAACAAGGTTCCGAAATGAATGTGAGCGGAGCACGTTTCCCACCATGGCACGTCAGCTTAATGATTATGTTCAAGTTTTTCGACAAGTGGCTTACCTTCAACAGAATCCCACGTCACATTGTAGCCTGAAGGTACAATCCTGGTGGTTTAATGCGCCTTGTAAAACCGAAAGTTAGATTCCATGACTTCTTTACTTCCCAGAAGTTGCCGCTTCTTTGTCTTCCTAAAAAAAAAAAAAAAAAAAAAAGCCAATGTAGTCATGGCAACTAACTTCAGTTTGCACAACATTCATTCAACCCACCAGGATTGTACCTTTGGCTAAAATGCAATGTGTGATTCTGCTTAAGGGAAGCCATTTTAAGATAAAAAGACAACAACAAAAAAGCAGACGTATTGTCATCCCACTGTACTTTCAGAGTCCAGAGCACATGAATTTATGAATGCAGCTGACAATCAGGAGCTTGGAACGTATTGTATCACCGACGAGAAAGGGAGAGAACACTGTATTCTTCTTTTGGGGCGGCGGGCGTGCTTGTGGGTTACTTAACTGTAAGGCTACAGATTGAGATGCATTGAGGATGCTACTGTAAGTGTGTGCGTGTGTGAGTGCAGGCGTGAGTGTGTGTGTGTGTGTATGAGAAGCAATAAGTCGAGGGCTGAGCGAAAATGCTGCTCTGCGGATGCTGCTGTCCTTGGTGCTGAAACTCAACTTGCGTTCTGCATGTGTGAGAGAGAGAGAAAGAGAGAGAGAGAGAGTGAGAGAGAAAGAGAGAGGTTTCACTGTGCGCAAGCAAAGTAAATAAAATAATTAATAAATACATAAAGCATTTGGCTGTGTTGGCTTGCAGCCATGCGCAAACAATAACAAGTGATAAAGGACAATAACAAGCAACGGTAAAGAGCAAGTAGTGGAAAGACAGAAACATGTGCAAGCCCGGGAGCAAAATGGAGGGGCTTTTCTTTGGGAAGTGACGCTGCCTCTGGTGCCTATTAATGAGGGACTCAGATTCCCTCCCCTCCGGTGGTGATGCAGTGAAGCTGCTCTGCGCACAAGCATGCGCTCTGTATAAAACGGGTCCTCCTCCACACACGGATTACACTACACACGCGCGAAGTCACTGCTGCAGCTTCTTCTTTTTTTTTCTTTTTTTGTTTCCCCCCCCCAAACTAAAACGAATCATAAACCTCACAAGCCAACATGCACGCGGCGGAGGACGTGAGCTTTTGGAGATTTTGTCTATTTTCATGCCTCTTTTTGCAGAGTTCGTGTCAAGACTTTGGAGCACAGACGCAATTTATTTGCACCTCGGTCCCAAAGGATATGGACATATGCGCGGCCACTTTGCAGAACGGCGTCCCCGGCGACGACTTGAAGGGCACCGTGGTGCAGCTGAGGGAGACGGTCCTACAGCAGAAGGAGACCATCATCAACCAGAAAGAGACCATACGAGAACTGACCTCAAAGTTGGCGCGCTGCGAGAGTCAGAGCGGCGCCGAGGCGGGGGAAGGGAGGCCCGGGGGCCGGAGGAAAGAGACCGGGACCAAAAACACCATGGGGGATGTATCCAGGGGCCCCGCCGACACTCTGGCGCAACTCTCGCAGACTTTACAGTCGCTCAAGCTGAGATTGGAGAACCTGGAGGTAAGCCGGTGCTTCTGAAAACACATTCTGAACACGCTATTGAAGAGCATATTTGGCGTCGGGACGCAAGATATGAACCCTCTCGGGAACGGCAGTGACCACATCTTAAATGTGATCAGGTTACAGATGATCATGATCGGTGCCTGAAAGGGTTAAAGCTGTGATTCAATACGACGATTTAGATCTGCCTTGACAAATAAAATTATTGCTATCTGGACAAGAAGTTCATATCATGGAGGGATAGATTTGAGAGCTCATAAATTGACATATCCCTGACCGAATTTGTCCAAAAATGTTTTCTTCTTTCAGAACAACACAATCATTTGAAAAAAAAGAAAAAGAATTCTCATTGCTCTACTGTGCAAGCCTTCCTAATGCTGCGGCTCGTGAGCGGATTCCTGACAGAAAACTTCAAAGTGTTTCCCTCGCCTTCTTTTCTCGCAGCAATTCAGTCGCAGTAACAACTCCGTGCAGGCCAACAGCCTCAAAGACCTGCTCCAAAGTAAAATCGATGACTTGGAGAAGCAGGTGTTGTCCCGAGTGAATAGCATCGAGGAGGGGAAGCCCGGACTGCGCAATGAGACGGAGCAGCGTGGGAGAGTTGAGTCCACCCTCACATCTCTGCACCAGAGGATCACCGACCTGGAGAAAGGCAGGTGTCGCAAAAATTACACACGATAAGTTGCTTGCTGGACATCCGGTAGGTCACCGAGGAGTCCTTCATGTGCAAAAAAAACAAGCGGCGTGGTGAAATCAGATCATTCCCGATTTGGGCACGTTTGTGGGAGCAAATATTTTCGGAGGCTTTACTGCTCTTGCAGCAGATTAAAGCATTTCATCCCTCCATTTGAAATCTAAAACCTAAAACCGCGTGCCTGGGTTTGGGACAGCTCTGATCTCCTGGCAGACGCAAGAGTTCGTGCGGCGGTGAGAGGCGAGGCACGAGAGGTGACTATCGAATTGAGATTAAAGCAAATCTGGAGCATCACCATCGTGGATTTGTTGTGTAATGTATAATTCCAATGTAAATCCTCGCCGCGTGTGTGTACGAAGTGTGTTTGGAGTGATCCGTTCCGTAGACACTTGATTATGTCGAAAACCACAATCTGATCACAGATGAGCAGCCAATGAGGCGTCTGCTTGTTCATTTCTTCCTACTATGGTGGAATACACATCGCTGGAACAACAATTAGACCCCCCCCCCTCCACACACACACACACACACATATTCCAACCTCAGTACAGTCAAACACAAATCGAAACCAACTTGTGTTCATATCCAAATGCACTTTGCTGGCTGCACCGCTATGCAATCGAGCTCAAGATGGATCCATCTTTCGATATCTCGTCGGTGCCGATCACATTTGCCGATTCCAGGTGACTGCGGACGGGAGGCGGGGCGCGCCGCGGGCCCGTCATCGATCAAACGCGGGACACGTTTGGAGAATCATCCATCACACTCAGGTTCACGCAAGCAATTGGAACCTGCAGTTAATCTCAGAAGCATGATTTGGGGAATGTGGAAGGAAGCACACCGGACGGGCCGGGTCGTGCTTACCACGACACCAATGGATGGCCTGGCCCATCATTGTGTCACAGCATAACGGCAACTTTTCATAGACTGTCTTACACATTTGGATCTACTGTAACTACACTTTAACTCATTCACTCCCAAAGACGTTTTTAAACGTCTTTTCAGACTTGATCCAGAATTGGCTGGTATTGAATGAGTTTTAAAATCCTGACATATTTCAGATAAAATTGATTTGTTCTGTGTCCAAACAGGCCCATCTTTACACTTGAGAATGAAGTTAGTGTCGGACATCTTGACGCAGTTTAATTTCGTATTTCTGCCGGCATCGCTAATGGAACAAAGAACCATTGGATTTTCTTCAATTAAGTAAAAATGGATAAGCGGTTCGGATGACGGACGGATAATTTCCTGATGATCTCTGACGGCGCATTCATGTCCCAGTGCGAATCACTGGTGAACTGCAGAGCTGTTTCGAATATTTTGGCTGCCTCACGCAGACCGGGTCTACAAGAGGGGCCGATATCACGATATTGTGCATCTGTCTCCCATAAACTGGCTGTAAATGTCAGTGGCTCGGCGAACGAATGGGAAACGCGGTTGGGGGAGCACCCATGGCGGCATCCTGCGAGATGACTGCGTCATCCGAAAGAGATGCCGTGCAAACACATCTCTGTGTTCCTCAAAACAGGTCAGCGGGAAAACAGGCCTCTGGATAAATTCCAGCTCACGTTTCCGCTGAGAACCAACTACATGTACGCCAAGGTGAAGAAGAGTTTGCCCGAGATGTACGCCCTCACCGTTTGCATGTGGCTCAAGTCCAACGCGTCCCCAGGAGTGGGCACACCTTTTTCCTATGCGGTGCCCGGTCAGGCGAACGAGCTGGTGCTCATCGAATGGGGAAACAACCCAATGGAGATACTGATTAATGATAAGGTAATTCCGTTCGCATCCTGCTTGGTGTCCAACGTGGTGAATTTGTCTTGGCTCGGACTTGACATGATGTCTGCGCCGCCGTCAAGGTTGCAAAACTGCCTTTCCTGATCAACGACGGCAAATGGCATCATATCTGCGTGACGTGGACCACTCGCGATGGCGTCTGGGAAGCTTTCCAAGATGGCGTCAAGAGGGGGAGTGGGGAGAACCTGGCGCCGTACCACCCGATAAAACCTCAAGGCTTGCTAATCCTCGGTCAGGAGCAGGTAAGGTCAGCCGATTGTCACATGTACAAGCAAGATTGTTGTTGTTTTTCGAACAGCAGTGGACAGCGCAGAAAATGGACCGGATCAGTGTCGGAATGTTGGTCCAGGAAATCCTTCCATTCATGTTCTGCAGTTATCATTCTGTTTGGGGTCTCATCCGGGACTGGGGACGATCTCTGCTGACTCATAATGACATCAGACGGCACGAATATGGCCCGATTATGTGTCGCAGACAAAGCTGGTGTCTCGTAGTTGATTTTGAGTTGCTTTGACGCATCGTGCGGTGTGACATATTGACGATGGTTCGTCCAGCATCTGGGACGCTTCACAACCACAATGAAGTCTGGCATGTCAGAATTTGGGGTCGTCTTGCCGCACAGTGAGGCATGGCCCTCGGTTCTTTGGCATTAACCAAGACAGCGCTGGACGCTAATTCAATCTGTGTTTTGTGCAGGACACATACGGAGGCGGGTTCGACGCGACCCAAGCGTTCGTTGGAGATCTGGCCAACTTTCACATCTGGGACCGGAAACTCTCCGTGGGAGAAATTTATAATTTGGCAACCTGTAGCAGCAAAGCACAAGTGGGCAATGTTTTCGCATGGCTGGAAACGAGCCTCGAAATTTACGGAGGCGCCTCCAAGTGGACATTTGAAGCTTGCCGCCACCTCAATTAAAGAGCGAATGAGGGAAGAGCGACGATTTTGACGAGACCGCTGGGGTCACCGTGTCACGAAAGGAATTTCAAGGCTCCTGAGGCAAAACAGCTCAGTCACTAAAGATGCTGAAAAAAAAATGATGGCAGGCCTTTTTTTTAAAAACTAGATATTCTCCTTGGGAGAATTCTTGGATGACGCGCACTTTCAGCATGATGCGGTACCGAAAAAGCACGTCAGGTTTCTCTGTGGCTCCGTTTTGATTGTTTTCACTTCAGAGACCTGTGGATGCTCAACACAAATGAAAGATTTGACAGTCCAAGGTCATGTCGTCTTTCAAAGCAAGATGTCCTGCAATTCAATGAAAACAACTTCCTCGAGAGAGATTCCTTTTTGTTTTGACTGGAAGGGATTTTCACTGTGAAAATGGACAAGGCGGGCAATGCGTTTTTCAACAGACCACTGGGTTTCCTCCTTGCTTTAGGCCCCTCCCCCCTCCGCCAACTGCTTGATGTGATTTTGTGTGAAGGGTGCCCCCCCCCACCCCCTCCCATTGCCAACATTCAAGCCTGAGTGCCTTTGGGCTGTTGAAAAGAATCTCAGCGCATTCGTGTGTTGTTATGATTAACGAGCGCTTGCGTGTTCCTGTTGATTTTCTTGAACTTAATTCGCTAAACGTGTTCGACACCTGAAACCAGGCGGGGTTGTCCCGAAATGCACCTCACGGGCGACGATGGGCCATTTTGCAGAATGTTTGTACATTACCCGGAATGTTCTCTGTACAGTAACGGCATGTCTTAACTTCTGTCAATGCTGCGTAAGCATCCATGATTTTTGCTTTGTTGGATTTTGGGGTGGAGATTTTATACCGCATTGTTATATGCTTCAAGCATGGCAGCACTAACAGACGAAAAAAGTTCTAGTTTTTGTAATAAATTGTGATACTTGATTCCAAAAAAAAAAAAACCCATGTCAACTTATTTCTTCCTCCAAGTGGCTGCATGCAGATGACGTGAATGCAGCAACTTTAAAAGCGCATGAAATTGGAGCCCAACTCAGGAAATATCCGGTTTGCCTTATAGAAGTCAGTCATTTGGATGGGGAGCTTTGCTGTCGTTGCGTCTGAAGAAACAGAAGACACGATCATTGACATGCCTGAGTTGTTCTCCCAACCGTCGACGTTACCCGTGAAATTTCGCCACCGAGAATTTCTTATGAACATCAATAGAAAGCGCTGCGTTCAATCAACTTAATCACGTGACTTAACGTGTACGCGCCTGAAGCCGCGCCCGCAGCAGTGTTACAATAAAGCATTCGAACAAATTCAAGAAAGACGCTTTTCAACTCCTTGCTGCCATTGAGGTTGCATACGGTCGATGCACATTGCGTCCGTCGATCGGGGTGGGCGGACAGACACAGACAGACAGCACGAGCCGCTTTTCAACAAGTTGCTGCCATAGAAGACGCACCTTTCATTCTATACCGTCTCATGGCCTCCGCATTTTTTTTCCATCGGAGGCAACTCTTTCTTGTAGTTATCGAGGTCATTTGGTTGCGCAACTGTCGGGTCAAATGTCACGCTAATTGCTTTCCTTTCACTGCTCGGTCGTCTCCCCCGTCGACGGGCTCTTTCCCAAGACACCGGACTAACGACAGAACATCGCAGCTACAGGGCCATTACCGACAGCTAGCGTGACTCTTTGGCGGTTGGATTTCAGCACGGATTTCGTCTCTGGACAGCGAAAAGTCACCTCCCAGCACAGGACTACGTCTCTAAATCCTTCCACACCGAGAGATGTATTGTTGTGCACACGTAAGTCCAGAGGTATTGCTTCCTGAGCGGTCACTATCGGCTCAGCTGAAACTTGGGCACGTTCCACTTGACTTTTACCGCTCACGTCCTGTTGTGTGGTTTCTTTGACGCGAGCGTGGTGAATATTATGTTTTTAATATTTTTGTATGTTTTAATATGATATATATATTAATATATAATATTAATAATGTAATATAATTACTTATATAATAATAATAATAACCATATATTATATAGTAAAAACAAATTAAAAATACATATAAAAATAAATACAACATACATATACAAACAATAATAAATTAATAAGTAATGTATTAATTAAATATAGTAACATGTTTTAAATATTATAAAATATAATATTATAATATTATATTATGTAATATTATCTTCTCTGGGCTTTGAACCCAGGCGAATAATCACCGTGTCAGTATTAGATCAACACTGGTGAATGAGATTTGAAAATAACCAAAACACACATTTTTGGTGCAGCGCAATCACCCTAAGTAGCCTTTTCCACCCCACCACCCGCCACCCCTCCCAAATATTCATATTATTTTTTTCCTCCCACAGCCAGGGGTAAACAGACCATAATCAAAAGTCACAGTAGGGCAGAAGCAAATATCACCAAACTGGAAGAATGCTTACTGTGCTCTTTATTGGGGGGGGGGGTGTACACGTGAAATGTGTCGCCGAGTGGCTGATGAAAAATTCATGAGAAGAGAGAAGGAAAACAAACATGAGCTGGATGAGGGCTTCACTGGAATCTAACCGTCCCACCGAGGGTGTGAAAGATCTTTCAACTGCATGATATCACACCGTTGATATAGACGTGGCGGTTATAAGATTTTATCCAAGGAAATGCATCTTTTCTCGAGTCTTTGGGGTCTACTAGACATTGGCTTTTGTGGAATATTACGGCTGTAGTTTCAGAACATGTTTATAGGTCTCGCGTTGATCGAGCGCTGCTATGGACCATGGAACCTCTCTGAATACATTATTGTCTTTGCTTTTCATTATTTTTTTCCTGCTCAGTGTTTACCTTAAAGCTCTGTCAACAAATTTGCATGTGGCACAAACGAGCAACCGTATCTTATATATATGTATATATATATAGTATATTTTATATTTATTCATTTACTTTTGTCTTCTACTTTCTCCCCTTCATAATTTTGCTGCTGTAAATTGTGAATCTCTCCATTGTGAGACAAATAAAGCTTTGCTTATCTTATGTTATCTTCTCTTATCTGTTTTGGGTGTGGTTTAAAGCGGTGGGTGAAATCTGGGTCAGTGTGTGTTTGGAAGACAGGCTGGAAGGACTTGGCGCGCACTGGTGAAAGAAAATACACACGAGGGACAAATTCAAAGTTTTCCTTATTCTCAGAGCTCCTTCAACTGGATTGCTCAACCCCCCGTGCGACGGAATGCGTCACAAATTCCCTGCTGAGGAGGGACTTTCCTTAAATCGGTTCGCCATTTGAGCCTCAGTCCACAAATATGCAAAAACGCTCGACCTCAAAAGAAACTGGAACAAATCACTCGTGGTGCGATGCATCAGTCGGCCAACTGAAATAAATATTTGAAAAGTCTGATGGCAATAAACAGGCCGCCGATTGTTTTTGTTTATGGGATGCACAAATTATGGATTTATCAGCGTGCATTTGGGATTCATACAGTAACAGATACATCCGAGGTACTGAAGAGTCAACTTCTCTGAAAGTATACACACATAGGCTAGTTTGTAAGTAGCCTTCTGTTCCAAAAAGAAACTGCCACGATCGATCATCGGAATAACTAGATAATGACTCAAGTAATACTGAACAAAAGAAAAACACAAAAATCTGGCTTTTGTGGTCTGACAGTGTTATTTTCAATAACAAAACTGCAGAGAGTGACCTCGACTCAGTATTTTTTCAACTCCCGTATTTTCCGCACTATAAGGCGCATCTAATAGCATTCAATTTTCGCACCTTATAATGCGGTGCGCCTTATAATGCGGTGCGCCTTATATATGAAAACAGTTTTGAAATGGGCCATCCGTTGAAAGTGCGCCTTATAATCTGAAGCGCCTTCTAGTGCGGAAAATACGGTCATGAAACATTTTGCCAAAGTTTCGATGAGAGTTGCGCACCTGTCGACAGGCAGTTTGGCCTACTCCTTGTGAGCAAATCTTACATTCTCCTGCTCGCTTGTTTCAGTGCCAATTGAAGGCCACTTCAGAATAATGACATGATGTATTCGTAGCCAATCTTTGCTGTTATTAGCTGTGTTTACTTACCCAGAATGACATCCGTCTGACACCAAGATTTCTGAAACGAAAGAGCACATTTTAACTCTAGTTTTGCCATTTCTTTGTACCCTGCACATATTCAAGACACCCTGTGCAGTTCATTTTTCAACTACAATTTGTACTGTTTGCGTCCGTTTTAAATAAATACATACATACATACACAACAAATAACCTGACGATTAAAAGATAACGGAAGTATTTTATACCCCTTGTAACGCAAATAGAAAAGACGGACAAAAATGAAAGTGCGCCATGTTAGTTAGCAGTTTACATTTCAGAAAACTTAACCCTGGTTACTGCGTCTCATGCCGAAAAGCTCATGATGAGCCCTCACAGTTTCACAGCAACCCGCCCGAGATGATTAAAGATTAACAGCTCTGTTTCCTTACGAGAGAAAAAAGCAGGCCCACATCCAGCATCCTGGGACATGCTTTGCCTCAGAGCAGACAGATCTACCCACTAATTAGCGCCAAGTCCACTTTTAAGAAAATGGCGACCATCTTACGAGCTTTTTGTCCCCGCCTAAACTCAAGATATTACTCTCCCAAAATAAAAGAATTTTGGGGGGGGTCACAGTTGCACTCCATTCTTTTACTTGTGAGCTGTCGGTGATTTTCCACTCATTTCTCCACTGCTCCACACTTCCGGCAAGCCACGCCCACCTCATTCATCCCTCTGCTCACCTGGGCAAACCGGCGCTCGAGAACAGCTATTTAAGCCCCCACTCCATGCCCCCCACCTCCATCAATAAATGTGTTAATCATATTTATAGTTCTGTCAAGAAGAAACTATTTTATGCATTCATAAATGTTATTCATAAATTCATAATACATTTTAAGAATGCTGGCTACATTCAAATTGATGTTAATGACTACTTGTTAAGCATTTCGAGTTATGATAGCGAGAGAGAGAGAGAGAGAGAGAGAGAGAGATTCCTAAAAGTGTCTTCAACCGTAACAACAGCAACTATCCAGGCCAATATTACGTGACTGTTTCATCATTCATACCCAGGGAGCTTCCAAAAAAGTCCTTCTTTTTCATATTAATGCAATATCATAGTTGGGAGGGGTAATAAAACGAAACCTGGCGTTCACTCATTACATCAATCACATTTTTTTCAAGTTTCGGATTTCAAGAACTGCCGTCAAATATGAATATATATATGATGAAGAAATCAGAACAGCAACATCAGAAGCCAATCCAAATCACATTACAGAAGCGCAACTGTAGCCTTGCTTATTGGGTCACAAGGCAGTTATTCTGAACATCACCTGTCAAAAACAGGCTCCGTGGCAACTTTTGGCACCGAACTGGCGCAACCGGGCCTGTCCTCCTCGCAGGCAATGAGGCACACAGTGGGACAGCTCCGAGAGCCATGAATTATCCATGAGCTGCGAGGCAGCGGGAACAGCGCCGGGGTACGCGGCGCGAGACTTTAACTGAAACAACCTGTCAAACGGGGTCAGGATTGTTTACAAGCACCCGGCACAAGGTGGGAGAATTTACCAAAAGGCAACAGCGGCGGTTGTGCAGCTGTGGGTGTTTGTGCATCACAACTTTTATTTCCCAACCGTATATGTGGCCATAACTTTGAGAAATCACAGTCATAATGTGCATTTAAGGATGGAATCCCCACTGAAACATGAAACAAAAAAACACAAAAGACATTAAGGTAGAAGACAAATGCATTTCAATTTTTACGGTATACACAATACCAAGATGTGAATTGAACCACACATGTAACACAACTAGTCCGGCTGTGTGTGTTTTAATGACATAAGCCTAATTACTTTTCCTGGAATGGTTCCAGTCTTCTTCCCGTGGCCCAAATGCGAACCGACTGAAACAGTCTTTGCATCTGAAGGGGGGTGTCACATACGTCAATCGGAAGCAGTTTATGCTTAGAGCACTAAACTACTTCCATTTGAAATTTCCATCCATCCAATCGGAGGGTCGCATGATAAGCATGATACCGTCAGAGCAGACACGATGCGATCCGCCTCGCATTTTGCCCGCAACGAGTGCGCAACTTTCAAAAATAAACATGGTTTTAAATAACAGGTTGCCTGCGGTGCACATGCTGGTGTGTTACAACTTCCATCTCTAATATCTCGCACCCCCTGTTGTAACACCTCCGCCCGTACATATCGTAAAGTGTTGCCCACTGTCACCCACGAAATCCTCCGTTGGTACCATATTGGAAGTAGCGAAGCATCCTATCTTTGGCAAACGCGTGCTGAACTCACGGATGGAGATACGCATGCCCCGCCTTACATTTTAAAAGGATGCACAGCTCCGTAGAGACGGACCCACAATACATCTTGTGAAGCATGTGGGTGTTGTTGCCCCAGAAAATAAGCAAACCGTTGTTTAACTACACACATTAAATGTGTCAGAGCCAGTTGAGGTTGGCCTGCAAATGAGTGAAATGTGGGATGAGTGAATAATCCTGCGTGTGATATTGGTCCAGCAGTGGTTGAAGCGTAATCCGAGGACACTGGCGCTACACCCAGGTCACCTCAGAAAGGGGATGGGTACTAATCCAAGGTCACATCATCATCAACCTCAACATCATCGTCTGTCCCACGTCATCATTTGTATTCGATAATATGGCTATTTATTTATTTTATGGTTGGTGGTATGGTGCACAAACTGAAGGTTTTGGTTTTTGAGGATCATGTTTCCTCTTTGGGGGATTCATTTTCCTCCTCTGGAGAATAAGCAAGGCCGCACCAAAGGTTTTCTAAAGTCACGTTCATTGAAAAATCAGAAAAGCATACAAATGACCATTGAAGGCAATCTCGTCTGTGTTCAAATTGCTAGCCTTTAGCATTTGCGCAGTTCTTCTGCTGTACACAAAGGTCCTGTTAGCAATTCCTTGGCACGCCCTCATTCATTTTCACATCTTCAAAACGTGAATCATTTTCTCATATACACTTTATAATAATGAGCATCATATTAAAAACAAAGAATTTTGTACAACTCCTCCAACTGTATACCTGCTCTGTATCATTTTCAGGCTAAAGTTGATGTTCCCTGAACACGAGCCATTGTTCTTTCGTCACCATGTGTTCTGTGCAATATTATTCTGTGGGAAATGAGAGTCATGAGGGCAGCTTTTATCTTGAAAGACCTTTGTGGCTCTGTTTTTTCAGGCTTGTAGGATGCAAAGCATCCTTACTCTCTCGTCTGGGTTTTGGAAAGGTAGTCTGTATTTCTGAGCAAGAAACAGACTAGAGCTTCAGAAAAGGTTTTGATCTTGTAATTTTTCTATGGATTAATAAATTGTACATTCGTGATCGTTCATGTTTTCTACTGCGATAGATTGCGATTTTGCAACTGTGTATTAGACTTTTTTTTTCTTTAAGTAATGGAACCTAACCAAGAAACATTCAAACAAAATCCTGCACCAAAGATTGAGTACAAAAATGTTTACAAAATAAGGTCGCGAAACCGACAAAGTGCAACATAAACAACCCAGCTAAGTAATGCTACGAACACAAAATTCTCCAGCAACTGGTGATGGCTTGACGGTCTCTTATAGCAGGTGACAGATAATGAATGACATGGCGAGGAACAGCTGCGGAAGGGGAGGAAGAGCCCTCCACTGCCACCTGCTGGATACAAAACAAAACACAACCAAGACGCATTGGGAGAACATGCAAACTTCACACAGGAACGCCACACTGAGGCGCACATGCATAATATATATATATATATATATATATATATATATATATATATATATATATATATATATATATATATTTTTTTTTTTCATGATCAGATCTCCACATTCAAACTGAAAGGATGACGTGTATTTCTTGCTGCTTTTTCAACATTATGCCCTATATACTGTGTGTATATATATTTTTTTCTTTTTTTTCTGAAATGTAATATCGCTAATCACATGGCTTTAGAACATCCTTCCCAAGGAGTTCAAACTTATGCGGGAGCGGGCAGAAAAAGCCGAAGCCACGGGAGAGCATGATCCCAGCCCAGCCTCCCCCATACTTTTTGCTAGGCTTTAAACTTGCATCCATTGCTCAAAAACTGTCACGCTCGACTGCATTCCAGCTTCTTAGAATAACCATCCTCTTTATCTTTGTCTCATGTTGTTCCCCGCAGGACTCCGCAAGGCACACACCTATAATGATACCTGCTTTGTAAAAAAATATACGAGGCTATTGTATCAGGACCAATTATCTGAGTTAGATGGATGAAAGTGAGTTCACCCACAAGGTGGATGGCTCGCGTTTATGAAACACTTTGCCGGCGTTGCTATTGATCAGAAAAGGATCTCACTGGCAACGCCGCGTGTCAGAAAAGATGTCATCAAACGCAAATGGAGCAACGTGCCGCGACACACAATTTGTTTCGTCCGGGTAAAGTCATTGATTCGTTTCACTTTCAAAAAGGTCAGCGACCCATGACGAAGATTAATTACCGAAATACACCACATACAGGAAATTGGTCATCATTTGATGATCCATAATAACGCAAAAGATGGTAACTCATAACAAACATGAATCAGGGCACCCTTTTTTGTTGTATTTATTGAATTTTATTTGGAACAGCCTTTTTAAATAAATTGTATGCATGCTTGATGCTCAGCGGAATAGCCAAGAGAGTGACACAAGATAGGCAAAAGGTTAAAAGGTTGCTGAAACTGGAAACACAAAGCAGAAGAACCACACACTTTATAGTGCTTTTATTCACCGGCAAGCTGGAAAGAGAACTCCATGATGACTTTGGTCATCTGGTACAATACAGTTCAAGAAAGGAAGAATCATTCATATATACACACGATATTTAGTTTAGAAGAGGACAATTCCTTAACTCCTCCTTACCTTTACCGAGGGCATTGTAGTAAAACATTGATATTTTCACATTGTCATTTCTAAAATGGCTCTTCAGAGCCGGTTTATATTGAAGTAGCGAGGCTATAACGAGACGTGATAGCTGATGGGCACAAACCTAATTTGTTTCAATTTACAAACCGAGGCGGCTACTGAATTATTAATGTCGAGTAATCCTTGAAAACAAATATTATTCAGTGCTGTAGAGGAGGCGATGGCTCCTGTCGAGCACGTTTGGCTCTGCTTACAAGGCGAAGAAGCAGAGTTGGGTCAACACTAAGCCTGCCTGACAATCCAACAGATTCCAACCCAGAGCCTGATTCAGATCTATTTAAACTGAAGTTGTATTTGAGCCAGTGGCGCAGATGTCGAGCACTCACCAATCTTGATTAATTTTATTACAACACATCCAATGAGTGGAGAATTGAGAAGCCACCTGAAGCCGAATTGATAATTTTCTAAACGCATTTTATACACAAGTCGAAATATGTGAAAGCAGGCAAACCGGTTTGAATAGCGATGGAATGATTCGAGCCATTAAAAAAAAAAAAAGGGCAGATTCAATTTTGCAGACGGTTAAAGAATCCTCGGGAGGCTTCCCTATGCCGCATGACATTTTGTAGATTTCACTGGATTCATCTTACATTCACCGGGGTAGCTGTGGCCTAGCAACCTCCAATTTTTCCTTGGACACTGGATCGCTGCCCAGGAAAATATATTCTTCATGCACTTTGGGATCAAAAGGTGTGTGTGTGTGTGTGTATATATATATATATATTTTTTTTTTTAACTTGAGTTTCCCTTGAAGGAAATTGCTCCCTCTCTCCGTCACATATACATCCAGGAGTGCCGTTTGTGTGCATATGCAAGTGGAAGCGCCCAATTATTAAGCGACCTTGGGGAAAAGGAACCAATCCATCTCAGTGTTTTAACACAAAGGTGAAGGTTCCCCAATTGCAAGTGACACAAAGACATATGGCATCATGTGGAGGCATCGGGCGAAACAAAGCATCCATCATCCTCTTGACACTACCGTGAGTCACATTGCCAGTTATGGGCAGTAAGACCTTAAGAGTTTGCTCTCTAACACTATTCTCATTTTAATGGAATGTTATGTGACTGTTGGGAGGCTGTGAATGACAGAAATTTATACAACGTTGATAGGCAAGGCCCGAAGCCATTCTCACATCCTGTTGGGGCTGTCGTTCTCCCCTTGCTTTTTTTTTTTTGAGTAAGCTATTCAAAATGCAAGTACTTTTAGTCAGTCGTATTTGGCAGGAGGATATATACCAAATAACGGAGGTCTATGTTTGCCAAAGTATCGTAAAAGTGTAACTGGTTCTACCGGTACTTCCCACATCAACAAATGTTCAGTGCAATGGAACACAACTGAAAATCAACAATCAGAGGACACGATTGACATGATCGATCACACGTCAGCTCACGAAAACAACATTTTACTCTATAAGCATGAATCCAATCAGCGAATGTAACCAAGCATAGAAACTGAACAACCGGGGCAAGGGAACCAGATTCCACTCGAATGCAAAGTGAACAGATGAAAAGTGGCTGCGACGCAAAGATGGCGGATGATCCCACGAGAGGCCCCGCGGCACTTTAAAATGTGAACTTGCCTTGATCGCCGAACTTGTCGTTTCGTCGCGAACGCCACCTTCGCCCCTTTATCCGCTGCCGGTCTCCGGCTTTGCTCTCACGCGGGCACCTCGCGGTCCTGTATTCCGCAGACGCCCACACCGCTTCTCTCACCTGCCGGTGAAAGCGAACGGATGGTCGCTGGGCGACGGCGGCCCGGCAGGTAACGGAAAAGAACAGACGCCTTCAACTCGACTCTATTATTTTGCAGCAGATGGAATTGAAATTATTGCAGCGGGTGGCTTGCTTCTGTGCGCCATTAATAATTGCGTCTCATCTGAAATATAGTGGAGACAGAGCTGAAGTTTGGAAGTCGAGAGTGTAAGCTTTTGTTAAATTGTTAATTATTATCATTTTATGTTTGAACATTACAGTATTGTATTTGATGTTAAAGTTGCCTAAATTATATTCTCTTTAATTACTTCTTAAACATGTTTATGTTGAGAGCGTCTGATTGGCTGAAGGAAACAGGAAGTGTTTTGGCAGCCGGAAGAAGAAGTTGTGTTTTCGAACTGCTGCGGTGCATAAGTTTCCCCTTTAATAAAACTGCATTCAAAGGATTCCTCTCTCCTTTTGCCCATACTTAAAGTATAGATGTCCACTAAAAACAACGAACCTCAACTTTCAAGAGTAACAGCTAGTCTGTTTTGATTTTAATGGTGTCTCTTATTTGACATCATGATAAAACTCTTTGACAAATGTTTCGAGATTGTACTCCCAAAAGCAAGAAATCAGTTCTGATATGAGCCACGCGTGCCTTTGCTAGCGTTTCTGAGTTGCATTTTAGAATCGAGATTGTTTTTTTTTCCTTCTGATTTGAATACCAGATACAGTACTCCATGTGCCCTTGCAGTCTCTGCACACGCTGGTCACGATTTTTCCACCTGAAGAAAGTACAAGGATTCTCTCGCCTTCTGAAACTGTCATCCTCTTGGGGGGGTGCAAGAACGTGGCATGCTAGATTTGAGCTGCTGCTGAAGACTGTTCAGAATACTCTCCACCACTTCTAATTTGCCAGTGACATTGATGCTTTATAGAAGTATGATTATCCATTCGGGTAGCCTTGATTGAATGTCCTTCAACTTTGTGTTGTTTGTGGTCTTTGGAGGCGTAATCGCCCTACTAATCACGAGACTGCGGAAAAGGCGATTTGACAAGAAAATGAAAATGTATTAAATCTTCATAGTTGTCCATGAAATGTCTGCAACTGTTGACAGTTTTGAGTTGCGACTGCGACAGCACATAGTTGCCAATCAGAAACGACGGCAGTACAATCGTTTAAGTTTTAGCTGGGAGCATCTGATGAGTTTATGGATATTGAGGTTTTATGTAAATGCACTGTGCATCGACAAAACATCTCATGGTATTCAAATTGGCAGCCCCTGAAAACATGCTTATGCCAATACTTCAAATTTAATCTCAGCCCGAATCACTTTACGGGACAGCCTTGGTGTGTTATACTGGTGACTAGGTTTCATCACTGTTCCGTTTCGGTGCAGATTGTCTCTCCGACCTCACGATGACGAAAGCAGCCACTTCTTTCATCAGATATTGCATGCAACAAGCCATCTGGAGTTTTCCCTCCCAACCTTCCACTTATTGCTCTGGAGAGGCTAATTCTTACAATCACACTGCAACACAGCCACCGCAGACATTATTTCCCCCCCCCTCCAATTCAGCGTAAAGCCTCTCTGAAGGCCACAGCAATATATGTTCTTGTAATGAATTCTTTATTCAAGCGCAACTCTTCTTCCTATTCCTTCTCCTAATGAGCTTGAGTGAGAAAAAATGTAAATCTGCGCAACCATTCTGGGAGAATATGTGGGTAGTTGACTTTCAATGCATGTTATACCAGTCTCATGTTATGTATAGCTACTTTTGTTTTATTTAATTCAAGAGGCTGGATTTTCTTCGAGTGCAACATATTCATTTCTGCTAAATATTGTAACACATAATAGCAGCCAAATGTAAAAATCATCTATGATTTGCATAAATTGTATGTGATCCTATTTTGCAGTGGAGTTTGTAACAACGGGCAAATAGGCGCCAAAATATGAGAAACAGCCCTCAAAACCACAGCCAACTTAAAACTTATCTTTGTAAAGGCAAAGCTAACATTGTTTTTGTGTTAGATTAGGGGGTGCAAGTTTCTATTTTTTGTCATGTCAAGCTCGGTAAGATTTGTGCTCTCAGACGTGTTTCGACACGGTAAATTTGTTTACAAGATAAATAAAAAAACGTGAACTGGGGGCTCGAGTATTTTCTGCACGAGTACACTGACATCTAGTGGCCAATCAAAGAAAATTCTGTGACAAACTGCTGCCATATCACTTTGACACGACATGACTTCTATTGACCCATCACGCGCATTGACTGTCCAGTTATCGATGACACTTGACTGCCTTTTTTTTTTAATCCAACACAGATTGACTACAGTGTCCACTGTCTTTTGAAAGTACCACAGCAAAGCTTCCGCTGCAAGAATGATCCAAGAATTCCCAAGCGGCGTTACCCGGATGTCAGATGGGCTTTGAGTCCGTTGTCGAGCCGGCGCTACCTTGAGACAGTCGAGCTGGTGTGAGATTGGCTCGAAAGGGTAGTGGATGTACTCAGCTGAGAGAAACCACTATGGCTGGACTCCAGGCTTGTCATGGATCCCCTAGAAAAAAACAAGACATGACATATATCGCTTTACACACACTCGTGGAAGTCAGCGTTCATCGAGGAAAACTTTGAAATGATAATTATTGATGTTGATGGATGAGGGGCGGGGGATGTTCGCTAGAAAAGTTCCAAATAAAGTACAATTGGAAATGTTGAATTTACCCATGATTTTCTATTTATTTATTTTTTGCAAGGCACAGTGACATAAATGAACTGACCTGATGTCTTGGGAAGCCAGCACCTCGATATAGTACATGATTTTACACTTGTGGGAGGAGACCTGCAGAGAGGCCAGCACATCATCCACATAAGACAAGCTGGAGGCCGAGGCGGCCGGCGCGCTGTGAAAGCACCACTGGAGGATGTAGTATCCAGGCCAGCGAGTGATGTGAGAGCCCTATTAGAACAAAGACAAGGAAGGTGCGGATTCAATGTGAGACTCCAGTAATGGGGAAGGCGAGTCGGTAGCGGTGGACACTTTTGAGGCATGTTCGCGAGTCTAAAAATAGGAGATGAGTCTACCCCGGTGTGCTCCATTTTACCTGTACACTCTCCCCCTCTCTGCATGTGAAGGCTTTCTCAACATGGCTGTAGTCCTGACCCAGTACCCAACTCTTGTCTAACAGCTGCGGACTGACAGAGCCCAAGGATGTAAAACCGTGGGCTCCGAGTGTGTCTTTCTTGTACGGCCGGGGAGCCCTCTTGGAATGGTAGATGCTGAAAAGTACGTCCCCTTTGGACACGTCAAAGTCCCAGGTAATGACGGAGGAAGCTTCCACGATCTCGATCAAAATCTGAAAGGCAGACAGACAGAAAGAGAGTAAAGAACAGAAGGCCGGCAGCCAACGCGCTGCGATTTTGAAGTTGCGACATTATATGATGGTCACTTCATTTCCATATTTTTGCGAGCTTAATGTGCAGTTCTGTTTTAAATCTGGCGCTTCAACTTCCACAAAAAGGAAAATTGACATTCAACTTCCATCGCAGTGCTTCCGTCAGCGATAATGTTGCCGTCGGGGCTGGACCGTACCTCATATGGAGCTCCTTTGAAAATACTGGCACTTTTATAGATGGATTCTGTCAATAATCGGTTGTCTTCGATCTCCAGCTCCTCTGCTGTCCTGTACAAAGACTTGGGCACTAAACCTCCCTCGGGGATGTCACACTTTGAAGGGGATGAAGGAAGAAAGAAAGAAAGAAAGAAAATGAGCTTGCCGACAAACAACGCTTCAACGGAAACACAATTTGCAGCTCGATGTGTTGGACGCAATTCGACAAAAGCTCACCACGCAGTCCCCTCCCAGAAAGTCAGGAATAAAGGCCTGGTCGATGTAGTCCACCAAACCTCCCGGACCCTTGTAGTCATTCGCGGCATAAACGAGGAACTTCTTACGGGTGTTTTCATTGATCAGAGGGCTGACCTGCCAAGTCCGATACCAGAACATGGATACCGAATCAACTGTTCGATACAATCCACAGATTTATGGATTATTCAAATGCATAATGTCACCATCATGATTTTTTTTTTGTGTGTGTGTGTGTGTTCTATTTTGATCTTTGGGATGGAGTTATAATGACATTTTTTAAATTTGATATCAAGTTTATTGCTTTGTAATTGTGGAGGTGTGACTCATGATGTCATGAACCCAAGATGGTTTATATTACGTAACATCAATGATATTTTCTTCCCCGGCGCATATGAGCAACGACTGCACATTTAGACTTGTCAACACACGCGGCACTCAACACTTAAGCGCCGCAGAGGTTGACGATAAGAACAAATAAAAGTTTGAAAAGTTCTGACGAGAAAAATAGAGCCGTGTGTAATTTAAAGGCATTGTTGCGGGCTGTCGTGCTTCAACCTTTCAAAAGCAATTTGTGTCCCATTTGCACAGCGCCGCAGGAAATCATTCAGTTTCATTTGCTGGGTCCGAAAATTAGTTGAAAAACAAACAATGCATCTTGATTCATCTGTCGAGGCCAACCATCTTTTGTAATAGGCTATTGAATGATCTTGCAGTATGTGTCAGAAGGTCCAATTTACCCCGCGTATCCGCCTGTGGTCAGTCTTTCAACAGAATACGTTTGTGTTCAACTCCACAGATTTCGACTTCGCACAGAGTGGCGACTTGAGACGAGCTCGTCATTATTCCTTCGGCGACTCTGGTTTGTGTACCGTGAGCTTCATTCATGTACAATATGCGCCTTGCCTCTACAGCGCTGGAACGGGAAAGTAACGCTCGACGTGGTGACGTGATATAAAAAGAGCAAATTATTCGAAGCATCTTTCAGCATGATGCAAGCGCACTGAATTCCTTTCCTAACGTGGAGGCTGGTGAAGATAGAGTCGCCGTTTATGCTCACCAGGGTCCAGAGCACAGGAAATAGTCTGGGCGCTTTCAGCATGAACAGGCGACCCAGCGTCTCGGGGTAGTTGGCCTCCACGACTTCAATGATTCTCAGGAGAGCCTTCAGTCCCGGTCTCCAGAGATGACGCATGTTCAGACCCTCCAGATCCACCAGGCAAGTCCAGCACCTGGCGCACAAAATATTTTCAAGATTGTTTTGCGGGAAGCTTTGTTTTTTTATTAATAACTCCCGTTTCACAAGGAGGGAATTCTGTCACCAAATTGGTCGACCAAAGACCGCTGTGTTTTCCTCACAGCGCCTCAGACCCTCTTCGTTGACGGCAACGACCTGGGTCATCGAGGAAAGCGTGCAGATCAGCCATATGATCGGCGTGCAAAATCGCGATTTGAGTGTCAACGTGCGCTTAAAGCCTTTCACCTGTCGAACCAGCACCTCTTCGGTCAAGGCGCGCATCAAACCCTTTGTGTCCATGTGACCCAACCGCAAAACATACAGAGGTCGACCATCTAAACGCACAGAGACAGGGATCATATGGACAAAAAAATACTCGCATCCAAATTGAATTGGCGGCACTACTGGCTTTTGATTTGTTTCAATGTTATTTTTGTATTAAATTTCTGGATAGTAACGATCGGCATTGAAGACTCGTGGGAACGGTGACGGCTGGTTCTCAGACATTCGTTAATAATTGACAACGGCAGCCCAAGCTTATCTCGTCACACTACCGGTATACATGCAGAAGGAGTAACCCTTTCTCTAAATATGCAGTTTAAAATATATATATATATATATATTCATAACAAAACAAGGTGACAATGCCTCTGTCGTTGTGGTGCCAGCCTCCGCTATAATAGTCCTGGAGAAGTTGAGGACGCAGCCACGAGTCCAACAGGAAATCCACTTGGTGTTGCTTCCTCCAGGTCAGCGATTGGCAGAGAAGCTCTCGAGCCTTGTCAAAGTTAAAGTCGGTGGCGATCAGAAAGCGCAGCACATGCTGATCCTTTGGACACTGTAAAGCCCCCCACCCCAAAAAAATATATCATCATGTAACCAGGAGACTAGATCACTTATTTTTCATGAGTTAACAACGTGGAAAATGTGTAAAAGTGAGCTAATCTGTTCAGACAAAACTGATGTGACCTTGCCCTTGTTGGTTTCCTGGAGCCACTGGCGCAGTCGGATAAGACAGCTTTCCTGCAGAGGCGTTAAATCACCAAGGTAACGTCTGATGTAATCAGCATCCAGCTTGTCTGCGGGCCAAAACACGGCGTCAACTTCGCACATCGTCCGCGCCGCGCATTACCGAGAGACTCGGGGCACTTTCAAACGGAGTGGAAAATATCAACTACAAGCAGACGGAAGCACATGCGCTCGCAAGGTGTCATTTTCTGATGGTTTGCACCGGGGGAATGATGCTGTGTTGTAAATTGAAGCTTGGTCATGAGCTACAACCATGCAAGATTTCCAAGATGAATTTTTTTGCAGCTCCATTTTACACTGTTAATACAAAAGAAGTTCATTTTCTCCCTCCAGGCCTATCCTAGCCGTCTTCGGGCAGTAGGCGGGGGACACCCTGAACCGGTTGCCAGACAATCGCAGGTAACACAGAGACAAACTACCATCCGTGCTCACACTCATCCCGAGGGACAATTTGGAGTGTTCAATCAGCCTGCCATGCATGTTTTGGGAGTGTGGGAGGAAACCGGAGTACCCGGAGAAAACCCACGCAGGCACGCGCAGAACATGCAAACTCCACACAGGAAGGCCCGAGCCGGGATCGAGCCCCCGACCTCTGCACCGTGAGGTCGACGCGCTACCCGCTAGTCCACCGGGCCGTCCAGCTCTGAAAAGGTGTTGTTCATAGTTAGCATTTCGGTATGTCTTAGCTTGTGACTTGCCCAGTGATGCGACTGACCAGTGAACATGAATGAGAATATTTGCAAAAGGGCCCATTTTCAGAGACACTTTTGCTGTCAAAGAAGAACGTTGTCACACTGACCATCGGGACAGGCAGTTGCTATCTCTGCGGGGTGGTCCTTGTCACAGACAGCCGGCGCATCTTGAACACCGTTTCCAGGCGCGGCTTGCGTCAGAGAGGGTACAGCCCACCGAGGTATGTACGTTATGCCCTCTTTTTCCAGCTCCGTGAGGTGATACTGAATAATTTCTTTACCCTAGAAAGGAGGAGGACAGACAAGAAAGTGGCTCAAAAGACGACCGTAAACATTTTTCCATGCCCGCGGTCAGAAAAGAGTCTGAGCAAAGAAAATACAAACCTTTTCGATGCTATTAGCGTACTGCTTCATTGCTATCTTCTCTGCCAGGCCTTCAAAGCCGAAAAAGGATTTCACGTCGAGGCTAGCTGTCTGTTCGAAACACGTCCATTCTTCGTTCTCAGGATGGACCTGCGAAGCCAGATCAGAAAATATGAAGCTGTGGGGCCGCTCTGAAAGTGGTACGTTCCATTGCACACACACAAAAAAAAAGCAAAACAGCAAGTCAACTTTGTTGTCACGTTCCCCCAAATTGCAGCGAGTTCAGTGTTTGACTAACTGACGGATTGGATTCAATGCTCACCGTATATTTGCAGCACTCGCAGGAAATGACTCGGTTGGAAAACGTTTCGTTCTGCACCTCAATGATGAGAGTTCGCTCTCTGCGGTTCAGAGTGTTCTTTTGGATGAAATACAGGTAGTCGACACCTGCAATCTTTGGATAGAAAAACCCCAAACAGTCACGTGGTCAACAAGATTTCAGCAAAATACGAGGACACAACATTGTTCAAATTTTTTTGGTGCTAAAAAAAAAAATAGACCAAGACAAATCAAAATGATTCCATCAATTGAAAAAAAGGCATATTTTTGAGAGGGTTGGTGAAAGCAAACGAGTGAAATAGTCTGTCTCCATGTTCTGTAAAGCGCTTTGTTACAGCTGCAGCGGTTGTGAAAGTGCGATATAAAAAAAAGCTGTATTGTGTTGTTCTCTCTTTAGCGTAGCTCCACCTGGTGGATGCATAATGCAACCACAGCCACTAGCATAACCTTGGCAATATGAGTACATTGAACGTCTTTGCACTTCTATTTCAGAGCATCCCACTGGATTAAGTCGCATGTGAAAGCAAAGATTACCCGCTTGAGGAGTCGAGGTGCATCGATGTCAATCGTGCAGCGCCTCTCGATCACCAGCGTGGAGCCGTCCTGGCTTTGGCTCTCACTGATGATCTCGCTGTCTACAAACACCGGGACCAAGGGGCAATTTGGGAATCTCTTGTTGTACGCCTGACAAGGAGAAATGAAGGAAGGTGTATAATTTGTTGATGCCAATGCTCAACACAAAACGACAACAGTTTCGCATCATTTTAGCGGGCTGCCAAGATTTTTTTTTCAAAGTGCAATTGTGAAGTCCAGTCAGTCAACAACAACATATCTTTACTAATACTAAAGTTAATTATTTTCTCTCAACTTCAGATGATGACAGATGTTTTATGAGCGTGTATGGAATCCATCATGTCAAAAGAAAACAAATGACGGGTTGGGCTCATTTGGCAATGGGCTTTTGAGCAGGCTGTACAATAGTACAATAAGACATCCAGACAAGTCATACAAAGAAGGTATTACTGTCACAAGGACAGCTGGCAGAAAGACTGGCTGCCGAAGGCAAGTTGAGTCAAGGCTGAATGAAAAATCTTGGGAGTAAATAAAAGTGTCTGAAGGGAAAGAGGTCTCAAAGGAGCTGGAGATACGACAAGAAAGTATTATTTTATTATCCCTTCGATTTAGGAGATTTACTTGAAGAGAAGATTTTCAGCAAGTCATACAAATTGTGCGCGGCTGTTGACTTGGACCGTAGATTGAAAGAGTTCCCGGCCGGCGTCTGCAGTGCAAAGTGTCACGGTTGTTGCGTAAGCATGGTTTAATGTATAACATCGTTCGGCCAGAGGCGAAAGCAAAAAGAGGACCCAAAACCTGCTCCGACTATTACCAATATTTACTAAGGACTTTTTATGGTGGAACTTACTCCTTCATACTGGAAAGCAGGGGGTCACCAACCCCGGCCCTCGAGCCCCCCATCCTGCACGTTTTAGATGTTTCCCTCTTCTAACACTCATAAATTCAAATGATCAAGATTGTTATGTTTGCAAACATTTCTGAAGAGCTGATCATTCGGGTGCATGTGTTGGAGGAGGGGGTGCTCGAGGACCGGAGTTGGTGACCCCCCCCCACTGCAAAGACAGCTGCATCAATACCACATTCAATCAAAGCAATCATTTGAAAGTTGAGGTTTGTGTGATGAAGCGCTGCCACGGGCGGCCACATTGGCACCTCCGTGCCGGCAGCTGCCCTGTTACATCATCGTCTCTAAACTGTAAAATAATAATAACTCAAGGGCTTTTCAACGTACTGACAATCCAAGCGACAAGGTCCAGCCGATGGCTGCAAACAACAAAACGACACCTGCCGTGCAGTGTGAATATTCAGGGGAAAAGACTACTCACTGCTATTATCAATTCAAACGGATGTTTGTAGACTCGAACGGGAGACTGGTATTCCCGCACCATGGCCGCAGCTTCGTCCGTCCCTGAATAAAGGTGACAACAGCCATCACATAAAATTGCTGATTAGGCCACCTTGGGTCAGGGTTCGGGATAGTAGCAATTACGCTGTTTGTATAAAGCCTATGCAATCATTTAAAGAGTACGAAATACGTGACTTACAGCGGTGGAATGTTGATCACAAGATATTTCAAGTTACTGATCCATTTGAACGCCATCCACAGCCAGCTGGCAGAGGGAATGTCTTTTTTTTCTTTTTGCCTCGCTGGATGTTGTAAAATGACAAAGCCGTGTGACCAGCTGGCGCACGTGAACTCCGCCTCTTTCGGACCAACGGGAAGCCACGTGTGTGTGTCAGATCTGGTATCTGTGGTAGAAGAGGACAGATAGGCAGGAAGTAAATGTAACATGACATCTAAGGTGAGACAATCGGCATTTGCAGCAGACCACGTTGCATCAGAAGGAAAGGGGGAGGTGTGAGAAGTCTCACGTGCTTGGAAAATAGTCGCTTTCCACGCTGCTGTTTCAAATGTTTTTGTGGAGTGAACAAAACAAAGGCAGCAACAGCAACAAAAAACAAATTCTATTATCTTGAATGAGATGTATAACTTCTACAACACAATTGAATCTGAAAACCTTAAATGGGACAAAACAAAATGAAAATGTAAAAAAACTGGTTGTATTGTTTGATATTACACCTCAGGTCGAATATTGCACAAGACTACTTAATTATACATGAGCCACTTTAATCAATAATTAGTTCTCAATGATCGGGACCCTACATTACACATAATGCGCTTCATACAGCAAAAGGTTTTTATTCAGTCGAAACAGTCCGTTTTGTTGACAGTTTTGTGTCGTTAACGCGCAGGCAGTTACAACTTCACGTATTCTACCGTTGTGATGAGAACTCGAGCTGTCGCCTCTCCACTTTAAACTGTTGAAGATGTGTGCTAGCTCTCATTTGGTCAACAATGATTGTTATGTACGGAGTGACATCCCCAGGTGAACTGAACTGGACCCTCTCAAAGCTCGTGAATACAGGGTGCCCAACTGTTCAATACTTCTGTACTTTCTGCACAGTTTGCTGTTTTCGAACGAGGAGCTGAATGGCCAAATTCACAAGGACGTCTCCTTCTATGCCTTTCCGGTTTCTCAGCATCTCTGCTGACTGATGACATTCTGTGACACTTTTAAGATCAGTGCACTGCACTGCCCTCTGGGAATATTCTGTTGAAGCCATACAAGTGAGCTAGCGTTGATCAATTGTTAAATGTTTTGGTATCACAAATTCAAAGTGTGAACAGCATGATGAAGAGGTGAAATTCAGCCACAAAAATGTAGCAGTCAGTTAATGGATAAAGCACTTGTGAATTTTAAAAAAAAGTACTAAAGTACTTAAAGGTCTAACATTAAGTTTCCCTGAAAAGGTGAAAGAGCATTTTAGGTTTGGTGTGAAACTTTACCCAAAAACCGAATATCCAATATCCTTAACTTTTTGTGAATCCAGATTACATGTAAATTAATTCATGCAGATAAAGATGGACCATCAATTCTGTAAAATGACAATAAAGATGCATCAAACATATCAGTATAGTACAGTCGAACTCAATTTCATATTGACTAATGGACGCGTTTAAACACAATACTGTTGCCTAAATCTTTAAATTCAAAATAAATATAATCAAACCGTAACATAATTCGGATACATAATTCACAGTGCGTAGTAAGGGCTCGTTTAATATTAGATAAACATAAACACACGCACACACACACGTCACAACTTGCAAGACTGAACTTAGCTTGATGATCTTGAGCGATAAAGTTCAGTTGACAGCAACGACGCACTTCCGTTGGATGACCGGAAGTAGTTGACTGAGTAATTTATCTCAGTGACGTCGGGCGTCGACTCGGTCAATATCAGCGATCTTGATCTCATTTACATATTAATGTTTGTATTGGTTTCGCTTGCGTTCGTGTTCAAAATAAAGAACAGCGTCATCATGCATGGATATTGTGTGACAAAGTGTTTCGTGAGTATTTTGACCGATTTAAAGCCAGTTAACGGTGCGTCAAGGGCGTCAGATGACGTCACTATCCTACTACAGTACACTATGCTGTACTTGTTCAAAATTCCATTATTATATTCTGTATCAAGTGCCACTTTTTTAAAAACTCTTCTGACATGACAGTTGACCATTGCATTCATATTCCGCCTAGATGGTCACAAAAACTAATTTAATCCCCAGGAAGATGACACATCAAATGAAACCATCGCTGGTAACTAATAGATGACTGAATTTTGCCGGATTTGGAGTAAACTAGTTCCTTTTTGGTATCCATCTGGTGAGAGAGCAACGTTGTTTGACAGTGTAAAACGCAAGCAACATCAGGTCAAAATGGTTGTAGTACATCTGCTGTCCACATGAGGTCCTCAGTCAATTATGATAATGCCCTGGACTTGTGATTTACATGCCGGGACACTTCAGCACAAGTATTCAACATCAAATTCTGGTGGTTAAATTCACCAGCGATATCGCTGGATGTCATGTATGCGCCCCCGGAGCATCGCTCTCTTCTCAGTAAGAGGGAGGCCATAGCGTGTGTCAGATTAACATTTAACGCCAAAGCATGTGACCTACTTTTCCTCCCAGAGCCACAGCACCTAGAAATAAATAGAACACGTCTATTTACCTGAGAGCTCGAAGAGGTTTAACAGTGAGTTTGTCAACATTTTAAATAATAATAATAATAATAATCATAATAAGGGCATCAAATAACGATGAGTTATATATAAATACTGTATAGAAATAATCACTTCATCTGTCGATTCTGACTTTAAAAATCATGTTTTAATGTCCATCCCTTAATTCAAAATGCACGTGGCCCAATGTTTTGCACAGTTCTGAGGTCAAGAGTCCAAATAAGGGCTGCCGCTTTCCCGTGAGGAGTTTGCATGTTCTCCCCGTGCCTGTGTGGGTTTTCTCTGGGTACTGTACTCCGGTTTCCTCCCACATTCCAAACACATGTATGGTTAATTGAAGACTAAATTGTCAGCAGGTGACAATGAGTGGGAGTGGTTGTTTGTTTCCGCCCTGTGATCGGCTGGTGACCAGTTCAAGGTGTAACCGGGCTCCACCCCAAAGTCAACCGGGAAAGTCTCAAGCAGAACCACGACAGTAGTGAGGAATAATATAAGCAGTACAGAGAATGGACGGATGGATCCAAGTGCTACTACATGTATTACTCAATAGATAGCATACAGATGTTTCTAAATGTCATGTTTATGATTCAGAAAGAGAAAAAAACAACTTGCATGCTTATCTGACCCAAACATGCACCAATGCACATCTTATTGCCTGTCATGCTGCACGAAGAGTAACGCATTTATCTTGATCACGCTTTCATCAAACTTGGGCAGAGGGACACGTCTGAACGGTGATGAAATACAGTACAACCCACGTGCCCCGATAACGCCTCACGTCAAACACTCTCAGCATGAAGCGCACCCGACGGAATCAAATCAAAATACACAAGACAGATGGGATTGATGAAATCCTTTGCTTCACATTTCCAGGAGAGAAAGACGGTTGTGCGTACGGAATCAAAGACGCATCAATCGGGAAGAGGAAACAACAAAATTTATAGTTATGGATGCACTGCAAGATTAAAATAAAAATGTAAAAAAAAACATTACTGAATGGAGGCGGGCTAACGTAATTGCATTTGAGTGCTATATATTCCCCATTTGGATTAAAGAGGCTGCGGGGAAAATCAACTTGAAGCAGTGAAAATGGAAGGAAATAATGTCGTTGCTTCTTTGTGGAGCAGGAGAATGGCCTGGTGCTGGGTGCCAAACTGCAGAAAAGGTGTCAAAAGTGAAGGCGCTACACATTAGGTGTCATGTCACAGAGCTGTTATTGAACTGCTGGTCCAATCTCACCCCACGGTGCCTTTGAAAATTCCCCATTTTACACCCTGAAAAAAAGGTGGAGAGTTTCAACGAAACTTCATGTTAATTGCAGGCTTACTCAAATGTTTCTAACCTAGCGATATTCACTCATTATTGCCTTAAAAAAAGAACTAAAAGTCTCTTGAGGTGATAATTACGTGGCACGGTTGCCCAGCATGAGGAAAAAATCGAGTTTTACAGCATTAAAATTGGATTGAGCTAGCCTTTAATTGCGTTAGCCACGGCTCGCAGACCTTCGAACGGCATTTTGGATTTTGTGAAGCATTCACGACTTTTTGTCTATGCATACCGTGACTTTGACATTCGCTCCTTTTGAATTTGAAGCCGGCGACATCCCGCGTTGAAATTGTGAGGACGAAGGAACAAGGGAGTGCGGGAAGTGAAATCACTCAAAATGAGAGCTGGGATTGTATTTACTCCTTGATGACGTGGTCAAGGTGATGGTCACTCCAGATTATTGATTGACAATGGTTGAAATAAAACACATTCACATCCACTCTGATTTGAACATGCAAGCCGAACCAGAAATCACATTGCAGTGGAAAATAGATGAAGGTGGCCACCCAAGTGCTGATGCAAGCCTAAGACAGTCGTGCGGGACGACTTCAAGGACTTCAAATGCAAAAAAAAAAATGGCCAAAAAATGAATCTCGACAAAGTAAGGGAAGTTATTTGATGTCGCAATAGCGTGTGCACCGAAAACGGTGCGAGGCAACTCGAGCCTTGGAGAAACATCAGATTTGAGGTCTTGCCACCCACCTGGTCTCGCTTGAGGCAATTTTGCGCGAGGATGCCACTCTGATTAGTATTTTTTGGGTTTTTTTCCCCTCAATGCGCTGAAGTGGACACTTGAGAAAGAAAAGGTCGAAATAAATGATTTGATGTTGTCGGGATGAAATTGCTTAACGTGACATTTCCGCACCCGCCCCGGCGAAGTCTGCCAACAGCTGCGTCCACCAGCGCGGATGGAGACATCAAACCAGCTTCAAATGAGACCAATTAAGGCAATTATGCGGGAGATTACAGACGGGGAGACGTGAAAGGGACGGGTCACCCTCATTTGGTTGCCGTTTCAGCGACAAACACCGCCAGCATGTTTGCAGGCATGAAATTGTTTTGTCTGAGGAGATTAAGACTCAAGGGCGGAGACTCACGTGTTTCTGAAGGATGCGTTTGGAGATCCAAAATGACATTGGGAAACTGACACCAACAAAGCGGTTCTATCCTAGAACGGAATCGGCAACATTGGGATTTGATGAGACATATTTCAGGGGGGAAAGTACATCTTTCCAAGCATCTTCATGAATGGAAGCGAGTTTTGCGCAAGGCCACCTAAAAAAAAAAAAAAATCAAATCAGAGGCAAAATATCGTTAAATCATTTGACTTGGTTGGGTTGTCATGATATCTTCTTGCGTCTCGCAGCCACATTCAGCCTCCACCTGACTCATCATCTGCAGCCTTTTCACCCGCGGCATCGATCCAAAGGTTAAATAACTCATGAGAAATTGCACCGTGTCATTTTTTCCAAGCGGCGCCACATATTCTCATCCCCGCAAGAACTTTGACATCGGTGTTTTGACAACTCCGAATGGCAAAAACATGTTTTTTCTGGCATTTGAGAAGGATGAACTTTGTACTGTGCGCCTTCGGTTGGATGTTTGGGCGGGATCGCTTTCAAGTCAAGGCGTCAGAAAGCCCCGGAGACATCCTTGCCACGTACAGGCGGCTAATTCTTCTCTGTCATCTCCCTTCCACTTCACGTCTTCGTTTTCTGTCGTAACCCCCCCCCCGGCGTCTGATTCATCCGCTTGTCCGCATCCTCTTGCGCTCAATCCATTCATTTCCTCCTCAGGATGGACAGTTTTGTCTCCCACACGGACGATTCTTTTCACACTCAATCACCTCAATGGCAACTTGACAGTCCACTCAGACCGACGGGTCAGCGGGGCAGATGAAGTGCCTGTCAGGCCTTTCTCCATCCCCCCTCTACTCTTCTCATCTCTATCACGTCACGGCTGAGGGCTCCGTATTTGTCTGGGGACGATTGTATGGAGTCACCATATCAAGCCCTAAGAGTCATTAGCCGCTAAAGGACAGCCTCTCTGTCCCTTGGCTCAGCCGGTATTTCCTCAACACAATGCAACCCTGATTCTGTCATTTCACTCTGTCGGGGGAAGTTTGGGTGTGTGTGGTCTTGAAAATATCTTTTCATGCTTCACAGGAAGTAATGGGTCAAGTAACAAAGTTGCTTTTTCCAGGTAATGGTAGCAACACTGGTTGCAAAGGTGTCCCTATTGCCGTGGCCCCGAAAACGGAGTCATGGAGAGTCCTTTGCAGCTTGGCAAAATGGCAACGAGCCAGCCGTGACAAATGCAGCATTGTCTCTCTGCTTCTGGAGCAGCCACGGACAATAATGATTAAGAATTACAGCGGAGTCATTTTTGTTCTTTTTGGGTGGATTTCCGCTGTAGGGATTGCCAAAGCAATTTAGGGCTCGCTGCACCTCCCTGCTTGTTTTGACTGCCAGAACCAACCATGAAGAACATCTTTTACACGGGCAAGAAATCAATGGTAAAAAAAAGTAGCAGGCTGTCGATTCTAATGTGAAATGTGGCGGGTCGACCGCGAGAGGGTTGGATATCCTGCTGGATAAGTCACTGCCTCGAGGCCGTTTCATTGCCGTACCTCAAGTACTGCAAGGCAAACATGAAACCATGAGACCAATTGAATCTTTGATCGACAGTATTTTCCACACTATAAGGCGCAAAAGCCTCCCATTTTCTCAAAAGCCGACAGTGCGCCTTATAATCCGATGTACCTTATATACGGGTCAATATTCGGATTTCTTCTACGTTGTATTTTCAATGTTCTGTAAAGCGCTTTGTTACAGCCGCGGCGCCTGTGAAAGCTCAATATAAATAAAGCTGTATTGTATTGCATTCCCTTCAGCGTCACTCCATCTAGTGGATGCATAACGCAACCGCAGCCACGATGGTAGCTTCTATTTATGCGCCTTATAATGCAGTGCGCTCAATATTTGAAAAACATTTTAAAATAGGCCGTTCATTGAAGGTGTACTTTATACTCTGAAGCGCCTTATAGTGCAGAAAATACGGTACTTTACTTATGGTACTTATATCTGGCAGCAAGAGGAACAATGTCACAGTAACCAACCGGGACACAAAAAGTACTTTAACCTTTTTTTTTCCCCCCTCGGTAATCTGATAAGAATATTCAATAACAATGATTTGTGGTAGAAAAACAATTAACAGTAATCACCCTGGATAATTAAAATTTGTAGTTGTCTTTCTGTCAAAATGCTACGGGTGAAACATGCTCCATAAGTAAAGTGCCTTGAGATAAGATTCGTTTGGTGCTTTATGAATATAACAAATTGTTACATTTCAACAACGTGACAACCGAATGAAAAACACTTCCCCTATAAATGCATGCTCATTGCAATGCATGTGTGTGTGTGTGTGTGTGGAGGGGGGGATAAAATCGCTTCAGTGGCCATGCAAGCCTGACAGTTTGCATTAATGGTGTAATTTCCAGCAAGACATCCGTGAAACAGCTTTTAACACCATCTGGGCTGACAGACGTGGCGGCGATGACAGAATTCGGATTTGTGCCATTGTGTGTCAATTAATGAGCATGAGTAAATGAGATGAACTGAAACGCCAACATTCACCGTTTGGGAGTCAATATTTACTCTGTTTCAACTGCACCTTCATATCCACCTGTGATCCCCTTGAGTGTGTGTGTGTAAAATAAAATGTATATATATATATATATATATATATATATATATATATATATATATATATATATATATATATATATATATATATATATATACATTTTTTTTCTTTTTTGATAAAATATACACTGTATGAGGCACATATTTTATTTTATTTTCAGAAGCGAAGGAATAAGTGGAAGAAAATATAAGCCTAAAAAGTGTTCTTAAGTCAGGGCGCATGAGCAGAGAGGAGATTTTCCTCAACGGCGTCATGAATTGAGGAAAAACTGAAAATTCGGAGCGGCTCCGTTAACTCCCTCAACTCTACACGAGCGGCAGATGTTTTCTCTTTGATATCCGAGGCTCAAGATGGAGTTCAATACTGTCCAGAGCCTTAAAAGAGAAATTGACGTCGCCTATTGTGGAAATGGAGCTATCAGTCAAAGAGATTCAATCATCAAAAGAGGGAAAGCCAACTAGGACTCGAATGTCTGCCTCATTTCCATCCTCTTATCGTGTGTGAAGCGCTTCAGTGGAGCAGCAGCTCCGTTGGTAAAGTGACACTCTCAGCCATTGTGCGCAATTTTTAATTGCTCATTTGTAATCAAGACTCATGACCAAATACTTTACTAGTGAACAATCAACTTTCGAGCACATATTTAATCAGAACAATGGTGTAATGGAGTCGACACTCTCGCTATTTTGATTTGCTAAAAACTGTGTCGAGCCCCAACAGGGGAAGGTTGCTTCTACTTCTTACAAAGTAGAAACTGCTGGTTATAAACCGAACGTTGTTTTAAACTGCAGCTCTATGTTTCTAAAAAGACAAAATTGCTCACCGTGAACACGTCAATGACATTTTGCAGTATTTGTTGGAATGGAGCTCCTTTAAGTTCCTTGAGTTTTAAGTGATTTTTTTTATTTGACAGTAAACTTCAACACGGTGTTGCCTTAAACAGCTCAAAGCCTCCTTTTTCTTTCCATTATTGAAAATGCGCCAAAGCGCTGCTTATTGTGAAGTGAGTTGAACTGCATTCATTGCAACCATACAGCACAAGGCAAAGCAATAAATAAATAAATAAATCATATCTTAAGGCACCGCTGTATGGTTTGGTCCGATCTATAGGCAGATGTTTTTAAAAATATATATTTAAGCTCACAAATTATACTTGTTTTCCGTATTTATTAAACAATTATGTACAAATACCAGACATGGAAAATAGGACATCTTGACATGGTGTGAATGGCTTTGAGTCCATCGGATTCGGACAACATCAAGACACACAGATTGACGTCCCTCTTCCATTGCATGGGAATTCGTTTTTAAGCTTACAGAGCCAGTATGAGGCGTCTTCAATGATCAATTCCTTTAATATGATCCCAAAGCACACACGTACAACTTTCGACTCAAAGCCCACCAGATATAAAGTACTTGTACAATCATGCAAGTCCCTGAGTTGTTGTTGTTTTTTTTTTTTTAAACCTACTCGGACAGCCAAATGGCTCCTGTTAAAACATGTGACCACAAGCTACCGAGTCAGAGAGGATCTCCCGGTCTCACGGGAGCGGGCGACTCCGGTCCCAAGCAGTCCCTGCAGAGGGCCACCTGGCCATCTCGATAGTCTCTACAGGGACAAAGGCGCTGGTATTTGATGCTGGCACCTGCGCAGCTGAACAGCAGCGGGTCCTGCTGCAGGCCACATTCTGCATGTTCTGCTGAGAAGGCGGGAAAGAGGTGATTCATCTCTGACTCCAGCCCGGCACATTGGAAGTCCAGCCTTGGAGACAAAGGTATCGCTGTTAAAATAAACCTCTTTCAACGGGGTGTCACATTTTAGTGTCCATCCCACCAAGTGGTACACTTCAATTCAGTTCAGTACGTCGTTTTCTAGCCTTTCCATTGCCGACATGATTGATTTATACCGTTCCACTTTTTGGAGCACTATTGATGGAAGTCATACGCCGTAAAGGGTGCAGCTAAATAAATATATTGCTGTGTTTTGAGTTGTCGTCGGAGAATCCTCTCTTGCTTGTTACAGTCGGGCTTTTGATCCTTTCTTTGTCTCGTACAGACAAAGACAACAATATATCCTTCTGCTTTTGTCTTCCTGCTCAGAAGAATATGGCAATATGGTATGGCAAACCCCAAAAAACCTAACTTCAATGAAAAAAAAACAATCCAGGACGATTCTACCCACATGGTATCATTTTGTGCTGCCGTGCATTGACTTACGATACTGCGACATTTACGTTGATGATTGCGACCATGCTGCAACATTCAAGAGAAGGATATCTTACGCATTAAAGGCTTCCTTGATGTTGATGAAACGATACAATGCAGGTTCGCAGATTAAGCCGGCATCCTGGCAGGCTTTCACACATGACTCGCCCTGCAGCGAAGCCAAGAGCTGCAGGGCCCCGAGCGGGGGCCAGGATGCGTGGGAGGTGATGTTGGAGGCCCAAGTTAGGACGCTCGAGTTGGGCAGGAGCATGAAAGGAGCGAGTGGGCTGCCCTGCCATGTCCTCGAAGCGTTTACCGGAGGAAAGCGAGCCTCGGGAGAACAAAAATCCTGCAGGTGCAGATGAAATGACTCTGATTAGCCATTCTCTGGATTATGGCAGATTCAGACGAGCATCTGGGCAATTGAGAGGAGAAATAATAAAACCACCATGACAACGCAAAAGGTGCTGGACAGATCTGACAAGCGCTTGTCAAACTTCCGAGCCGTAATATGAATGTCGTTATTCCACCCGACGACAAATGAGAATTGAAAGCTGAATTACGCTCCTGTGAGAGCCCGGATTAGATTCCCTCCCTCCAGCTCGAGCTATTCATAAGACTCAGGTAATAACATTTTTCTGACATGTCCCTCTGGCCCGAGAGCCGTTTATTAAAGTGCCTCCGGCACCCACAGGCAATAACGAGTCTTCCAATCTCCCTCGGTCTCCTGCTCTACCGTCCTTCAAACAAAAAGAGGCAGACATTTTTTATCGAAACGACCAACCTTAATGGCATGTTCATTGAGATGATGAAATAGTCTTTGCATGCAAATGCCCAGGAAGATAATTGTATCCATCTTCATATATCTTCCATCCATCCATATAAGGTATCCATTTTCATCCTTGTGAGGTCAACGTATTTTTTTGCCCACAATCCAGATTCACAAGAGCATGACTTAAATTCACGTTTGCTTCTCGACTGTTGCGGACGGTGACTTTGGTTCCTTTGTTCTCCTTTACACGAGTGGGCATGTTGCGACCCACCTGGTTCTGAATGTAGGCATGAACTCTTTCCAGCATTCCCTCACAGGTGTACTCGTATGGCAAAAAAGGCTCCACCTGCAAACACAGACGTGAAGCACGGCTGAATGACGAGCGGGTCCAGAGAGTGTTGTTTGTCTACAGAACTAAGCCAACATAATTACTGTCACTGAGCACGGTAGTTCATCAACGCTGACATGTTCATTAGCGTAATTGTGAAAGGCGTATATCGTTCCGTGTGCTTCGAATTCAAATCAATGACCTAATACATCACAGTGGGGACAGCTTTGAACATTGATTTCGGTATTTTAGAGACGACTTAATCAAAATGTCACAAAGAGATTAACGTGACGGGGTCCCGGGTTCTTCAGGGGCGGTGATGAGTGTCGCTGTCAGAGCCTGTCAATCACCATCTGGCTTTTGATGACACGCAGATTGAAATTCATCATGAGAACACCGATCGATGCTTGAGTGGGAACCGATCCCACGCTGCCCGCACACAAGTCCAGTGAGTGCACCACTATATAATATAACTCTACAACATAATTGTCAAATATAGCGTACCATATTTTCCGCATTATAAGGCACAATTAAAGCATTCAATTCTCTCAAAAGCCAAAAAAAGGTTGTGAAAGCGCTGTATAAACAAAGCTGTATTGTATTATATTCCCTTTAGCGTAGCTCCATCTAGTGGATGCATAATGCAACCGCAGCCACTACTGGCGCTTCTATTCGTTCTATGCAACCTATACTGTGGTGCGCCCTATATATGAAAACAGTTTTAAAATTGGCCATTCATCGAGGGTGCGCCTTATACTCCACAGCGCCTTATAGTGGGGAAAATACGGTAGGTGCAATTTCTACTATCGAAGATAATACGTGAGGGCCACAGATGTGTTCGATGAGTAGGGGTGGGATTGCAAACATACGTTGATCTTCATGATGTCACGGATGGCTGCATCAAACTCTTCGGAGTTATTGAAGTCGACGGTAATGACGTGTGGCCTGCCGATGTACTGCTCTGCATAAGGATGCTGAGAGGACACCTGAAACAGGTATGTCAAATATATAAATAAAAACATGTTTAAAACACCAGTCAGACCACACTTGTGTTCCGCGGTATAATAAAAAGGTGTACACACCTCCCTGGAGGTGGGTTTCCCTCTGAAGAACTCATGATTGAGAGAACTGTGAGGAGGGCTAAACCTGGGCTGCAGAAAGATGCAGCCATTGGCGATGGCTTCCAAAGGAGCCGGCCCCTCATACGGGAAGCCAAATCCAATGAAGAGCTTTTAAGGGGAAATGAAAAGTAGTGGGGGGGAGAAAAAACAACAAGTCCCGAAGCCATAAAAAATGTATTCTCGTCATTTTCATTTCAAAGCTTCACCTTAGCCTTCCGAAGCAGCTGCTGGAGTTCCTGCTGAGGGAGAAGGCCGTGGTTCTTCACAAAGGCAGGAACCTCCGGGGGACGCTGCGTTTCGTAGTACACCGTCCCGTGGATCTCCATGTGGCGATGCAGGATGGACAAGAATGTCTCCTTACCCTTTCAAGGGATATGACATTTCCTCAAAACACTGCTAGAAGCGTTACAATAGCTTGCATGTCATTGACTGTGGTCATTACACTATCCAGACAAAAGTATTGGGACTGCGGAAAAGAGAAAAAAAAAACGTTGCCAGATTGCGTGAGTCAAATTGAAGTTCAAACGAATGACATCATTGTCGAGTTACAATTATCTGGACAGGGATGACTGAAATGCATTCTGAGCTATAGTTGAAAACTGATTCTTGGTGACGTTATGAATGATTTCCTCCAGCCGCGTCTTGAAGCTCTACATCATTTATAAAAGTCATCTGAATGGAACTCCCCACTTGTCATTTCAAACGTCTCTGACACAATACAAGAGGGAGAACACACATTTTCTTCAAGCGGCGTTTCCCTGTCTTTAGTGAGCTATGGCATCCATTTTACATTGGAGAACTCTCCAGGCACACCACCCAACAAAAAAAGTCACAAAAAGTATCAAATATAAAGATGGTCACGCAAAGCTTTAACAACTCTCATCTAGAAATGATTGAAAATATGATTTGTTTGTTTTTTTTGGATAGATTATACAGGAAATTAATAAATAGTTCTATCTTGGAGGGAATCTGTTTCAGACATGAATTCAGAGAGGTGATGATAAGATAGTTTACTTACGTGAAGCTAGGAGAGTCAGCGGTCACGATGCAAGTAGGAAGGAAAAAAAAAATACAAAAGTGAGTAGCAAGACAAATTCCCTTCGAACTTTCAAACTGTAGAGAGAGAAAAAAAGAACTGTGGCTGAACAAAGACGATTGTAGGAACACAATTGGAGAGAAGATGGCAAACTTCAAACTTACAGTGTTGGGAACTTTCCAAGAAAAAAAAAAATAAGATTCCTTCGTGACCCCAAAAGAAATAAATAAAACGTTCTTACAGCTTTGGACTTTCAAGTCACCTTCCTCGCAGAAAATACTTGCTTGCTGGATGTAACATAACTTTTTCGTAGTGTATTTATAGTCACATAGGCAGCACGCTATTATTTTGCCTGCCTCACAGTCAAGACGTTCCGGGGTCAAATCTGTTTCCTGCGTCGCCCTTTTTGTCAAGTTGCTTATTTATTTAGTTCAGCAGACACATTTCAAACTACGCTACCTTTCGTTTTTAATCCAATTGACTTGAATGAGCTGCAAACGAGTGCACGGGCTTTCCGCGTGCGATTATTTACCTTCCACATGCTGACCTCTTTGCCGTAGACGACAGCCATGTTGTTCACTTTGCTTTTTTGGATGTTCAGCCTCGCCGTATCATTCAGCTCCTCCGCCACAAACCCCATAAAAGAGTTGTCTGGCGTGTGAGCTGCCGGACAACAAAATGACGCGGTTTTAGGTTAGAGCGCAAAAATAATTCCTTATTACATATATATATACAGAATGAAACATTTTGTGGCGCACTGCCGATTTACACCAAACTGCTGTCAACATCATATAAGATCTCTGGATATTTCATAAGCGACACTCCCAAAGGACAATCTAAGACAAGATTTCCACCCAAAAAGTAATTAAGAATAACATCAAATAAATTTTGGTTGCCTCCATTTCTCTCCAATGAAGAGAATCAGTCTTGTTAATTTTTTTTGTACGCTCTTTACCTTTTTATATCACATACAGGCATTGCTAGGTCAGTCACAGAATTCTCGCCTGCAATATGGCAGACCTGGGTCTAATTCCTGAATGATGTAACTTGTCATTTTGGGGGCATGGCAGTCGCTCAGTATGGAAGGACTTTGACTTCGGAATCGGAGGACATCAAATGGAGTCCCACAAGAGGTACGATTTGGAAAAAAAAAGTGCAACCAGTTGTTGGAGAGAAACTAGCCTGCTTGCTGGGTACATCTTGTGGTGCCCTTGAGCAAGGCATTGTCCCCACCACCTCGGCTCAAGTGGTGCAGCGCTCTTGGCGCAACCCTTGTTTGCATCCCTGTATGGACACTTCACGGTCAATTCACCGACGATTGATTATTGTACTCAGTCCCGTCCGTATTGCGGATTTTGTCAAACATGTCCCCCACTCAGCGTGGGAGCGTGTCGGTTCAGTTGTCGGCTTGACGCATTATGCGCAGAAGCAGCCGTTCTGAGGGCGCTCACGGCTCTGTGCCCTCCAGCTCAGCTCGTAGCAGTCCGACAACTCACAACGCAGGCACACTGCAGCTGTGCCTATTTTTTTACAGAGCTTTTGCGGATGAGTGTTCGTTATCCATATCACGCCTATACCGGTTCGCATGAACCAAAATATCCACGTACGGAACATGGTCATGTACTGTTGGCTGTTCAGGTTCCAGTAGCCCCAGTTGGTTCTGTAGCCATGCAGAGTGGCGTATTCCTCGTGGTTGTACGCCGGCTCTGTGCCAAAAGTGTCAATCACACGGATGTGGCACCTGGGGGGGGGGAAAAAATGAAGAGGAGCTATAATAAGGAACAATAACTTGCTTGCTTTCAGATGCGTTCACCTTGATCAATTGGATGACTAAAAATAAATACAGTCACGCGTATCTTTTTTTTTTTTCCTGACAGCTGACAGCTCAAAACAGGAAACACTTCAATCTTTTGATTCGTGTGTGCATCCTGGTTTCTGTCGATATGCTCCCCACTGTGGTTTCTAATTTACAGTTTTTATTGCCATTTTTGCTATGTGGAGTGGCTTTTGACTGGTTTTGAAAAATAAATAAATAAATAAATAAATAAAAGACAGAAAAAAACATCTCTTTATAAAATAAATCAAAAAAAAATAAATACATCTCTAAATAATTCTTGACATAAGACATTTTCAGTTACAGTATCCGATATTTAAACGCTCCAATTTTGAAGCGTCCTGAAATCTAATTATGGTTGCACCTGTGCGTTTCATTTTAAATGGGCCAAAACAGCCCGTTAGCTCAGCAATAAATGCAAAATGATCACACGGGGAATCCTAAAATCAATTGATGTAATCCAATTTGAGAAGATTTATCAGCGCACTGGCCGCATCCGTAAATCGGCGTTGGGCCTCGAGAGGGAAAGTAACATATAGTCGCAATTAAGAAATAGTATCTCACTTCTCTCTGCTGAGGAGTGTTTATCAACCTAAGCAGCCGCCGGTCCTCGTTTTTGAAGATTTTAAAATGTAGCAGCCTACGGAAAATATCATTGAATTACTTAGTGTATTCCGTTTATAATTTTTAGTATTTACAGTATTTCAAGTCATTCAAGAGTTCTTTATTGAATTTGATTAATTCACATGTCCAACACAGCAGTGCTGCGCAGAGGCAGCAGAACAAGGGGGGGTGCCGGGGGCACGGCCCCACCACTGTTTGGCCCGCCGTTGACATACACCTTTACTCCTTTTGTCACAAATATTTTCACACCCCTTATTCTTTGCACTGGGCGGTGCCTATCTGAGCACGTATCGCTTATCAGGAACACAATTCCATCTGGCAAGCCATCAAAATCATGTGGAATTCATTTATGAGCAGTATCTGGCTCAATTTCAATTGGAGCAAGAAACCGGTCACTATAGTCCCACGGTCCAGCTCAAGTGGTCATGTCAAGTCACGGAATATTTTCAATCTTAGTCAACGACACAGGTAGGAAGTGCAAAGGACAAACTTGTGCTTCTTGAGTGACAGCCCCATGTGCTGCTTCATCTGCTGCAGGCCGTGGTAGTCTGTGTAGATGAGGTCAAAGGGCAGAGCGCCAGTCAGAGGGCAGCTTCCTCTCCCTGGGGGGACCCCCAAAAACCTGCATACATGATATCAGTGCACAGTACTGGGGAAAATGCTTTCTGTAATAATGAACATGCTGTATGGAATCTTGCCTTACAAGCTAAACTCATTTTGTGACCAATTTTGTGGGCTCTCCTTGCCCACATATGAGGGCATTTACAGTACCTCAATTAATCCATGTTTTTAAAGGAGAGTGGCATCTAACTTACATTTACATAGCCATATTTGTAATATATTGAGATACAGAGAGACTCTACATTGACTGTCAGTTGCACCCACAGGTGCTGGACATCCATAAAAAAGTATCAATGTAGCTTATTTAGATCGTCCATCCATCCGGCTAAAAAACCTTCAGATGCATCTTTTGATAGAGATGTTCAACACTGATCTCGGTCAAGGTGTGCGCAAGTGTAAGCGAGTAGCAATTCGTTTTTGGTCGATGTACAGATACAGACTCAGCGAGTGTTGAAACAGTAAGAATTAAAAAAAGAGCCCAATTGCCTTGTGAAGCCTGCCAGTGCTCTGAGAAAGATGATGGTGAGGCCATACGAGCATACAAACACAGCAAGCAGGTCTCACAATAGGGGAGTCAGCCAATTTGTCCACACAGCTTGTTTTGGATTGCTTTCACTCACTCACACACACACACACACACACACACACTCACACTCACACTCACACTCACACTCACACTCACACTCACACTCACACTCACACTCACACTCACACTCACACTCACACTCACACTCACACTCACACACACACACACACACACACACACACACACACACACACACACACACACACACACACACACACACACACACACACACACACACACACACACACACACACACACACACACACACACATTACCCGTGCAACACTAACAACACATCTTTGACAGAACACGGGGTTGATGGCTTTCAAGCATTATTTCTGCTGAATGTGTTTGTCACAACGCCTTCATGGTGCTTGTCGCATCATGTAAAATGTCTTCACGAGTGCAACGGTGCTTTGCTGGCAGGTGCATTGCAGAAAGAACGTCCAAGGCCAAATTCAATGCCACATTGTGGTCAGTTGCTTTCCTCAAAGGCATATTATTAAAAAAAAAAAAAAAAAGATGAGGGTCTACCTTTTCAGAATTTCTCTCTTTACTGTGCCTTATTTTAGGCCTTTGATGTTATTTCAAACATATGACTGAGAATACTGACTGTAACTAAACTGTTTGAAAAGAAAAGGAGTATTTTACTTTGAGTTTTCACTGATTTATTTTTTTGATGCCGCTCGGTGTACTGAGAAAACCCCCCCCAAAATGAACCTATTGATTTTTAAGACACAAAGAAGCCAAAAGTCTGCAGTATGCTGCTACAACTGTCATCTGCCGAATATCAGAATATCGGCATAAGAAAACCCACATGGGCCCAAATAACGTAATTGTTGTGCGGTTATATATTATATTATAGAGCAAAGAAAAAGTTTGTTCAACGATGGTGGCAGGAAGAGAAAAACTCCTTTGCAAGTCCATACACAATGCATGATGTATTAATTATAAAATAGTGACGACGTAGATGTATCACCTGAATTTGTCCATGACCTAGTTGAGTTGTGTATAATTTATAAAATGTGAAAAGTATTTAATCAGACACATGCCCACTGCGGCATGCGCTTCATTTAAAGCGCACAAAGCTGGACGAGTCGAAATGTGAATTCTCCCGCATAACATTCTGCGTCATTCAAAATGATTTTCTGAGCAAAGGAGACAAAAAAAAAAAAAACAAGCACATCGATTGGATGAGAAACTGAGTGAGAGCGGAGAAATTGACAATGATAATGGTCGTTCTGAGGAATAAAAGACTGAACGATTTTTAAAAATTCAGAAACTATTGGTAAAAATTGGGATATGTTGGCGAGGGCTTATAAATCCACACACTTGTCACACAGCTATTGTCCCGTTGCACATTTTGCCTCGTATCAAATTCACTCAGCAGGGCAATCAATCAATACTTTTGGACATTGAACACAATGAGCGGCGCAACATGGTGGCGGCTGGTTGTCGACGTGAAATGGCTTAATGAGCGGGAATGTGTCACCTGGTGGCGCGTGCGTCAAGCTACTGTTTCATCAATCAAAAGGTAGACACAAATGGATTTTGGCACTTATGCTTGGAAAGCGCCATTCACAGAAGCGGCAGTTGCTCACTACGGTGTGCGCTACGACGACTTCCTTTGAGCTATCAGCCTTTCAAAGATATCCACAAGATCAATTTGAGCCAGTGACTTCCGCAATGGCCTCCTGAAATCATCCCGACGTGTCTTCTTGCTGCTCGTAGATGAAGGGCATGAATGTAAAGGCTCATGTCGTATCAGGGGAAGTAAGAGTGAAGTGTTACGTGACATTGCTCCGAAGAGATCCGCCGATGCCGCGAGAGGTGTAATTGGATATATGTAAATGTGCTCGGAAGTGACAGTCAAAGGATTAAAGTGCACTGAAGACTTTGAAGGTGTGCACGCGCCTGACGAACTCTCACATCTATTTGCCGCGGGAAAAATGACAGGCAGACCTTTGATTTCCTCGGGACTCAAATGATGGAATTACATTTCTGAATATGCACCTTTATCTCGTTCCTCACCCCCCCCCCCCCCCAAAAAAATGACATGCTTTTTGACCACTGCGCACGATTAATCTTCTGAGATTGGTGGAAATCTGTTTCATGCATTTGCATACAATTCTGTTTTACTGGGTTGAGATGAACGCCGGGAAAAACGGACACGAAAACAACACAACTCGTGAGTGTACAACATAAGGATGAATGGTTCTTTTAGGTGACTGCAAATGTGCTCGGTTAAGGTTAGAGAAACACGATTCATGTCACTATTCAATCATTTGGCGGAGAAATCACATTTTAGGGAGAAGGTGGGGTGAGGTAACTGCAGTGCCAAGTCAGCAACTCATTTGTATTCTCGCCACTTTTCATTTTGCCACCCTTTTTCGAGGCCCGCGGAGCAGCACCTCATTTCCTCCCGTAGAAAATGTCATCAATTATGGGTGACGTGTGAAAGTTGTTTGACAATGGCAAAGGTGGATTTAAAGGTCAGGTCTCATTGATACAGTCAAACTAATAAAATAATGCACCATTGTTAAGAGTTCACTATTGTATAATGTATTGTATAATGTGTATATACGGTTTTATATTATTCCATGAGACTGAAATTAAAGACTATCTTCATATATTGAACAACTTTGCAAACGTCTATCTATGCCACCTACATATACTGTAGATGAACAGTTAAATGCTATAATGAACCACATTTACAGTTTATACAACAGGATAAGTCATGACTTGACAGACTCGAGGTGAAATCCTTTTTGAACCAAATTGTGTTTGACTTTATGTTGTAGAGAAAGCGAAGAAAAAAAAATTGGAATTCGCGATCTATTTACAGGGTAAGGGCATATTTCGGTCATAACAACAAATAACAAAAAAAAAAAATCACTCACATTACTTTTCCACGCAAGGGTTCTGTCGAGAGGCTCACATCGCTGAGGCTTTCGGTTTCCATGATAAAGCATTGAAACGGAGGTAAATGAATCAAAAGGCCGCAAGGTGAGCACATACGTATGGCAGCGGCACCAACCCGAGACCGCCACTATAACGAGGATCATTCTTTATTGCGGCTTCCGATCTGACACCTCATTGTCTCCGGCCCGAGCCGGCAAGCCGACTGATTACCCATGCATTTGACAGACTGATATTTCCAAAAATAAATCCTTCGTTACTGTGACAGTAGCACACTATTAACACACTTGAGAAAGGAGCGGCTACTCCCGATGTCTTCCAGGAGCCCGTAGAATCATAATTCAAAAGCCACGGGCAAAATGCAAAGCAGCACTGGTGCATATGCGGAAGCGCAAGACCGAAAAGAAGGCTGTATCAAAAGCGAGAGGTGAAGCTGATGTCAACGCCAGAAAGGAAGAGAAAGAAGAGATTAGAACATTGGAGTGAGAGAGCGTGGCGCGTCTCCTGTGCACTGAGGTGGCAGGGAGTCTCGCCAAACGCATTCACGCAGATGCCTAATAGTGTCTTCGGATTATCTCGGGATGATAATGTCACATCAAATGTCCGGATGTCTACTTGATGTCCGCATACAACGGCCTCTTCCTCGTGGCCAATCCATCCTCTCACCCACCGCGTCTCACTCGCGGTGAGGCCGATCAATTAGCCATCCTTGCAGATGTAACAGCCATCTCTGCTAAATGACGCCCCACACACACACACACACACACACACACACACACACACACACACACACACACACACACACACACACACACACCTTCAGTCGCTGTGCAACCAGTGCCACTGTGACCAAACAGCAGTGATGTCATCACCACTCTGTTACCAAGAGGCTGCTGCTGCGTATTTGCAAGCACCCGCTCCCCCTCCCCCTACAACTCGATGCCCAAATCAACAACCAAGATGCTTTCTGAAAGAGTGCACTCAAGGCAAAGCAGTCTGCACCTCCATCCATCTATTTCGTAGATGCCTTCTCCTCTTCAGAGTTGCGGGGAGCTGGCACTTCGCCCTGCTGACATTGGGCGAAAGGCGGACTGCCGTATGGACGGGTCGCCAATCAATCACCCGGTACAGAGAGAGACGGTCCAACACTCCCGCACGGAAGCCGAGTCAACCAGGACTGACTGTAACTCCAGTCAGTTCATTTTATTTGCCCTTATCATCATCATGAATATTTGGATATCAGGGATAAACAATTGGTATGTGATGTAACCACGTCGTTGTCTCAATGTATCACCCACACCGTTTGTTCGCGCTTTGTAATTTCAGGATCAGCCTATAAAAAAGTAAACATATCAAGAACTCTTAATATATGAGCTGCATCGCGCCATCAACAGCCTCTTCTCAAAGCATGAGAGGGAAAGCCAAGAGGAGGAGATGCAAATAGTTCTGAGCCCGAGGGAGTCAGTGGGAGTGCAACCCGTATAACGATAAGTCAATTTAATTGCAAGTAGGTGAGTAAAAATAAGGAATTGCAATAAGGACAGATATGTACACATACGACTGAGTAACAGTCATGCGAAACAGATTTACAAATGTCAATTATGACTGGGCAAATCAATTCAGAAATGCCATTAATTCGAGGGGGCTGTATGGTTTATATACCAAAGGTGGGAGTAATTCACATATCCGCAAGTCACAAGCAAGTCTCAAAAAATGAAGTGAAACAAGTCGAATTGTCACCAAATTTCAAGCAAGTCATTACTTGGTTCAAACAAGTCAAAAGTCAAGTCATAAAAAGCTTGCTGAGTCGCAATACAAATTGGACTGATAACACAATATTTTCACTGATCACAACACAAAAACGTGCATTTGTCGCTCTAAAAATGAAACAGACAATTTAACAGTACGAAATACATGTGCATGAATATATACCGTGCAGTTACTGTGATGATAAAAACCGAAATATGTTGTATGTTGGAGTAAATGTACATGTAGATTTGAAAACTACATATTGTCACATTTGTAAAAGTTATATTTTAACAAAAACGTTTAGTCAGTTCACGGGGTCCTGCCACATTCAATATGGTGGTTGCTCACAAGGAAAAAAGCAACTCGAAATGGTGGAGTCTGTATACATAGCCTGGCTTAAATCGCAATCACTTTTTTAGCTAACCTAGCTAGCTAGATAGCGTCACAGTTCACACAACTATCATACCTGCGTCTGACAGGTGATGGTAAACTCGGTAAATGACTCAGTTTATAATGAAGTCGCAAACCTTGCATGTTGTTTATATCTTTTTTCTGATTTGATCCAAAAAAATAATCCAAATGGATTCATTTTAGGCGCTTCCGACGGGATAGTGAGGCAGGCTCCAGCCCTCATCAAATAGCGTAGCCTACTGTGGGCTAAAAAAGTACAACAAAAGGCACACAAAATTAAAACAAACACAGAATGACTTGACAAGTCATGAAGTTCAAGTCAAAGTCAAGTCTTTCATAAGTTTTAGCCAAGCAAGTCAGAAGTTATAAAATCAGCGACTCGAGTCGACGCAAGTCCGACTCATAAGACTCGAGTTCCCCACCTCTGATATATAAACTGACACTGCATCCCAAAGAGGTTGATAAATCTACTTGGCTTCACATTCAGCTCTCCCATTATATTTTCCCCCAGGCTGCACATTTTATTTCCTGATGAATAGAGTCCAATTTCAGCTCTGGAGGAATGCTACGCTGCCTGCATCTATAAATGTATATTTACTAACAAGCTATCCGCTGCGTGTCTCTAACGCAGCGTCTGCACAGGACACGGGACATAAGCAGTTACGATTTAACAACCCTAACCACGCCATATGTTTCTTTGGCAATTCCTTTCCGGCTGCATGGTTCAAGTGGCCCACTTCCAAAATTTATCATGCCATGTGGCATCAGGCATCAATAATGCAGCTGTGTTGTTTTAATGAACTCTTCCACGGGAGTCATTTGTCAGAGTAAAAAAAAGCACCGTGGTACTACATACAGTTAGGACTGTACAGAAATATGATGAATAATTAATCAAACAACTCATCAATAAGTTGGTTTCACCATTAGGGTCAAAAGAGTGTTGATAGAAATGTCCACCCCCTAGAATCACGACAACACCCCTCTGTTCCCCATCCTCAATCAACAACATGACATCCAAATACAACACGCCATTCAGTTTTTTTTAGATTCAGATAGCATTATTTTTTTGTTATGTTGTCATTATTCTTCTACATGACTGCAGAGTGATTGATGATGCAAACACACACATTTCTATCTGAAAACACAGCTACTGTAAAGCAAGACGACAGGATGCCGAGACCAATAAAATAGGACTTTACACTTTAAAGTTCTGTGAATCTTAATTTAGAAGAAGAAGATCATTTGGAAGTTTAATTCAAACATGTGAACCAAGCGTTTGTGTGCACGTTAACTTATGCCATTCTCTTCACCGTTGCGATGGTGTTCCCAAAGTGGGAAGTTACCCTGCCATAAATCAAGACATCGTGACATCAATTAGTGAGGTAAATAACAGCGCGGCCAGCTGAAGCATTCCCACTGCGGCATATTTCCCACCTCGCCGATCTCCCATCTGTGCCCTTCTCAAAGCACCTTTTCCTCCCAGCCTGATATTTAAGCTCCAAGGGCAGGCCAAACTCATTAATAGCATTCCCTCTTCTCGACAGCAGTGGATACTCTGCTCACTAACAAGCACACATTATCATCAGCCTGTCTGCGCTGGCTTTCTCACCGCCCACAGAAAATCAAATATTGCACACAGGCGTTTTCCCGAAGGTGGAGAAATTCTGAAAGATCACGGACCTGTCGGTTGTGTGAACTCCTGCGATTGCACCTCGCGAGTGTGACAATCGATCAAGTCGAAACGCATGAAAAGCCCGTCTGCTGAGAAAAAGTGTTAGCGCATGTGTGTGTGTGTGTGTGTGTGTGCGCCCCATGACAAGCAACAAGCCGGTTATCACTCTGGAGTCAGTGAGCTGCAGCATGGAGGAGGTGCATAAACTGCAGTCATGCTGTCGAGCCTTCGAGCCAAAATGCTCTTTGCAGGAAGTAGGAATTATGGATACAGGCATGGGGTGCATGTGGGGATCAAAAGTGATTGAAAGGAAAAGAAAAAATAGGTGAGAAAGAGCGTCGTGATTGGGCTCTTGATTGCTTTCAGAGAACACCGAGTCGATAATGAAACATTTTCTTTGAGTAAGCAAATGTTTGATCCAAAAAAAAAGAAACGCTCCACACTGTCACCAATCGTTTAATAAACAGCTCGCTCTAATTATTCTCCAACAGCGTTGAAAAAGCAGCACAGAATTTCAGACTCTAAGGCAGTGAGGGCTGGTCAATAGGGCCGCTCAGCGCCGCCCTAAAGGCAAAAATGTCAATTTAAATTATAAAACGAAAACATAAGATGAGGTCATTACCAGTTGTGGAGCGCAGAACATTTAGTCAGTCCTCGCGCAAACTATTTTAGGACAATTGCATGTTTGCAACTTTGAGGGGGAAAGACCCCAACCATCCCGTCTAACATTGCCGGGAAGAAGGATTCGGACTGTGAGCAAAACCCTCGCATCATCATCTTGCCAATTGAGAAACAAACGGCATCATCTTTCTCAAGTCTGTTCCAGAAGTGCAGTACCAGTAACAGATGCTAAAGCAAAACAAATGTGGTCACGATACTTCCCGTAGATCGTGACCCAATAATATTGCTTCTTTCAGCTTCTGACCATGACCGTGATTTTTTACCGCTCTCCATTTGTAATTAGCACAGTGGGCTAAAATCTTAAGCATATGCGCAAAGAAATATTTCCCCAAATGTTCCTTCATTAACATAAACGGGAGCGGAGGGGGGGGGGTTAGTACATACCCGTGGAGCTCCTTGACAGAAACAGAGATCTTGAGGTCATGTCCGAGCACATAGAGAGCCGTGAGGATGTCGGCCCACTGCACCATCTCACCCAGCGGACCCCCTTTCAGCACCTTCGGGCTGAACACATCGCCGGACTCCTCTGTCAGAAATCCCACGTGGACAAGAATCTGGATTCGGAGGAACGGTCGAGAGTGAGCCCAAGGAAAGGAAACCCAAGCGCACGACAGAAAGTATTTGTTGCCGCAAGTGGCACGGATGGATTTCTCCGGGATTCTTTTTTCCAAATTCTTCTTGCTGGGATTTTAGGATTTTTCTGTCTGGGAGAGGCCGTCGTGCTCCTCCGTGGGGAGGAGCTGGTGTGTTCACTCACTTCATGCATCGGAGGATTATCAAAGAATTCATAACTGTCTCAGTGTTTGTTTCAACAGTATTAAGACACGTCACTCAAACCAACATGATTCGCTTTCAGTCTCATCATCTGCTCACGGACCCGCTTGTGTGCAGCTTCATATTTCTGTTTTGCAAATCCTCGGCGCTCACCCGCTTCTCTTTCCTGCGGTGGCTGCGCAGCTTGTCATCCAGCCGCCGAGCCGCAGAGGCCCATTGCGCTGCCAGCCTTTGAATGCGTCTCTTCATGAAGTTCAGAGACTCCTTCCCGGTGCCCACCTGCTCCAGCAGAGCGCCTGTGTCAAACCGGAAAACAGCCTGGAGGACATCAGCCATTGTTAGTGATGGAGCTGATTTGTTTTGGTGTTTTTGTTGTTGTTTTGTTTTGTTTTGTCCCCCAGCGCCCATATTTCATTTCTTCAAGCTAATTGTAAGCCATTACCATCAAACGGAAAGCATCAAGCATTATGGCTTGTGCGGCTTGTAAAATCCCGCATTGAAATTCATATCGTTTGCTTTCAATTCCAATTGAATGGCTTGACTGAAGACAATGGGGAATTTTAAGACTATATGAGGCACAGAGCGACAGTTGTGTCTATTTAGAGCTATGTCTGATGTATTACAGGCTCCTCCTCATAAATAGTCTGCACATATTACCCGTTGCCCCGCACCCCTCGGTGGAAATGCTGCAACGACTAGCACAACGGTTCTTAACCTTGTGAGAGGTACCGAACCCAACTGGTTCATATGCACATTCCTAGCTCGCCCATTCTATAGACACATTATGCAACTTTGCCACAGAGTGGGCCATAAAAAAAATTTATACTTTCGATTGTTTTCATCGAATGAGGATTGTTTAGCCGGTTTGTTTCAGTTCTTCCGTTCGAGCGTTATTCCAATAAGAATTTGCATGTTGCAAGCTTCCATGCTGTGAGGTCGTTATGGTTCAGACTGAGTAACGACAAGCCACGAGCCAAATCATTAGGTACACCAGCACATTCCTAACTACAAACGTGTGGTATAGTCGATTATATGTTTTTTGGTATTCTGTACTATACATCGTAGTTGTTACATTTTATTGGAAATGGTCACAAGGAACTAGTGTATAGATTCATTTTGTCCCTCAAAGTACGTTGTAACGTCGTTCGACTGTATGGAGGTCAACTTGTGTACGGCACATCCACATGCAGAGTACCCGAGGGATGCATCTAAGTAAGTTCAGCCAGAAACATACAGTATGGCAACAGTGAGGGCTGCAGAATGACTGCACATCAGAATTCATTGCGGAGGCCACAAAATACTCTGGGGGACAAACGTTCATGCGAGAGGTGACGCTAAACTGGACCTTTAGCGATCATTGCACTTGAATGCATCATTTGCGACTGGTAAGAATGGAGATGAAATGAAACAAGCGGGTAAAGACACCAGGGAATGACAGCCAGTGCGCTCCGGAAAGATGGCGCGCTGCACATTGAGCTTGTCAGGATGTTATTGATCATAAAACAAAGCTATGGGTTGATTTAGGGAGCGATAGATGCTTAGCTTGACCTCAATAAGTTGAAAGCAAGCTGCAGAAACAAGGCACGGACGCAAACGTCCAAAGGTTGGAGAGTCGCTTGCTGTTTAATATTCTGCTGCACTTCATTTTGCTTGTCATTTTGAAATATTTGCTCCCGACAGCTCTCATACTGGCAGCGCTGTACCCAATCGCTTCTGCTTTCCAAGACTAAGATCTCTGCGGGGGGGGGAGATACATTCTATCCCCGGTCCTTTTTTCCATACTTGTTTTCTGGGTGGGGGCTTCAAAGTGGGCGTAGCAGTCTGGTTCCTCCAGGCCAGCGGGGGGCAGAACCACTCCACCTCACTCAGGTAGATGAGAAAGGAGCAGTCTGAGCCGTCGACTCCATAAAATGCATAGCATGGGTCAGAGGTCCAACGGGCGCGCATCCACTAGAACACACACACGCACACACACACACAGCTCCAGCCAAAGGCTATATGGTACCTTTGGCCACTTGAAATGTACCAATCTCGACAACCCAGAACTCCACGAGGAGTGTTCGTCTCAGTTCGTATTGCACAAAATCTGCTCCACAGACACGGACGTAGACGGACAAAAAATGTGTTTTTCTGTGTGCAAAATAGTTTTGGAATCTACACTCAAGACAGACTTACATCCATCTTGCCAGGGCAGTCTGGATAATGAGGGTCTTTTGGAATGTCACACTGTCCCAATGTTCCTTCCCTAACTGGAGACAAGAAAAGTTGGCGGTTATCAGAGCTTGTAGGCACACAAAAGCACATCACTCTCGACCTCATTTCAGCCAGCGTCAAAAGATTTAACAGTGTGTTTGCTTTTTACTTTGGCTTTCTGTGACACGTTTTCTGAAAGGAATGTGGGAACAGAAGAAAGGGGACAAAAGAATATCCTACACAAGTTAATGCCAATGCCACAGTCAAGTAAGGGGACTCACATTCAAAGCAGAAACACATTTTCTTCAGCCTTACAAAGTATTTCGGTGTCATGCTAGTCGAACATCTGTAGTCATATGGATGATTGAGCGGACGTTTTCTTTATCTATTAAGCAATGGCCAGTTCTGTACGGTCATTTTGCGCCATTCCCAGCAGTGAGGTTTGGATTTTCTTTGACAGGTATCATATGTATTTGAGTTCTTCCTTGCGCTGTATGACAAGAAGCAGGGAATGAAGTTGTAGACTGCTCCCTCTATTAAGCTTTACCGACTAGCGAGCGACCAACTGGATGAATGTTCTTTACAATATGTTCCATGTTGCTCCACTATTCTAAACACGGCGTTCTGATTCATTTCGTGTTTGTAGAATATGAATTCGGCAGTAAAATTCACTCAAGTTGATCCATCGCAGGTGGCGGCCATTTTGCCATTTGTTGTCGACCGAAAATAACATCACAGTTGCTCAGGGTTCGGGTAACGACCAATCACAGCTCATCTCGCAAACATCACACGACCAAACCTCGAAAACAGGTGAGCCATGACGGTCGTTCCCGCTGAGGCACTGTGATATCATTTTCAGTCGACAGCAAGTTGCAAAATGGCCGCCCCCGAGGGATGGATTAAAACTGCTTCATTCATATTCCACAGATGCAGCATTAAGCAGAAGGTCATGTTTGGACTGGTGGGTGTACACCGAATATAATAACAACAAAGAAAATGTTTTTACTTGACTTCCACTCAAAGGAGTGTTTTATATTTTTCAATAGTTGCATGGTGAATTTCTCTTGATAGTATTCAGCGCGATGACAATTCATGCTGTTCAATGTTCCTGAAAACACTGCTTCGTGTCAATTCAAGTTTTTTGAAAAAGGCTCCGTTTTGCGTAGTTTTGTACCTAATATTTTGTCCGGTGCATGGATTACCGCTTCTTTGTCAATAAAGACAAATTAGGGCATATAAGGTACTGTAAGTAGCTACCAGGCTCATGCAAGTTATTGGCCTAATATGAATGGCCTAACATGGCTAATGACCATGTCAGGTTTTATTATCCCTTAGCCACCTTTGCAATGCCCCCCCGCCCCTTCTCAATTAATTCACTCTGTCTTTATTTCTCTGCACCTCCTTCCCATCTCCGTCCATCCTTCTCCTCACAGCCCCAACACTAGTGAGCCCAATTAGGGGAGCGCTTGCAGCTTCTCCACCATAAAGCACCTCATCAGTCATGAGGTCTTATTAGCATGATAGCAGCATGACTTAAAAAAGAAACTTTCTGTAACACTGCACTTGGATCAAGCTCATTTCACTGTTATCAGACGTTATGACACGTTAACGAGACGGCCTGCTGGATTGTTGTCACAAAGAGCAGCGTGAATTAAAATGTGATTTTTGCTTCATACCCGACGCAGGAATCGAAAGTGACAGCTCATGACAACGCCGACAGAGCCGCATGGTGTCGGCCTCAAAGATCATTCATCATCATGATTTAAATATCCTGCTTCGAGTGTTCTAACGCGAGCGCACTGGAGAACGTGTTGTGGTGCGCCGAATCACCTGAGTGCTTCCAGTTATGACACAAATAAAGGGTTCGCTTTTTGAATGGGCAATGTGTCGTGAAGAATGCCTGCCATGTTTTGTGCGCTCAACCGGCACATGCAAGTTACTCATAAATTGTGCATTCAAGAACAGTCAAGACTTTGACAGTTTGCCTCGCGCGTGCGGGCAGGAAAGCTTTTTCCAAATTGCAAGGATTTGAAATGGACGGCTGGGATGCATCTGAAGGGCGACCGCTTTATTTGACATTCCTGAGGTGCGAGAGAGCAGGACAGGTGTGTGCGGCCGTGTGTACGCGCCTGCGTGTTTGTGTGAGGAAGCTCTGGTTTAAATGTCACCTTTTTTGCTCGCGATGCTGCGCTGCAGAATCTGCTCGACCCTCCCTGCCATGTCCGACATGTTCTGGGCGATGGCCTGGATCCGCTCCACCAGACCTATCGGCTGAATTCTGACAAAAAACGAGAACGAGAACGCCTAGGCACATCTCATATTCCGGAGTCATTTTTCAGAGTGAAAAATTCCACGCTGGAAATAACACTCCAAAAACATCGGGCTTCGTCATGATTATTTTCAACATTATGAATGAAAAGTTTCGGATTGGGCAAAACAGCGCAAAAGATGTGTTGTGTTGAATCGACATTTATTGCACAAGAGTTTATGTGTAAAAAGAAAAACAGAATTGCTGCCTGGATCACGTTCAGAAAAATCCCCTCATTGTTGAGCATTTTACATAAATTGCATGACTTATAAATGTTTTGTTTCCTAATGGGACTGGGAAACCAATATGGAGATGCGGCGAGCGTATTTGCAATATTACAGCGGGGATCTCAAAAGACATGCATAATTCTGAAATTAATAATACTTAAAAAACAATTTGTCAGGCGTTTTCATTAGCAAGTGACTTTTTTTCATTTTTTTTTTTTCATTATCACAGTAAATTCCGAAAAGACGAACTGGCTTTTGTGGATCTTGGCCTAGATGATGTAAATGCGCTCTTACATTTTTAACTTGTGGGAGAGTGGGAGTACTAAAGTATTCATAAATAACCACAAACCTTTTCACACACACACACACACACACACACACACACACACACACACACACACACACACACACACACACACACACACACACACACACACACACACTTTGTAATCTATTGTGTGCGCTTGAATGATTCATACAAATCAATCTGCTAACAGGCAGTATATAGCAAAAGAAATGGCTAAATGGATATATTTCTAAAGGAGAAACTAATTGCCATTTTTGGTGTCGTAATCTCTTTCCTCTTCTTTTTGTTCTTTTTCTTTTTGGGGATATTTATTTCAACAACTTTTTATTTGGTGTGATATGAATGATCTACACACGCTTTCTTGTTGAGAGATAATATGGAAGAGCTTAGCGATCGCATAGTTCGACAGGTATCCTCACGTTTTTTCCCCCCACGCGCGCTAAATTGTCTGAACAGGGCTGCTCTTCCTTTAAAGAGTTATTTTTAATGAGCTCCCTCTCTCTCTCTCTTTGCCTCTCTCTGAAAAATCTCTTCAAAGTAATGGAATGGCGGTTCTGTTGGGTTCTGTGGGCGCCGAGCTCATTTGCATAGCTACATTCAAACGCAGCGTACACTTTTATTTCTCCTCACTGGTCCGGGAAGACATGATAGGGAAACATTGTCCTTTATCCTCTCCATCGACAGATTAGCAAAAAAATGAAATGCCATTCATGCAGACACACAACAGCAGAACGGGGATAATAAAGTACACGCACGGACACGCGCGCACGGGCACAGCGAAAGCGATCATAGCAACACAACGGCTGCGTCTCCGGGGCTCGCCGCTGATTAACCGCGTTCGCCAGATGAAATGGAGGTTGGCAGTATAATCATTCAGAAAATTATAAGCGCCAAATTGGTGGCTTTTGCCACCGCCACATTTGCCGTCGAGTCTATCAAGCGCCAATTAAATATTTTATTTGAAATCTAATGACTGAAATCCAAAAGGTATTTTGGTCGAGAATTGATCATTCACTCAATGAGCGGGATGAAAAATGAGAACGTTGACCAAACTTTTTTTTCTGCATGCGCAAGAAACGCAAAAAGTGGAAGAGAGATTTTTAGCCATCAGCACTGCATCACCAACTTCATATTTGATCCCTGGCGGATGGGCACATGTGGTAAACATGTATTGCTGTCATTGCATCACACACATGCAAGATGCAATCGCGGAGGCCAGTTGTTGAGCCACACCAATGTTGCTGCACGAGAGGCAGAATTTGGCAATTATTCCATGTGTTTTTTTTCCTGTGGGCTTCTAAAAAAAGCACTAGTGCAGCTTTCAGGTCACTTCAGGTCAAACGCATTCCCCTGTATTACAGTGTACGATGTATTGTAACTTATTATGCAGTTGGATGGACAAAAGGTAGAAAAAAAAAGTATTGCCGGCATGGAAGCATGATGGCCAATACATAAACAGGAGGGAGCCTCCTTTACTCAAACCCATGAGTAGATTCAAGTATGAGAGGTCTGTTGCTGTGGCAACCACACTCAAATCTGGGCTGGCGGCTCCGGCACTTTGTTAAAGAGCAGTGCTCTTATTGTTGTCTTTGGCCGCTTTGTGTTCACCTGCATTTAGCGATGCCGTCGAACCGCAAATTATTCCGAGCTGAAATTTGACTTGATGAATGGGCATCTTTTCGCAGGAAATGACTGGCCAATGCGCAAAGTGCGGTTTCTCACATTTTGGAACATTGAATGTTCGAAATGAACAGCTGATTGGATGCGTCTCAACATAGGCCATTCATTGCCTTATATTCCAACGTGCCTTATAGTGCGGAAAATACAGTACTAATGATTCGACACATGGAAGATGGGAGAATGCTCCGCTATTATAAGAGTTTAGCATCTAGTTCACAAATTTGACATAGTTTATTTTTTAGCTTTTAGTTCTTTCTGAATTAGCTTTCCTTACGCTTGCGTAAGAATTGAAGCTAGAGGGACCATTGACCATCCGTTTTTTCCATAAAGAATCACCTGTCTTGATCCAATTGCTACAGTATATCTTAAAAGTGGCCTGGACATCAAAACATATTTGCTCCTATGAGATAAGTGCAATGTTCGCAGAGCGGAGAGTTAAACAGTCAAGTAGATGTGCTCGGTGTACCTGTCTAGGACGGAGGCGAGCTCATCCAGCTTGTGGGTTTCAGTGGTGTTAGCCAGCCGAGACAGAGTGTCCATCCGCTTCATAATGACTTCCAGCATGTCGCTGATTTTCCTGAGCACACCGCGAGATTCTTGACCACCAAATACTAAAAAGCAAGGAGGGGGTGAGGTGGGGGCGGAGGGTCAAAAATGATGGTAAAATAATAATAAAAGGAAAAGTGGATGAGTGAAAAGCAGATCAAAGAGGGGGGGGAGAAAGAGCAGCGTCAAGATTAAAAATGAACAAAATCAAATGCATGCTAATGATTTCAATTTAATTTCTATCATCACTGCAGCTAAAATACACAGAGACCAATCTTTTGTTTTCTAGAGCCGCTCTGATGTAAGTACAGTGTAGCCCCCTCCACCCCCTTTCATTACTAAATCAACAGTTTTCTGGGAGCCAGTGTTTTTTAACACAGGGGTGAAAAGACAGAATCAGCAATTTATTCTGACACTATTGGTTTTGCTTTCTCACCCGACTCAAATAATTAATGACCCGAGCTGTGGTCTAACGCTGCTGGCAAACACCTTGTCAATTTTTCGGCCCACGGCAGCACACAATAAGGTCAAAAGACTGCAATGCGATGTGTTCAAGTTCCCCCGCCCCGCAATGTTATTTGATCGCGATAAGCTCTAAACGCTAATTAACACACGATAGTGTCGGTGGTCTAGCGGGTGAACAATCTTATAGCAGCTTGAAAAAAAAAGACAAATTAGATCAAGAGGACAATTAAACAATTTATCCCACCAGAAATTCCCATCGCAGATGAAAGCGCAATTAAAATGCAGTTGCCTGATCAAACCTTTTGATCAAAGTCGTGATTGGAAAGGAAATCTCAATGCCACATAAGGAAATGCATTAGGGCTGTAAGTTCAAATCGAACTGTCCATCAAGCCGGGACGGAAAAGTCAATTGCACAGCACTTATAGACAAACTACAAATCCGCACTCAGATTCACACTTTTTTGGGGGGAGTTTTCAGTTGAGCAAAGAAATATGTTCTTGCAATGTGGGAGAGAACAAGTGCAAACTTCACTTCAGGGTCGCCTGATGCGTGACAGTAGATTCTAACCTTTCAGTTTTCCCTCAGCATTAGGCTTTAAAAAATAAAAATAAAAAATTGCAACAAACTTGGCAAAACATTGAATTGACACTTCCAGCAGAAAGTCACCTCTCTCGGAAGGGAAGTCTCCAGTAATCAAATGCAACAAAAGAAAAACATTTCCTCTTCATTGTGTCCAGTGCAGAGAAAAAAAATGAAGAAACATTCGCAATCGGGAGAGTGGAAAAGTTGCGGGAGAGTTTTCAGCTGAGAGGAGTGTTTTGGAGAGACTGTCAATATTTCCTTCTCCTTTTTACTCGCACCTTCAATCATTGCTGGAATATATCCAGTCAAAGGGAAAGCCTCCTTTCAATAATTCAACAGTTTGACAAGCATTTTTCACTTTCATCGAAAGATGAATTCCTGTCGCTTTCGAGCAGCAGTTTAATATTTCGCTTGAGTAGAAATCACGAATCCATACAGGAAAAGGGACGAGGTCTGAAATGGGACTCAAGTGCGGCATGGTAAAATCGAATATACTGTTGTGCCCGACGTTGTGCTGATTGCGGCACGCTTCCAGTACGGTATCCTCCAACCGGGCAATGCACAATTATTTCTGAGAATAGTGGCTCCAACTTTAAATAAGAGACTGAGGCTCCCTGCAGAAGGATTCCAGATATCTGCTATAAGTTGGTCTCTGAGCTGCAGTGCTGCAGTAAATCGAAAAGCCTCTGGGCTAAAGTGTGGGAAGGAGAACTCACAATTCTTCACATTAATACGTCTCATAAATCACCATTACGGAGACCAAAACGCCCTTCGTAGACAGTCCGTTTTTAGAATTGGGCCTTAGATAGCGGACGCTTGCAATCAAGTATTCATTAGGCCGCTGTTCACGACTCCCCTTTTGTCTGCTCGGAAAAGATTGTGCTCCTTACCAAAAAACGCACTATGAGTTGAGATTTTTGTGCCAATGTCGTGAGATTCCTCATCTGCCGGCTAATAAAGAACTTAAATAGCAGCAGCAGCTAATCTCCTCTAACGACTCCATTCCAGCAGTGCCACAGCATCGTCGATATTGACCAACTTCCTACATTAGATCTCCGTTTGCGCCCGCAGCCTGCTCTGCGCTCTGAGATCAGCCTGCTGCCAAGGTTACTTCATAGCCGGATGCAAAATCTGAACAATTTTAGATCGTCATTCATCACTGTCATTATAGTTTGCGGTGGCGCATAATATTGATCAAGTTCACGTTTAATTTTGCTGTTGAACTGCGTCGAGACGCGCGGGGGTTAAGCGGAAGCCTCAGCATTTGAACACCTGCAAGGTGACATCACCAAATGTCATCTTACGGACACTTGAAGCGTGTCGTGCCACGGAACATCTCATTGTATTCCTCATTTGAACGCTCGTTTGGAGGGGTTTGGCTGTTTAGACGAAAAGTGTGTTTACAAAGAGGCTCTCTTGGCATATGAGCTGCACTATGTTCCTCTCACAGTCTCCATCTCGTCAGGATCCCAGCCTAACATAATCACACAATCGAACCCTCTTCCTGGGCTTTCACTCCTAATTTAAAGCTTCATTACCGAGCAGGCCGATTGAGATCTGGGGTTGCCGGATGGAGAAGCTATCAGAGCAGAGAATGACTGTACGTGATCTTCTGTGCAACTCCACCCTCGTATTCTGTCTGGCATCCTGAAAATGGAAACAAGCTCTCTACTCCTATAAAAAAAAAAAAAAAAAAAATAATAATAATAATAACTTTGATCAAAAGCTTGTGTTGTCTGCCAATGGAAGTCGGCACAATTGTTTTGTTGTATTTTATTAGAATCCACAATGGAATTAAAATCATACTATTAGTTTGGTGGTTGCAAGAACATTCATTATCTCCATATTTTATTTATTTTTCAAGTCGAGACACAAAGCTCAGCCGATAAAACCCGAGGCTATTAAAACACCACTCATTTCACCGCAGAGTGTCACAGCAAACAATGAGGAGATGAGTTATTATGGGTTTCGTTCCCTTTTACGCTCTCAGTGCTGCCATTGTGCCAAACCAGGACAATATGATGATCATTTGCATAAACATATTTCCGATTTGCATAGCAAAAAAAAAAAAGTTTGGCATGCGTGCAGAATACACATACAAGAACCGCAAACGGTACTTGAATCAGGGCTTGGCAGGAACTTCCCGACCCACTTTCACTTCAACCAAACAACATTTGATCAACATGAGCACGCAGAGTCACAATCGGCAGTCAAATCAGTCGCTGATTCCATCAAACCATTCAATCGATCAAGTCTTTTTTTTTTTTTTACAGCTATATCTGTGAAATAGATATTTCACTTGTGCCAAACCATTTTTTTCCCCTTCATGCTCACCCCTTGCCGCGCAACTAACAAGTGTTCTGCAGCTAATTTACAGAAAACATTGCAATTAAGTTGTTCATTTCCCCGCTCGTATCCTCGGGAGACAATTTAAACAAGTGGCACAGCTTACATCAACACTGTGTGCGCACAAATTTCAACCAACACTTAGCGCTCGCAGACCTGCGGCCCGAGTCATTAGAGGCAAACGGACACAAATTGGTCTGCGGCTGGAAGAGACAATCAGTGACAAGGAGACGTGACTGGAACTTGGGCTTGCAGTGCAGTACAGTGCAGTTGGGAATGCTGTTTGGAATCGTGAAGCCCGATCTGCCTTGTGTCGACGCCGCCAGCATGCGTCAAGTCAGGTGTAAAAATAGTGTGACATCAAAGTGACAAATATTTGAAGAACACGACGATAAACAAAGGAGGGCATCGTGCTGTTTGTGTTGTTCCTTCCTCCCGTGGCTATTTATCACAAAAAGAAGACAAAGAATGTCAAAGGGCACATTGTATTATCTTTATCTGGCGTGTAGCCATGAGTCTCATGCCGCCCTTTACGTACTGTCATTAGTCGGGACCATCTGACTTTATCGGCGTATATTGGCCCCTTTTCAGAGTAATAAGAAGTGGCTGAAGTTTCTCCAATGAAACATCGCCATAGTCTTCATTTGACATGAAACGTTATTATGCCGTTTGTCCACGACAGGTTCAAACTCCAATCAATCCAAACACCGCCAACATTTACAATAGTGGATGAGTGTGTTTTATTCGTAATGCAGACAAGTAGTGGTGAGGATACCGATATTTGATTCATGCATCGTGTGTAATGCTGAGTCTCAAAATTATCTTATTTTCTGCACTATAGGGCACTAAGGAGTATAAGGTGCACCTTCGATGAATGGCCTATTTAAAAATGGCTTTCATATAATGGGGTGCACCGCATTATAAGGCACATAGAATAGACGCTACAATAGTGGCTGCGGTTGCGTTATGCAGCCACTAGATGGAGCTACATTAAAGGAAATACAATGCAATACAGCTTTATCTATACAGCGCTTTCACAGGTGGGGGTTCACTCACTTGTTTTTTTTTGTGGGGGGGGCTGACAGATTCCTTTCTTTTTTCAATTCAATTCAAGATTAACCTTCCCTATCTCTGCACCAAACTGCACATGCATTGGTTTGGGTGCCAGCAATAAGAGAGCGCTGGGGGAAAGAGTGCAACATTAACATGCAATCCATTTAGTGTACTTTGTCCTGGATAAGTATCCTAGGCCTTTGAGGCAATGCTGCATTAAGACCCTCAGGTTAAGAGGACACACTGAAGGAGGTCTTCAAAGAGGTTATTAGAAAGCGCCCGTGCACCTCTGGAGCCTTTCAGATAGCTTGGATCAAACGTCTCCGTCTTTAATGCTTCCCACTCCGGTAGAAAATGGATCCTTGTGCCACCTTTCTTCTTTTTCACATCATTAGTCACTTGTACCTTCACCAGAGCGTATTCAAGCAAACGCATGCATTTTAAGAGCGGATTCAGCTCTCATCCTACCCATGTGTCATCGAGCGGTAACTTTAAAACTGCACCATATGGGGAGGTGTTTCTCGATCATATTTTTTCTTCTCGTGAAATCCATTCAGCAATACATTTGCAGTCGCACTCCACATACATTCACGGCTTACAAACCAAATAAGATTTCAAAGCGCAGTATGACAGTGAGGAAAAATGGTTTACACACCCCTGTTGAAATGCCAAGCTTTCTTTTTCAGAAATACAAAATAAAAACATGATAAATCATTTCAAAACTTTTTCCACCATTGTGACCTATAAAGTGTATAGCTCAATAGATTTTTTTTTTTCTCAACAGCACTCATCATGTTATGGTTTATGGGGCCGCTGGAGCAAATCCCAGCTGGCTTACAAAACGAAATAAGATTTCTAAGCACAGTATTAAAGTGAACACAAAAAAAAGACCCCTACATACCTCTTATGAAAATGCTGGGTTTTTGTGGAGAAAAAAACAAGACGGTGATGAATTATTTCAAACCTTTTTTCCATCATTGTGACCTATAAACTGTAATAGGCTACCCAATTGTTTTTTTTTCAACTTTTCAAAAGGCTTCCCCTGACATATTATTATTTATTCATTTTTTATTTTAGCAGAAGTCTGCAAGTTTGTGCAAACATGAACCGCTGGCGAAAATGTGTGCTACGGTGCAATGAAACCAAGGTGCAACTATTTTGTCATGTTCTTTTCCACATTATTGGCAATGGAAATGGTTTTAAATCGAATAAAGTCTGACAAAAAACACTAATGGATAAGGCATAGAAAAAAAAGTTGTGTGTTTTCGGTAACACGACCGACCGAGAATTTCTACCTCGAAAAAAAACTTTACGGTCGGCATTTTTTTTCAAACCTTCTACATTTTTGTGTAATATTAATAATAATAATAGTACATTTCATTTATAAGCGCTTTTCAAAACACTCAAGGACACTTTACAATCAAAACAAGAACAATAAAGCCACAGACAAAATTATAAATCATAAAAGGAAAGATGAATTTAGAGCGTTTACATTGGTGCAAACTCTCGCGATATTCACGTTGCGTCGTTTGCCCTGTCGTCTGTCAACAACATTGAATCATGGCGGCGGCCACGATCTCCGACAACAGTTTAAACCGCGTTTTGTGTGTTGCAGTCGCATGCTCGCACCATAATATTAAGAAAATAGCATCCACTGCTGTATCGAAAAGATTCAACGAACTATTTGACGACCACCACGGGCCGTCTAGGATGCGGGACGCAGAGGTAACGAGATGGCTGTAACACCCAGCCGCTGGGTACCCAACTCTCTCGCCGCCGAGCGGGGGTTTCAATCAGCGGCGATTGCTCTCGGACTGCAAGGGAAGCTCAGCTTCCCCTAAAATGTCAAAGAATAAGTGATCAAATATATGAATGTAAATGTCATTGTGTGTACATGTCATTGACTAAATATGCGCTACAACGTGCTCAACTTTTGCTCCGAATCAGCTTCTTCTTACTGGTTACGACGCGACTCCCATCTCATTCATCCCACAGCTTTGCTGTGCTTTAAACGGTAGTGAGTTCAGGGTAGGTTGTCCCAATGCGTTGAACGGAGACGAGTCATTGGATACAAACTGGTTTTTGTCCCGCCCACGGAGTTCGGGATCTCTGGGACTGGATGGCAGTGGGAGGGTACCGGACACCAGGCTTTTCCGCATCAGATTGGATGATCTGTCTGAGCCTGTGTACCAGTTCGATTGACATTGAAATGAGCCAATCACCGAGCTTTTAGTGTAGACGTCCGTCGCGAGCAATTTTTCAACTCGCATTCTGTTCCGAGTTGAGCTGGAGACTTCTCCTAATCATTTTAGCAACACTCTTTGTTGTAAACAAACAACTAGCGACAAATTAATCTTTTATTTCTGGTGGGTTTTATTGTAGTTCCTATAGTTGTAGGACACTAATTAAGTACCGGGAAAAGACGCCTTGTTGGTATGACAGGGTCACAGATCATTTTCTTGAAAAGGAACGGAGCTAGAGTAGAATTCGCGTATAAATAAACGGACACATTTTATGATGTCGACCAAAATTGAGCTTCCCCTCTTTGACAGACGAGCATCCGGCACTGGTTTCAATGTCTCCTTGTTTTATGTTTTATGGTTATTTTGTTTACGTTTTTTGATGGGGGAGGGAGGGAGAAAAAATATTAAAAAAAAAAAAAAACTTTGTCCGACCTACCGACCCTATGCTGAAATTTCATGTTACCGGAAACACACTACTTATTTCTCTACGCCTAAGGGACAAGGGAGGGCAGAATCTGGCAAGAGAAACCAGAAAAATAAAATTGGTGAAAGGACAGCAGAAAAAAAGGAGACATTTCTCGCACACCTGTTCACTGGTGTTCCGTTGTGTTTCAACTCACTGGGATTTGATCGTCAATTCTGCATGAATACTCGTCTTCTTGTTTGTATGGATGTGTATGTGTGCTCTGAGTCAGGCTGGATGGGTATTGGCGCTTCCACGAAGATGTTCACGGCTGCACATACACGTGCACACACGCACACACAAACAACATAAACTACATGTGAGGATTTCCAAAGACTGATGTTCCGTGGCTTGCATTAAGGCTGATTTTAATGAGCTAAAGGCCAAACAAGCCTTCCCCTGACTATAGCGTGCGAGTGCAAAATTAATCAGACAGCTCTCCTGTCGTCTGCAACCCACTCTTCTACAACTCTGCATATAGGGCTTCATTAATGAGCAAGAGCCTTTGAATTGTTGGTTTTTTTTTTAATGTAAGAGCACCAAGTGCACATCAGTGGAGCTTCCCCTGCTTACTACACTTGAAAGTACACACAGTGGCACTGCACCAATTATTCCCCAATCCATGCGAATACATTTAATAAGATTTCAATGGGAGCTAACAACTTAAAAGCGAAAGGTGGCTCAAGATAACTGCGCTGTCACAATGATTACAAAAGCTTGACCTGATCACGGTTACATGAACGATGCCAATTTGGGGGTAAACAAAAGACAAATGGGTTGTGATAGACAAAGGCGACCCGACACAAATTTCATGCCAGCTGCTTTCAGCCACATGACCTATCGGTGGCGCCCACCATGTCAACAGCATGCCAGACGCGGATAAAAGGTGAGACGGTTAACCAAATAGCGAGCAGCGATTGCCCCAAATGGCTGCTTTCGTGGCTGTTTATATGCATGGGCACAAAGCCGATACGCTGACAGCGTGCTGAGAAAGATAACAGCTTTCTTTCGCTGTAACAATTTTAATGTTATGGAAGATTGTCACCATTAACTTGTCAGCATCATGCTGAAGAGTGGGCCCCTTGCAGTCTTGTGATAAATACAATTTTCATACAACTCCCGACTTCAATACTCTGTGATGCTTAAATAATATTTGGAGAGATGTCGATGGAATGGCTTGCAAGAATATGTTTGTTTCAAAAGCACAAATATTGAATGTTATGTGACACGGGCTCTGCCGTATTGTCCAGGGTGTACGCTCCCCTCTCACTCAAAGTGCAGCTGGAGTTGCTCCAGCTCACCTGCTAAAAAAAAATGGACGGATGGACGGATGGATGGATGGATGGATGGATGGACGGACAGACAGACTGGTTGGCTATTGGCTACCACGAATGAGAGAAACCAATCTGGTAGACAGAAGACTAACACGATGGATTCCTGATGAACAAAGCGAGAGTGTGTGCCAGCCTGCGATGCAGCAATCAAAAGTCCCGTGCCACGCTCAGCATGTTGCTTGTCCATTACCAGCATGGGCCGCAGCCACTCCAGACACTGTCAAAAGCCCTGATGTACAGCAGAACCGCAAGCCTACCTTCTGCCCGCATGGTGAAAGGAGAATCTGAGGGTCGCTTGGCTGAGAACTGGCCCCCAAGAGAGGTCATTAGAAAGCACAAACTGAAGAAGCCAATCCCGAGCACGAAAATCCTAAACGGGGAGAAGAAAAGGCAAACGAGTCAAGTCAAAGCTGAAGAAACACAATGTACACACGGAGTCCGCAATTTTAGTTCCCATTGAACATTATGCCGTTTTACACCGTACCAATCGACCCACGTACGTGAGCACTCTCGGCTCATTACTTTAATTTCATAGTGCTGAGTGAGCCAATTGACTTGGGGGAGAGTGCAAACTCAGGTTTCTAAGCTTGAAAAGAAGTGCTTTGTACCAATTACATCTTACACTGAAAACACGTTTGCACACTTGGAAACAACATTCTACCAATAAGGATGTGAATGGGGAGCCTCTTGCTTCTCTGCATCTCCCATTATCGTCAGTGGTCCGCGGTTCACATCGCCTTATAAATCCCCCAAATGTCACTCAGCCATCACTCAATCAAAATGCCAACATTGTCTGCCTTTACATATTTCTATTCAAGTCTGATCTAGTCTTGCCGTCATCCGTGGAGGTGGTAAAACTAGCTAGGCTATCGAGACAAAAGTAATTTGTAGAAGGTACACATATCCGTTTTCAAATGCCAGGAGGTAAAATGTCGTTAAAAAACACTTGCAGTGTTTGTACTTCCTTACCTCACACCATGTGCGTTTGTCAACTTTGTTTAAAAATACAAAAGCCTGCCATCACCAAAATGGAAACCAATTTCGTTGCGTAATTAATTAATTTGTTTCAATTTCAAGATATGATATTCAAACGTTAAACGACGCATTCACCCAAAAAGGAGACACACACGCAATGAGCTCATTAGCGTTTGCTTACCTGAATGGTTTGTAAGTGAGAAGACATCTCCTCGTCATCGTGGAAATATCGCCGCTCGTCATCGCGCACACGCGTGTCCATTCACCGAGCGGTGTGTGCCGGGCAGCACAGCATTACTCCAACGCATAACTTTCAAGCGGGCAAGTGGCAGCCAGCGACCGAGAGTGGCACCGAAAACACAACTTCCACGCTTCTCTGTGTCACTGGTCCACACCAACTTCTTCCTCCGATGAGTGCTGCGGCTCAGTGGCTCCTTGTGATGCTACCAGCCTCTCGCCACACACTGCGTGGATTGCGGATGTTCGCCCCGCATCCCTTGTAACTGCAGCTCCCGGACTCGACGACGGCGTGTTCTGTTCGGAGGGTATCAACAACACATGACTGACGCGAGAAGAAAAACAGTGTCCGAAGACGGCCGAGAGCGCCATCTAGCGAGTCACATTGAAAAATGAGGATAAAACATGGCGGATGCTGAGACAATCAAGTCGGCTGACGTGAAGGTGCGTTCGTCAACCCCATTGGGCCCAAAAGCAAGAAGGGGCGTGGATAACTCCCCACACAACACGGCGATGGATACGAAAGGATGTTATGAACATAAGTCACCCCAAAAGTTTTCAGAGTGCTTCGTGGGAAATGGACAAACTTGCTTCCACTTTTTTATGTCACAGATCCGCATTGTGACTTAGAATTTCATTGTGTTGTTTTTGTTTTGCGGCCCAATTGGGGGAAATTCCCGAATGCTGTGTCATTGTAGCGTCTTCGGGAGTTTCTGGTTGTGTCCTTGAAATACACTAATATCAGTCGTCTCTCTTGGGAGGGGGGGGGCTGAGCTTGCCTTCACACAGCAACAGTCAGTCAGGGGTCCTATTGAGGGAAATCGGGTTTGATTTACAAAACACTGTGAGCTGCAAAGCACAAAGAGGGGAACAGTATATGAATATCATGTACGCCTTCAACATTGCAACAGCAAAAACAACAAGAAAAATCATTTACATGTATAAATATACAAGGTCGAAAACTAGACTGCTAAATAACAATTATCAAGCAAAAAGTGATGCAAGCGAACACGGGTTCCTGGAAAAAAAAAAAGGGTGACAAAAATCATTTTGAAACAAATGTAAAGTGGAATAATTGTGTAGAATAATAAATGTAGAAAAATGTGGAAAAACAACCAGTAAAATTTCAAAATATCACTCCGGGCTCTATTGACTCCCTGTGGTAATGGGACTCTAAGCTGGTGCTTAATTCCCTTCTGCCTCGGGTCGGCTCTGAGCCAAGTACTCATGCCAGCGCTATTGCTCATCCATCAACCTTGCCCTGTGAATTCTGAAAGTGCCACTGTGCGTTCTTACTCATACAGCAGTCCATACAGTATAACAAACTAGGGGCGATAGTAGTTCATCTCTAGAAGGATTTAGGCTTTGGAATCACAGGGTCCCGCTATGGGCAAAAAAAAAAAAAAAAAAAAAAGGAAATTGGCATGGAGTTGTTGGAGAGATGCTAAACTGCCCCCAGCCTCCCATGGAAGTTGGCTGGATATCATGACAAACTCAAAATCAATGCAGAAAAAAACGATCTAAGATGACAGCATTTCACGACCCGGCATACAGCAAGATTTAGAACCTTGGATAGGGGCCTGCGTAGTATTTCAGAAAATATCAATCTCTCACGAAAAGACAGGAGCCTCCATGCCTGACTGGTCATTGGCAATTATCCTTCTGGATCCATTTAGGATTGCACTGGGAAGGTTTTCATGACTTAATAATGACACGAGAAGAGGGGTCACCATGCAAATGGCAAGAGAATGAAGCATTTATACAGTTCATTCATTCATTCATTCATCTTCCGAACCGCTTTATCCTCACTAGGGTCGCAGGGGGTGCTGGAGCCTATCCCAGCTGTCTTCGGGCAGTAGGCGGGGGACACCCCGAATCGGTCGCCAGCCAATCGCAGGGCACACAGAGACGAACAACCATGCACATCCACACTCACACCTAGGGACAATTTAGAGTGATCAATCAGCCTTCCATGCATGTTTTTGGAATGTGGGAGGAAACCGGAGTACCCGGAGAAAACCCACGCAGGCCCGGTGAGAACATGCAAACTCCACACAGGGAGGCCGGAGCTGGAATTGTGAAGTCGACGTGCTAACCACTGGACTACCGGGCCGCCCCCAGTTCATACATGTCAAAATGATTCTTTTTTTTTTATTGCACTTAATAATATTGGTCCAGACACATTGAGCTTGCCTGCATGCCAAAATGATTGGTCAGTGCTGGGCGAGCCCATAAGCAAACTTATTGAGAATGTATGTGTTCTTTTTTTTTTTTTGTATATTTTGCATCAAAAACATGCGTTATTAACATTCTCCCTCATCGTGTAATTGCATTACCTCATTGCATATAAAATAACCATTTTGGCCTCATTCATGCGAAAGGCTATGAGACCATCTCCAAGCATCTTGGTGTTACTATGACGACAGTTGCACATCTTGTTCCTGAATCGAAGATCCGCAGGATTGTCGCCAACCTTTCCGGATGTAGCCGCAGGAAGGAAATTGATGACAAATTGAAGAGATGGATAATACGGTTGGTAACAAAAGAGCCAAGAACAACCTCCAAAGAAATTCGAGGTGAACTTCAAGGTCAAGGTACATCAGTGTCATATTGCACCATCGTTGGGGTCAAAATGGACTTCGTGGAAGACTACCAAGGAGGGCACCACCTTAGAAACTAAATCATGATAAATGGGCAAGAATTTCCTGTGTACAAATGAGACCATAGTGGAAATGTTGGGAAGGCCGATAACGAAGCATACTGAGAACGGAACACTGCATCCAATGTGAAACACGGAAGAGGCTCCGCTCTGTTTTGTCATGCCATGCCTTGAATCGGTCCAGCGTACTCTGAAAACTCAATACTTTCAAGGTATTCGAGAGACAAACGTGGAAGGTAATTTGTTATTGCAACAGGATAATGACCCAAAAACACTCAGCGTAAAACCGCCCGCCAATGGCGAAGAGGAAAACATCGGACTATTTTGAAGTGGCCTGCTGTGAGATCTGATCTAACGTTAAATCTTATTGAACATCTGTGAAATGAGCTGAAAGGTGCCATCTGGAGAGAGAGAGAGAGAGAGAGAGAGAGAGCCTGCACAAATGGAGCAATTTGCTCATCAAGAGTGGGCCAAAACACCTGAAGAGAGGGGCAGAAGTCCCCACTAAAAGCGCATTTGATTGCAGTCATTGCCTCAAAACGTTGTGAAACAAAATCCTAAATTAGGGGGACAACAATTCTGTCCAGATTCAAATTATTGTTTTTTTTTTTCTTTCTTTCATTCAACAGAGGGCCACTAACAATTTTGTCCACGTGTTTATTTTATATAAATAGCAGTGCTCTCAAGAGTCTCGTTGACATGTTTGAACAGGGGGGAAAAATAGACTTTCACGACTCACAGGCCTCAACTGTCATTCCGGGACATGTTCTTTCACGTTCAAACACACACATCACACCACACCTGAAGTTACAAGAAGTCACGCTTGGTTCTCTCTGCGGTGAAGTGGATATAACACTGCAGAAAGTTTTCACCCGGATCACAAAAGTTACCTTCACAGTGTGTGCAAAAGGCCATCATGGTGAGTAAAAACCACTAAGAAACATGTCTGAAAATTGCATACTTTTTCCCCCCCCTGTACTTTTCATTTGACAAATGCTACAATTGTACAGATAAAAAGAAGCATTTGCGGCTGTGGAGTTGGGACGCGCGTTTTCAACTGGTTTTCCATCATGCGGTTCACCCTGGCAATTGCCACCACGGGTGAGTGCTGTCTGTGTGAAATGATTTCTCTCAAGCCCATCTGTAGATAGTAAAGTAAAGCACCACCGTATCAACTAATACAGGGGTTGTGTGTAAAACTGGTTCTTTTCCCCCTTTAATTTATGCTACTGGCACAATGGAGGAAGTGAAGTGTCATTTTAAAGTGTAGTGTAGTGTTAAAAAAATGGTCACATACAGAGATAGGTTGTGCATACGGCATGCAGGTGCAAAATTAGTTTTTTAAAAGTGTTATAAAAAAGTGTGAAATGTACTGCAATTGAAAGTTTTGTTTCGTTTTAGGATCTGATTTTAGCTAGAATACTGTAATAAAACTATTGACCTGCAGGTGGCAGTAGTGGGATATGTACGCCATAGTGAAGTTAACAACACTACGTGACAAGACGGGCCGAAAATACCTGAAGGTTCACGAGATAATCAAGAGATATGACACGTTATTTGGATGGGATGTGGACGGGATTGTCTGACCTTGCTTATATAATATTTATAGGGTAAAATCTCTTTGTTTTGTCGAGCTGCAACATTTGCTTTTCCAGCTCTCGCACTTCTCAGCACAAATCCCTTCATTTGGCCAGGGCAGGGTTAAGCGTGTCCAATTCACAATAAATCAAATTTTCTTCCATTTGTATTGTACTGGAAATTGCCGTTTTACCTCAAATTCAAGTTTTTGTCAAGTGCTATCCAGAAGTGGATTCATCGTCAATAGACCACATGATGATGTGATCCTAAAAATGTGTTGACAACCACAATTTATTCCAACCCTCGATGAGCATTTTATAGCTCCGTTACCAATTTTTGAAAAACAGCTTTAGATCTTGACGCATCAAATAGCACATTTGTGGCTGAAGTTACTGTACTACACTAACTGTCATATTTCTGAACACATTTTGAGATGAACTATCATGTGACTTTGATGATCTCTCTACCATATTCTCTGAGGGCAGATATTTATCTGAAGACGACCCCCAACAAGGTGGCCCGATGTGGGGACAACGTAACGCTGACATGTGATGCCAGCTCTTACAAGTTGTTGGACGTTAAATCATTTTCCTGGACCGGTCAAAACAAAACATTATGTGACACTATGGTCAACATGGACTCTGCCGTCGAGTGCCAGAAGGAAATGCACGGATCCCTCCATAAACTCACTCTGAGACTCTTCAACATAATGCCCATCCACCAAGGAAAGTACGTCTGCAAATTTCGCTCACAGGTCGGGGTAAACTACAACACCAGTTTTATCACCGTACAAGGTGAGTTTGCTCGTTTTTTTCATTTCTATTTGCCTTGTTTTGATTCTTTTCGTGGTTGTTCATCTCCCCAGACTGCCTTGGAAGTCAAAACTACTTGGTTAATGAGTCAGTGGCAAGCTGCTGGTTCCACGGAGTTTACAACCGGGGTGAAATCCACTGGTTCAAGGGAGGTGAGCGCTTAACTTCACTCAGCTCAAAAGAAGACTTTGACCAATATGGACGCTACAATATCCTAAGCTCAATAAAAGCGCAAGACAGCACAGGAAACCAAATTTACAACTGCTCATTATGGATTACGCAGCTGAAGAAATACGTCTCATTTCAAGAGGTGGTCATGGTCAAACATTCACGAAATTCATCCGGGAGCAAATTCAAACTACAGTGGCTCTGTTTGACGTTGCATGTCATATTGGTGACATTTATCCTGTCATGATACAAGCAAGTTTGAATCTACCACTGAGTTGTTTTATGGTCATATTTTTTTTTCAGAATGTGTGTTTTGTATATATACTGTAAATATATATTTTTTTGCAGAAGCCACCATTTGCTAATGCTAATTTCCGCTAAAGCCACAGGAAGCAGTTTGAGCACATATACTGTTTTTTATTTTTTTTTTATGTTACTATAGTTTGCAACAAATACACAAAAACAAAACACCGGCTTTGATTTTTGCACTGTCACCGTGTTTTTCACAGAAATGAAAATAAAAACTTGAAAAATATAGGAAAAGCTTCTCATATGAGATGCATCTTGATTTTGCAACACACGCGTGACAAACATATACTCTTCGTTTGATTTCATACATCGAAAGGTGTATTCTGAGTAGGACAGGTTGGTCAGCCTCCTGCATTCGCTCAAGAAATGTCCGTGCCTATAAAATGTGACCGCCTGCTTTCATCAGCAGTTGATGAACCCAGCAAGGGAGCATGTTCTCCGGTGGCCGGAGAAAGGTTAACCTGCCAAGAGCAGAATGCTGAACCTTTGTCGGAGGATAAACTGTCCCTTTCCCCCCTGACGCTGTTGTGGTGCCGGGCGACCAACATACGCAAGAGGACTTGGAAGCACGATGAAAGCACAGATGAGTGCGGCGCGAAGTGCAGAATGCGGTGAATGGAGTGAGGAGTCTCTGAGTTTTGAGCCCTTTTAACTCTAGTCTAGGGCGTTCAAACTGCTACGCCAACTAGTTTAAAGTGGCAACTCATAAACATGATGGAAAAAAAATCCCTGTGCAACATAAACATTAAATTCCTGCCTTCATCCCAAATACAAGGGGTCAAATGTTGCAAGTGAACCCTTGAACCCCATGAGCCATCAATGCTCAAAAGTATGTGTTATTTATGCATATATGTACGTTTGGAAAAAACAACCCAAATGCTGACGCAGCCCAGTTAATGCTATAAAGTAGGGACGGCACCACGGAGTAATGTAATTAGAGGAGATGCAAACATTATGCCAGCACGACCACACCTCTCATTAGCAGGACTGGATGTTCCCTCCCTGACAGCCTGCAAGAGAGAGAGTCGGTCTGAAAACAATTCTGGAAGCAACAAGCATGTGCCATCTCATTATGTGCGAAGACACAAGGGTACAGAGTGAAAGGCCGGATTAGGGAAAGAGCAGAACATATCAGTGTGCATGCACTTGGGGGATTTGCGAGCGGGACTTCATGTTGACAGACGTCCTATGTCGTTTTTAATAATAGGATCGGAGGATCGGAGGAATATTAAAGATGACAGTGATCCCTCGCTTATGGCGGGGGTTAAGGATACCGACGTAACTGAAAGATCTTTATTAGCAAAGGTCAGCGATGGCACACCACCGCATTACTGGAAAATAAATCTAGAATTCATGTACATCTGTAGAGAGATCACGTTGATTGCTTTGGAATCAAGTAAAATATACAAGGCTAAAATAAATGAACTTATTCAAATGCGCACAACTGAAAAGATCTCTTTTCACAAGAATTGCAACCGAATACCAATGAAATGTTGCTTTAGTCCAATATGTTAATTTGCTTCATTCGAAGCTTGGGGAGAAATTAGTGACAGCCCCATGGATAGATAGCAAGCGCATCAATTTCTGATATCACATGACCGCCACTGTGATGATTGGATTGGATGACAGGGGGAGGCAACCCTGGGTGTGAACATAAATACAGCGTGCGGATTGTCCGTCCGGCTTCACAGACTCCAGTTTTAGAAGTCCTCATCTTCCCGTCCTTAACGCACTTCAATAAATACAATTTACGCTGCGGGGATTAGAGGGCTTCTTTCACCAAGAGTTCAGTAACTCCGCCAGTATGTCTCGTGAAGAAAAAGAGAGGACAAATGTGCGACTAGTGTTTTTGGGAGCAGCGGGTGTGGGGAAGACAGCCCTCATCCAGCGCTTCTTAAAGGACACCTTTGAACCCAAGCACCGCCGCACGGTAGAGGAGCTCCACAGGAAGGAGTATGAGGTCGGGGGGGTCAAAGTCAACATCAACATCATGGACACCAGCGGCAGCTACTCTTTCCCTGCCATGAGAAGGCTCTCCATCCAGAACAGCGATGCCTTTGCACTGGTCTATGCAGTGAATGACCCGGCATCCCTGGAGGCGGTTAAGCGCCTGCGGGATGAGATTCTGGAGGTCAAGGAGGACAAGTACACGCCAATTGTGGTGATAGGAAACAAGATTGACCGTCACCACGAGCGTCAAGTGTCAAGCGAGGATGTCGTCTCGACAGTGGAGCTGGACTGGAACAACGCTTTCGTGGAGGCATCTGCCAAAGACAACATTAACGTGCTCCAGGTGTTCCGGGAGCTTTTACAGCAAGCCAACCTGCCCAGCTGGCTCAGTCCAACACTGTGCCACAGGAGGGAGACCTTTCCCAAGGAGAAGAACGAGATGTCTAAAACGAACAAGGCCGGCGGCTGCCTCCTCTCCTAATGAAGTGATGGCATAGAGGAGACCGATTTGAAAATTCACCAAAAAGGAAGTACTGTACTGCATAAAAATGAGTGGTGACTACATTGATCGGTGGCTGACTGGATGGAGCTCTCAAAGGACTCCTCATTGCAAGAATTGCCTCTAAATGATATCACAAAAGTGAATTTAAAGATGGACTAATCTGTCTTTCTATCTACCGCTGATCAATAAAGACAATCTGTAATTCATTATTTCCATTTCGTCACGTTATTTGAAAGTGAAGAATTGGCCCCAGGAAGAAGTCAAGCAGAAGCTTGTGTCTGTCGCCCTCTCATGGTCAACGTTTGTCATGCAGCAGTTTGAAAAAGTGGGCCAGAATACAACTTCCGTGGGTCATTTCTCGATAAAAGGAGAGATTCAAACAATTTGGCTTTATGTGGACATGATGTAACCATTTGGAAAGTTGCTTAGGTCTTTGTTCCTGTACTGAAAGAGCATGATATTAAAACACTACGTATTCTAATCAAATCGTCCATTTTAACGTAATTTCTCTTGCATTCACATAAACATCAGTCTTGGATAAAGAAGGCACTGGTATGGCAAATCGTTTCTCTTATTTAACAGACAATGACAAACATTCATGTGGGAAGCGGACACAGAAAAACGTGGAGACATCATTCAATTACAGCAACTTCCTGCTTGCGAATCAGCACATGCCTTTACAGAATCGTTGATGAGAAAAAAATGCATTGAAAGCTACACAATAAATAGCAAAAAGCAAGCACCCCAACATCAACAACATTGAAAGAGTAGTTTGCATTGGCTCATAAAGTATATGTCCCTGAGCGGAGAGCTATGTTAAGATAGAGAGTTAGCATAATTTCTAATGATCAAAAGGTGCACGTGTTCAAAACATACATAGGTCAATGGGAAACATGTCAATTTACGTGTACACTAAGACGGTAGTTACATATTTGCACAATGTTGCCATTTTACCTCTTTCTTTCTGAATACCATAAATCTTGTCATATTCTAATCCAGGCACCCAGTGGTTGTCTGTTTTCATTTTGGTGGAGTCTAAAAATCATGTGAATTTTGGTCCGAGGCTCACAAAATGGCAATGGAAATGTACAAGTTAAATTTTTGCCTCTTAATATGGTAGCATAAATACGTTTTTGTTGTTGTTGTTTTTGCTTGTTTAAGACTATACACAGACAGGGTGCCTGCCAACAGTCATACCATATTGCTAGCTAGCATGTTTGAGAGTGGAATTCACAGATCAGCATTGCCTTTTGGCATTTATTCAAAATGAGTTTTGACAAGATTATGGAGCCAAAAGTGTTTCAATTTAATTATTGAGCTAAGGACCAACACTTAAAACGCTGACTAAAAAAAGGCATTACATGAGCACAAACAGCACACACTGGTGAAAATACTTTGTGGAAAATAAAGCTAAGCTAAATGGCTAAATGACCAGAGCAGCAGACATGACGCGGTAGTACCACAGACCAACAACGTAAATGAAGACTGTTCAACACCGTGTCGCTGCTAAGTAGTAATAGTAATGTGAACTATGTTATCACAGTTGTTTTTAAGTACATGAATTGAATTTGTTAGTCGAACAACAACAAACACAGGATGGTATCCATCCATCTTCAACGTCGCTTATCCAGAACAGGGTCGCGGGAGTCGATCCCAGCTGACTAGAGATGAATAACTAACTATTCACACCGCCACCGAGTGGGAACCAATCCGTACCACTGCACTATCAGCGACTCACAAGTTATATGAATACCAACAAATTCATCTAATGGGGTAGGAGGGATTTTTCTCTGCAATAGTTCAATGATGTTTGCTGTGTTAACAGCACAGTTCCTTCTAGTTACTCAACATAACCCATGTGACAATAAAAGTATAATATGGTGCAAAAAAAAAAAAAGAAACCTTGGTCGCAATGAGGTGTTGGGGTGGCTGAAAACCACATACCCCGTCATAAATGCAAGCTGATCAAAGTGCAACGCAGCTCGGACCAGAAAGGCCAGCAAGAGAGTTGCAGACTCATTACAGCAAGGAGACGTGTTTTGCTACTTCACCTTACTAGTTTTGTTCGTTTGTTTTTCAAGCAACGACAAATCATCTTGGGTTATGGAAATAATAATTCCAGAAAGACGGGATGTGTTTTGCTACTTCACCTTACTAGTTTTGTTCGTTTGTTTTTCAAGCAACGACAAATCATCTTGGGTTATGGAAATAATAATTCCAGAAAGACGGGACTTCAAAATGCACTGTATACTTAATCTTAATTTCAGCATGATTAAAATTAAAATTATCCCGTAAATTTTTTTTCCAACTATATTGCATTTGATGGAGATTTTTTTCAAAGTTAAAGTACAGGGAAAAACGTTTGACTTAGATATGTGATGCATATCTTTTATTTATTTTTAATCATCACAGTAGTGTCGTTGAAGGAGCAGGAAAGCCCAAAGAAGCGCATCTCCCTTCAGTCACCCCCAGAGCCACCTCTCTGGTTTACCCTCTAGTCGTCCACAGCAATGTTGCGAAACAAGTAAGCCATGGACTCTCCATTGTGGATACGGCGGATGGCCTCAGCCAGGATCATACTGACATCCACCGTCTTGATTTTTGGACACTGGAGCTTCTGCACTTCATGCGGGACTGTATTGGTCACCACCACCTCAAAATACATCAAATAAAAATCCTTACTTCCAATGAAATGCTAACACAAACCTAAATTTGCAAGTTCTACTAGGTTGACAGTCGACTCTGTTGCCTACTGATCAGGAAAACGGTACATTAAAAAAATCAATATTAAAAAATACGAAGCACTAATTTCAGCTATGGAAACTCATACATTACGTGCATGGATTCATTACACATAGTAGAAAATATTTCGAGCCTTTATTTCTTGACGGTTGATGATTATGGCCTACAGTTAATGGAAACGCAAAACTGAGTGCCTCAGAAAACCTCAACTTAAAGGAAACATTGGAAAGTTAATGAACAATTCACTTGTCCTCACCTCATCAATGGCCGACTCCTCGATGAGACGCGGAGCATCGGCAGAGAGTAATCCATGTGTGGCCATGATATAAATTTTGTACGCGCCTCTCTCTTTCAAGATCTCAGCGGCTGCAACAAAGTCTCCGACATCGTCTATGATGTCATCCTGGGAATCAAGCACAGCGGTTAACGATTAGTTAACCCACCACACCCAAAAAAAAATAAAAACTCTGTTTTGTGTTTGTGAAGATGGTTGGATACCACCCCAACTATTTGGTGTGGAGTGTTTCTGGCAATGTGTGGCACAAACATTGAGTGGACTCTCAAGTACATTATCTTGTACATACGTGAACACAAAAATCTAATAAAAAATGTAGGCGGACAGTTGAATGTAACCCATGGTGGGATACAATCAACAATATAAGGGGGGGGTACACTTTTGCAACCTCTTACCACGATGATGGCAATTCTTCCCCCCACATCCCCAACGACTGTTATGGGAGGCTTCTCCTTGGCCATCATTACTGGAAAGAGAAATGAGTTTGCGTTAGCGGCATTGCCGACTCCGCAGCCCGCCTGATCACAAATCATTCTCAGTAGATTGGGTAAAATGGGTCGAGAAAATGGTTTGGGGTTTTTTTGGTTTTGTTTTTTTTTTGTAGGAAAAGTAGTCAGCCAAATTCCTTCCTTGCAGTAAATGTTGAAGTTGAAAACAGAAAGCTGTCTGGACTTGAAATTGGCAAGAGAATGTTACTTCTCAGAATTCTTCCCCCCATTCTACCCCACCTATAAGAGGTTTTGATTTGAAATGCCAGAATGTGCAGCACATGCGCCATGCAAAGAAAGCTTTTCTGCCCAGGATACCCAATCAGAAGGCAGCGCGTCAACCGCCCGTGGGGCAGGCAGACGCCAGCAGTGTGCATAGGAACAAGTTAATATGCACCAGAGAAACCAGAGTTGACAGTGGACAACAGAGGATGGCAACCACCGCTGAGGGTTTCTTCAATCACGGTTGCCAATCTTTCGGATCAATCGCCAGTCCAACGTCACTGCTTCCAGCAAATATTTGCATACATGCGCCACACAATAACCACAATGCCTCGCCTGCCAAGCACAGATGATCTGAGCTGGTTTTTCACATTTGATGTGCAAAAAAAAAAGGAATCAAATCTAGACAATATGCATTTGCTTAACTTTCAAATTCGGCTTGAACAAATCGTACTAAACATCGCCAACAAAACACCCCAAAATGGGCATTCAATTTAGCCCGGCTTGTCTTTCGCGTCTGCTTTTGCCAAGCGTTGCAACTTCATGGCGCAATATGGCGGAAGCAAGGCCGGCGTTGCGTTGGGAGTGATTACAACAGAGCCAATTGCCTTGGGTGGTTGAAACTCGGCTGCATTGTGAGAATTGCTGACCATGTAAATGCTTGAGTTAATTCAAAGGGTTGAAGGAGACAATCAGCCAACCAAGCAAATTCTAAGAGGAAAAGTCTCAGGGAGAAGAGAGAGGAGGCGCATGCCTTGTGCGGCACGACTGAATGCCGTGAGGCGGACAGCATCAGTCAGTCAACGTCAACGCTTTGAAGTCAAACCAATGATAGCCACGCTTGCGCTCGACGCACTTTTGTCAAGTTCTACACGACTCGCCGAGGCGCTTTGAAACATGAGAAGAGGCCGATCTACTTGAAAGTGTAAAGCTGCACTTTTGTCAACAAATGGAAAAAAAACACAAAAACAAATGAAAAGGTTGATGACGAACCGGGTAAAAAAAAAAAAACTGAGTTTGGGGATATGAAGTGAATGCTTAAATGCCTCGAGCGAAATCGTTCGTCACGTTTCCTCTTCCCCCAGGTAAATAATTTTCCGTTAGGAAAGCATGCTTCATTGGTCTCGTCACATGCGGTCGAGAAGTGCGACAAATGTTAATCGGGTTTTAACAAAGGAGCGGGTTGAACAAAGATGCAACATGTGCTGATTGGCAAGATGAGTCCAGGGATTGAAGTGAAGAATAAAAGATGCTTGACGTGGTTCTGGTTTGATTTTTTTTTTAGAGGGGGCGGGGAATAAAATCAGAACACTACAAAACAAAGGAGGTTTGGGCCATCTTGTAGAACTAACTGTCTGGAATCTGAGGCGCGGTGCAATCATTTTGAACAAGCACAATTGTGCCAGACACTGTCAAGGCAAGGAGCGTTTCTTTTCCCGCTTGTCGTAAACTCTGAACGTCTTTGCACCGGTTGCCCTTCGTCAATCCAGACTATTTTCCCAGGATGCGTCACAAACCCTTTTGCCAGCACATGCACGAACAACTGAGGAACCGTTTGAAGAGGAACCATTTGGTAGTTAGATGGAGGTTAGGGTTTTACGCTCGTACTTGGAAGCTCTATGCCAGGGAACGGAGCTTGTTGTTTGCCTGCTATCGCCAACAAATAAACACCACGTTAAACACAAATGCACACACAGAGTACACAAACACATGATGCCGAGACTTGGAAAATCCTCTTGCGGCTCATTCCCTCACTGCTTTGGATCTGTCGCGTCGATAGATAAGATATCGACGTGTAGATATGGATGGAATTTGACAAAGACTGCTCCGGGGGAGGATTTTTAAAGTCAAGGTTAAGAATAAAAACATAGGTTAAAAAAAACCAAAGCTATTTCCGCTCAATAAAAGGTTGTTGTGGCTGTGAGCTTTTTTTTGGGAGTCATTTGCCAATGACACAACTGTTCGAATTTATTTTGGAAAGACTCGGTTGTGCAGCTGATCCTTACCGATATAAATGAATATGCTGGGAAATCATAAACTATGAATAAAAAGATGAAAACCCACAGATGTCAATTCATAGTCCATGCAACGAAAGATACAAATCAAACTTGTCTCACATGCAGTAAAAGCGTATTGGGATCGACTTCGATGCCCGAAAGCTCGGACGCCGGTATCAAATTGTTCGCAATGCATAATTCATGGGACGTGGTTAAATTGAGCACTCGTGTCCTGTGCAAAATCAATCGTTTCCTGCGTTTATATAATTAGTTGACAACTGCAAACAGTTCAAAGGGGGCAACAACTCACTCAATGTAGGTTGTTTTGGAGGTAGGTGAAGGTTGCGATGTGATAAGCAACGGAATATTGAGCAAATGAAAACATGCCATCACACGCGTCCTATTTCTTCACGTACGACTGGGGGCACAACAGCCTAAAACCTCTTGTTCGCTTGCTTCAAGTGTGGCAAATGAACAAAAGGCTGGGAGGAATGTCAGTCAGTATTATCGGAGTTCCAGTCGGAAAAATAAAATAAAATGTGCCGCTTTTGGGTTCATCGTACCTACAAAGTCACAGCAGAAAATCACACCAGAAAACACAATTGAAGTCATCAATTAAAAAAACAAACAAAAAAAACGTCTCGCTTACAAGGCAGCTCCAATCCTGTGTGTCCTGTGGTGTTGCGCACACATGGCGGCGAATGCCTTCCGTCGGCCATGTCCGACTCGGAACACTGAGCCTCGCCGTGAATCACAGCCAGACCCAAGCGCAAGCGTTCCGCATAGGACTGAGCTCTACGAGAATCAATGACAAAACATTGCACCCTCCACATAATACGTTGCGTGTCTTCATCGGTAGACGGGCAGACCGTTTGAACGACTACATCAGAATGAGCCTTATTCACCATTCCAAAATTGATCAGAATCCACTGACCAGATACGTATTTTAGTGTTTCATCAGGAGCAAGGCTGTACTATGTTGGTTGTCCCAAAAATCACTACAGACGCACGCACAACTTTTAAGAGACAAGCGAGCAGCTAGCAAGATGCAGAAAATGGCTGACATTTTCTAGATGTGCTCTGCATTTGTACACTTGACTATTATAGCACCGAAAAATAAATTTGAATAAAATTAACATTTTATTTATCATCATTTAATATTTATTGTCAGCAATCAGCAATTTCCTCAGATGCCAATACCAAGGCTAAGTATATTTTGTGACACAACATCATTGATCACAGGAAGGTAACATCTATGCGAGTGTTTTTTCCATGCCTTTACCTCTTGGCCGCTGCTGGGGATTTGGCCACGATGATGGCATTCCTGTAATCCGGAATCTATAGGCAAATGACAAAGAAAAAAAAACCTCATCACAGATTTAAAGAGGTGCAGTATTCAAGTGCCAACAAGTTTGCTTGTGTGGAATTATCACCTCCTCTTGGATATACTGGATCAAGAATGGGGAGGCCCGCAAATTGTCCACCGGAAAAGAAAAGAAACCCTGGATCTCTTTCTGATGCAAGTCCATGGTGATGATGTGTGTTAGCCCTTCATAGGAGAAGACACGTCAATGAGATTTTTTTTAATGCAAACAGGAAATAAGGGTATGTATATATGAATAAGATAACAGAGAAGCTCTTTACCTGCTTTTGCCAACATGGAAGCTAACAGCTTACATACTATGGAGCCCCTTTTCCTCATCTTGCACTGTTTGCTGTAGGGGAAGTACGGAATAACCCCAATAATGTTCTTTGCACAAGAGGTCTTGAGGGCGTAGGCCATAACCAGCAGCTCCATGATTGCCGTGTTGACATCTCTGCTTGGAGTAAAGTGACAAGGTGACAAATCACTGGAACTACAACCACAAATAGAACATGAATTATTAGTGTGCAGATGTCTGGAGCCTCTCCACTCACCTTGGTATGGTCTGAATGATGAAGATGGTTTGCCCACGAACAGATTCTTTTACATCCACTCTTGTCTCTGCATAAAGACATAGTACTTCAGTCCCTTCGCATTCACATACACTGACTTAGCATTTCAATAGTTTCTCTTACCACTATTAGACTCTTGAAAGACAACAGACTTTCCCAATTCAACTCCAAGTCGCCTGAAGAGCAAAAGCACAACATTTAAAATAATCTCCCGTTTGTGTTGCACACGCGGACAAGCAGTCTTTCAAAATGTCAGAAGAATTTCATGGCCTAATTGGCCATCAGTGCAAGCATTCTACAACGTATGTAGCGTTGTGAATAACACGTCAAAAGACAAGTTTAACAGGTTAACATAAGATGGAAACAAATGCGTTATTTGGAAAGTTCTGTTTGGCATGCAAGATCTAGTAATGAGCTGATGATCTGTGACAATATTCTTACTCTGTTATCTTCTTCGCCAGCTCTGTGCATGCGACGGAGGAATTTGCCGAGAACACGCGATAGCCACTTTTTGCGACGTTCATTGTGTTGTTGCTGATGTTATTTGGTCCACGACCGAAGCTCCACACTGGATTTTGGGTGAAAACACAGCGTTTTTGGGGCGCGCAGTTTCGTTCTCGTGACGTTGACGTTAGCTGCCGCGCTAGCCGCTCGCCGTTCACTTAAACCGCGCCAATCGAAACTACAACTTTCAATTTGTTTTTCTCGTCAGAAAAGTGTAGCACGGTAACATTATGCGCCACTTGCAATTTTCGAGAACGTGTTGCGGTGGTGATCAAACGACTGCGTGATACCTGACTAGTTCAGGTACCGTACCGCTGGTCCAAGCATCAGCATATATTTGTTAATACGGAAGCTTCTTTTGGACAAACAATGCGAATCGCGTCGCTCCTGCTGCAGAATGTGTGTTTGTGTGTCACCGTTTGGCTCCAAGAAAACGCTTTGGTGAGAGCAGCCGGTTCAGTTCCTTTGGGTGTTCTTTCTCGAAGTTGTAATCTTCTAATTTATCTTTATTGGCAGTCATTTGAGCACGTTTGCCAGATAATGAAAAACGCAAGGATTCTTAACACCAAATACAACCTCATTAATTTAGGCTCTCCAAGTGCCATTACACTGGTCAAAATTATTACAGTGATGTGGGAGACATAAGTATTCGTCAAAAATTAGCTTTAAAAACAATGTAGACCAGTGATTTATTACTGGGTTGTGTAAGCGCTGGACCGGGGATAGTGGGGTACTTTAGCCCTGTCAGAAATCTTTATAGCCCCAGTTAAGCCCTCCAGCTTTTTATTTGATAGGCAAACACATATTCATAAATAATTTTCTCAGCCGCCCTATTTATCAGTCTAGTGAGAGAAAAACATCCTGGTGCCGTCCCCGACTGCCACTTTTCATGTGTAAACTATTTAAATTACTTCTGTTGCCTTTGGATGTTAAATATTAAATTCTCAATTGAAGTCGACCTAATATGAATTTGTGAGCTTGATGTCTATCAATCATCTGAAACCTGATGACTCCTACAAGCTACGTTGAGGTACAGCACAATAAATTGGTGATATTCACAAAGAATGCTGGTTTGACGTGCAAACAATGACAACACAGGATGGCAGTGGCAAGTGCATACAACATTGTGTTGCTGCCTTTTCTTTTTTTCCAACCAGTTTGATCATTAATGATACGCCTGTCAACGTTTAACCTGCGTCTGTACATTTTTCACACCTTCTGCATACACATTGTAGCTCACCAGTACCAGCTGTGACTAGTGATTTTTTTTCCCTCAACAGGTGGCCCTGGACTAATTCTTGAGTGATTGGTGTTCCTTGCCCGACCAGCATTGAAATCGCAGCCCGTTCTCAGCTGTGGCAACAAAACCAAGATGTACTATTTCCTTGGAGAACATTTGTCACAGGCTCACAGCAAGGGTGAATAGTATACATTTCAAAGAGTGCATCCTGTGTGTGTGTATATGTGTGTGTGCGTGCGGGGGGAAGGGTGTTTTGGGGTTTGGGACCATCCTGTGACGCAGTCTTGCGACAAAGAACAAATCAAAATGAATGAGAATCTGTCCTATTTCTGATTGACGTCATTCTGTTTAATTTACACCCATTGGTGTGCTTTTGCATTTATGTTGGTCTGGCTTTGTGTGTGGAATTGAAAATGATTCGAGGTTAATCTCTTGAACAGTTAAGAGTGGGAATAGTGGAATTGTGTGTCTTTATTTTTATTTGTTATTTTTTTAGGTCTTAATCTCACATTGTATCCCTGACCGCGGATTATTTTTTTCAAACTTCTATCTCATCATGTTTTCATCAAACAGCACTTATAAAAGGTGAGATGGAAAGGGGAGCAGGAGGAGAGGGAGTGTGTGTGTGTGAAAGAGAGTACAGAAGCTCCTCCTCATTCGCTGCGTGTGTTTCTTGTGTTTTTTCCAGCCTGTTCTTCACTCACACTATCGCTCAGCAGAGATTCAGGTCTGGGGAGCAACGAGTCTCATTGGGCAAAGACGGAAAGGGAAGCAGCTTTCTCCCCTTCTTGCCCATCACCGGGAAAGAGCCAAGACGAGAAAAAAGGTCGGATTTGACTTTTTGTTATTCATTTTGGAGGTGGGGGGGGAAGATCGTTGCCCTGCCTTCGGCATGTGTTAAGCACTGATCAGCTGTGTTCCTAGATGGAGAGGATGCAGGGAGAGGGAGAGGTGGACCACCTGGAGAGACCAAGCCCGCTGACTGACAAGGATAAGGTGAACATCCAGGACTCCTGGGCAAAAGTCTACCAGAACTGCGATGATGTTGGAGTAGCCATACTTATCAGGTATTTAGTTTTACTCTCTTGTTGACAGCAATATTTTCGCTGATTGTTTCTTATTTGATTCTCAAGACACCACAGAAAGCAGAGACGGACATGTTTTTTTCTCTTTACTGCACATACGTTTCATTCTCTACACCTCCGCATCATCAGTTAGTTCCGTAATAATCAGATCTGTTTGTCTGGAACGTCAAGCCATACTGATGCTTATCTGTTGCGGAATATATATATAAATATATGTATATGTGGCACGTGTCCAGAGGTGATCTTTTCGGACCTTTTCTATGACGTGTAAAGGAGCATAGCCAGTCATGATTTTTTATACAATCGTCTCACTTTCCTCCTTGTCCATAATCCCATTCATCAAAGTGTAGAGGCAAACAGGATCAACAAGAATCCGTCAATCAGACACCCTTGGCTCTCAAAGGGCTCCCTCCCTTGATGCGGTTCATGTTTTCAATGCCAGGCATCCCACGGTGGCTCGAATATATCACAAGCAATCAGACCTTCAAGACAGCTTTTTTGGGGGGGAGGCTGACTTGAGACTGTTTTTCTTTTTGCATACAGCATTTTTGAATTTTGTTAAGCCGTCATGTAAACATCCATTTCATCCAAGTGTGGCGGATCACTCAGTCTGCTATGGTTTATTCTTGAACGCTTCACAGCTGTGGTTGTTGTCTCTTCATTGAGTAAACAGAAAGAGCGAGGAACCGCAGGTTTATCAACATTTTTTTTGGGGGGGGGGTCATAATTCATCGTATGGCCCTCCATTTCTTTATATATGCCTATGAGCTGAATGTTTAAAGGGACCTCAGATGGAATGCACAGCATATAACTCTTCCAAGTCATCTATATATTGCTTACAGATGACGCGTATCGGGGTTGAAAGAGTGAACTTTCGGGAAAAAAAAAACACTCACTCAAACCTTTATTAAGAATGCCAGTACCAACGTACAATTTCTAGGCCTAGGGGAATCCCATTGAAGAGTTGCCTAAAAAAAATAAAATAAAATAAACTACTTGTAGGAAGTCAATCAATCTTATTATGTGTGCTATTGCCGTCTATTTGGCAGTGGTGTACAACTGCTCCGCATTTCTATTTTGTTTACTGCATTAAGAAGGACAAAACTGGGAAAGAAATTCTCTCATAATGATTTTAAACCTTAAAATAAATGCTTGCCCAAAAGTGTCATCTAAAATAGTATTTTACATCTCTATTAGGACCGGATTTTGTATGGGGTGTCCGATGTAGCCCGTGGGTCAAACCCAGATGCTGTCCAGCTTTGATTTCAAGTATGTTTTTCCACATGGACCGCACATTCCTTCCCGCGACCCGGAATTTGAAGAATGAATCTTAATCGATGAGCGCGGCCATTGTAAATTTCCTGCTCGGTGCCGAGAGTCCTTTCCATCAAAGTTCAGAGTAAACTTTTAAGCTTTTAAACTGCCCGTGCCCTCTTACGGGTTGCGGATCTTATCTGACTTTGACACAGCCTGTGAAATTAAAAACTTTCTCCGGGTTCAGAACCTGGGTTCATCTTGAAGAATAGATAACGAAGGATTAAGGCTCCAATGGTCGTTTAATATACTAATGAGGCTATTTATATGCAACCACAGGTGGTGCAATTCCATGCGCGAAAGATTAAACATCGTGGTCCCTCATTAGCTTGTAAGAATCCAATTGGAATACTTACAGAGGCCCTCCATCTACATAGAGCTGAACATCCATCCTCCATCCTATTTTCAGGAATTTCAGTTCACAAATGCAATATCTTAAAAGGCAGCTCTCTGTTTAAAAGTTAATTAGCAGTTGTTTGGTGAAAGAAAAGGAAACAGAACATCAGGATTACATTGCCAGATGCTCTGGGCCTCTCGCTTAACCATGGGAGGGGGGTGAGTTTTTAAAGCCCCCCCCATGTGCCTCAGGGAATAGTCATGGTTAAAAAAAAAAGCACTTGTTATTTTGTCAAAATTCTGTCAAAATTTAAGGAACGTGTAGAACATTTTTGGTATTTGTGTGACGTATGGTTTAATGAAGCAGAAATATGAATTTTAAAAATCACATAATGACATATGACAACTTTATTTCACACATAAAGGTGTGTTGTATTTTGAATAATAGTGAATAGCTAAAATCCCAACTATCTATTTTCTATCCTGCTTGTCAAGAAGGCGACCTAGAGCCTATCCCAGTTGACTTTGGACGGGAGGCAGGGTGCAGCCAGACTCAGGTTATCACATATGGGCAATTTTGAAATCTCCGAAAACCTAACACACATGTTATGGATTGTAGAAGAAAGCCAGAGTACCCGGAGAAAACCTATGCAATTACGCGGGACATAAGCAAATTCCACAGAGGAAGGCCGGAGATGAAATCCCAGCTCTGCACCATAGAAATGTGATGCAGATGTGCTAATGACTCACCCACGAGTCATGTACTTATTACATATGTACATGTATGTGCAGTACTATTTTCATCAGCTACTATTACGTTCATACAGTGGGACGTATTCAGTATTCACATTCCAAAGCCAAAACTTGGTTGAGAAATCAAACCCCTTTCATCCGCAATCAAATTCAGTTTCTTTTTTTTTTTCGACACTGTGATATTTTTTAAAAATGTAAATACATTTTTAAAAATTTGAAAACCCGCTTTCTGGCCAACATTTGAACAATAAATATGGAGACACAACTTTCTCTCTCATCTTCCGCCCAGGCTGTTTGTTAGCTACCCCTCATCCAAGCAATACTTCAGCAAGTTTAAGAACATGACGGAACCGGAGGAACTGGAAAAGAGCGCCCAGCTGAGGAACCACGCCCGCAGGGTCATGAGCAGTATCAATACACTGGTGGAGAACCTGGAGAACCCGGACAAGCTGGCCTCAGTGCTGAAGCTACTTGGCAAAGCGCATGCGCTTCGACACAAAGTGGAGCCTGTGTACTTCAAGGTAATGTTGGTGGAGATAAGGAACATAAAGAGACATTAATTTAAAAAAACACAAGTAGACCTACTTAAGAGTCATCGGTGCAAATTAGCCTTCAGAATACATTTGTCATTGTGACAATCCGGTAAGATGAATTTCAATTACACTATCGGTGGGAGCGTACAGAATATTTGCTTGTTGTCATTGCATGTGGCCTTTTTGATAGCGTAACCCCACCCCAAAAAAATCACTAAAAGCCAAAGAATAGCAAACTGAAAAACAAAGCCAATGCAAAGGCCCATAAAGCCAAAATCTCGCAAGATTTGCCAATGTCTAGCACGACTTTAAATCCGAATTTTTTGGTGCACCTCTTGAGGCTGATTGGCCCATAAAAATTGCATTGAACTCCGCGCATTCTTTGGTTTTGTAGGTTCTATGGATGGAAATATTTTCTTTGGTGTAGCAGACAGCACCTGAAATATCCTGTACCAGAAAAGAATGGATTTGAAGAGTATGCACAATCTCTACATTTTGTGTCTTATATGCCCCATTTGTGTACCTGTCAGTTCCTCAGTGGCGTTATCCTGGAAGTTTTGGCGGAAGAGTACTCAGACGTGATGACAGCAGAGGTGGCGGGAGCCTGGACTAAACTCTTGGCTACAATCTACACCAATATCACAACCACCTACAAGGAAGTGGGTTGGGCGACGCTCTCCAGCTCAACCGGGTGAAGGTTGAAGCGGGTTTATCGAACGGTGCGCATCTCTAGACCTCTGACCGTGTGTCCTCACGGGTGACCGTCTTAGCTTTGAAATGATGTATCTTCACAGAACCTGTATCTCAGAAATACCGTGTCATTTTGTATATGGGCAGCTATGGAATATAGTACATAGGATACACTGCATAGAGCGTGCACGTGAGCTAAACCGATACGAAGCAATTCTGTTATCTTTCGCTGCTATGCTGTAGCTGTGTTCATGAGTCTGGATTAGACTTAGAAGTCGTCAAAGAAACTGGAATCTCAATTTTTGGGAGTCAACCCAGGTAGAGAGCGGAAGTTCGGAAAGTCTAACAAAGGACAAGAGGACACATTTGACACATGGAATGTGCCTTGTAATGAATGTGTATAGTACAAACCTGAAAACGGCCATGTAAATTTCCCACAATGCTTCGCTCAAGTCTGTCTTCCCTATTGGACACCGTGCGAGTTACCGCGAATGACATTTTTACATTTTTAACAGTAACGACAGTAGATTTTCTCATCATGACGCACCTTTGGATCCATATACCGATGTTTTGAAATAAAAATATGTAAAGGCCTTGTGACTCGATGATATGCGATACTGGTGTGCGGCTTTTGTTACTGCATTTGTTCATGCATATTTTTGTAATGTGAGAGGAGAAAATCCAACACACGTTGACTCTGAATAATAAACACATCCATCGCCAGAATCCGGAGCTGAGATTCAAAGCCCGCAGCGCAGAAATGTGAGGCATACATGCTAACCGGTCAGCTGACATTCTGATAACGACTCTCATGATGGTTGTTTTTGGAACGGAGCCCCACAGCAGGCTCTGTTTGCCTGCTCGTCATGCCAGCCAGATCTCACCCCTCCTTGATCCCAGCTAATCCTCTGAGCTAATCTTGACGATCGAGAGTCACAGCCAAGAGGAAGACAGGAATAGTCTGATTGTTACACTACAAACGTTTGCCTTTTCATTTCGAGGCTTTCAATGGGAGCGGAGGTCTCGCCGCTCTAATCACAAGGAGATCCTTGGGAAAGGATCATGTGCACCACAATGATGGTCCTCACCAGCATCGGTCTCATCCTGCGGCATAGATTCTCCAGTAAAATCAACCCGTAAGTAGGAGTCAATCGTCGAAAATCTTCTCTTTGGGCCAAAATATTGAGATTTTGAGGTGTCACTTCCTTATGATACAGTCGAGTTACAAAAAAAGGCAAATCTTGATATCATGTCTCTGTCATTGTTTTTTGTGGAGGCGCCAAACTCATCTTTTCATCCCATCCCTCCTACAAGATTTATTTTGGTCGTCAGAAATCGTGTATGTCAGGGAGAGACAACCTTTGCTAATGTACCCCATGTGGCTAATTATCGGGTTCCAATGTTTACAAACAGCATACCTTTTCCAGGACAGGGGGATCAAGGGGAGAAAAGCATTGCTCTTGCAAGTACCTCACAGAGACCTTAGCGTGACCACACGGGTGGGTTTAGACCTGTTTTCAGAGTTTGCTCATGTGATGTTGGCAAACTGAGCCATGATTGGTCATTACCTGACCCTTGAGCAACTGTGATGTTATTTTCAGTCGACAGCAAGTGGCAAAATGGCCGCCCCAAGGAGATGGATAAAAATGGGTTGATTTCTCTGCTTCATTCATATTCCACGAACGCCATATTAATCAGAATACTGTGTTTAGACTAGTGGAGCTGCATAGAACATATTATTGCGAAGAAATTGTTGGAGTTGACTTCCCCTTTAATGTTGCATATAATTATTCTTACCATCGGATGCAGGCAGAAGGAGGAAGAGGTGCCATATGTGAAGAGTGACGAAGCTGCAGACAATCATAAATGACGGTGAGTATCACTCACGGGGTAAGGAATGATAAAGAATCCATCAAGCGAACAAAGGAAATGTTTCATGTGTACAGAAACCGTGATATAATTTTTTCATCGACATCATGATATTAATCAATGATCCAAAACAAAGGATTGGAATTGGTAAAATAAGCCGGAACAGATCCTATTGTCGATGCGTGCGTGCATGAGTGTTTGTGAGACTGGAGGTGAGGGTGTGGGTAGGGGAAGGGGTTCACAAGAGGCTCCAGACAAGGGCGGAAAGTGGAGCATGTTACTGAGGCGCAGATGCATAAAGAGGGACGCCTGCAAAGACGCCTGTCCCACATTTCTCTCTCTTATGCACCGGCTGCAACTCTGCGAACACTAAATGATTCAGAGGCTGAACAACAATCCATCATCATCACTTTGGAGACTGATTACAAATGCATTGCCTTCCACATCTACAGCTGTGAGAAATGCGATACTGTACACAGCGTGATGAAAGTATTACCGCACTCAAAAAATGTGATGTTTTTTTACATGAATAAATTTTTATGGAAGAGAGTAATTTTGTTGCTTCACAAAAGAAAAAGTTAAATTATCTAATTATATGTATACCGTATTTCTAAAACATGTACCATTGAAAAATCAGTTTATTTTTTCTTCTTCAATAAATGATACTCTCTCGGCCAAAAAATGAAATAAAATAAACAGCACAATTCGTGGGACAAGCAGCACAACTGAGTGTGCACGTGGTATGTAGAATTTTCAACCCTGATGCCAAACAGCATTCTGCGTTGTAAACATTTACTCGTGATTCGGGATTTCGGCACTCCAAGAAGTTGACAGATAGTGCCGTCTTGGTTGTAGCCTGATGGTGCCTGGCCCGCACCATGTTCGTGACTGGAACAACTAGGCCTGCCGTCAATGAAAGAATTCAACACAGTCTGCGGCCAAATTCCATCCACCAAAATGACACTCGGCCACACACACACACACAGATTACCTCTCGTATTTCTGAGTGGAGAGAATAGAATGGCCTGCCAACCAGCCTGACCTTAACCCAAGCGAACATTTGTGGGATGTGCTTGGGCACTCCTGCATTGGCTGACCTGCGATCAGTCATGCTTTATGAGTCAAATGTCATCCTGCAGCGGTGTGTGACTATCAACTGCAGGTTGTGCATGGTTTTTCCTCATGCTGCTGATCCTAAAAGTAACAACATGTCTTGTTTCTTCCTTGTTGCTCATAAGAACTCAATTATCCATGTCGCAGCAGAACACCAAAACAAGAGTAGATAGTAAAAACGGAATAAGCCGTGTGTCAGCGGAAATGAAGGTTTTGTATATGTTATGGAACTTGCGTGCTCAGTTGTCCTGCTCTTTACTTTAATACATTCAGCATTTGTTTTTAATGCATGTCGTACTATAGTACTCCTTCTAATCCCTCAAGGTGGTTTAATTTTTCACTTTTCATTCAAGCCATAGAGAGAAGCAGAACTGACGCACGCAAGCGTCATGTAGACTTTTCACGCTGAGCTGGTGCCAGTTTGGTTCAACTTCCAAACACCAATTTGGCATCACGCTGTCCGAAAGCGGGCATGTTGGTGCCTATCCCAGCAGTCTTCGGGGAGCTGACGAAGTATAACTCTTGATTCACCCCACCTCGCCCCTATGAAACCACTCTCTGGTTTTCATATTGGTTATATGCTTAACTATTATGCTGTCTGTACCTCCTATGGGAAAACTGTACACATTTAGCGTTATTGTTTCAATAACCATCTGCAGAGCAAGAAATGCCAGTTTCAATATTTCTGCTCAAATATGCTGTCCACAGCCAGATGTAAACACTTGGAGATAAAAGGCAAACTGTTGATCCCTCACCTCGTATTCATCTGTTGATGTCAAATCAAATGTTTACTTCTGCTCTCAAGACTGATATGGGGGGATGTAGCAACAATCCCTTCACTGTATTTTCCTTTTCTCTCTTTGCTGATTCGGACAGGTCTGCACATGGCAGCTCATGCCAAGATTCCGACCAGGAGTGAAGAAACAACAAGGTGGGGGGTGGGAGGGGCTTTGAGTCTGTTCTGTCCTGCACATGCTCCCCATTATGCGACAGGGAACTGAGGCAAAGGGTATTTGGGCTGAATTCCAGTTTGAAGATAACATATTCTCTGTTTTCATGCCAGTTGAAGCTGGATAGATTGAACCAATGACCCTGAATTGTTTGATTTAGTTTTGCATCACGGCATTAAAATGTTTATAGGCAGAGCTCTGTCTGATACTAGTAATGTGCCTCCTTGTAAATAACTAAATAAATAAATGGATGAAATAGACATGACCTTTGATTTGTGGAGCTGCTTTCTTCAAGCTCGGTCGGGAGATGTGCTTTTCATAAAAATAAGGACAGCCGAGCTTTGATAGTCTTTTCTGTGCAATTGGAAAGAACTTCTCTTAAGTGACCTCAAATCTTCTGAAATCAACAACCGATGTGTCATGAAAGGCAGTTCCCTAAAATCTTTTTAGGTCAATTATCCTGTTGCAGGGCGGCCCGGTAGTCCAGTGGTTAGCACGTCGGTTTCACAGTGCAGAGGTACCGGGTTCAATTCCAGCTCCGGCCTCCCTGTGTGGAGTTTGCATGTTCTCCCCGGGCTTGCGTGGGTTTTCTTCGGGTGCTCCGGTTTCCTCCCACATTCCAAAAACATGCATGGCAGGCTGATTGAGCACTCTAAATTGTCCCTAGGTGTGAGTATGAGCGTGGATGGTTGTTCATCTCTATGTGCCCTGCGATTGGGCTGGCAACCGATTCAGGGTGTCCCCCGCCTACTGCCCGGAGACAGCTGGGATAGGCTCCAGCTCCCCCCGCGACCCTAGTGAGGATCAAGCGGTTCGGAAGATGAATGAATGAATGAATGTCCTGTTGCTTGATTAAAAAAAAAAAAGTAAAAACGTCTGTGTGCTGTTGTAAAGTATCTTCTCCGTGTGTGATACCAAATACTAAGGAAGGTGTACAAACACAGGGCAAATGTCAGGAAGTATTAGTAAAGGAATGTAGTATTGCTTTGGAGTCCATTATAGATCATCCTGAGATGTGTAATTAATTAAAGTGTTAATCCATGTTCCTACTCAAATTGAATTAAAATCTCACTTCTTTGGAATGATTAAGTGATAACATTACTGCTGGCCGTTTCGGCCAACAAGCAGAAAGAAAAAGTTATGCAGAGTGCTTTTCGTGTAGGCGTCTAATATATCCACAAAATCCAAGGAGCAGGAACTAAATCATTTTCATGTGAAATGAGTATGACACATCTATTCAGATGATTTAATTGCTGTAATTATATTTATTGCTGAACTGGAAGTGAACTCACATCTTGTATTACATCACACTGAAAGAATTCAAGATATTTTTATGTTGTTCCTTTTAATGCGCCTTCATTACTTGCGGAATAATATTTAGAACCCCAAAATTATACAATTTGTGCTGCATGTTGGCTAAAATATGCACCTACACACTAAAATACCGGATGTTTAAAAGTGTCGCCAGTTAGACATTGAGCAAGAAGCTCATTGTACACACAATTAAAATATTTAAGGAATGATCACACATTTCTGATGACTGGAAGTTGCTTCGAGGTTTATCGCTTTGCTGGTTAAGGTGCAACATAAAGTGTAAATCTTACTGAATTAAATACTGTACGGGCAAAATATGAATCTCGAACGGGTTTCCTTCAATTAATGTTGTAAATTCCGATGCCGCCTGGTGGTGACGCTGTTTAGAAGCTTCAGCGTGACATTAACCACAGGTTAAAACGTTGACTTCATTTAAATCTGTAAATCGCGCACATACACACACACGCACACTCATGCATCGGGGTTTTTGAGAGCACAGCTTCGGTGCCTTCGCAGTTTGACTGGAGACTACATTACCCATAATGCCAATGGACAAGCAAACAGGCGACGTTCCTCCTTCACACCGGTTTAAGTCTCCCAATGGAAGGGCGCTCGTGTGCAAAAACTAAGCCCTCAGATTCTTTTCATATGTGTGCGAACGTTTGCGCTCTTCTTTAAATTAACCGTCACATTTTAAATGGTGGCGCGCGAGTGTTTGTCATCACTATTGGAAACGAGACGCCCCATCAAATCGATGCTAAAGTAGCCAGCTAACCGCTCCTGTAATGGTAAACAAACCAAAATGGTTCGTATCACGACTGACTGCAGTCTTCGTGACCGATTTTTGGCGTTGAATTGTTGACTTTGTCCGTTTGTTTTATTTGTGACGCTATTTTCAGGCCACCAAGCCAAAAGGGAAGCCTCCTAAAAGTAAGTTTAATATGTTATTGTGATACGGAATTACAGTACTGTATGTAAAGAAGAACTAACACGTGCCCTCACATTCAAAATATAATACACAGTTAGAGCCTCAAGTGTAACAAAATGAAGAGTTCCATCCTGATGTTTAAGTTGATATTTTCATAATTCTCAGAAGGCCAATTCGATGGTGGAGATTTTCTCGACAGTTCATTTGACAGTGACAGTAAGTGACAGAAAAAAACAAAAACGAACAAAACGTGTTATGATTGCTATAGTAGGCCTATGTTCTTAATATTTTAACAATTTATTTACCAGAATTCCCACTCAGAAGGAAATCAGGACGTGGTGGATTACTACATAGGTTTGTTTGACTAATTGTTTATAATCCATAAGAAATTATACTACTATTGACCTATGAATACTTGTTTTCTCTTCAGCACATCTGACATTGAAAACATCTTCAGTATGCTAGACGATTTAAATTTGGATAAAGCCAACACTGAGGTATGTTAACAGCTATCCAGAGCCTTTACGGCCACCCTGATTGATCTCTTTTGTGGTGGCCCAACCAAAACCTGGCCCTTTATATTCATTCATTTCTACATACTGTATTATTTACTTAAGTCTTTAAGAAAATGTTACTTTTGTCTACTTTCGAGAAATACAATAAGCGGGTATATTTCAGGGTAAGCTGGCGAGGAATGTTTTGAAAAATAAAGAAAACCACAACAATTCAATTCAATAAGGCCAATAGAGGATACATCATAAGCACCTGTGCAAATTTATTTCACTCTCCATGTTGTGTCTGTTATTTTGAATTCACCTTTGTACAGGGTCCAGATGATATGAATGCTGCATCAAAGAAAACAACTAATTCACCTTCTTTCAAAATGAAACAATCTGAGAATGAAGTGTTCTTGCCAGAACCAGATAAAGCCAGTGATGTAAAACCCAGCGAAACAGGTAATATCGCCGCGCCCTTATTATTACTGTAAAATAATTGACTACTATATTCACTGACTCAGATGACCTAGATGAAACTGCCATAGAAGGGAAGAAAATCAACTCATCTTTTGCACGTAACAAAAAGTTCAGCTTCTCTGGTGAGTCTGCCATTCGTCTTGGGTTCTATTGAGGCACAAGCCATTTTTGGTCGGATCCGAACCATACTTGGTCTTTTTTTCTGCAGACCTTGATGACCAGGATGATATGGACGACCTGGTTGACCTACTGGATGGTTTACCGCAACATAAAAACAAGACGCCATCAAAATCCAAATCGCAGCCAACCAAACCTGAAAAATCCGTCCCTTTGCATTTGGCATCTCTGGGCCAAAAAAAGGAAACAAGTAAACCTGAAAGTTTACAGGATCTCATATTTATCATGTTTCAACGTAAACCTCACATGATGAATTCCTCTCCTCTTTTGTATGTTTTTTTTCCTTTTTCTTTTTTTAATCAGATACTGGAACAAAAAAACTCAACGACCTTGCTTTTGATGATGAGAAAGACGATTTGATTGATGAACTTGGCTTGGACTGTGAAATTCCCAAGAAAAACGACAATGTGCTTTGGTCCAACAGGGAAAGGTGACGGCGTTGTCTTCCCTCATAATTTCCAACATAGTAGTGATTGTTCCTCTTTCATAGTTTTCATCTGATACTCCTTTAGTGATTTTTTTGCCTGCCCTTATGTAATACTGATTTTTTGGGGTATTTACGAATGACCTAAATCCTTTTGTATGTGTTATCTCAATACATCAGTGAGCAACCACAGAGAGCTCGCACCAGACTCGATGAGATTCTGGAGAACTGTAATTCTCGTCGTCCGGAATGGCCACCATCGGGTGCTAAGAAGGACCAGCCCCTGTCTCGGGAGAAAAACTTCAGTATGAAAGGTGAAGATATCACTCTGTCTAATTGTGTCATACACAGTGAGTGGGTTGTCGTTTTTTAAAATCATGTTAGACCTTTCTGTCCATTTTTCAGAAACCCTTTTAGAAGATGACCTCGCATTTGGGTCCTATCAGCCCACATTGGGAGACACCGCTTCAGGACTCCAGTCCCGTCGGCAGTCTATCAGGTGGACATTTACTCCACTAGTACACTTGTGCCTTGATTGCCAGTGCTCTGTCTTATAAATTTTGTGAGTTACGAGCCATGACAAAAGGGTACCGGCAATGTACTTTCAGCCATTCATTCAAGAACGTTAAAAACTAAAACACACAAAAATAATGGTGGCTTTTTGGTGCCCGGAATGGATTCATGGTATTTCATTTCACTGAGGAAAACCGTTTTGATATGTGAGAAGTTGATCGGCAATATTCCTCTTTTGCGTTACCTAAAAAAAGATTCCCCACGGAGGATGTCAGTGCTTCCACCCCGGAGAAAAAGCCTCCCGCGGCCCCAACCGCAAATCGATCCCGCAACCCAGCGGACTGGCTCTGTCTCAAAGCCAACGATGAGCAGAGCCACCTTGAATATGGCGTCAAAGAGAAGAAGACTTCCACGGACTCTCCAAAATCTCCTTCTTCTCCCGTATTGGAGAGAAAGCACTCTCTGTCTGGTGAGCAGAATTTATCAGCCGCTAAAATGGAAGTGAATGCCTCAGTTTTGACTGACACCAGAGCAGTCAAGCCCGAGGCTATTATAAGCCAGAAGAAGGAGGAGGAGGAGGATGACTGGTTGGCAGGAGCTCTGAGCAGGAAAAAGTCTTTCTCGGGATCAAACTTTGATGCCAACATTTTAAATCAGGAGCAATCTTTAGGCCTTGGAGAAGAAGTGGATCTGGAGTCACTTGTTAGGTAATGTTCACAAGATGACACAATCTCTCAGTAGTCATACATTGACTCTTATTTTTCAATATGGAACTGTTTAATGATTTGGTTTTCAGTAAGGACGCCCCTTCACAAGCCCGCAGAGGCAGAAACAACATCCCTGGGAAACAATCATCATCCTCCAAGGATGCCGGGTAAGTAAAAAGGCAATTGATTTAATGTTATATATTTTTCAACGTTGTTGAATTTGTTTCAGCTCCTCACGTGGACAACCGAACCTTGCTGAGCTAAATTCGCTTCAAAGAGAAGAGAGAGCCAAGCAAGGTACTGTACATTTGTCTTTCTTACATGACTGCATTGCTCCACACGTACTATGTTGAGGTACCATGACACGTTTTTGTCGACTCTTCCATAAAAATATCGGTGAGGTGCTTGATGTAGTTTGGATCCTGGCTTTGTACATTGGGGCTTTGTCATGCGGCACATGACGGAATAGACATCAGGTTCAAAATGCTGCATCTTTTTTGTGCAGGTTTGATCCCATTCAAACTTGCCTTTGTTGCAGTGTTGACATCTTAACAATCGATAAAACATGACACATATTTGAGCTGACTTTGTTGGACTCTGAACAACTTACCCATGCCCGTACCCGGGATTCATTGTCGTCACCTGCCACCAAGCATTTCTTTTATTAATGTATATCGTCACTCCCATGGATGCTTTTTTTTCAGCGCTCCCACAGCAAAACCTCATGCCAAACTCATTAGCCGCTGTCCAGAAACAGGTATCGTTTTCATGACGAATAGTGTTGTTTGGATTTAGCTTGCTGTATTTTAATTCCTTGTCCCGTGGGCAGGTGCCATTTTCAGCTGACAGCTTGCAGCAATTGTTACTACAACAGCAGGTACAGTGTGGAGGTGCTACTTAGCCCGGTTTTCAGATCCATTTCAATCCTCTTCATTCTGGATGACTGATGCAATGCATGTCACGGTTTTGTTCTCACATTATTCCTGCTTCTGCCTGAAAGATGATGCAGTCTCAGTTATTGGGGCTCCGGGGTGTTTTGGATGCTGGGGCCCTGCAAAAACTCAATGAGCAGCACCGCGGTGATGGAGAGGATTTACAAGCGCGTATCATTCAGCTGGAGGGACAGGTATGTGCTTGCTTGCTTGATAATGATGGCTGGTGATGTAAGCTCAGACCTCAACCTGTTCTTGTCCAGGCTAAGACTCTGCAGCTGGAGCGAGACCACTGCCAGAAGTTGCTGGAAAGTGTCCAGCAGCAGCATCGACAGGACATAGAACTCATGGAAAACGCACACAAGTAATCATTCCGAGATAAATGCTCGTACACCCACCATGTGTTCAAAAAGATGAGTTGCACTGAAACCATCCAACGCGCCACCTGCAGGACTCGCGTTAAGCTTCTTGAGGAATCGGCGATCCAGCGGGAGACGCGGATGCGGCAGGAGAGCGATGACCTCATTGAACGCTTGGCCGCGCTAACGCAAGCGGCTGAGAAGGAGCGCTCGGACCAGCAGGCTCACTACCAGCGTAAACTGGCGCAGTTCCAGCAAGACCAAGACCGAGATGTTGAGAGACTCCGGGATTTGCAACGGTAAAACTTAACTGTGTCAATAGAGCTCGCTGGCAAGTCCACATTGAGGGTTTGCTTCAAATGTTGAAACTCGGATGATCATAAAAGGCTTGGTCTGCATGATGGTAACAATCCCACTCATGCATCCTCGCTTTCTTTTTGTTGACATTCAGAAAATCTATCACAGAGATGAAGAGAGACCACGAAGACCATATCAATCGGCTGAAAAGGCTGAAAGAAGAAGAGATTGACGCGGTAACAAGTGCAACATCCGAGACCAGGTCCATTATTGATTTATGTAGCACGTGTTTGTGCTTATGGGTTTATTTTGATTGTTACTGTCAACATGAACTTTTTGATTTGATCAGATGGAAGAATGTCTCACGTTTTTGTGCAGGTCTCTAACGCTTGTAATTGAGAAGATGGAGCAGTTTTCTTTTCGACTTGGGGATCTCTCCACTTTGGTCGAGAGCAGGCATGAACACACAACCCACGGCTTGGAGCAAGGGGCGCGACACCGAGATGAGCAGCTTCGAAGTATGCGCGTCGCACTCCCGGTGATCAAGATTCGCTCGTGGACGAGAGCTACCGTGGAATCGCAAAATGTTTCTTTCAGTCATGCAGGAGCGTTTGGCTCAGCAGCAGAAAATTATGGCGGAGGAGAAGGCTTACCTTAAGGAGATCATCTCCAGGATGGACACTCAGCTCAATGAACAGCAGAGACAAATTGAGAAGGTTAATGACAATTTTATTTTTTCTTCTTTCGGTTGTGGGCCAAAATTTAAGCGATAAATACGATTCATCTTTCAGGAGCGTTGGAAGATAACAACAGAGCAAGCCAAGGTTGAGTCATCCCTGAAGAGCTTGGAAGAAGAACGACGGTCCCTGACTATGCAGATGAGCATGGAGAGAGAGGAGCTGGAAAGAGCCAAGGTAAGGCAGAGAGCAGGCGGAGCCATGACAAAAATGTGAAAACCTAATTCCCCATGACTCTTCCTTTCTCGCGACACATTAGAGCGCGTTACTGGAGGAGCAGAAGTCTGTAATACAGCAGTGTGCAGAGGAGAGAAGAAAGTTGGCCGCGGAGTGGAACATCTTTCATACCCAGGAAAAGCAGCGTCGAGAAAGGGCCGAACAGGATGTCAGCACGTTACTGGAGAGGAGAGAGGGCTCCATTATGAGTCTTGCGCAGGTGAGATGAAACTGGTGTTCAGGACACTCACTCAGTTACAAGTCCCAAATGCGTACAACTTTTTTTTTTTTTTTTTGGGTCACAGGAACAGGCTGATTTGAAGCTTCGCAGCGGAGAGCTAAAACTAAAAGAGACGACTGTGGCACAGGAGAGAGAGGCCCTGGAACAACTGAAAGGAGAACTGGAGCAAGAAAAAGGGAGGATCAGCAGCACTGCTCTGAGGCTCAAAATCCGAGCACAAGAAGTTGAGGCCTTCAGCAAGGTCAATTCAAATCACCATTAAGATTGGGATCAATATGTTCTTCTACTCCTTCCGAACATTCTCAGTTTGACTTTGTCGCTACTATTCGTGCAGGCACTTTTATCCTCATCTACCCTAAAAATGTCTGTGCAAACTTTAGTGGATTTTTTTTTTCCCCACGACTGCTACTTCACGTTTTGTGCAGCTGGCAGCAGAAAAGTATGAGGAAGGAGAACAGGCATTGCAGGAAGCCAAATGTCTAGAGTCGGAACACCAGGCAAGGCTGAGAACAATTCATTCCCAGATTGAGAGACTGAGGCAGCTAGAACAACGTGCTCTTCAGGTATTTAATCAGGTTAATATCAACATAGAAAAGAAAAATTCTCACTCTGAGGTAATGAACCTTGCACTTTCAATTGTAGGAGCGAATACGGTTTAATCCACAGGAAATAACGGAGAAGCCGAGGCCAGACCCTCCGAGTGGTTCTTTGAAACAAGCCAATTCCATCCTCCCAGGTGATGTCAATCTATATTCAATTTCACATATTTCAAAGTGACCCACTATGCAAATAATAACCATGATTTGCATTCATGTGTAGACTCAGGTTCTGCGACACTAGAGTCGAAGTTGACACCACCTTTAAACGCCACCCAGACAATGCCCAATTCCCAGTCTGTGGCACTCCAGGCAAGTCTGGCTATATGGAAGTACAATGCGCGAAAGGTGAGCAGCAATCATTCAATATTAACGGATGATCTGTGTTCATTTAGAGTATAAAAAGCTTGTATCATAATATGCTATACTATACATCTTTGCTAAATAGATGCATGTCAATGAATTAGATATGGGGAAAAAATTCAGTAGCTCAAAAAGGTGAAACTGGAGATTCACAAAATTAAAAAAAATCAGCAAACTATTGTAACGCTTTCACCTTTATTGCAACTCACAAGGAATGGTCAACATATCAGGAAAACATGCATGCTTATTTTTTTTAAATGATTTATTCATTGTATAGATTTCCACTAAACCAAATTACCCATGCACACAGGAGCACGACTACCTGCAAGACCAGCAAATCTTCCTTGAAAGCTTGAAGAAAAAGTCATACAGACAGAAGTCACACTGGGCTCCAGCTTCATGATTCAAATTCACTTTCGGGGGCTTTATACATTTTTGTACAACATTGTTTATTAAAAAAAACTACAATTCCGTTTTCCATGCCACTTATTTTCCGTAGTATGAAGTATGCATGCATCTTCTTTGCCATCGATAGAACCACGTTCTGACGACAGCAATTCACTGCACCTATAAAGAAAAATCTCAGTCATTCTCTTGCGACCATCTTTGATGCAAAGACATTTTTTCCCATTTCATTTCTCAGATCAATTACTGCCATCGTCAGTTATCGCATCGGACGGCACTTCCTATGCAGAAGTTATCATCACCGAAACGGTAGCACAACGCAGTGTAATGGGACAGTGTAGTACAAACCTTTTCAAAGTCCTCTCGTTCGGATATTTGAAACCAAGTGCACCTGAAACAAGAACAAGAAGTTACTGGGGGGTTGGAACATCAGCAACGTGCTTCTACAGGCCACAGTCTACTGCTGGTCAGGTAACATTGTTCTCCACACGGTGTTTTCAGACAGGGATAACAAAACTCATCACATACAAAGAGCAGATTACTATTTAAAACGGTATAAAACGTCAACCAACCACGAGACCTTACCCGTGATTACGCGACTGCACCACGTGCTGGTTCCGTTGGAGCTAACGAGCTAGCCCCATTAGAAAGTAACTAGATTTTCCAAATAAATATTCAAAAAGAACCTCAGTTCAAGAAGGACCGTCTATGTTCACCAATTTCGTATTTGAACATCGATGCATCAAAAGCTGGTGCATGTTGGCCCGTTTGATACCAGTATTCATCTTCCACGCTGATCGACCGTTCCACAAGAGAAGAGAGGCAAGAAGAGACAGGAAGTCTCGCGTGATCTGGTTTTATTTGGCGTTTACGTCACAACCAATGGGCGTGACTATATATGCGTGGTTATGAAATAGCGTACCCCAAGAAAATTGTCTTATACACTGTACACTGAAAAGTCGTTACTTTAAAATGTTTTCATCCTGTTTAGTAAAATCTGCAGTAATGTTGACTTTGATTATCCACTTATACACAAGCATACAACTACACGAGAGTAATAAACTATGCTATATTACTACCCCTTCAATAATATGCGATGTTTTCCCCGTGGACATAATTTATTTCTAGGATCTAGACACAATTCCTGTGCGTGTGCGCGCGTGGGTGTGTCTGTGTGTGTTAAATTAAAGGAAAATGATTTCCCCTTTCTCTGAAACATACTTTAGGATTAATCGTCAATCTATTGATGTGCGAAAGGTTCATGTTACAGTTTAAGTTTGATTTCGACATTCATGAGGCTATTATTGGCCTGGCCAAAATTGGCCCGAAACAGAAAACGTGTGCATGCAAAATATACTTGGGCGCTTTGGTGGCTGCACTCCCTCTTTTGGCCACTAGGAAGAGACTCCGAACCAGGAATGGTGACCTGGCGCTCGGAGCGTCCCACAGCAGAACTCTACTTGAGAGTCGGTACAGCAACCGCCATCCTCACAGTGGCCTGGCCGGGATGGAGAAGGACGCCCCTGAAGCGGAGCCACCCCGCCAGCGGAACGGCTTCGTGGGCATGCTTTATGGGGAGTTTACGGACACGCTCGACGACAAGGTCCGGTACTCAGTGAGCCTGACGGAGAGCGCCCTGACCATCCAGAGGATCTCCTCGTCCCCCGGCCGGACCAAGGTGGTCTTCAACTTGACGGACTGCGTCGGCTGCCGGGCGTACAGAGGGACCGACAGCGCGGACGTCGGCGCCTACTTTACCGCCTATTTTTACCCCTTCAAACGGCGCTGGATGAGCGCCGGCGTGGCCCGGCAGCGAGTGGAGCAGTGCTTTCGGGTGGCGCTGGTCCAAGACCCCCGGACTAACCTTCTGGAGGCTGAACGGTGGGCTTGTGCCATCAGGGATGCTTCTGTGCAGCAGGCACCCCGGAAAGACGGTGAGCAAGGTCACACACTGTTTACATTCATGCAGTTTATGTGGGTTATCCCAGAATTGGAGGGCGATAAGACACATAGTATTCATTTTATTTTATGGCGTTGGCATGTTTTCAAGAAAAAAAGCTATATTGTGTATGACAACAATAGTAGGTTTGATCATAATCTGTGTTTTTTCTGATATTATTCTTTTTCTGACATGGTGAGAAAAAAATCTTAAGCAGTTGCGTTGGCGTGACACAATCCATCATATGTGCGAAAATGTTGAGCAGAGGCATACCTTTTGTCTACAGTCAAAGCAATTAGTTTCATGATGTCAATTATGCCGAGTCATGTCGCTCCCTTTTTTTCTCTTCCTCTAGACAAAAAGCTTTTAGTAACACTAAAAGTATGTTGAACGATAGAACTTCAGACCATAATAGCAAATGTGATAGAATACTCGGTCATAACTTTTAGAGTGATTCCTTGAGATACGAGTGAACCGTCTTAGAATTTTTCAAGATATGAGCCATTGACCCGGAATGATTTTCTTTCGTCGACTGGGAGCAAAAATTGGAGATACAAGTGCTTTATTGAACAATACTCTCCGTAAAAACAAGTTTGTCAGACAGTACGCTTGCATTCCGTCTGCCAATAACCTGCTGGACTTGCCTGGAAGGTGATCCACCTTCCATCCATTCAGTCAGCCGTCCTGTGTGAAAAGGCACTCTAGAATAGCACACATAGCTGACTGCATTAGTAATGCGGGCCAAAGTCTTGCCTCGTCACACCTTTTTAATTAATTACCGGTAGTCATCCATCCATCCGCCCATATTGTACATGTGTCCCAATCTTGATTGATTAAGGCATACAGTCTACATTGGAGGAAAAAAATTACTATAAAAATCGGATATACACATTAAATAAACAGGTTCTGCCATCTACAGGAACAGAAATTATTTCTCCCAGCTGTCACTCAATGTCAACGCTTTGGATAGATGAACAAAGATACTTTATTGGGAATAAATAAATAATTGTCGGACAAATGACGTGAAAGTGGATCATTTTCGGGAGAATGTGATGATTTCTCACAGCACCCTGATTGGGAATCACTTTTGTATATCACTTAGCCTCTTGAGTGGACTTTGACCAAGAGACGGTGTTAAACCCCCCCGACTGGTTGACAGCCACGCACAGGACACATTGGCAGACAACAATTCACACTCGCATTCACATCTATGCACAATTTCCAGCGTTCTTTATGACTCTCGTCAGACGCATGAATCACGCAGGGAGTTTGGCCCTTTAGAAATACGCACTCCAAAATCTTGGAGCTAGCCTGGAGGCTGAAACAGAGGACCAACTCTGTCCCATTATTTGAGTCCGCCTGGTCGATTTACATTTCAAACTGCTGCACTGTCAACAAGAGCGTCGCTGTCGCTCGCACTCCATTCATCTGTGCAGTCAATTCCCACTGAGGGTTTATTGTTGATGTGCGGAAAATGAAAACACGGCCTGATTGCTGCATCTGAAATTGTCTAATGAGGTCTCGTCCTCCTCCACCCCAATCTCATTATCCTGTCATCCTGGATCACAATGAGGTGGTAATTAACATATATCAACAATACGGGAGCTGTTTACTCAGCTAATTACTCCATCACTCAAATGGGAGGAAGAAGCATGTGAGACCTGGTGATCCAATACATATTCGTCGGTATGCAGCTATGAAGCGATAACTGGGCATGCCTGGCAGCACCGGAAGCTCCTATGTTTGATCTCAGCAGATTATGTAAATAATAAAGTGTCTGGTGAGTGTAGCATTGACCATTGAAAATTGCAAGAACCCAAACAGTGCAGTGGAACAAGCAGCTGGTTGTGGAAGCAACCCATGTGGAATGTCGGTGACATATAAATAAGATGCTGTGTGCATCTCGCCTCCCTGCGGTCTGCAGTCAGCAGGAATTTTGGCAGGCAGAAGGGAAGACGGTAACCTGAGCGGTAACTGTGGCACTCGGTCTGTGTCTTCCTATATTGACCTCGTCATAACGCTGCATCTGAGCTTGTGGAGTCTTGAAAATGACCAATCATCGATCCACTTTGGAGATGATTGAAATGTTGCCGTTCTTTGCAGAGGGTGTATGAAAGTCAGTGTGAATCCTTAATCCCTCATATCTCTTGTCGACTATTTATCCTAAAGTTAATTACATTTGAGCTCGCTGCAGTTGGGAAGGCTGGATTAAAAGAGCGAGGCAAGTGCTCTGTGCAGGGTTTGTATTGCTTCTGCTCGAGAAGTTTAACAACAACTCTTTTTATATGTTGTTGTCTCCATTTGTGAATAAAATATACTACAGTCCACATATTGTAAAGGACTGTATCATGGTTTAAAAAAATATCTATTTATTCTCTATCCTGCTTGTTCTCATTGAGGCGGGCTGAGTCTACTCTAACGCAGGTAACATTGAGCGACGGGGTGGGCATGCCTTGGACCAGTCGCCAGCCACTGGAAGATTTTATGCAAGCAAAGCAAGAACATGCAAATGCCTCACAGGAGGGCTTGTGTGTGTGTGTGTGTGTGTGTGTGCACGCCAGCTGCTGATGACCCCACTGTGGCTTCTATGGTGACTTGCGTCACGAGAAGACCTCTGACCTCAGCCAGTTTCTCTCAAACCCCTGCGAGGCACCGTCGTCTTCTCTGCGACACGCACTGCCAACATATTCTGCACTCCAGCCCGGTGATGGAATTTAGCTTATTTTTGCACATGACAGTAGTGCGGAGGCCCACCGAGTGTTTGCATTGTCCAAATCACCCAAAATGGCTTCTCCAGATACAACTGTGAACCACGACTTCGTCAAAGCCTCATAAATCTGCACTGATCGGCGAGAAGTGTTTCTATTTCTGTCCAGCTGCCATCCATTCATTATTTAAATTAAATATTGGAAGTTCAATTATATTCTAGCTCGGCGGCACGGTGGAGTCTATGAGGTCATCGGTTCAAAACTCGGCTCCTCCCTTCCTGTGTAGGTGTCGCACGTTCTGGCCGAGCTTGCGTAGTTTTCTTTGATGACACTCCGGCTTCCAAATTGAGGACGTAGTTGAGAAAACATATCGCTCGATGTAATTACCGTAAGAGGATACGTGGTGTAGAACATTGATGGATGGATTATGGTTGTGCTGATCACAAAAGCTGATCACAAGCTGTCATTTTCCAGCCTTGTATCTGATATTCTGGAAGTGCGAAGGGCCTTTTTGTATATGAAAGCCACATTGTGCTTTGATACAAATAAAAACAATGCTGACCGTGTGTGGCTGAATGGAGGCACAGTTCGGGCATGTGCATGTTTGTTTTTCCACTCTCTCCTCGCTGCTCCTGCTGGAAATCGCACCTCTGTACCGCGTGGCCAACGCGGGGTCATGGGCAGCCATTCCCTGCAGCACGAGTGCATTGTGGGAAATAGATTTCAAGATGATTGAGGTTAGATGGACGATAAAAGGTCTTCCATCTATGACTTTATGATTGAAAAGACATGATAGGCATCCATCCTCTTTTACATATCTTGTTAAAAGCCGCCTGTCCCGCTTGGCTTTCAACCCAGTTTGAAATGATTGCATATTTTGTAAAGCGAGTCTGCGCTCCGATCCCATTCATGACGCATTTCTCCATTTTGACTCTCAGGCCTCACAAACTCGGAAGTGCGGCGGCCGTGCAGAGTCATGATACTGGTGAACCCCCTGAGTGGACGCGGCCAGGCTCTGCAGCTTTTCACCGGCCACCTGCAGGGCATGCTCACTGAAGCTGCCGTTCCCTACACTCTCGTCATCACAGGTCGGCGAGGCGCACGCACACACACACACACATGCACACACACAACAAACCTTTTTTTTCTCTCCTTTAAACTCTGATTTGTGAACAGTGTTTCAATTCATGGGAAGTCACCCGGTTGAGTTCTATTTTCCGATGCATAATCTCAGGGCAGACATTGACGAGATACCTTTCACCCCTTTGTCAGTCACAGCATCTCAAACCCAATTATGACGACGAGGATGAGCGCCATCGAAAATGGGTGGATGTAAAAAGTTTTTACAACCTTTTAAAATCAAGATGTAGTAGATGAAGCCAAAGAAGCGAGCATCTCTGGGTTGATGAAGGGGGGATTACATTTTTCATCTCAGCATGGGCCCATTGCACTGACAACTGGGCCATCCAATCTCCCACTTACACACTCTTAATTTGGAATTGCCTCAGTCTCAACAGGATGAATTTCTTGTGCATGTTATAGACTTTTTGGATACAATACAGAAAAAACACCCGACAAAAATATGGCATCAGAACCCAATTCTTACTGCTCGACACACACACAAGATGTGTTTTGGGCTTGACTTCCCCTTGAAAGACTATCATGGAGCCTTTGCTTGAGGAAGGACACGAATCAATGAAGCAGCCTCCTGATTCTTCAAGTACACCTTTTACATACTTTATGAAGCATCCAGTGCACCCTGCCTTCTCCTTCATCTCGTCAAGTGGTGCATTTGAAGTAAAACTACTCTAATGAACCTCCCCCCACCCCCCTGCAAAAAGGGATGCAGTCACGCTTCTGACTGGTTTCTATAAGAACTGAGCATCCCCTCCCCCTGGGTCGAGGTTAGCGTGATAGTCAATCACTCCCGAATAGGGAAGTGGCTGGGAAGTAACGTATCAGCTCGAGACCTGGCAGGCTCCGAGTGCTGAGTTGGCTGCTGAGCACAGTTGACTCCTTCTGCCGCCTTATCTGTCAGCACAGCACAAAACACCCCAATCGCCGCCTCCTAACATATTGTGCACACATATAAGAGCCACACAAGAGCGTGTGTGTGTGTGTGTGTGTGTGTGTGTGTGTGTGTGTGTGTGTGTGTGTGTGTGTGTGTGTGTGTGTGTGTGTGTATGTCAATAATTCCCCGATCAATGTTGCAGCTGAAACATACCTTCAGTGCATCGATTCGTGCTAATTGAGCAGTCTCCTTTCTTATCGGACTTTCCCTTTTTTGCCTTGCACACGCCTCCCATTTCCACGCCGCAAAGAAGAAACAAATCGTTCTGTTCTTTACCTTTTGTATCTTGCATTAGTTGGTCACAGATGTTTGCAGTGCAGTTAAGCTGCCTTGGAGCTCCAGAGAAGCTACCGGGCAGCCGAATGTCACATGTCTGGCCTCATAAGTGCAAAATGAACACTTAATCTCCTCTGGCCATGTTGTGAGCGTGTCTCTCTCTGCCCTTGCCCTCATTTTTTTGTTTTGTTTTCTTGTGCCTCAGAGAAATGGATGTTGTGTTCTCTTGTTTTCCCTTTCATGTATCATCCGCTGTTTGTGTGTTATCAGAGCACCAGAACCACGCGCGGGAGCTGGTGAAGAAGGCGGACCTGTCACAATGGGACGCTCTGGTTATCATGTCCGGAGATGGGCTGCTGTTTGAGGTGCTCGTCATTAGACGCGCACGTGTTTGTTTTCTACGCCCGGCTATTATTTGTCTTCAGCGCCCGTCTGATTGCATCTCTGCTCAACCAGGTGATAAATGGTCTGATGGAGCGTGACGACTGGCAAGAGGCCATCCAGACCCCTCTGGGGATTCTCCCGGGTGGCTCTGGCAATGCTCTGGCTGCCTCTGTCCATCACTACTCTCAGTGAGTCCGTTCATTAATAAGCCATTTAAATGCATGGGCCTAATCGTGCAAAAGAGCCACCCCAAAAAAAAAAAAAAAAAAAAAGCTTGCTCAGCCTTTAAAAAAAAGGGGGAGGGGGCAGTAAAACGGTACAGCCCAAAAATAAAATTATGGTTCAGTATGTATCTTGATATTAACTCATTCCTCCCAAAGACGTTTTTAAACGTCTTTTCAGACTTGGTCTAGAATTGGCTGGTACTGAATGAGTTAAATTCACAATTTGGTTCACATTCGGTACAACAAAATTATGATAATTTTTTTTTTTTTGAGGCAAGTGCAACATGAATACTTTGTCTTACTGGAAAAATCAGCATCAGAGTCACGTGACAGTCACGGTCAGAATTATTATGTTTGCCTCGTAGGTTGTTTAAATGCCACTGGAAGTTGTGTTTACACTTGACTACGATGGCCTCCAGCATGTCCGTGACCCTCGTCACAGCTAATCGCTTTGGAAAATGGATGGATGGAGACATGACGATTTTAGTTTAGTTTCAAGCTGAGCAGCTTTGAGTTTGTGAATTGGCAAGGGGTGTGGTTGAGCGTCGTTGAGATGTCTCTTTCAAGGGTGATCTAGCCAAGAAGGCAGAAGGCCAAAAATGTGTTGAAAATGCTGGCATGTGGCTTATTTCTATTTGATTTTTTTTTTTACCCCTGCCGTCGTTTTTCCACACTTAGCAAAGCTGCACGTTATTTACAGAGTGATAAAAACGTCATGTTCCCTCCCAAACCCAAAAAGATAACATGCTGACATTTGATAAGCTAACACGCACATTCTTTGAGAATTCCAAACCTCATGGTTGGCTCATTTTTCCCCCCCCCCCCCCCCTTTTTCTAACTTGGCTCTCGTGTCCCTCAGGTCACCCCCCGCGTGGAATGAAGAACTCCTTTTGAGTTGTGGCTTCGTGCTGTGCAAAGGTCTCGTGGGTTCTTTGGACTTGGTGTCGATTCACTTGGCCTCCAAACAGCGCATCTTCTCCTTCCTGTCCCTGGCCTGGGGTTTTGTGGCCGACGTGGACATCGAGAGCGAGAAGTACCGCCACGTGGGCGCCATCCGCTTCCTGATGGGCACCCTGGTGCGCCTGGCCACTCTGCGAGTGTATCGGGGCAGATTGGCGTACCTGCCCGTGAAGGAGAAGCCGAGCCTTTCTCCCGCGCCTCAGCGACCCTCGCTGTGCTCCTCCCTCCCCTGCCAGCTCATTCCAAACTCCTCCCCGACACACAAACTGCACCACCATCGCAACAGCACGAACTCCACCCAAAACATCGTCAGCAGCTCCTCCGTTCACGCCAAAAGACTCAAAACTCCCAATGACGGCAAAACCAGAGCGCCGCTGGATTCTCTGTTACCGGGACTGGACCAGCCGGTCCCGGAGAGCTGGACCGTTGTCAAGACGGAGGACTTTGTCTTGGTGCTGGCGATTTACCAGTCTCACCTGGCCGAGGACTTGTGGGCCGTCCCCGGCGCGGCGGCGGATGACGGAATCATCCACCTCTTTTACGTGACCGGCGGAATCTCCCGACCCGCCCTCCTGCGCCTCTTCCTGGCCATGGAGAAAGGTGCGCATTTAGCTTGCGGCTGCCCTCACCTGGTCTACGAGAAGGTGCGAGCGCTGCGGCTGGAGCCCATCTCGAGGCAGGGTGTGATCACGGTGGACGGAGAGACGGTGGAATACGGGCCGGTTCAGGCTCAAATCCACCCCGGACTGGCCAGACTCATTTATGGATGAAGGCAGATTATGTTAATCTTCGAGTTGGAGAGCTTTCAAGTTGGGCCTTTTCACTCAGCGTTGAGCTCTTCGTATGATGCTGTGTTCTCCTAAGTGCCAAAGACATGTCATCAGCCTCTGAGAATTCCTCTATTTTTATACTGAAGCAACCCCCTTTTTAAGCCCCGCCCTTCCCCAACCTTTTGGATTCAGGGTCCAAGTCGCGGGACGTCGTCCCCGACCGCTGGCTGGTCCCAGCGTAACCGACCGCTTGAGAGATTGCGTACACTCGTCGCGAGCTCCTCGCACGCGTTTGTGGAAATCGAATGTATGCGTGCGACCGTGCGCGAGGAGCTTTGGCACATGGTTGCTGTGGCGGAGGAGTGCGTCGTGCACTCTGCTGTCAGACCGCATCAGCGCCGCGCACACCAAGACAAGCACATTTTTGCCATCCAGGGAGATTCTCAAGGGAATAGCCGAGCGCCTCTATGAGAACAGGAAGACATCCTCGAGGAAAATTGATCTTCATCTTCGTGTCGCTTACAAACTTAAAAAGTGACCAAAAGTGGCTACGTGTGTATTAGTTAGAGTCTTCCAAACTATTGGAACAGCATTGAATTGTTCTGCCCGTCACCGTAATGTCGCCGGCACGGATGGATGAACAATGATACAGTTTGTATCAAAGAAATAAATGATTCATTCGATAAGTAGAGCAATTCATTGACAACAACGCTCCTGATGACCTTTCACGTTGGCACACAAATGTGCGGTGACACAGTGCTGGGGACTCACTGTTCCCCATATGTTAAAATGCCATACGCAGCATCTTCTCTTCAGTTAGAAGACTGCACTCACTCTACTTCCCTCCGTTCATGAGCCATCACCATGTGTCCTTATTGCAAAGCTTTATGTCCACAAAAACGTTTTCTTTTGATTCAAAATAAGTTTAGTTTGTGTCACAAGTTCAAGTGGCTGCATAAGAGCAGCCCGAGCGTTTCCACACACAGGTTCTGCTGTGTTGTCATTTGAGATGCACGCAATCAGTGTTGGCTGGAGGGAGTCGGGCATCGTTTAGCCTTGGGGCGGGGGAGAGGGTCAAATGTGAACAACTTCATCATTGCATCATTGACACGCACGTGCACAAATCATATTTGGGAATGGTGCCGCCGACCACGCCACACCCGGCAGCTGCATCTCATCATGCAGCGGTAGGTCTTAGATGACCTTTTATAGCAAATTTCTTCTTCTCCTGACACAGCAGATTCAAGGAAAACAGAATGACACCAAAACACAAATAACAAATATTAACCTTCATGTTCCGAGGGTGCATGGGACGGGTAAATGTTATTTCCCACACATGCATCGCCTCATACGAATGCGGAAAAAGAATTGCACACATGATTTTTTTTTTCCAACCATTCACTTGGATTGTTCATTTTTATTGCAATGTACCTGAAGTAGACTTGACCTAACAGCATCTTCAATGCAGTGTCCATTTTTTAAAATTTATGATTATTATGATTTAAAGTCGCCATATAATGCTCATAGCTGCAGCATGAGCAAAATATCGTATCCTGAGTAGTCTTATCCAGGTGCTGTATGGATGGCATGCTGTCCCAAATGCATCGTCATGGTAACACACGTGAGGGCCGAGGCTCCCCCCTACTGGATGACTTGCAGTAAACATGGCCATCTCGATTGACCCTGAGCTTTTTTTGGAGTTAGATAATGCACTCTCAGATGGTCACGACAGTCATGTCTTTTTTTTACTTATATCTTGAGAGGATTAAGCACAGTTTGATTAGAATTTGATGTGGAGAAAAAGCATCCTATTCTAATTTACTGCCAGAAATATTTACAAAAGCCTTGCGTAGAAAATATAAACAATGTGTTAGTAAGGATGTCGCTGCACTACTTTGTGGTTTGCTATGATAAATTATTCCACTTGCCGCCGTAATGTAGCATCGGTCTGAACACAATTAGAATGGCTAGTGTCTTTGTCTTGAGTTTGTAATTCATAATTTAGGAGACGTCTCAATGAGTTATGTGCAGAAATCAGGTCAAACCTCACTGATGCAGTGGCGTTTGTTGCTTGATTTTGGATCTACGTTGAAAGCATCTTTTGTGAGAATATGATGCTGTAGTGTACAATGAATACAATGCTGGACTCGAGGTCTCATTTGTGAGACGCCTATAGACAAGCATAAAAGATAATTTACAGATGCAGTAGGAAATTCCTTCATTGTTTTGTCATCATTAAACGTGTTGGAAAATGAACTTTCAATGCAGTAGATATGTATGCTGTTGTTCAGTGCTTTATGCTGTTAAGGCAATAAATTTGGATCTGGAACATTTTATTTCATGTCTGATGCTTTTTACCGTTTTTGGAAACTGCCTTTGGGAGTACGAAAGGAAAACAAATATTTTAGAGGTACAATGTTCCACTCACTCAACACAGATTGTATGAGGAGTACACACAATAAACTATGCACAAACTAGTTATTTAATGTGTCGATTGGCCTGCCCTATATGACGGTGACAAAGCCGAATGCAAATAAAACAAGTAAGCTGGTCCTTAGACAAGCACATATTTGTCCATACTCTTTTATTTCACTGATTACTAATTAAATTAAAATCCAAAAACTGTCATCTACTCAACCCGTATTGTTTTGTATTGTTTTGTGTTTTTTGTTATTGTAAAGTGTCCTTGGGTGTCTTGAAAGGCGCTTATAAATAAAATGTATTATTATTATTATTATTATTTATATTTACTTCTTGCAGAAGTGTGAGATTGTGGTCCTCCACAGATAGAGGGCGCTACGTGTTCACAGAGTTGTAAAAATGACTGCGGGTGGAAAGACTGTAATGTAGGCTTTTCTACTCTAGGTGGAGACAAAGACTTCGTGAAGTAGACGGAATGATTTCCAGCGCGAGCGCACTTTTTTTAATTGTCAACATTTTAATGATGTATTTCAGACTTTTTCTTTTCCCACTGAATGTACTAGGTATTTATTTGAGGTCCAGACTGCTGTAGTTTAACCAGATTCAGCTGGCACATAACAATGTGACGGTCAGTTTGGTCAAATCTTTGACATTCAAAGTAAAACCAGAGGAGACAAAGCAAGGTGGAGACGACGAGACAACAAAGAGACCAGGTAAAAGCCAACGCCCAAAAACAAACGAACAAAAAAAAAAAAACTTCATGAGAAGAGAACTTGATCGCAGACAGGGAACGGCAAGACTGATAAACAAGACTTTAGAAAACAGGAAACAGGAAACAACAAATATGACCCCATTAATTAGTATACTCGAAGCCAGCAGCCTGGAATCTTGATGGAAACTACTTACGTACTTGAATAAGGAAGTGCGTGAGTCCCAACGTGTTGCTTGATTTACTGTTTAATGCAATACCAAATCAAGTGATGCAACGCAATTAAAATAGGCTCTTTGTTGTTTTCTTTCAAACGATACTAAGAAATTAGTATCGTACAGCGTGGCAAGATATTGATCACCCTTTAGCTGTCAGAGAAATGTACATTGTATGAAGTGCAACCAGGGAACCATGGTTACGGGGAAATAAGCTTGACAATAACTTTACAAATGGTAAGAAGGAAATCGTAACAAAAATTAAGCTCTACTGTAACATAAATCTGTCATCTTCAATGTGTATCTTTTGGTACAATGCAACGGCAATGCTTAATATTTGTTCATGTTGTTCTGCTCTGTGTGTGTAGGTCATTGCCTCTCCCCCCAATGTAGAGCAGACCAGCCTGACAAGGTAAGTCTATTGGTGCGGATCAGTCGGTGAATGATGCTTCAAAGGGTTCAGGTTTGGTCCTCTCAGAGGTTGGTGTTGTGACTTTTCCCTTCATCCTTCAGGCCAGTATAACTTTCATGGATCCCATACAGTTATTCCGAGTAGTGGCAATTTTTGAAATGGGGCAAGTTTAAAAGAGATGTCTGCTCATATTTTATTTAGCGTCCCCGAGCAGTTGTTAGAATGTGTGCAGATGGAGTCTGCATGCCACACCTGTTTTACTGTGGTGGCTCCATACACCAGCTTCAGTTTGTCACTGTCAAAAATGCACGAGGAAGTCGGTGAGAAACACCTCTCAACTCATTAGTTAATTGGTTCTTCGATAAGAATCATAAATTCCCCCTGAATCTTAATTATTTGGCATTTCAAGAGATTGTGGACAACATAAGTGGAAGCTGTTAAGAAATGTTTTTTGCACATTTTTTTTCCATTTTAACTTCTTGCAGGAGCTTGTTTGCCATCATGTGGTGGAATTCGTATATTCGTCATAGCAACCTAAATAGAACAAAAATGCAACGAATCAGATGTCTGCAGATCAGAATCAGGCATTTTTAAAAATGTCGATAAAAATCCGAAACATATCGAATAACTGTCGATGTGCGCGCAGCATAAACGAGTGGACACACCCCTTTAAACTGATTGGCCTAAAGACATTAAAAACACTCACTTTAAATCTAAACTTTGAGAACACCTGTATAAAAATCCCCGCCCCCTTTTTAAAATTTTTTTTTTAACAGTTCACATTTTATCTCGTGCCGCATACGAATTCTCTCTGTAAGTCGACTGGACACTCTGCCAGAAGACGTTAGCACAGGTATGGCCTCTGGAACACAATTCCGTTTGAGAGTTGTACTGGAGGAAGTCAGCGTCCTGCAGCATTTTTTTTTTTTTTTACTTTAGTGGAAAACGTGCCTAAAAAGCAAGCAATGAAAGCACATCCAACTGTACAAATGTGGATACCCTGCAGCAATGCGGCGAGCTGCCACCACAATTATTAGCGTCTGCGGAGTTGTGCTGTATTAATGCTGCTTCGCCGCTTTCTCAACAGACTGATCTTTGGCCCCTGTAACATCTTCAAACCAGCTGATGTAATGCGCCAACTGCAAGTCAAAGCTGTTCGCGTGTCGTTGGTGTCTGGGTCGGTGTTGGTCTTAAAATGACAAACACGCACACAAAATCACACTCTTGGTATTTGAATGGCACAATTCAAACACACGGTGCTTTGCAGAGGCAAAGAAATCGTGATGATCAAGTTCAAATCACAAAACAAAAGATGGCCAATACAAGAAATCATAATTTTGATTTTATGAAAAAGCAGCAGGAAACAAGAACGCTTGCAGGCCCAAATTAAATGTAGGAGCAGATCTCAGGTCTTTGGGAAGTTTGTGCCACAGTTGAAGATACTGCGTCATATTGTTTGGTTCTAGCAATGCTCAACTAGCCCGGATGGATGACCTGACAGTTCTGGATGTCTGAAAAGATCTTGAAAATATTTTGCTCCAAGGCCATTCGGAGCTTTGCGTAGCAATAGTTAAGATTTTAAAAACAGTATGGAGATCTTAAGATCAGTGCTGTGTAGTTCAGTTCCCTGGTCCCTTTAAGAACTTGAAGATGATGTTCTCCTGTCATAGTAACGGCACCTGGAAGGACTTTTTGGAACAGAAATATCTTCTTCTTGCATGCACCCCCTTCTGTGAAATGGACACAGCTGCACTGACCTGTGTGTGTGTGCTGGCTGCTTGAAAGTCGAATCATCCACAGGATTGAGTGAGCGTGAGTACGCTCATTAAAGTGTGACTCATTCGACATTAATAGATCTCACGAGCAGAGTCTTTGGTTCGTGCACAAATACGCACACCAACCTCCTAATTCATATCATGTCCGAGAGGATACGAGTCTTTCTAGTGAGCGTGTGTTTTGTTATCCGTGTTTCTGTGCATGGCTGTTGTTTCATCACGCCCAAGGATGAGTAGATGTCAGCAATGATCATTTATGATAAGCGCTTGGAGGGCCCCGTTGAATGGATGCCTTTGCAATAAGACCTCGAGCATAATGTGTGCGTCCCGCGTCTTTATCTTTTGCGCGGCACCGCCCATGTCATCCCACCTTTTATTGTGTGGAATTTGTTTGAGGAGGGGCACCGTTCCCTCTCTTATGCGTATGTATTTGAGTGTGTCTGATGGGAAAGTCAAGTCTCTCATCTCCATATAAATGGCTTCAGGGAGGCAAGATGGCAACCGCCATCCAAACGTGGATTTGAGTGCGTGTCATTTCCTATTCTGGGAGCTGTCCACTCTATCATACAGTCCAATCACTCTTAAAAGCAAAATATCATGAAACCTACCCTATGCGTGCGTGTCTGTGTTGCACTTCAGATAGTTGTCGCATGTTTTGCACATGGGTAGAGGTTCACAGTGTGGTCCTGCCCACTCCCTCTATACAATAAATAGGGAGTGGGCAGTGTACGAGTTTGACAAAACTATTTTGCGGTCTGGAAATTGCTCAAACAATAGATGGCTTTCTTTTCTTTTCAGGTTGTCCCTCATCAGTCCTCACAAATACCGTACATACATACCTCTCCCCTCCCTCGAGCGCAGACGAGAATGCAGTGCTTGCCGTGAACAGACTGTAAGACTTAAATGTTCTCTTTTTCAGACAGTCACTTTCAATTCCAGACCTACAAATGAATGAAATCCAACAATAGTCACTTTGGGGGGTAATTTTCCATCAAATACATTCACCACCCATTTCATAGGCACATATGGGCTATCTACGAAGATTCTACACAAGATCAATCTTGTCTTTACAAAATAAATAATGCTTAGTTGTGATTGATGCTGTCAGAGGGGATTAACATTTTTTTGTACTCTCAAATGTGAAGTCTTCAGTATACCCGTTTATCTATCTATCTAGCTCGCTAGCTGTCCATCCATCTAGCTAGCTAGCTAGCGATTTATTAAATTAATCTAATAAATTCTGAACAGTTTGCTCATAGTGACCAGAAATAGGCAGCTAACTAATTTACTTTGGTTGTTTAGTTTCACACAGCTACAGGTGGGATCAAAATTTGAGTACTGTACAAGCAAATAAAATTTTAATTTTCCATTATATGCCCTCTTTAAGCTACTGAAGCACTGATTGGCATACAAACATTTCACCTGCTTAGTGCAACTCGCAAATCACGCTGAGTGACGAGCCCCAGGTCAAATATTTTTCTTTTTAATCATCATAGAAGGCGTCATTCAATATCTATCCAAAAGTAATTTTCAGCCTGAGCTGTCATAACAATTCATCACGCGGCTGCTGTGGACACACAAAAAAGAAACATTCGCAAGTCAATGCAGAAAACATCGGATTGCAACATACGAACAAACATGTTTTTTTTCTTTGATAGATTGATGATGAAGAGTCAGAGGTTCAGTTTAGTTTACTCGATTCCCTGTGTTTGCATCTCTCTGCCTCCTCTGCTCTCCATCTTCTAAGATAAAAGGGTTTCTGTTCTCTCCAAAATCCTTATCTCTTGATTTCCACATATCAATCACCGCCTTTTCGACTCTCTGCCGCTTCCTCATGCGGCCTGACTCATTTTTAATCTGGATTAGGAACCCAGACGAGTATCCCCGAAGTGTTTCATCTTGCATCTCTATCGTCGAGTTTTTTCCGCTCTTACGGTAGTCAGCTGTATCGTCAGGATTTATTGGTGAGCCACGGGAGCCGTGGTGTTGTCGCGGAATCTGTGGGCGATTGCGTCTGTGCACGCTTCTATATTTTGCAACAAACACCCTAATCTTTCCATTTTATCTCCCTCTTGTTCCCAAAACATGCAAATCCAGGCTTGCTTAAATGAGGCAGCATACAGTTCAAGTCAGTGTGATCCTTTAAAACAGCAAAGAGACTTTGAAGAAAGTGAAACCTTTTATGCAACTTGTCTTTTTTTTTTTTGCTTGTTGAAAATATCTCTTGGAATGTTAAATTGAATGTGGTTCCCCACCCATGTCCAATCTGCATCCTAGCTGACAATATCAGAACTAGAATGGCACTGCAGCCTTATTTAAGACTTTCCTGACAGCGCTGGGAAAAAAAAAGATGGGCAGATCAACTTCTTAAGATATTTAATCCGTCCCTGCTTGTTCTGCCTTGAGGCATGCATGCGTTTTGGATCCAAGTCAGCGCACACAGTCTTTCAGAGATGCTCAGAGGAAGTCGTCCATGATTTAAGAGCCATCGCCAAAGTCGAAGAATAGAGGTCACCTGCCTTCGTACAGTCTAAACCAGTTTGTGCCGATAAGTTGTCGGAAGGACGGGTTGGGAAATGTGGCTTTAAATCATGAATAAAACAGAGCAAAGTGGGTCTTTGCTCTTGAGTAGTTTTTAAATAAAATATAGCATATTGCCTCATATTGTGGTCGCTGTATCGTGTAGGTGTTAAGTGTGCAAATGCATGTTCATCGTAATGCTCAATTACAACACATGTGCTTATTGGAGATGTGAAAATGTTTCAGTCAAGAAAGAGGAGCCGTTTCATTGAAGTCGCCAATGCGTTTATTTGTCCTGAAAACAAAGACGGCGCAGCTCACCACGACCAAACTTGAATGCCAACATGAACGCTGTCGCTCTTTTAGAGGACAGTCTTCTCACTCACAAGTAATCCGTCTGTACAAGAACTTTATATCTCTGCCAAGAAAACCTTGAATATAAATAGTAAAAAGAAAGAAAACAATCCGGAACGTGAATTCTTAAGCCACCGAACGTACATCGTGTCAAAAATAGCACGTACTCACAAGAGTAACAGAGCATTCTGGAAAACAGAATATCTACCTTCAACATACTTTAAATGTAAAGTGCACAATGAGTGTCATCTGGAAAATGGAACCATATAGTCACTCCAACATACAGTACAATGTCCCTGCACATACAATACCTGTAATGCTGTTAGATCTTTGAATATCGTTACATTGTGACTACGACTAGAATATTACAAAAAAAAAAGTACATATTAAAAAAACCCGTGACAAAATATCGGTTGATTCTGTGAAATTCTAGTTAAAAATAAACTATACAGTCACAGTTACGAATGTTTCAACTGGTCGGTGAGCATATTGGCGTTTATTATCCTACCAGAATAAAATCTCAAAACCAAGCCATCCACTGGTTTGGATGTTGTGGCCGTCGGCACGTCATTTGAACTTCCAAGTAAAACACAAAAAGACGTTCCACGTGTGAAGCATCAAACAACTTCTCATTCTGTTTGTAACGACCTGTTTCCATTGCATCATAATGCTCCTGAACAGGGGCACCATAAGAAGGGAAAAGTGACCAACGAATGACAATGCTTGAAAATAGCATAAACATGAAGAGGACCAAAGTGAGATTTTTTTTGTTTTGTTTGTTTGTTACAGAGCCCCAAAATCCCCGGGGCCACCCCTATCAACATTATCTGGATGGACTTCTATTCTGATAAACTAACCTAAGCATGTAGCCCCCCCCACACTTTTTTTCCAGTTAAAAGTTGTATAGATTTTTCACAAAGACCAGTAACCATTCATCGGCAACCAGGGGGTTGCATTAAAAAACAAGGAAATAAAAGTCCCGCCCCGCCTGCCCCCCAATCTATCTGCGCTGGTCCGCGGACCGGAGGCAGGGGACCACGGACCTAAGCCACTCATTCACAGCTTGCTTCGCAACAGAGCCATTTAAACACCGATAGTAATACATGATAAGAGGTTCAAACCGGTCTGGAAAGGAAAAAAAACAATCTTGAGAATATCGTGTTCAGTATTGTCACTGACTGGTGCTGGAGCAATTGAAAATGTCTCTTAGGCGTGTCGTCTTGTTGCTGAACTGTCTGGCTTAACCAGTCAGACAGTGTGAGGGAAAAGCATGCCAAGTGACAGACAGAACATCTGGCAGTTCATCTAGTTACCAAACTGTCAGTTAACCCTCCCTTGTGGTCACACAATGGTGGAGCAAAACCTGATTAAAAAAAAAAATTGTCCTTTGTGAGTTTCTCCTGTGAAAGTGAAATTAAAACATTGCCGATGTGTCGAAAGCACAAGTTAGCATCGTGGGACTCCGGTTCCCTGTCACGTTGCCAAAACACGGTTGGGTAATTAAAGACTGTAATTGCACAGAGGTATGAATGTGAAGATGAATGTTTTCTCGAGGGGCCTATCTAGCAGTCTCGGGCGTACCTTGGTCCTTGTCCAAAGTCTGCTGAGATCGAATCTAGTTACTTGCAGAGGGGCCGAGCCTGCCCACCAATATATACTTATTGGTGGCTTATAAATGACAAATAAGTCAATGTGTGCGTGTAAAAGTCCGACAAATTTTTCAAAGTGAATCTGCAATTTTAGAATTTTTTTGGGGTGTAAAATATGAACGTATTTGTAAATAACGAGGGCCGAGGACTCTGATTTAGTCCGGTGCTTAGAGCAGCAGTTTAAAACTTAACCTCAGCGTTAAAAAGAAATAAAACTGAACGCGGCGTCCTTGTAAATAGCTTCACTTTGCCACATTCAAAATGGCTGCGGCGCTGACATACTCATGACTGCGTTTATCTATATATTGTAAATGTTGTCTTTGTTCATACTTGGCAGTCGGAATTTGCTTCGGGAATATAAACAAATATGTGGAGCAAAGTAAGCATTGTCCTGGAGGGCATTATTAATAAATATTAATAATTGAGGTGGGTTGCCAACAAATGTGGCACGATCAATCTTTAAACCATTCATGATTATTGTATCAGAGTGTATTTGCGTGGTTCTTTCAACATCAGGTTTACACGCTCGTGTCATTCAGTTATGAATAATGATGACGTTGCACGACTCAATTTAGTTGCACAGACAATAGTACATGCGGGAGGTAATTCTCTGCAAACTGAATGGAATTTGCTTCTATGTTATTGACGGTAAAGAAATATCTGCTTAGGTGCAAAACACCCACCTCCCTTCCCAAAGAAAAAGAGAAAAAATAAATAATAATGCAGAACGAGACCTACAGTATTGTTATCGGGTCATTTTGACAAACTCTTGGAATGGACTAAATTACAAAACATACTGTACATTATGTTGTGATGGATTTCAACCGGTAGAAATATTCCTGAACTAGACCGTTTTAGCTCCTATTTGTGCACCCCTTATCAAATGGATTCCAACACAAGTATTAAAGGGCCTGTATCATGCAAAATCAACATTTATTTATTTTGTAGCTTCAAGCCATATTCAAATACAAATTCCTCTCCAAACAGACCACTACAGTGGTATTTTTCCTCCAATCACCCAACTCTGAGCATTCCTGTTCATTTCCTGCTATTGAAGCACTAGATCCGCCCAGTCCAAGAAAATGACTGGGTCCTCAATTTTATACGTAATCATGAATTTTATCCGTATAAAATTGAGGGAGCGATCCCACATGCCACCCCTGCAGACTAAACACACGCCCACTTTCTCCAGCAGCCAGTGGAATGCCCGACAAGCATATCCGGGGAAGAGGCCCTATGATCAGCCACCTTGCCTCTTGTAGCTCCGGTGCTCCCAATTTTTTCTGAGTCCACTTCTGTGCACTCGCCGCACATGCGAGTCCGACGAAGGCGCGCTGCGAGCGGCCTCTCTGGCCGAGGCGCCGGCCCCGCCAACTGGACCTCTGTGGGATGCCCAAAGAGCTTATCTGAGAAATAGGCACTATGAGCAGCCTCCTCGCCAAATTTATTCCGATTTTCGTGGGTGGCGCGCGCAGCATCAGCCATGGACGCATATACGAATTCATATACAGTATACGTCCGTGGCAGCGGGCAGCTTGAGGACAAGGTCCTGAAAGGGGCGTGGCAGCCACACGGAGAGAGGCGGGGTTTTCGTGAGCCAGACTTCCGGGTTTGAAAAATAGCAACCGAAATAAATCATAATTCTGAAGAATTTAGCTCAGCATTGTGCTAAAGATAAAATATAATCAAATATATGGCTTTAGTTAACTGCGGAAGGCTTCAAATAGCATGATAAAGACCCTTTAAGCAATGCCTTTACTAAAGATAAGAATGTTGTTGTTGTTGTTTGAATTGACGCAGTCATATTCATTGACTAAGCTATGTATTGCTATGGTTGTGTTTTTCTAGCGTTGTAGAACTGCAGATACTCTCGTTGTACGTTCATACCTTCTGACCAGCAACCTCTCTGGCTGAGCCATCTCTGTTCTCCGCGTTACCAGAACCCGTTGCCCTTTCAGTTCGTGACTTTCTCAGGAGAGCTTGATTCGAGGTCTCCTTTTCTTTCTCAAACGGTTTGGGTTTTGATTCCTCGTTCCCGTTTCGCCCCTCTTTCCCTTTGGAATCTCGATTTAATGTCTTTCGGATTCCACCGTCTTTACTTTTCACATCCTCCTTATCCCTCATTTTCACTTTCCTCTCAAGTCCCTGGCTTTCTTTGCTTGAGGTGTGCTTGTTTTTGTTGTCAAACAAAGCAACATACGCACTGTAGTCTATGAATACAGGACTGGTGGCATCCATATTAGATTTATTGCTTTGATCGTCCTCAGGATTCTGCTGATCTGCTGTACTGTGACCGGAGTGGGTCACTCTTTCAATGACGTGCTCTTTGCTTGGCGAGCCGCAGGATTCGACATGGTCCTCCGAGGTTGTGGAGCGATTGGAGTCTTTTCTGGAGCGATACCCGTCACTTATGTCTGACGTAGGCGTTCGAAGGTCCGGAGAGAGCTCGGGCGGAGGTAAACGTGGAGGGAAGTCGTCGGAAGTGCGTCTGTCAGACGCGGTTGATTGCAATTGTATCTCTGCTGATTGGACGGCTTTCTCTGGTTGGCGAGCGACGTTTTTTTCTTTTGGAGATTGCGGGCAGTCTTGTGAGACTCTTCGGGTGTTCTTCTTTGGCGAATTTGTGGTGGTCTCACCCGGTTGTGCCGATGTGTCATTTACGCCATCGCTGGGCAGCCTGACCGTAGCAGCTTGAATTCGCTCCCACATAGTCAATGGGGAACTTTGACCATAAGAGATTCTTTGTGGTTTGTTTTCTTTGATGTGGTACGTTTTCATTTCCGATTGGGTTTCATTCAGGGTTCGGGGAGATTTAGGATCAGTGAGCTGTCTCGACGTAGCCTTGCTTTCAGTCTTGACAAGGTCATCCTGTGGTTTTGAACTTCTGTCACAGTCTACTGGCCTCACAGTTTTGATGTCACCTGAAGTGATTTTTTTGTCTCTATTTGGTGCTAAAGTAGCCGAGGCAGCCGACTGGATTTGTTTTGTGTTCCCGGAGCCCCCCGGAGTTCCTCCCTTTCCATCATGTAGTCCAACGGATTCATTATTTTGACTATCGGCAGCGCTTTCCTTTTGTTTATTCTGTTGATTTTTCTGGAGGGCGTCACTCCTTCTGTCATCTTTCTGCACTCCCGTTTTTCTGTTGTTAATGTCGTGCGTTTTAGGAACAGTCTCTTGCGTGTTTTCCCCAGTGGACTTGTGGCTGGCGACTCTATCTGCGTTCGGGCTGTTCAACTTCTTATGCGTGCTCAAATTTGGCGTGCCCAGGCCATTAGTGATGCTCCTGTCTTTGGTGGCTGAATGGACGGTGTGAGGTTTCAGAGTTGGATGATTTGGGCTTGAAGGTGAGGAAGAGGAAAGGTGGGAGGTGTCAAGAGTGTGACTATCCAGGGAACTTTTAGAGGTGCGACGTGGCTGTGTATGATTAGTTCGCGTGAGATGCGGTGTTGTTTTCGTTTCGGTGTATTCTGTTCCCAGGTTTGAGTCACAGGTACTTGGCAGGTTAGAGACTTGTTTAGCAGGAGATGAACTCGTCTCCGTTTGTGGTGCTATTCTGGGCTTTTGTTCCGAGGCGTGCTCGAGATTACCGGTGCTGCCTCGACTAATGTGCTCCATGTTGCCGGACAAGGGCGACATGCGTTTTGTGATCTGACCTTCATTTTGACCGGTTGGTGAGACTGTGTGAATAGTCTGCTGAAATCTAGAGGTCACAGAGTGTTGCTCAACTTTCTCAGCTTTTGTATCGATGGAGTCCACTTGCTGCAACCTGTCATAGATAGACTCTGGAGACTTGATCCGATCTTGCGATGGTGAAGGCTTTGTGTTGTCCTCAATCGCAGAACTAATCTCTTTCGGCTTTGCAACCTCTGGCGGGGGTTCTTTCGGCATGATCAGAGGGTTTGTGAACCGAATGGCTTGACTGGTTTCAAACCTCTCGGAGCGTTGCAGATGCACTTGAGTCGGCTTGCTCGTATCCATGATGTTTATGAAACCAATGACATCACTGGGAGGGTCGGGTTCTGGCCAGGTGGGCAAGTAAGGGATCAAGTTTGCCTTCTCTAGATTGATCAGTCCTGGATGGGTGCAGTCCTCCTCTGGCACAGGTTCTTTACTTCCTCTTCCTCGCTTTCTCTTCTTACTATCCGGGACCTCCGGCGTCTGGGAGTCTTTGGGGGCGTCTTGTTCAGCAGAGGTCGAGTTAGCACTCTCTCCAATAAGTAAGGCGTACTTGGGGCTGTACATTTTCCTTGTTACAGTCGCAGAAGGAAGGACGACGGGGGCTAGCTGCGGAATGGGGTCGCGCTCAGGCTCGGGTTCCATGGTGACTTGTTGCAGATCAACAAATGTCGAGCTCACGTAAAGGTGGCGAAAGAGATGATCAAAGGCCTCCACTGCCTGCCCGGTAACCACGGTGACAAGATTTTTATCCAATCGTGAGGACATCCAGGTGAAACTGCGGATTATTCAGAAAAACACCCAAATTTACATCACAAAAAAATTGGATGACGGCCGACTACAAAAACTAAAACTATGACACAGTGACGTGCTGACAATGAGATGAATGGATGTTTAACAACGGGACCAAATACTACACCTGCCGAGATGGGAAAGGTTTAACTTGGCGTCAATGTTCAGTAAATTGCATTGAAAGACCACTTTCATTGTTGCCATGTCACTCCCGAAGCACTGACCTAAAAGACCCGGACACGGCTTTGTCTCCATCGATGAACATGAATCTGTGTCCCAGTCGACCTTTCACCTTGGTGCAGGAACGAGTGTAGAACTCCATTCCCTCTGTGCAGCGTACCCGGAGGTGCTATAATATACAATATAAACACACACGCACGTATATTTAGATGTGAATTATTGGTCATGTGCTCTGTTTGTCAAACAAGGACAGTCACCGAAGCTTTTGCCATACTGAAGTCCCTGTAAATTAAAAATGAAATGACACAGGACAGAGAAGAGCGTTGTGAGCAAGCCTGCCAAGTTTGAAAGAATAAAACCCCAAAAAAAATCGACAAGTACAGTCTAAAAAAATAGGAGGCTTCATAATCTCCTCCTCCCAGCTTTCAGATACTGTCGGTGTGTCCGCTGAATGTTCTGAAAACACACCCTGCTCAATCTTCATCTGCCAATCAAATACATCTGACGTTACAGTATGTCCTCAAATTGCGATCCACACGTTGAGTCACACGTGCCGCCGCTGCGTTGAATGAACAGTTAACGTTTACTGAAGTGTCTGTTCCGTGGACCCACACAGCGAGACAACACCTCGCGTGGCGGCGAGGGATTGGACGAGCGCGTCGCCGCTTCTCTTTTGCTAACGAGCTCATCACTTTGCAATCCAGCGAACGGAATCGTTCGTTTTCCCCGAGGGCCGATTATTATGACAGATAATGTCATAAACAAGAGTGACCAAACATCCCCTTTTGCCCACACTTTTTTCCACCCTATCCGGGCGCCCGCAGGCGTTTTTTCCAAATTTATGAAACTGTCCCGCTTGAATACTTTTTCGAGGGATCAATAATCATGTGTATAATTCGACCGACGTTTTGCGCGACCAATGACGGGAGGATCATGAGTTGATCGTCTGTGGATGACGCAGAATACTGGAATCACTCACTTCCTTTAACATTTGTGTGACAATAAATGCTGGAAGAAGCGTGGCCTGAGGCGCAGTTGCGACGCAACTTTTATGACACCTTGCTCACTCGTCATCGGTTACGAGCATTTATAGAGTTTATTTTAATTAATATCACAATGGTTAATAATAATGGGTTTTCTGCACTATAAGGCTCTTTACGCTGTCACTTTTACAGCTTCAATATTGTTACCATCAGGTTTTCTGCGTTTGTACTTTCCTTCTCCTTCAAATGATCCATACCTTGAGATGTCCTGCGTGCATCCTAGCCCGCTGACACATTGACAGGAAATGAGGTAATGACGTGCTCTCCAACAGGATGTAGATGGAAACCTTCCTCCGAAAACCGGCATCGAGCAAATCTCTGAAGATGTCCACATCGGTGAAGACATCCATTACGACAGCGATCACCTGAAGAAACACATGCGCTCAAATTAGATCAGCATGATTGATCACTTATGGGGACGTTCAAAACGCAGGAAGTCGGCATTCGCTACGCCTATGTTTGCACACTGTTTGAAACGTATGGGATTCCAGTGGTTCCGCAGGTTTTACTTTAACTCAAGCTAGTGAAAACAGCAGTGCAGGGCTTTTGTCCGCGCACTCATCGCTTGCCGTCGACATCATCTGTATTTGCCATCACTTCTGAAAATGCCTTCAGGGTGTTCCAAGGCGTGCTACGTTATAGCATGTCACAACTGTTAGTCACACTCTTCCCTAATGCGCGCTCATGCAAATATTATAAATACACCGCATGAAGGCACATTAAGTGTAAGGAAATTCCTGGGTGATTCTCAACTGGTGTGGCAGGAGGCAAACGTTGGTGGCGGACCCATTAGAGGTGGCTTGTGAAGAAGTAGAACTTGTTTTATGGTACGGATGAACAATATTTTTAGTTTACCAACGGCGTGCAACGAACTAGTTTTCTGGGTGATGTATGAATATTTACAATAAGGCACATAGAGTATATGCACAATAAGGCATGCTCTGTTTTCATTGCATGGCCTGGAAGCGTTTGCCATATGAAAATTAATTTCATGTGAGATTTAGTGTAATTCTGTATACTGTAACTAGTTTTCTGGCTGATATATGAATATTTACAATAAGGCACATACAGTATATGCACAATAAGGCATGCTCTGTTTTCATTGCATGGCCTGGAAGTGTTTGCCATATGAAAATGAATTTCATGTGAGATTTAGTGTAATTCTGTATTGCGTGAGAGGCTACAGCGAAAAAATGGGTTATGCCTTAAGAATGGGTCTCAGTCGTAAACCGAGGACCGCCTTCAGAGTCCAATATTTTGCGTGCGTCCGAGGTCTGAGTTGCCCTTTATTATCAACAATTGTTATTTGATAGGCTTGGCTCATAAACGTCAGGTATAACTGCACACGTATTCATATTTGAGACACGTATGTACCATGCCATGTTCCTACACAAAACATACTCGGTAAACAGAAGAAAGAAATCAGTGCCAAGTTATTAGTGACATTTTGTGGCCATATTTGGTGATCATTCGTATATTTTGGGACAAGCCATTGTCATCAGCTGTTCTAAACACTTGAGCATGTCATGATGTTTAAAATACGCTAAAACGCATCTTTTCAAACCATTTCCCCCCCCAATCGTTTTTCACTTGTATAAAGAGTCGGCAGCAATAAGGAATGCGGAACCGAGGGTAACTGCTGTAGATATCACTGATTAAACATGTTGCACTTTACACTGTCTCACCAAGTTACTCGAATCTGGACTCTGATCTCAAACTGACAGCAGTCGACAACATGACTGCTTCATGTATGGTATTGCAAATGAAAGTTAGTAAATACACCATAGTCGAACCCTTGCCTGTCCAAGTCGCTGGTCTGTTGAGTTTGGTTCTTTGTAACCCCCATGATGAAGTTTGGGCTGGTTTACTTATTTGCTGTAACCGTGGATGATGTGGAGCCAGTGCTCATCACGTTCAAGGTCAGACTGCTTTGAACAAATTCTTGTCGGTGGCCAATTTCAAGTTATGAATGTTTTTTTTTTCTTTGTGAGATGAAGGATTTTCAAGAATATATGGGCTGAAATGGCAGTGGAAGTGCTTTACCATTTCAGGCATGGTTTTGGCCTTCTGTTACATCCAAGATCCGTGAGCGGCTGCGGTTAGCGGTCATACCTGTTCGTTTTTTGCAACCCTCTCCCAGCTGCAATTTACTTTCAAGACAGATTCCTTTTAGAGCATGTCCAATAAATTATACCGCACATGTTTAATGGGGAATTATTAATTAAAGAAGGTGGTGTTATAGATAGAGGTGGCAAAAGTTATCACACGCTGTACACAAAGTAAAAATAAAGATACTTGTGTAAAGGTATGAGAAGTACTGATTCAACTCTTGTACTTAAAAAAAACGTTTGTTACAAGTAAGACAGAAATTTCAAACTTGCTTTGTTGTTTTCAAATGACGGGAGTAAGTAAAAAGTCGTCAGAAACATACTTTAAAATCATCTTTTGGACAGTAATAAAGTTTTTTTTTAGCTCCTACCAGCTTCACCGTGGTGCAACACCACACTGCATGGCTCTGAATATTGTTACCATAAAATTTCAATTTTTAAACGTAAAGTTAAACAAAGGCGTCGTGCAGTTTGCTAAGAAAACGGTCATGTTAAGTGCATGTAAATTGCGCTGTACAAGATGACAGGTTCTCGCACCTTTTGCGCATGAGCGATCATCCTTCGGACAATCTCCTTGATGTGGGTCTGCCCCTCCAGCGGCGGTTGCGTGTACACGGTGGTGCGAGTCACCCCGCGGTAAGCATCAGTGTGCGGCCAGCCCAAGTCCATCTGCGGGATGGACATGTCCGACAACTCCGGCCAGTAGTGCATCGACAGCGGGGGCTCGTTTTCATCGGCATCCTCCGGGAAGAGCTCCGAACCGGGGTCATACGGTTCCATTGTCTTCGTGAGAGTTTCCTGCTCCAGGTCCGAAAGGAAGCTCCGCATTTGGCGTTCCTCCACGAACTTGAGGAACGCTTCGCGACCTTCGCGGAGCAAAACCTCCAGGGCGAGCCTCTGGTCCTCGCTGTACAAGAAGTCCGGCTTAGACTCGTTTGTCCGCGGGTTCACGTTGTTATCGTCCAGGCACTGAATTTGAGACAGAGCCATAATGAAACTAAAGATATTCGGAAAGATCCAAAACAAAACGTAAGCTTCCAACAAGTCGATGAGACCACTTTAGTACTTTAGTTAACTCCGGTATCCTCCTGGCTGCGGGGAGAGTTGTCGTTTGAATAACAACAGCGGGACAGTATACCTCCCGGCTGGCTGAAAAACACTCCTAACACTCGGATGTAATCGTAAAGAACTGCCATGTTACATTAGGAGCTTCCCATTGCCTGGAGAGTTATCTCATGATGCGGAGGACTCAGCCCGGCCGGCCGGCGATCGAGCGCGTGGGTGACGCCTCTTCCCGAGGCACCGCCCGACAGGTGTGAGTCTGGCAGCGAAACAGACACACCTTTTGCCACGTGACCCACAGCGAGTTGCAGCACTGGGTGTGCGCTCTATGGGGAAAAGATTTGTATTAGAGAAACCGAGTTAACAAAGGCACCCAACCCCGTTAAAACATTCATTAAATCATTAGTGGCCCTACTGAAAACCACCAGTAGAAGCCTCCGGCACTGGTATTATACCCGTTCTGCCAAGAATCACCCTTGCTGCTCGAGCATGGGAACGTCAGAGAAAAGGATCCAAGTGAAGCACACCAGCATATGGCAACGTGCACCGTGTTGTTACACAAAAAAAAAATAAAGGGGAAGTCAAGTCATTTTTTTCTTTACAGTTTGTTCTACACGCCCCACTCGTGTAAACACAACATCCTGGTTTATATTGCGTTTGCGGAATATAAATTAAGCAGTAAAATTTGACTCGCTGTCAAGTGAAAAACGCTGAATGACGTCAATGCGCGCAGTGTGGAGACTTCTGCCACAAGATTTCACAACTGGCTGAGTTTAGCATTGTTTAATCACAATATGGGTCAGTGGCTGCCAGTGACGTCTTATTGGGGTGAGTAGTTTCACTCTCAGTGTGACATTTCCATTAAACGTGTATTTAAATCCCTGAAGTCACGTTCATGCTGCCCCCCAAAAATGTGGTGTGGCTGAGATATTACTGGTACACTTGTGTTGCCAGACCCACGTGAAGGTACGGTGGCACCCTGAAGGGAGAAAAGAAGTTTGATTTTGCGTCGAGCTCCATTAAGTTAAGCTGTAATTATGAATTCTCATGAATCAAATCTGCATTTCAGCTGTCACATTGATAGTCTGTAGTTAGCAGTAACAATGTTGACTACTTTTGTCTGTTTGCAAATGTTTTGCAGGTAGGCAATTGTTTTCCTCAGGAGCTGGCAACCCACATTTTGCCACAGCTGGCTGCATGTTTGAGCTTCTAATCAAGAGTGAGCGAGAACAAAACAAGCCATCATGAGTTAAAAAAAGAAGCCGTGTTTTTTTTTCTTCAGCTTGAAACGTCCTTGAGTAAGTTCAAAATAGGCAAGACCAAATGCAGCTGACTTGATTATCACGAGTGTGTTTTGCTTCGTCATGCAATTCATAGTCATAAGACAGTGAGGAGCAGTAGAATCAGTGGTTGGCATGTGATCTTATATCACTCTGTGTTTGTGCGTGTTTGTACACAAAATTTGGATCATGCACTTTCCTCGTTAAAATCAACATACACTTTTGTGGCCCCTTAGAAACCCAGTAGGCCGACAAGAGATGTAGCAAACAGAATCTCAGGGGGCTGAAAATGTGCTCGGTTGGCAGCCTGGCATCAAATTAGGCCTGATGATCGGCTTGTATGCCCTGCTTCAGCTATGTGGTAGTGCAAGCAACCTTTCCATTTCCTCTGCTTTCATCGGATTCTACAGCTCACGAAAGAGCTCTTATTAAATAGTGCGAAACTGACAATCTCACCTTTGATTTATTGTTTGAGCATGACTTGCGCTGCCGGCGGGTAATAGTCCTGTCAGTAGACTGCTCGAGGCGGCAAGTCACTCCAGCTGGTTTCATGCTTTTTGTTGCATTTGGCTTCACATTCCAGGAATTATCATTGACTTCTCAGCTTTGACACTTTCCCATCTCCCGCCTCCCACTTTGTTACTGTCACCTATTGTTGATCTATTGCTTCCCCTCCCTGCATTCCTTTCTTTTTTATTTCTCTTCCACACTAGTTTCTCTTTCACTGCAACCCCATTTAACTCAATATATGCTTTTACATTTTGCCCTGTGTAACCGGGTTCTTCTGTGTGTTGTCATGGTGATGTCAGCCATGAAGCACTATTCACCGTCTCCCGTCTCGTGTGCGACACAAATATGACACGCAGAAAGAGCATTTTATTGTCTCTCGTGCTTTCAAGTGACTCAGCAAAATTCATTTGAAAGCGCAAATGAAGTAGCAGCTATTTCTGGAAGACCTTTTGACTCTTAAATGCATCCAAACTCCAAATGAGATGTGCAGGAACACTTGAAGAATATCATAATTAGAGTGTAGTGTAAGTAAATCACAAACAAAGAGAAAATATAAGTGATGCAGCCGAAGGGAATTTCCGCATGTGACCTGGTTTTCTACTCCAGTTGAAATCTGACATCCCGGTGAGAGAAACTGCACCACATTCTTCACATAGCACCAGTCAACTGACAACTGGCATGCATTGTGTGTGTGTGTGTCTGTGTCTGTGTCTGTGTGTGTCTGACTCTCGGTGTTATGTGTGTAATCCTAAAATTTCAGCTCACTGACTCAAAGAATGACAGAAATTTTAAATTAAAACATTCACCTTTCAATCTTCCAGCTAAGACCATGGTACCCTCATTTCACTAATGAAAACCAGTAGGCTGCAGCCATCGTGCAACCCAACATGTTGTAAAGCGCATCCAGACAGAGTTTATTATTATTACTATTATCCATCCATCCATTTTCCTATCCGCTTATCCTCCATTAACCTGTCATGCATGTTTTTGGAATGTGGGAGGAAACCTGAGTACCCGCAGACACCCCACGCAGGCATGGGGAGAACATGTAAACTCCACACAGGGAGGCCGTAGCCGTAATCGAACCGACAACCTCTGCACTGTGAGACCGGCGCGCTAACCAGTCCACCGCCGGGCCACCCTATGCAACAGTTTTTTTCCATAAATCACTCAGTGTCCACATAAAAATAAAAATAAATAGTTTCTATAGCCTGGTTGTATCAGCATCGGCCCCGCCCCTCTTGCATCACCGCCAATGTCGTTCCTCCATTACTTTGGTCCCATGTCTTCCACAGCTGCATCTTCGTAATCAGCGCGAGCCGTATTTAATTGCCAGCCCTCTTTCATCCCGTCCCGCTGTAAATGTGCATCCACAAAAGTCATCTGAGGACTCCGTGTGCCTGTTTTAAAAACAGCCTTTTATTTCATTTGCAAACTGCAATGACATGACTTCCTTCTACAACTTAAAAACACTGAGTCGAATAATGTTGATCAGTCATCTCAAGCAGGGAATACACATATCGATGATTGGATCTAATTTGAGCGTGAACAGTCCGACTGGCAAGTGTCATGTAACGTTTTTCAGCATTCATAGTGCCGCTTTCCAGAAACATGTGCCAAAATGGTACTGTCATGTTTTGGCCTTCGGTCAAAGTGGTTACGATTAGGATCAAAATGATCTACTAGTTAGATGACTTTTGTACAAAATTCTCCTAAATGTATGGCAGCGGCCTGGTCCGTAGAGTCAAGGGCTGCTTACATGATTGCACCAAACACAGACGCATGCGTTCCAATTTTCATTTGTGCACGGCCAATCCTGCCGACACAGAATGCCGCGTCCTGCTCCGTAGAAGTGTGCTGTCTATTTTCAGACCACTCGGTCCAAATATTCAAAACACAATGACACTTGTGTCCCTCAACTTGACAACAAATTGATGAGTGGGAGGGCTGATTCCTCTTAACAAACTGGTTGCATCATCCTTTCGGTTCAATTCGACAAATCCTAATGATTTTGGATTATTAGGCCTGCAAGTATTTGATTGTGAGTTTTCCATCACGGATGGTGCCACTGATGTAACATTTCTAGGTAGGTGGAGATTGCGGGCCGGAGTAGCTGTTGTGCCAGTCACAGCTGATTATTAGGCAGACGTTTTGCCCAGGATGTGGTAAACAGGAGTTTTAAAATTTATTATTATTTTTTGTATGATTGCGTCACTCATCACTCGGCATGCCATCTGCTCCAAAGATGCCTGGTAGCCAAGAGCGGTGGAAGTGTGTGGGCTCACTGGCAGTGGTAAACAGGCTGGACATACTCCGGGGGAAAGTAGCCCACGTGTCCATGGCAACGGCCCCTCCAGCGCAGTGTGTCGGAGCAGTCAATGAGCTCGATGACGTCTCCCCGCAGGAAGCGTAGCTGCGAGGGGTGGTGAGGGTTGAAGTCGAAGATAGCGTGGGCGTGGTGAGGACGCTGTGCCAAAAGACCACCAGAAAAGATGGAGCAGGAAGTAGCAAGCGGAAGGAGAAAGAAGGAAAAGATCAGTCTTATGAAACTCAAAATGGCTTCTTATCTATTTGCACACATAGGATGTTAGTAAACGCGTATCTACTCCTTACATGGACTGTCGTATACACAATAAAATGTCAGTTCTTCTCATTTGGTGTCTATTTGAAACGACATTTCCGTGGGCTCATATTTTACAGAGTACAGTATCGTGTTTGCACTGATAACTTTGTCGGACACTGATGTCAACGTTCCATCCACTCATTTTGTTTAGCACTTGTCCTCATTAGGGTCACGGGTGAGCCGCAGTAAATAACTCAACAACAGAGGCAGTTTTAGCCGAGAAAGCAACACAGAAGCAGGGCAACACATTCAAGTTAATATTCAGTTATCAGATTCAGTTATCTCTTTGGAGTGACTGACTGACGTATTCTGGTTGGGCGTCCATAAGGGGTAGGGCGGGAGAGGGGGGGGTAATATGCTTAGACAAGTAGAAACGATGTCGACGAGATTGAAATGGACAGGTGAGAGTCGCTTTGGACTCAAATAGGTTTTATTTCCGGCAGTGATTTAGACTCATTTGAAATGAAGTCAAAAAACAAAACAAAAACAAAACAACAGTTGAGGCACACCTAGAAACTAACATGACTCCCAATAAACCCGAGTGTTATTTTACTGTACCTAAAGAAAAAAATATTTTCATGTCCAGTGAGCGTAACGGTGAGTGAATTTTCAGTTTTATGTTTCTAGTGCGCTGATTCTTCGCCCTGCATCCCGTGTTGAATAATAAATGAATGGACCTGTGAGGCAAAGAGACATCATGGCAGAGAAGGGCGGTGCGTCATATTTACATCATGAATGCACACAATGTGGTTGATAAAAGCATTTTGTTGAACATATGATATATTGAGTCCAAATCCAATGGCTTTCTATTGCTCTTTCCAAAAGATGATTTAAAAAAACAAAAAAACATTAAAATCCAGTGCATGCATACAGGCTTTGTTCTTTATTTGACATTGCATAGCTTTTTATCAGTGGCGGCCTGATGGCACAGAAGAAATGACAAAACACAGAGAGGCACAGCTCGCCAAACGCCGAGTGCAGAGGAATGCGTGCGGCGCTGAGATAAGATCACACACCTACACTCTAAAAATAAAACTGCCTTTCAACAAAATGTGCCCCGTCGCTTTCTGTCCCGCTGTTTGTCTATAAGTGCACAAAAACAAGTCGTGTTTACTTTTCTCCTGGCCGTCAGCCCTCCTCTGATCTCTGCAGCTCTCGCAAAGTAAAACCAGTCAAGCTGGCGAAAAAAAAGCGGCTATTTTAAGTTGGGCATTTCGAATCTCGCCGACCTCTCTCTGCTGTCAGTTGCACTCCCGCTGAGGAAAGTAGAATACCAATGCTTTGCAACCAATGCACTGGCTGGGTTGTCACTTTGGAGCAAGGCACCCCCCCCTGATCAAACTTTCAGAGAAGGAATAGAAATACATCAAATAACTTATTGTGCACTTCAACTGTTTGTTGATTTGGTTTCCTGTCAAAATACGAAATCATTTCAAGGTGGCTTGCAGGGCTTCTAATTGTTTGGCATTATATGACAACTAGGTGCAGCGTTGTACAATCCAGAGACCCCCTCTTGTATTTGAAGTCGTCATTCATCTTCCGAACCGCTTGATCCTCACTAGGGTCGCGGGGGGTGCTGGAGCCTATCCCAGCTGTCTCCGGGCAGTAGGCGGGGGACACCCTAAATCGGTTGCCAGCCAATCGCAGGGCACACAGAGACGAACAACCATCCACGTCCACACTCATACCTAGGGACAATTTAGAGTGCTCAATCAGCCTACCATGCATGTCTTTGGAATGTGGGAGGAAACCGGAGCACCCGGAGAAAACCCACGCAAGCCCGGGAAAACATGCAAACTCCACACAGGGAGGCCGGAGCTAGAATCGGTACCTCTGCACTGTGAAGTCGACGTGCTAACCACTGGACTACCGGGCCGCCCTTGTATTTGAAGTGAAAATTGAAATTAAATTGGAAAATGCTCCGCTGCGACGCTTCATAGAGCACATTCCCTCACAAGTAGACATCTGCCCCAACAAGTCGCATTCATTTTCTCAATGCTAACCGACAATAAAAACAGAGACTGACTATATCATTTGGAAAAATCTCCCCAAGGGCGTAATTTGCATGAAAAAATGCTTCCTTTCAATATTTCAATTGACTTTTAATTTGTTTTGTAAAATACCAGAAAAAAAATCACGTGTAACCACATCATATTGCTTCTGCTGCGCAAGCTAGCCACGAGCAATAATTAAGGAGAAATTCAGTCTTGTATCCGCTCATCTAACACCGCATACTGTATTGACAATGGAACAAATTGCTCCCTGAACACCAAGGGGCAACAGCTTTGTATGGTGAGGCAAGAAAAAGAAACTAAATAGTACTGCGCGAGCCCCCCGACATTGTGTTTCCAAACGATATCAAACCAAAAGGGCTACATTAGTTGACAAGTGTTATTCAGCGTCTCGGTGAATAATTGCGGCCTTCACCACTGACAAATTAAGTGTGTGTGTGTGTGTGTGTGTGTGTGTGTGTGTGTGTGTGTGTGTGTGTGTGTGTGTGTGTGTGTGTGTGTGTATATACAGTACTATAGAGTATATGGATTAGCATGATAATAGTGTTAGCTTGTGATATGCACTTGGTTGCTCCATGAAGAAGTGCTGTTGTTGTTGTTGGATTTTCTTTTTTTTTTTTTATCCTAATATTCAGATACATTCAGGTCAGGGACAAAAAAAATCTCGCAAACCTTACATAAATCAGAAGAAGTGATGTTTTAGTCTGAATCACAATCTCTCTCTCTCGTCAGACCTGACAAACATGTTTTCGTGTGCTGGCACAGCCATTAACTTGCTTTCATGAAAGCTTTATTGGAAGGGTTGAGTTGCTGTAAAATTAAAAACAATATAGTCGCTTATAAAAACTATTCAAATGAAGTCAGAGGCGTGAAAATGTTAATAATAAGCTACGCAGAGCTGATGCGAGGGAGGGAGATCTAATTTCAATTCGGGACACGTTTTAGCATCTTCTTTCATGCTCTGAAGACACAGTTTGGGACGCTCCACCCTGATTTGGTCAGCTGACGGCAGATCAGCTGATGTTGGCAGGAGCTGTCGTTTGACATGATAACAGCAGAGCGGAGGGGAACTCCAATCAAGATCATCTCTCCCTCTCGCTCATCACGCACAGCTGTTTTCCTTCCATTGTGTTGGAACATGATTTGACTCTCGAGCATTTTTTTTCGTGAAAAAGGAGTTGAAAAGGAAACAAATTACTTGGTTGATCAAACAAGCAAGTATTAACTTGAACAGGCGCACTATATCAAAGAAAAGTATCTGGGAGCACTTTTTAATCAACTAATTAATCAATCAAGAGTTGGACAGACTAAAGTGTTTGAAGTATTTGTCTTACTCAGCCTCACCTTCACACTGTCAAATGCCTTTGACATTACGAGTGCTCTTCACACCAACCTCGATCTTTTTTTGTTGTTGTTGAGGACGTCATAGCTCTATGGGTTAGATTGTTTATTTTCTATAACCACGCCGCCTAGTTTCGCAACACTTCGTGGATTCAGTTGAGCTTGAATTGATCAATGTTTCATGTTCTGCTGAGTGCAGCGCAACTCGGATTCGAGACTGACGTGTGACGCGGCTGTGTAGCGAGATCTGCGTGTCAAGCATGTCATGAATGCTGCTTGGTTACCCACCCCGTGGAAAGGTAGCTAGTAGTGTTACTGTGTCTATACATCAAGAAAGTAGAGGCATGTGGAGTGTGCAAGGGCACAGGCGATGAGCTTTTGTAGCGTGAATATTTCACATTTAAATACGGGCATGAAACTACGGATGCCGGGAAACATGCTTGAGCGGGACTTTTTACATTGAGTTCTGTTGATTTTAGTGGATAAATATTGATTCTGCACCGCTGAAGATGCTCTTTGTGGCACAGTTGCATGCTGTTATGTTGAGGTTTCATATCCTATAAATTGATCGTGATTGCAATTGCAACGTATTTTTAAGAGGTGGATTTAAACGAACCAAAGGGCAAGGCAGCGAATGCTCAGCCCGCCACTGCGCGTGCTACAAATAACAGCCCACTGGAACTAATAGTTGAACTGTCCTGTTTATTTCTTATGGTAATACACATTTTCATTTTGATCAGTTGTTACCGGAATCATCTTATTATGAAGTAGATCCCATCCTTTAGGTACATGAGAAGAGTGAAAGGAAAATAGAATACCCCCCCCCCCCCCACACACACACAACTACAAAAAAAAAAATGAACACGACACATCTGAATCCCCCCCATTGGATGCCTGTTAAAGATGCTCTTGATTTTTCAGAGGACCAACATCGTGTTGATTTCACACGATGATTTCATTTTCATGAAGGTTTCCGTCGGTACAAACAAGGGTGCTTCCAGGTCTCAGGCGTGGGTTGCATGACACTACCTTATTTGGACGATTGACACATGATTGAAACTTTGCTACCACAGCAACCTGTCAATCCAGATGGTTGTGTCGTACGAGCGCGGCTTACGTACAAACTCCACCCTGCCGACCTTGATTTGAAGGTTAACGGTGGACGTCATCAAACCTTGCTGAATTTGGCCATCTATGTCACTAGGATGGTTTTTAGCCATTTCGTTAAAAAAAAAATAATAATAATAATAATTTTGAGAGAAACATGCGTGCGGGATTATGAGTCCCAAAATATGCGCCGTTCCTAAACAGCATCATCACTTCCCGGATTTACGACGGAGTGCTCCAGTTTCCCAAACTGCGATGACGAGCACACCATTCGCACTCACTCACCCTCCTTTAACATTAATAGCATGCGGGATCGAATGCCTTCCCTTGTACCGCACTGCCACACCTCGGAACACCAAACACGTAACATACCGAAATAATGACTTCACAATAACATTATGAGAGCACATGGGAACTTGATCATCTTTTATATTTGATTCGATTTAAAGGCTTTATATACCGGTTTCTACCTCCATGTCACTCGGATCAACCACAACGTAGATTTATCCAATTATTCTCGGAATCACGTGAGAAATACGAACAAGCATTTGCTCGGATGGCAGATGGAAGACAAATATAGGAACCCACACATGGGACGAGACGCGTTTTGAGCATGGCGTGGTTAACACATCGAATGTGACATTACAGAATAAATCGTGGCCAGTGAATTCTGTCCAATTAAACAAAATATTTCCTTTCGAAGGACACAACAATGGACAGAGATTTCAGTAGGACAATGATGAGGATGAAATGGTGATGTGAACATATGAAACCGGCTGTATGTTTTTTTTTGGGGGGTGGGGGGGGGATACACGTATGTATAAAAGAACGTTAAAAGTAGAGGTCACGTGCTCACTCTTGCAAAGTGTTCGGGGTCTCGCAGAAAGACGGTCCTCTCCTTCGCGATGCTGTTGCTGTGATAGAACTCCACAAGCTCGTTCAGGGAGGAGAAGAGCTCATCCCATACGTAGTACTGACTGCAACGATCCTGCAGCACCTTGAAGTGTTGGACGTGGTCCCCATAACTGTCAAACACGCAGAGGACAATTATAAAACAGCAATTATGTATCGGTAACGTATCGTGGGAATGACATCTGTTTTCTTGTTTGGATGCTAATTATTCTCCTTTTCCTGTCGTTCTACCCCACATGACACTTTTCTTGGTCCCATTACCATCACTGCCGTGTATTTTTATTTAAAGCTATTCGGGTTTTCTCAAGTATACAAATGATTAATAATTTATAACAACAACAACAACAACGGCTGAGAAAATGACTCATATTCTGTCTGGAAACAATAACAACAAGCGGGGGCCAACAAGTCAGCCAACATTTTGATGTCATGGTGTCATTAAAGGCTGTAATGCCAAATGGGATGCTCACTGGTGTGAACCGAAAGTTTTATCATTTGCGACGTCACTGAAGAGACGTTTCAGGAGCAAGTAAACAAGGCATCTTCACAAATAACTTCACTTTGCCACATCCAATAGGGCTGCGCCGTGGACGTACACAAAACAGCATCTATGTATACCGTGCGTACTGCAAATGCTAGAACTAAATGATTTTCTTAGGGAGGCGCAATCAATCTATGCTGCAATGATTTTTTTTTGTTCTTCCAGTTTTCTCCTGCCGACACTTCCTACCTGCTCCCTGTGGCGGGTTGCTAAGTAACTTAGCAGTTTATCTTTAGAAATCGGAACATCTCACCATGATCATTACTGTTGTATAACCGCCTGTAACATACGGCCAAAGTCAGCTCAACGCCTCCATATTCCGCAAATCATCATGGAGTAGGAGGGTGTCCTGTTTACATTTCATGATGGCTCAAAATCTCTTGTACTATATTTTGGGAAATCAGTAATGCTTTTTGGGGGAGAGAGAGAGAGAGAGAGAGAGAGAGAGAGAGAGAGAGAGAGAGAGAGTGAGCTTTTTTTCATTCCATAACCCAAGTGGGAGCTCACATTGACGTGTGAGGTTTGACCTCACCGATCTGTCATAGGTCGGCTGGGACCGCACGAGTGACGGTCAGTTTGTTTCAAGCTGAATTCCTTCTCTACTCAGACGTGAAACTTCATGAACCAGCACAAATGACTCTTTGCTTGCTGGATAGCATTCATGTGGCCCCGTTTGACTCCCTAAACCTATAAAAGACGACATCACTCCTTTCTTTCCACCTCCACCTCACTCACGCTAAAAGTCATGAAAATGCAGTCAGGGGTGTCGGCAGAGATTTTCCAGTGGGATGGCGAGGGTGACAGAACATCTCATAGAGTGGCTGCCAATGGCTTCGTATTTGGGATTTCAACCTGGCAACATTTATCTTAGCAGATACAATTTTTGAGGGCATTACATTGACTAGTTTGACTGATCTTCATCATGAACCAGCAATTTAATTACATTTTTATAATCGGGCACGTGTTCATTTGCTGTCTATTTGTCACAGTTTGAATGTTATCACTCCCAACGTGTCTCCATTCCTCCACACACCCGCAAAAGCCGCTCTCACCATGCTGAGAAATGCAACTCATCTTCATCAGCTCATTATGATGTCAGGTGCCCTTTGCTGCACCCTACCGGTCAATTTGCGCAACTGACACTCCTTCGCCCTTTGAGAAGGGGTGGGCAACTTAACTGTAAATGCTAGCGGGGGCGACAATTTTTCAACAGTGCTACTGGGAGGAGCAGGGGGGCCACGTAGTACCACGCACTTCCTGAACAGATGTATGGCAAAACTGCAATGTTAAATATGGAAAAAAATGCATGCAAAATATGTGGTCTGAATCTATTTCATTTTTGATCATGCATTTTTCAATGCATATAAAAAAGATCCCAACCAACAACAACAATCATTTTTTTCCCCCTGACTTTTTCCCAAGGTGAAAAACATATTGATTGTTTTGCAGCGTTTTTTTAGGGTTTTTTTCAATTTGTCTCTTCATTCCATCCCATTATCTGTGGAGGTTGAAAACTGTAACGAGCCTATTTGGACAAAGTGAGAAATAGAGAGTAAAGATATCTTGATGTTATGTAATACTATACAAACGTATGAAAAACTCATTCACTGCCAAGCCTCCCAGCTATAATGCACGTTTGGCATCACTCGCTATCGACATGCACATTTGTACTTTCACTTAGATTAAGAGCCAGGCTTTCCAATCATTATGGATCCATCATCATTACAATCAGGCCAGAGGTCAAGTAACACACTCAGGCCGCTAAACTCTTTGCATTGCGACATGATGAACGCGTGCACACAAAGACACGGACTCACACATGTTCTCTCGCCCTCGCTCTCTCCGTCCCTCTCATTTGTGTTCTTCATCCACTGTAATTAAGGCCCACGGCGATTGCGAGATTATGTTCGTTTTCTCTGCGCCGACAAAAGAGGAGAAGGGATTGAGACTGAGAGCGAGCGAGAAGCAGACCAGCGATGAGAAAGGCACCTATTGTAGATGTGGAGATAGAAAGCGGTGAGACACACTGACGGCCAAGTTATTTTTACAACTTTTTACCCTTCGCCAGCATGATTAGAGACGCATGAAGGTCGCCCCGCTCGTCTTTCCCTCGACTTCCTCCCTCAATCTGCTTTCACTTCCTCTCTGGTGCTGTCGGCCCCTGTTCTCTAAACTCACCCTCTGTTTCCTAATCGTGAGCAATGTGCGACGGTGCATGATTAAACTGTAACAAATGAACGCCACACCCATTGATATGGCCAGCAGGCGTTTTGGGAACCATCCCGCAAGAAAAGGAGGATGATGTCAGGGAGGACTATCCAGCTGCGTATGCAGATTTCATTACGTCATGTGTTTGGGGGGGCTGTTTGCCAGATAGTGTGCATGTGTTGGTGTTTGGACGACCTTTTTCTTTTTTTGTTTTTTTAATCTGTTGTCTGAATGGTAGCAAACAGTAACGAGCCTTGGTTAAAAGGCTCAAACAGTGTGAGACATGTTGGATTGACTCTTTGAACGTGAATATGCATCCAGGTCTTGAGATTTCAACTACTCCCCTTATTGTGATCACGCTAAATCACGATATAGATCGGCCCCGCTGTATTATTTACGTGGGTGTCCACAGAGAAAAATAAATAAATAAAAGTACTCTGAAGCAAAGGCACAATTCAAGCTATTTTCTGACTGATTTACTTTAAAATATTTTTTAAAGCAAAGGATTTCTTTTTTTACTGTTTCAAATAAATACATCAATGCGACCTGCTTTAACAGACAGCCATTTGTGTGCTGTTTTTTTTCTGTTTCTCTTCCTGAGTTTCCGTAATAATGCCTAGACCTATGACAGTATTAGCGACATCCTAGCTCTAATGTGTTAGCAAAATTACATATTTAATTCTTTAATTCCTCTAACCCTTGAACAGATCAAATATGTCACTGCAGTAATAAACACATCGTCAAGTTTAATATGTCTCTGAGGGCGTCACACGAAACCTTGTAGGCAGCATTTTTGTCGGTTTGATGGACGGATCTAAAGACTCAATCATTGTCAATTTGCCCCGTCTGAATTGACATTCATGGTGCACTAAATTCCTCACGTGGTGCTTGAAGCTTAGTGAGGATTATGTCGCTGTAACATAAGCATGGCCTCAAGTGCCCATTCCCTTTAAGACGCCCGATAAGACACTAATGATGACTGATGACAAACCTTCTCAAAGCCAAACGGCCTGCGGGAGCATGAGTCAGCGATATCAGAGGTCATGTTAATGAAGCTCCCATTCAAAGTGGCGCCCCTCCCTACCAATGTTATTATAATAGACAAGCACTTTTACTCAGCATGCAAGTGTTAAGCGTGTAGGCTTAATACATCCACGTGCACATATTAAACATGTGCAATTAAGTGGACATCCAATTATGCTTCCAGGATTGCAATGCCATCAAGGTCACGAAAAGGACTTTGATACCACGGATGCATCAATATTGCATTTGTGGGTATGAGAAAAGTGTCGGATCATATTCATAATAGATCAACATTTTTGGAGGATTGAATGTTGTCTTGGTGTGTGACTAAGAGAGCTTCTGTGTCAAGTGGCGTGATTGAATAAAGTCGCTGCTGTATTGAGACCGCAGTGTGCTTCCTATCTTCCCTCACTGTGCTGTAATTAATGTCAGGACTCAGAGGCTGCGTAATGAGGAAAAAACATTTTCTTTTAAAAATTGAATTAACTGTATTTGCACAATCCGTCCTGCTTTGCAACACCAATGACGCACAACAACAACAACAACAACAGAATTATATTCATGCTCCCATGCCACAATTTGGTGGCTCAGCATAACTGTTGTCTCAGTGGAGCTCCTCAACTCACTTCAGCATAGCACCCTGATGGTGCCAAATTGATTTGTATTGTTTTTGGGGGGGGGTTGGGCACCAACATAGAAAATGTGCAAATTGTGTTTTTCAGTAAATAATAGAACTTGTTTTTTTTTTTTTAATGCTGCCATTAAGTGAATTCGTGAAAGCTGAACTGCTAATATGCGGGGATTCGCTATGTATATGTCCTGTAACCAAATTATCAATGCGCGTGTACAAATGAATTACAAGTTCCTGCCTGACCATTTTTGAAAATGGCTTACAGTATCATACATAGGAAAAACTGACCCTTGACATGATGAGAAACGTTTTTTTTTTTTTTTGGTCTTCCTTCTAGGCAAATAATTCAGTGGCAAGCCAGCCATCTCCCGAGGCTCCACACTTTAGCACCTCCTCTGAGCCCAGGGCCGAGATCACAAGCATCCATGATTGTCGCCGCCTGACTGGCCTAACAATCGGCGCCATCAGCAGCTCAAGATACTCTCGTGTGCCAGATGAGATTAGCTCACATCAGGCCGGAGGCTTCCTGCTTTTACCCTCCACCTAACTCCCCTCGTCTATCCTCACGTCCTCCCCCTTTGCCTACTTAATCTATCATGACCTTAAAAATGAGGAGACAGAGATTCATTGCGTGACAATACGTTGTCCATGTGGTTAGCACATTTGCCTCACAGTCAGGAGATCCAGCTTTGAATCCCTGTTGGCGCATCACTATATGTGCATGCAATTTTTTTTCAATGGTCCTCAGGATAATACACTTGAATGTGGATAACGACGAATCAAGTTTTATATTGGGAATGTCACTTCATCAAACTCAGAAAAAAAGGTGAGCCGTGATTGGTCGCTAACCGAGCCCTGAGTAACTCTGATGTCATTATCAGTTGAAAGCAAGTCACAAAATAAAAATGGTGCGTTTTGATCTTTCATTTAATTTTTGTGTGTTTGGACTGGGATTATTGTTTAAAAAAAAAAAAAAGAGTTCACTTTTAGTGAAAATATTTCTTACCTGACCGACATGGAAAACTCCCCAGGAGCACTTTCGCTCTCTCGGACCAAAAATGCTCCACATTCCCTGTGTCTCAGGCGACTTTCTGCCACCCCGCGAGATATCCGACCTGCAAACCACCTGACGGTTTGGAAAGAAAAGAAACCAAGGTTGTGGTGGATATTTTATTTCCTCTTCATTGGATTTGTCTATGAGTTTGACCGAATCTTTGCCTAGTATTCAATGAACGTGAAGTATTGTCTTTGGACGTTCTTGAGAATGGCATTTCAAAAGAATTCTTACAATAGCACAGATCAGTGCCGTCAGATGAAGTGGGGTTCGGGCTGGAGAAAAATGATGATCTTTTTGAAGCTATTTTAAAACACCGTTGCTAAAATTGCACACAGCATCTCTGCAGAAGCTCTATTTAAAATTTCAAGTACAGTTACAGAACATCAATTTCAATACTGTACCTAAGCATTTGCTTTGGAAAAGCCTTTCGCCTGTAGGTTTCATCTAAGGAGCTCCAATTATCATTATTATATATATTTATTATCTTTTTTTAAAATAAGACGGAGCCTGCTGTGATGTCGCTTTAGCATCTGTCGTCGAAAAAACTTGGAGCCCATCTGTTGTGAGACAAAGTGATGGAAATTCAGTGTGTAGCAGACACTACACACACACACACACACGCACGCACGCACCCTTGCAACTGCAAAGTGTGAGATTACATAAGTGAGTGTGTGAGTAGGACGGGTTTGTCTTATACTGGGATGCAGATGTCCAAACCAGAGCAGAAGATGCCTGGAGCTGTGACACACACACACACACACACACACACACACACACACACACACACATGCACTCGTGCACACGCAATAATGAGCTCGTCCACTCGACTATTGCTGAATATGTGGAATCTGTTTAGCTAATTTAACGATGCCTTTGTGTGTGTGTGTGTGTGTGTGTGTGTGTGTGTGTGTGTGTGCGTGTGCGTGTGTGTGCATGTATGTACAAGTGCGTTTACATTTGTGTCAGCGTGCGGCATGAACTCACGCGTGTGGCCGCAGGTTGATATAGTTCTTTGGCACAAAGCCTTTTCTGTTGTGGAGCTCGGCTGTGTACCAGTTGGGATCATCCTCCATGTTGGTGATCTAGGAACGTGTCACACAAAGAGATTAAATATTTGCCCATTTTCGTGCCTGCACACACGCGATTATTATCTGGGTCAAAGGTCACTGCCAATCGTCCTTTTTTTTCCTGGCCTCTTCTTTCTGTCTTCTGTTTAGTAGGAGGAGTCTTACTAATTCCTATTTTCTGGGTTTGGTCATGTGACGTGCGAAGATGAGCCCTTTTGGCAATGTGATGTCATTTTCGGTCGACGGCAAGCAGCAAAATCGCCACCCCCTGAGATAGAGCAAAGGCGATGTTAATATAATCGGAATACATGTACTGTGTGACGAGTGGGGCTGTATTGACCATATTATTCTGAAGAAAATGTTTTATCAGCAACACGTGAAATACCAGTGTAGTTCGGTCGACTATTGTTCCTGCATATTTAATATATTTTTAAATTCTAAATAAGGTACCTCTCTTCACTGATTATCTAGGTCAGGATATGTCATAACCTTCTCAAGGATTTTATGCGACCAATTATGGCTCCTTGCACTATTATGACCTGAGGTGAGTGTAAGTTTTGCACTCTGAGTATCCTTGTTACACTTTTTTGTGGGGGGAAATGGGGTCAGGGGGTGTCGCCACACAGAAGAGCTTTGCTTCACTTTACATGTCAAGCATGCTTCCTCCGTGTTCAGTGAAAGTGAAAAGGTTTCTCAGTCATACATCAAACCGATGGGGCAACTCCCAAAGCGAAGTTGTCAGAAAAGCTCATCAAAAAGTTCATCCTCTCTGGCTTTGGCAAGTTCGCTTCAAGCGGTAGCTATTTGAATGAAATTGGAAAAAGTGCATATAGACGAGTTTGACATCGAGCAGATCTATGTGCCCCCCTCAGTCAGCACTGCTGTTCAATCAAGTTTGAGCACTTGATCTCATGTCTGACGTGTGAAACTTTTTTTTCAGAAAAAAAAAAAGACCAAGGTGTCAAAATAACATCGTCGTCGTCTCGAGTTTTCTCACCTCACCCGCAACGCCCACTCCTCATACTTTTTGTTTTGCTTCTTATTTCCGTGCAGGAAAACGTTAAAGTTAAAGAAATACATTTGGTGATTCAGTTAAGGGCAATCATCATGCATTCAAAACTCACAGGGGAATTTTCGTTGGTCAAGTGGTTGCACCAGATAAAATCATCTGCATCCAGATACATTTTTCAAGCAACGTCTCTATTTTCTGCCAAATAGAATGGAGTCAATTCAAGACACCGTTTGTTTTTTTCACTGTCGGTAGGTAGATTGAAGGACTTAAGGAGACCGAGATTCACACGGGAAGCCCCTCCGAAATGTCACCACAACTTCACCTATGCCTGTAGCAATGGCATTAAAAAGATTTGTTTTGACAAAGTCCAATACCCCCTCGTTGCTGGAAGAGCAACGCTGTTTGTGGGAGTTCAATCAGACTTCTGACTCATTTCCTGTTCTTCTACCTTGCTTTCTAACAACTTTCCACTGCTTCCCAAAAATGCTTATCGACGTTAAATGTTCCTAATAAGTGGATGATTTACTACGTTGATTTCAGCACGCGGGGTATTGTCGGAAGGAAGCAACAGACTTGAGGAGGTTTTGAGACCTACTTCACAATCAAAAGGTGACCGCTTTGCCAATTTTCTCTTTTATGTTTTACTGCTTGCACAAAAATAGATTTTAATTATCTGGGGTGTCAGATTTGGCCCCCGAACAAAGCTATTTTCAAATTGTGAATCGACTTACTACCACATTACTAATGCTTTACCACACTGCACACCAGGACATGACCAACCTCCAACGCAAAAACATATCCGCTGTTCTGGGCCCAAAAAAAGGAGGGGGCGGGGGTGGGTGGGAGTGATTTTTGACTCGATTAAAGAACGGTGAGAGAGAGAAAAAAAACTAACCCACTCACAACACTGCATATTCATTCAGTTGCATTTGACCCAGGTCTGAACCTGATCTATTTTGACTGATGTGGGCAGAACAGTTTTGCGAAAGTTAACTGTGACGCCATTCCCTGTAAAACATGAGTCACGAAACAACAGTCAACTTTGTAGAGAGATTTTAATGCTTTTTTTTAATGCTTTGGGGCTGTTTTTGTTCAGCTGGAACTATGACCAAGGTGGAGGGAATTATGACCAGTTCTAAATACCAGTCGGTGTTAGCACAAAATCCTCAGGCTCCTCCTAGAATGAATGAATGAATGAAATTGTTGGTGAATTCTGAACACAGCCAGATGCCAGTTACATGTGTCGCATGCAGTGGACACATCGTCACTCGTAACTGCGCTTATCCCCATCCACACGACGACGATGTAAAAGGATGAAGCGCTTGCAAGTTTTGTGCAGTACTTCATCTGGCAGGTGCCAAACTTAAGAGAACATGTTCTCCTGATTTATGACCCTCTGCTCACTCTCGTGAGGCTTTCAAATCCAGCGGCTTGATCACTTCTTGTCCCTTACAATGTGATGAGCCCTGACCAGCTGGCATCTTTCTAATCGAGAAAAAAGGACCCAGCTATGCAAGCAATGCCGAGTTCTCCTCTTAAAGGATAACATGAAAAAAAAAAAACACATCTTCCGTTATCAACAATCCTATAAGTCTTGTTAGACTTGTTTATGCACCGATACAAAAATTATTTTTATTTTTTTGCCTTACCTTTAATAACTCTCCTTTGTTGAAACTGAGCTCATCGCCTTCTGTGGCACGAAATGTATACAGTGCCACCGCTTCCATGCTGAAAACCCACTGAGCACGCGCACACTCTCACACACACACAACCACAGGGTCAAATACTTCCACAAGTGTTCCACAATGATGGGGGGAATTAAAAGTTAAAAAAATTTTTAAAGTCACTTAAAGAAGACTATCTGGAAGAAGAGATGGTGCCTGGTCTGGCTGCGGAGCAAAGGAGGAGAGAGCGAGCGTCAGCTCAGAGAGAGGAGAAACACAACTGGCTGCTGCTCAGCAACACACTGCCATGAGTAACATTCTGAGAGAGAGCGAGAGAGAAAATGAGCCACCGCACACAGGATAAGAGAGTGGGAGGCACTTCCTGTGCATGAACATTTGTCTCATCAGCTTTGCGGTTTGTGTCGACGCAGGGTCGGATGTTGATCTCCGTGCATGTGCATCTCTTGATAAAGGCAAGACTTGAATTTTGTTAACAAATATAATCCTCTAAGAACGCACCCGATGCTGAAAGGATGCCACGTTGGCATCCAACTGTCAGGAGGTTCCTGAATGAGCACCTGTCAAACAGTTTGATGGGAGAAGACGATCAAGTTTTCTGCTTGCACGTGGGCTGCGACACCACTGGAGCTGAACGCTTGGGGCTTCTTTCCTGTGCGAGCAAGGTTTATCTCGCATAAAAATAACCAGTCAAGGATGACACAAACCTACTGAACAAGACATGAAGTGTAAGAACTTATTTTGTGCATATTTTTTTCGCACAAAAGTCAACTTGCTAAAAAGTGTAATAATATTGAGGTACCATGTTTGCCCTGCATTTCATTCAAAATCTGCAAAATATATATATATATGTATTATTATTAGGCCTACTCATGCTGAATTATATAGCAGTATAAGACCGCAACTAAGCCATATCTGTCATCTAGTGGTGAATGTTGATATTACAACTCAAAACTACAGTCACTGCTTATTTGCAGTTCGGCACCCGCAAATTTGAATATTTGCTGATTTTGTTTCTTTTTTCTTCAATATTTAGAGGTTTCCATTTACCATACAGTGTACCTCGCATACACACACAGACTTCGCTATTGTGCTTTCTTTAAGTTTCTTACGTTGGGGCCTCTTGAATCTATAAGAAAAGTGCCTACGAAATATTTAGCTGTGATATATTCTACTTGCTACATAAAATAGAATGAAGTGCGTTAAATATTTAATGATGGCAGAGAGCGAGCAATGTGTCTGCCACCCTGACGGTGAGTGAGATGTACGGATGCATGTGTGAATCCAGCAGCAGGCACACGGGGTGAGCGGACTGATGGTTGATCTCATCTTGCGTCATTTTTAGAGCGAAAATCACTCTAGCATGAAGACCCCTGGAGTTCTTGAGAAAGTGCTCTTTAAATATTTGAAGGGACAATTTCAAGATCCAACAGCAATGCACAAGTTCGACACGAATTGTGTACATGTTTTGATTCAATGCACAGCAATCCACCCTGAACAACAAAACTGGTGGCCAGTCAGGTGCAGGGCACATGGCACAACAATTTAGTAGGAAATAATACTAAAGTCTTAGTTTAGCTTTGGTAACAAGATATCATCCGATCCGAACGGCACTTTTCCATAGCACTACTAAGGAAATCTAGGCAGAAAACTATAAGTAACATAATAAACTTAAAAAATAGGTTTCCATTTTCTCTGGGAAATTGCACTATTTCTTTGGTTGTGTCTAATGTTTTGGCCTGTGAGAACAGAAAATTTGTGACTGCTAGAAATAAGTGTGGCAGTCTATTTCACATCAAATCTAAAAAGACGCGTCTTTTGGGTTTGTTTTCTTTCAAAACTAGAACACGCCTGACCTCTACTGGCCAAAACTGGAGGTGCGTGATTATTGAACTACAGCAGAAAAGCGCCATTATTTTTGTATTCATACATTTCACTTTGAGGTCATCAGTTACCACAGACACGAGTGCAAATTGTGCAGTGGTGTAAACATCTTAAACTGTATTACATGAATGATTTTTCATCTTCCTCTCATGTTAGACTGTCCACCCTTTAAGCAGGAAGTGTCTGCAGCTCAGTCCACTTTTACACTCGTCTATTCATAAAACCTGATTTAAATATTATACACTGTATTTTTTGTGAGTCTAAAAAAAACTGATAAATGCCGCCATGACGCTGAGACATGATCAGACACATGCAGTGGAAAAAGACTTGAGGGATGGAATGCTGCTCTGCAATGTTTTCCAGGCTCACACTGTCACACCTGTAACACACACACTGACCGCCTTGGAAATTCCAGACACTGGCATCATGTATTTGATTTCATAGTTGCTGATGCTGCTGTTTAGTCGGAACTGACATCAAGAAAGTGATACGTTTGTGTTTCACAACCAGCCACTAAACAGGTTTAACAAAGCAACCCAGGAAGCCAGGAAGTATGGCATTTGCCAACACGATCAAGAATTGGAGATGGGAAAATATACACACACATAGAGTCGGAAGTATATGGTGTCTAAATTGCCCTTCGCTTGTGGAATGATCAAAGTACATAAATGATCAAAGTACATGAACGAAGTAGTTTAGTTTAGTTGCACTTCGTTTCATCCATCTACTGGGAACGATTGATTGCTTTTGTTATAGAGAGGTTCTACTCTGAAGAACAATGTTGAGCCAGATTCCGGTCGTGTTTGTCCTCTTGAAACGAGCTGACCGGGCTCATGTAGTGTTTCATTGACGGCTGACATGGCTTCCAGGGAAGGAAGGTCTTTTGTGTGTGCGTGAGTCAGGCCGCGTCGGTCACACCCATCCCCGGCTCTCCCACCTCCCAAACCGCCCGCCATGTTCTGGAGGAGGGGAAATCTTTAGCCTACCATGAGCATTAGCAACACTTTGGCTAGGCGGAGGCGCAACAAGCTCGCCGCAATAAGTACACTGTCTTGATTTGTTTCCCTTTTTTATTTTTTTAAACATCTGGAATTTTAGGGACACGTTTTAGGGTCTACAGCCCTGGACTCTTATCTGAATCAGACCCAGTTCGAAATAAACGGTAAGATACCGCCTGCTTTGAATACGTAGAGGAATTATTTCGACGTTTGGAAGAGTCCGAGTCCCTTAATCCAGTTTTCAGTGGTGATGTCTCCACCGAGCACCCGTTAGTAGAGGATTTGGCTACATCTTTTAGCATGCTAGTCGACTGATTTGGTACCGTTTAAGGATTACATTAAATATGCAACGCAGGGTCGGATATAATTCCAATAAACATAAAGCAAGCGGTACGATTTGACGCCGAGTTGGTTACATTTGACGTGATTGAAGAGAGCACAGACGAGCTTTGCGGGTGGCTAGCTTTGCTCCCCAACTTTTTTTCTCCGTCGAAGTGTCCCAACACTCGGCGTGAATAAAATGCCTCTTGGCTCCAGTGGCCTGTTTACTGAGGTGTGAAAAACAATAGATGGTGAACCAACATTGATCGTCATCAAGGCACGTTGCGAATAAAGTTACGCAAGTAAACTCACAAGTTTGCTCGCAACTTGCTAACATTACCGCTAATCGCTAGTTAGCATCCAGGCTATTTCGACTGAGATTTCACAAATTCCGCGCTAACTTCCATAAAATATTTGTGTTCATTTCTTATCGGAATACAGGACGTGGGTGGGTGTGTGGGTGAGTGAGCTAGTTTGTGTCGATAGGGAACTAAAGCTACGTCAGTGGCTCGTGAGAAATCAATCGCGTCAGTTCAAGGAAACGCTGTGATTTGTTCTATTTATTTTGCGGCATCGCCGTTTATTCATGGTTTCCCCTACATTCCTACGCCTTTCCAACACTGAATAATGTCACGTTTTATTTGCGCTTTGATGCGGTTTTGCGTCATTTAGCATTTTGTGCCAGGGCGCTGTCTCTGTACAGCATTGATTGTGTTTCTAACTGAAATAGTACACAGGACTGTTTTGGCTGTACAGTACAAGTGAATGTGAAATATTGTATTATTTGTGGCTGTGGACTGAGCCAATGTGCTGTCATAATGGGTGGAGGAATGAGCATCATTATTGTTGTCATCTCTTGCATGACCTGGCTTTTCAATTACAGGCTACGGAGGCGCAAGGACGGACCTATCAGGACGCAGCTCGCCCCTTTATTTTTATTTTACTGCAGAGTGTATAACACAGAAACTGTTATGTTGGAACTTAATTATTGGTCAACAATTATTATTTTTATGTGATCATTGTCACTGGAAATTGTTGGTCAAGTCTATGCGTGTTGTGTGTGTGTGATGAGTTGTGTTCAACAAAGACAACCACTGTCAGCCTCGTGAGGGGCGCCCAGGCGAGCATTCAATCTCCCTATCAGCTTTCCATCACTCTGCTTTGCTGCTGTCAAGGTAGACCTGTTGGAGGTTTCCTGTACCGTTGTGGGAAAAACTTTGAACTGTTATTGCGGCAAAGTTGTCTTTGTAGTGATTTTTCAGGCAAAAAACATTCGGAAAGTAACAAACCTATGGTGCATTTCCAAGGAGATATTAGATGCCATCGTGCAACAACTTAAGAGCATGCTCAGGGCTGGCAGATTCGCACAGACATCACACATGTGCTACGCAAACATGGTGCTTTCAGGGCACCTTCACAGGGTCAGGAACTTGCAAACGCACCGCCCCGTTCTGCACAAGAGTACATTTTATTTGGTTGTACCGTTTTAAACATCAAGAGAAGCCTGTATCAAAATCATGATTAATTGCCTGAAATTGAAATACAACTCTCTGTGGCAGATGGACACTACAATGCAGATTTTGTCCCTTGAAATCCAGAGTCCGTTAGTTTCATGTCTTTGATTGTACTTTTAACTTGTACTCAGCCTGGGAAAAAAGTGGTACTGTACTTGTGCATCCATAATTCAGAGTATTGTAACAAGTCATCAGCAAAACCAAGTACTTTTAACACGTTGGTGCTTATCTTCTTCAGTTTACATCTTTTTTTTTTTTTAGCTGCTGCGGTGTGCCTGGGAGAGGCCACGGATGCTCAATATGGTGCTAACTCAAAGTAAAATTTGAATCAGCAGTAATAACCATCTGCAAATTTGTCAGCGCTTATCAGTAAGCCATAAAGCATTCCACCCCTAAGATGGATGTACCATCCCATCCGCATCGCTGATGTCATGTTATTGCCTCATGTCTTTGAACTGAAGCAAAGACAACATAATGTGGAAAGATAACCGTCACTCTGTCTGCTGTAGGCCCTTCAACTTTTGCAATAGCCTTCGAGCGCAGGAAAAAGTACAATGATATGAATCTTCATTTGCTACGATGTGTGCTAAGTGCAGATCAATTCTGTTTTGTGTCTGGGACAACATACGTTCAGGCAAATGCTCTCCATGCCTTTAGTGTTGTGCTGCTCCCCGAAAAGGAGGACTATTAGCCGCCATGCCGGGACTGTTATTTTGTCTTGGAGATGGGGTGTGGTGGAAATGAGTGTTTCCATTAAAATAAACATGCCTGTTTGAAAAATCGGATTTCCGATTTTAATGAATGTTTGAACTCTTATTGACACATTTACACCCTTTCTCCACACAGGCTTGTTTCATAGAAATTTGTGAGCTCAGCCCAAGAAGGACGAAAGGGAAGGGGGGGTCTGGCTGTGTTTGTGGTGGGGGGTTGTTCCGGTGTGTCTGCGTGCATGCGCGTGTGTGTATTTGGACTGGGGATAGTAGTGGGGGTTGCGATGGACAAGACAGACTCTCTTCTCTTCCTCCTGTCTGCAGAGAGTGAATAGGTGATTATTGCAGCAGATGTGTAATTAGGCCTCGGTCGTATTCATGGCGATGCACGGTGATGAGGGAAAGTTAGTGGGGGTGGCAGGGGAGCGGGGCGCGGGGCATTCTCCACAGGAATCACATTTGACTGGCATTAAGTGAGTTTACGGGATGTGCCAAGTTGTTTTCTCATTACCCAAGCGCTCTCACGCATCCTCGTTTCCCCTCCAGCTGTCCCTCCGTGGCATGGCCAGGCCGGAAGCTGCCCTCACAATCAAACCTTCAAATAGTGACTTTGCAAATGAAATGCGCACCTCTGAACACTCCCTACCTAACCACCGTTTACGCCGTCATTTGGTTGCGGGGCGTGCTGGCGCATGCCGAGTGCACGTAGGATATTATTGAATAGGACATGTCCGTAGCCATCCCTTTGGATGTTGAGTACAAAGGGTGCATATACAGTATAGTACAGGAAATGAATTTTCTCTTCATCAATGAGACCAATAGTTTAATAGGTGATACACTTGAATATTGTGGTTTTGAAATGTTTACTTAACTATTAATTATGATTGCGACAGAGACCAGTGCGGGATACCTATCTACAAGAGTTATGAATAAATTTCACCTCAGATCTAAAGGACTTTGTTTTACAGTGAATGATGTTCCAGGACAGCAATCTCTTTGAATACGGTTGGGTTATGAATGATTTCGATTCTCCAATAGTCAGATCATATGTCATCCTCTTGTGATTTTTATTTCACAGGTTCTCTGACGAGTCATAAGGTGAACGTACCGTTAGATATGATCATAGTTACTGTCGGCCAAGAGACCTCGACAAATTTGTCGTGACGGATTCTGGATGCTTCACTGTAACATACCATCTGTCGCCTGTAATTAATGAACTTTTACTTTGTGCTTCCTAGGTAATGGCACGGTCGCAAGCACTGTCGGCACTCTGTGTGCGGAAATGGTTTTAACAGACATTGTTCTGGAGGACTCAGGAACACTGCACTGGCCTGAAGAAGCCTCATAGACTCTTACTTATCCAGCACAAAGTTTTTTCGGACCAGGAGACCGTAGACTGACACGCGGCATAAATAAGCCAAACTTGCGGCACGAGCGCTCCTGTCGGTGCCAGAGTTGAAATTGTTGATCCCCTGCGCGTTCCGCCTCAACTGCCACAATGCCAAGCTCCACCATCCGCCGCCAAATGAAGAACATGGTGAACAACTACTCTGACGCGGAAAAGAAAGTCAGAGAGGCAACCTCCAATGACCCTTGGGGCCCCTCATCTTCACTCATGTCGGAAATTGCCGACTTAACTTACAACGTGGTGGCCTTCAGCGAGATCATGAGCATGATCTGGAGACGACTCAATGACCACGGCAAGAACTGGCGCCATGTCTACAAAGCGCTCACCCTCCTCGACTACCTGATCAAGACCGGCTCGGAGCGAGTGGCGCTGCAGTGCAAGGAGAACATCTTTGCCATCCAGACTCTGAAAGACTTCCAGTATGTTGACAGAGATGGTAAGGACCAGGGCATCAACGTGAGGGAGAAGAGCAAGCAGCTCGTGGTCCTTCTTAAAGACGAAGATCGTCTCAAAGGAGAGCGGTAAGATATTAGTCATCCAATTGTAACCCACGCAACTTCGCTCGATTTGACTCAACGGCCGCGTTATAGAGCACTTCAAAAAAACTACCGCTGTTTTCAAGTCTCAAGACTCAGTCCCCTCTGAGCCTTTTGGTAAAGAGAAGACCCTTGGGGCTTTTTCAAGAAGATTGCTGTGTTTTGTCTGCCAAGGTCCCAGGCTTTGAAGACCAAAGAGCGTATGGCCCAGGTGTCCACGGGGAGCAGTCAGATGGGCTTTGGTCGAGGCTCATCCCAGCCCAACCTCTCGACTTCCTACAGTGAAGAGTACGGCAGGTCGGAGGGCTCGCCTGCCTCCTACCATGGATGTGAGTATCATTTTGTTTTGTTTTTTTAAGTCCCAACTGTCTATTACCGTCATAACACCCACTTCATTTAAACTGCTCAAAAAGTAAAGATTACTATTTGGAGTTACATTGTGTTGTTTAAGTATTCCCTTAATTTTCCTCCTAGCCCAAACACGTTTTCATGCACCCTGGCTTTTCAGTGTGGGAGTTGAAGCCCCTTCCCAAGCAATATGCTCCTCTTCATTCAAATGAGTTTGCCTGGATGGGCTAATAAATAGAGTGAGCGTGTAAAAAGAGAGGCGGGCAAATGGAGATACAAAGATGAAAATTAAGTTGCAGCTTAAACCAATTTCTCTTGTCAGTGAAGATAGGGTGGCTAGATGGTAATTACAGGACTGGTGGTTTTTGATTCTGGTGGCTACAATGTGCCAGTGACCAAAACAATCCCACAATGGAGTCTTTGAAACCACGGCAGAGATAAAAAGAATCAAAAATCAAAGTCAGGAACTGGAGCAACGCAGCACGGGGGGCAGGCGGAAACATGGGAGAATTTGAAATGAAAGCGTGACCCTTGGCTTGTTTTCTTTTCCCCTTTTGACACTCGGCCGTTTGTACACAGTACCAATTGTGAGTCTCGTGTGCGCTTGCAAGCATGTGGTTTGAGCCTGCATGGAACAGACGTGTTGCACGGAGTGCGCTCTCCACCTTAGTATGTGGCCCACATTCCTCCATGTAAAATACGCTTCAGTATGTGGCCGGGAGGCAGCAGGTCCAAGAGCTGAGTCATCATTTGAGAAAACGGAACTTAAGTCTGGCCAATAGGAATAAGACTGAGTCGACCCTGTGGGCGTAGCTAGGAGAGATTTTTGCGATTCCGCTTGAAGCTCCGGGCCATTGTGTAGTGGCAGACTGTGACTGAAAACAATGCAAATATGGAGTTGACCTGTCATATGCCCTTGTTCTCACACGGCCCAAAGTAGGCCGCAAACTTGATTGCATTCTACACATTTCCTAATTGTATGCATTTTTATTTTCAGCGAGTACTCTTACTTGTACTGAGTCTGGGGAAAAAAAGTGATTTGGGGTCATCCCTGATGTTTAATTTGGCATTTTTTTGTGTCGGCTTTTGTCCATCAGCCACATCTCCCAATGCGGGATCAGAGTTGGAGCAAGCCAGACCTCAGACGAGCGGTGAGGAGGAACTACAGTTGCAACTGGCTCTGGCCATGAGCAGAGAAGCAGCAGAGCAGGTACGAGGCATGTGCGCTCCATGGCAGACAATGAATCACCATCAGTGCACATCTGGGTCGTTACTTCATTGTATCAAATCACTCTCATGTTTGATAAATGTCTTTGAGGGCTTGTCTAGTGTATGTCAGTATTGTGGGTAGTTTTGGAATCACAATAAGTGTACACAATCTACTACTGCATGTATATTCAGTGAGATGAAGTGTCAATCGCTCGCGTGCCAAATTACAGGAGGACCGCATACGCAGAGGGGACGATTTAAGACTACAGATGGCCTTGGAGGAGAGCAAGAAGGGAGGTCCGGACTCTGGCAAACTGGCACACAAGAAAAAAGAGGTACATTACCATCAAAGCATGAAACATCAAGTGACTTGGCACAAATATGCTAAATTAGTCTCTTCGTGCTCATTTTTTGCCTGACCCGATCTCGTCCCCCTGAAGCAGTGATGAATCTAACTGGAGATGGCCTAGTCAGCCCACCAATTATGTGACTCAATAAATGGCATGACTGTTCATTTTCATTAACATGAGATGACTCCTAATACGGCTAAGCAGTTTCATATTACATGCACAGTTGCTATCACTATAGTTTTTTTTCTCTCAAGCAATTTTCAAATGAACCTTCCTCTTTTCTAAAAACATTTTTTTTTTAGCCGCAGTCATCCCTGATGGATTTAATGGATGTTCCAGAACCAGGTGCCAGTGCTGACCCCTGGGGTGCAGGAGCTCTGTCCAAAGGAGACCCCTGGAAACCTTATGGTACACATTCCGCATTTGCGTGCTTTTGCTTTGAGGGGGACGTATTAGCTACTGCGTTTGTGCTTAAGTGCCTCACCCCTACCTGAAACTCTGAGAACTGTTGGTTGACAACTAGGAATGTTGCTCTGCAGGCCCAGTGACAATAAAGCAAAGTAGACGAGAGTTTCCACTGCAGAAATTCACCCCTGACAGACCACATTAAGGACTGGGTTTGCGGGGAGAAATAAGTGCCAATTGCGAGTGGCAGTAGAAAAAAACAGCACCAACGGTTGAATGGGAGACGATATCTCTACACTGGAACTTATTTACCCAAGACCTCACGCACAGTTGACATCAGCAATTAGCGAATGCCCGTTTTCAGTTTGTTCACTTCCCTCACTGATGTCAAAAGGGGAGGCTCTTGCAAAATTCCTTGACAAACTTGTGAGGCTACGCTGTAATGAAGGGACTTAATTGTGTTGGAAAGGTCGTGACGGGAGGCGAGACGGTTTGGCTTAACAGCTGAAAGGGGGATCGTTTGGACCTTTGATTCCTGCCACCAAAACACTCATTCTTGTAGCTCATATTGAACCGAGCCATATTTTGCCACTCAGTAGACCTATTTCCCACCCCCAAGGTGCTGCTTCTAAGTCGGCAGCCTCAGCGGACCCGTGGGGGGCTCCTACCTCACTTCCAGCCATGAAGAGCACCGATCCCTGGGCATCAAACTCCACTCCCCCATCTGATCCCTGGGGGTCGGCCGCTACTCGCCCCAAGGCTTCCAACGCAGGTAACCCATCGCGGAAGGCTGCTGATTATTTTCAATGACAAAGTAATGAGCTGGAACAAGTGATGGAACGGCATCCTGGAGACTCCAAAGGTGTTTGGTTGTGCCATTTGCCTTTTTGCGTCCGTCTCCTTTGAATCGACTTAGATATTCATTCACATTCACATTTGTTTTGTCTGTCACCATCCGTGCACGTGTTCGTCTTTGCTTTATATTATATGTGTGTGTTGTCTCCATCCAGGTAGCTTTGACGTGTTCAGTGAATCCAATGGTACGTCTAAAGAGGACTTCTCAGAGTTTGACAGCCTGCGTTCCTCCTCCTCTGTCCCTGCTGGTACTCACCCTGTCCTTGTCTCCCTATTGACACAGTCTGTGTTGTTCCTCCTACGTACCGTCCGCTGTTCTAATATTTCTGCAGGACAAACACACACACACGTGTCCTGTCTTTGTATGTTTAAACTACCAGACTCGAGCAATGAGCCTAGAGCAGCCATGTTTCTTTTCCACGAGAAAACCCAACGAAAGACATGCTGCCATAACAATCAGATTTTCAAAGAGAAGGCCATTTGCTCTGGTCTGGTCTTGTATCACTGGGGTGTTAATCTTGTTGTGGTGTCACCTATATGCACTTTTTTTAAGATCACAAGGCTCAATATCAGAGGTTTTGCATCACAGTTTTGAGGATTAACCTACAAAAAAAATTGCTCCTCAAAATGTCAAAGTTGCTCCTACAAATGAAGTCAATGATTCGCAAAACTCTTCAGGCAAAGAAAAACAATGATTTCGAGCCTTTTCTCATCTGTTTCAGAGTCTGTTCAAATCTGTTTCCATAAATTCCGAATGTGAGGTCACCTTGGCGCAGGTCTTTGTGGCTTTCCCCCTTTCGGTTAGATTCTGTGAGCAGTGTGGTACTAGATAGAAATTTGTGCTTCAGCTCAATGCAAACATGCCGGATACCGTGCTAAACTTGGTCAAATCCAAAGGATTGTCATGTTAATTGCTATTCTGAGATTAGTTTGTCCTAATGACACGTGTAGAAGATGGCTTGCTGGGTTTGGTGCGTCTCCATCGCTCTTTGTATCCATTGCTCCCACAAAGGCTGTCTGTTTCTGATGTCCTCCCATAGTAGTTTCTGCTGATTGATTTAATGTGTCAATATATTTTTTTTTAACAGTGAAAAGTGACGTGCAGATGGAATGCACTGTATCATTTTGATTTCAACTTTTAATGTTGAGATGTCGTTCTCAGCAGAATACATTTACTTGAGTATCGTTTGTTGTGTATTGAGTCTGATATATGTCAAACTATATGTTGTACTGTATTCTGATTTCATTTTCGTTCTATTTCACGTCCCGCTTGATTGTAATTGGGGTTTCTGCACGTATACAACAACTTGTGGTTTGTAGGTGACGGTGGTATAGCATCTTCTGTTCCATCCCAAGCCAGTCTTGCGAGCAGCAGCAGTTTGGACATCTTCGACCCCCTTCCCACATCCATCTCTACTTCTTCAAATCCAACCAGGAAGACCCCAGAGTCTTTCCTGGGGCCCAACGCTGCCTTGGTCAACCTGGATTCTCTTGTGACCAAACCAGCCCAACCTGCACCAGCGTTCAACCCATTCTTGGCTTCCACAGGTAGGTGCATGTCAGCTGTTAAAATGTTTGGTTTTTTTTTTTGCCAACACACAAAAAGAGAAAAATACATGTTTACCATGTCTTAAATTGTTGATGATTCCAAATTACTGATAAAAGATAGGAACTCCTTTTGGAGCGTCTTTTTGTGCTTCTGACATTGTCCGTGTTTACTCAGGTGGCGCCGCGGCAGCCTCCGCCACCCCCGCCAACCCCTTCCAAGTGAGCCAACCGGCCCCTCCAACCCTCAACCAGATGCGAGTCAGCCCCATGCCTTCGGGGTTCGCCAGCGGCATGGCTGATTCCATGGCCATATCCTCCTTGCCCACTCAACCCATCTCCATGGTCCCATTAGCAGGCATGGCCCCTGTGGGACGCCCGATGGGCGCTATGCCCCAGCCACTGATGAGCACGCCCCCCCAGGCTGGGTCGCAACCCACCGGAGCCACCAACCCATTCCTTTTGTGAAGGGATGACTGCAGGACAACGTGCGCCTAGAACACCCCTACCCGACTTCTTATCCCCCCCATCTCTACAAGTTTCATGGAGAAGTTGTCTCGTCCCATGTATCCCTTTTCTAACCAACCCCCCAGCAAGTTCGTAGACACTGTGGCATCCTTTTAACATTACCACACGCTTCCTCCCCTCCTTGTGCTACAAACTGCCTCGTCTCGTGTGTTCCATTTCGATGCGACACTGATGTAGATCGCTGTCCACTTGGCATCAGAGTTAGAGTAGCAGGGGTGTTTACATTCCCCCCACTCCCACAGAGGCAGGTGAAGACAGTCCACTTGTCCCTCACCCTTCTCCCTTCCTCCGTAGGAATGCTCCCTTTCTTCTGTGGGGTGACAGAAGCCTGACTCTACTAATGCCAGGATCTTATCTCGTCACTAGAGCTAATCTTTTATAAGCCCCGTCAGCTGAATAGCATGCGCGTGTAGGCGCATGCGCGTATGCGTGTGAGAGTGGGTGCACATATTAGTGCTATTACACTGTGTATTTCCTGGTAAGTCTTTCCTTCACTTACTGGCGTTTGAATGATAGAGACCATCAGATATGTTTATACTCTGTGTGTGTGTGTGTTCCGAAGCAGGGATTTTGCACATTTCGTTGGCTTTTTATTATTTTTAAACTAATAATTTCCGCGACTGTTGGGCTCACCGCGACACCTTAGCGTAGGCAAGGGGGCTAGCTGTAAAACGGGGCGTGACAGCTTAAACTTGGACTTTTTCTGTACCACTCCCATCACGGCGCTGGGCACGCCATTGGACTCCTTCTTGACCCGCCATAAAACATGCTGACCAACATGGGTCGCCGTATTAAACGGCATGAATGCTTCTCAAAGGAGACGAACCCCCACTAGCCGAGTGATTACTTGGCATGGCGTGCTCGCAGATGACTTGTCAATGCCCCAATCCTGTAACTCCATGTGATATACGACATTAAGGCCACACCCAAATGTGCGTTGAGACATAAATATATTAACTGTCACAGTGTCATTATTCAAACACATAAAGTAGGCATTGTGGGAAAAAAAAGCTTTTGTTTTTGTACTAGGGTCAAAGGGAAGAGGGGAGCACGTGCGCAGTTTGAACGAGAGATACCCGTCTGCAGCATCTTGTGATGGCACGCTTCAGTCAGCAATTTAGAGGGCGGATTCATTGCCACTTATCCATCTGCAATCATTTTATCTGGTGAACACGCAGTCGAAGAGCAAATTGCGTTCCATGGTGGAGTTAGGTCTTTTTTCATGGTTACATTTGACTATTTACTCATTCAGATCCTTTTTCTGTCATTGAGGTGTTACTAGCTGCATATTTTAGTCTGCATCAGGTCATTTTAGTGTTTCACCCTATGGGTCAGCCATTCACTTCTCTTAGAAGCACAACTGTTACCAAAGTCACAGCGACTGATCTCCAAGTGTGAACGCCCCCCCCCCCCCCTTTTTTTTTTCTCCCCCCAGACCAAAACCCAGCATCAGGTCACACTTGACTGTTTTTTTCTGTTCGCCGACGCGCACACACCATTGTTGCTTTCCACGACACTTTTTAAGTTTGTGCAAAAATGAATATTGGAGAATTACTTTGTAGAGAAACCGAGCGTAATAAGAGATGATGGAGACAACTCACTGCCAATATTTTTACTTAGTTCCCCTTTGGTGGGCTGCCGCCCCCTCCCATCTGCTGTGCTATGCTAGTTTGAACAGGACCCTTCAGTCTTGCTTGAAAGGTATGCATTTCTCCGGAAAATGGAGGGGCGGCTTCAACTGTGCACGCAATGGATAAAGCAGTGGGAAGCTGGTGATGTTTTATGTTTTTTCTTGGCTCATGGGGATGGGTGATAGGTGGACTGAGTGCATACAGCCCAATGAAACCGTTAAATCGCAAAACAAATAATATATGCAAACAAAGCGGTAAGTTCATGTTAAAAAGAGACAACGCCTGATATGTTTTGCAAAGATGGCTTTGAACGGCGCCTCGCAGACAAACTGTTTTGTCACCCTCCTTGATTTCACTAACGTTGAAGCGATGATGGAAAACAAAAATGTTGGATGACACTGCAAATGACCACTTTTTTTTCTGACCCGTTTCACAGTGGCGGTGTGGTTCCGTAATGGCCCGTGTGTGACAAGCTGAAGATGCATCACTTTGTATTCGCTACGCTTTTATTGAGAGAATACCTGACCTTACAGACTGTCTTTATATGCATTAATAGCCACCTTTTTATTCTTCTGCACGTCTGTCTAGTTACTCTTCTCATAGTGCTGGGAGCAGGCTGCTTTTTATTCGATACGTGCTCAATCTGACGGCATTATATCTGTATAATATAATTTATCATTTGTACTATTGTAACATACCGTTCTTTTTTTGACCTTTATTCTGTGTAATGGGTTTTTGTAGGACACGTCACCGTGGAATCTTAACGGCATCTAAATAAACGAGCACAGCAGGGCGCCCCCTGTTGGTTGAGGATGAGTGTAGCTGCATTGGTTTAAAGTAAATGTATATCACATCAACTCTGTAACCGTTGTCAGTGTCTTTTTTTTTTATACAACAAAGATCATCTACGTCTCTGTAAAGTCACACTTTATGTAAAAATATAAAAATACAAATCATGGAATATGTAACAAAGCCATTTGCATCAAACAAATTTTGAATATAAAACAGGACCGTTTACCATGATTTCGATGTGTTGTAGTGATCATAACCAGAGCGTTAGGGTGGACACTAAAAATGGTCACGTTTCATCCGTGGACCAGCCAGATGCGGTGGCATAAGATTGTGTGTTTGAGGAATTTGATGGTCCAGAATCATAGCCCAGTTTCTTCATGTCCTTCATGATGATGTTAAAGCAGACTGTCACAAATCCTTGGGAACAAACCCGCGTCACTGTAATAATAAAACAGGTTACCTATTGTGAACGCGGACAAAAAAAAAACTAAATTCAATGTCATTGCTTCTGTTCTTATTTACCAGAAAGAATGAACATCCACACATACCTTCTCGCCCTTCACCCTGGGCTACGACTTTAGGGTCTGTGTACTCTGGTCGACGTCCCCAAAGCCAACTAAAAAAAAGGAATACAGTAATACTTTGAATTGAAACTGGGTTTTGATCACAATGATATGGTTCAGTTACGATTTTTGCCTTGATACACAAAGGATTTGAAATGAAACTTTCAGCATCAGAATTTCAGAACAAAAATTAACACAAGTGTCATTGATTGTTTTAGAATTGCAGCTTTTTGCAAACGGTCTTAATTTTCAAGAGCCTGCTCGTCAAGTGGTTCTGCATTTCGCTGGTTGACACTTCCGAACATTTGATTAGACTTGATGATAAGTCTTCAAACACGATGACGGCTTAAAGTTTGAAGACCGTGGGCATCGCGAAAATTTGAGTTTCACTCATGCTTTACTGGGAGTGCACTGTGAAACCTCTGTAAGCTGAAAATGTCTAATGTTTTTCTGAGCTTTCTTTCTAATGCATTGTGGTGTATAATGACAAGCAAATAAGACTGCCACTGTCCCCCGACACCAATCCGACTGTCAACTAACCTGGTGAATTTTTGAAGTCTCCATGTGGGTTCAGGAACAAACATGGGCAGGGTCCGTGTATGTCTGCGGGGGCCAACAAAGAGCTGATATGTTTCACACATTTAAAAGGGCATACAACATACACTTGCTTTACAATATGCTGTGATTTATCCTTTGATACGCCACTTGGATCTCAAAGTTGTTGCAGCTGGTGAGTATATATTCTACAAGCAAATATGAGTGAAAGTTGATGAGGGTAGCACTGACTTTCCAGGAGTTAACGGGATATGTGTTGCTCCATAGCCTCTGACCACATCGTTGCCAAACACGTCTGGTCCATACACACTCAGCACAAGTTGAGGCCCTAATTTAAAAAGAGCACGTAGGATTTCGATAAACATTTCCTCCGATGAAATGCAACTGTTATTAGTTAATGTTACTGTGTGCATGCATGTGAGAGACTCACATCCCGAAGGGTTTGTGCTCTTAAAAGTGATGTCCAGTGGGAAGTTCCATATCAATTTGTGTGACGATTGACTGCCTTTACATGTTATTTGAGTGATGCCTTCCTCCAAACCCTACAGAGGCAAATACAATTAGAATAAAATCATAAACATTTAAATTAGTAAACAATCACAACTTAAAAAAAACAACTAGTGCATAGCTGGAAAAAACAACACACACACACAAATAGTGTGGCTCTTGAGTGCAAATGAGAGCTCGAGCCTCTATCCCACCAGACTTTGGGCAAAGGTGGACTGGTCGCAAGATACACGATAATATAATTCATATAACATATTACGCATATATTCCTCGGACTGTGCAGTGTGACATAAAACTTTACTGTCATCCACTGCATTCAGAAGGGTACTCACAGTGGTGGGCATCCAGTCTTGGCCGTAAACAAAGCAGTATTTGCAGTACAAATCGTCATAGCTCGGAAACTGAAATGGAAAATACGCCATGTCAAGTAGATGGACAAATGAATCTCTCTCTTCAGCTTGCACGAATGCAAAGCGTTACAAGCTTCAAAACGCTAGCGAGCTAACCTATATTAGCCTCCATACTATAAACGCCAGGCGAAACTCACATTCGCTCCCTCAATCTGTCCGTTCACCGAGAGAAGAAACACAGATGGGTTGTTTGCAGCCATCCTGTCTTAAAATAGTACATCAGAATCTGTTTTCAGAAGTCTATACTTTTAGAAGATACATTAAAATGTATTATTATTATAATTATTATTATTATTTAGCCTGTTCGGAGTGCTAGCTAAAGCCCCTCCGTTGCTAAGGCGACGTTTGTTCCACCCCACCCTATGGTTCTTCGCGAGGCACAAATTTAACACACGCGCAATATCGGATCACAATTACTCTAAACGCCCACAAGATGGCAGTACTAGAGCAAATATTTAACTGATGACACCGGAAAGCGTTGGCAGTGGTCATGAGGAGCGGAAGACTTAAAATAACATGCCGGTGAGTGAATCACACAATTAAATTAGTGCATATTTTCAATTTAGGACGTGAATTCAGTTGCACAACAAGGTTTCAGCCAAACAGTGTCGTGTGTCTACCAAGTGTTTTCATTAGTATCCTTGAACAACACTTTTAGCCATGAGCCACAATTTGAACTGAGCATGGTAACACAGTAAGGTAGGGGTTTGCAAACGTTTTCGATGTGGGGGCTGGGAATGAGGGGGCAGATTGTAAGAATCGCCCCAGCACGCAAATTACACATATCGTGCGTTTACTTAAATGACATTTATAGCCTTGTGTCAAAGTCTAGGCCTGAATGCCTAACCCAGCCCACTCTCTTATTTTATAGTAGTACTAAATTGGTTTGGTGTTTTATTTTTGCCAGAAAATCTGTATGATAACAGCATTTTTTCTTCACTTTGTAGTGATATTAGAAATGCTATGCTGTGGGACCCGGTCCATTGCACTTGTCTAACTCGCGTTCTCAATATTATACTCCCAGAAGCCAATAAGAGTTTTTTTTCATCGTACCACACTGATTCTGTTTCAAGTCTTACTACTCCATGTGGCTATTAGCTTCCTTTGTTTGGATAATTTGGTGTCATTTGAGTGACACTGTAGAAAATCAAGTGCTCACGCAGGCTCCAAATAAGCCACAATTTTCTATTTCTTTCTCATGTTCCCCCTGTTTTTTTGACTGTGCGTCAGACATGTCGCTGTATCCTACTGTCGTACGGCACTGTGCGTCCCCTCTCTGTGTGAGTCTCTGACCTTTTACTGGAGACTTGGCTGCGTGCAGAAAACTCACGCAAGCATGGGGAGAAATTACCCCGTGCGGCGACAATAGAGCCAGGATTTGCACCCAAAACACTCGACTGTGAGCAGACATTCTGTCCATGTGCTGAAGACAGTCTTTTATGTAAAAGACACAATTATCAAAGAGCTCATTTGAGAAAAATTGGAGTAACTGCGTCATATCACACATGAGCATAAAGTTAAAAATAAACAAAGTGCCCCATGAAAGGAGATGACATCATCCCCAGTCATCCATACTCGTATACAAGCCCCCATGATGACCATATATGGAAATTAGTCAACCAAACTCACTGTTCTAGTTTGCCATGTCACAATAAACAAGGCGAGAAGTTAAAATGTCAGATTAACAGATGACATGAAGAAATTCCACCCCGCTGTGGCAAGACTATTCACTCAGGCACGATGATAGAGCACAGGCCATTGTTTGTGGAAATACAGTGGTGACTATCAATAAATACAAATTTGTTGACATATCGATACAGTCCTATTATTTTTGTTGTTAAATTCCCAGTCAATGTATTCAAGTTGCCCTGCGATTGGCTGGCAACCGATTCAGGGTGTCCCCCGCCTACTGCCCGGAGACAGCTGGGATAGGCTCCAGCACCCCCCGCGACCCTAGTGAGGATCAAGCGGTTCGGAAGATGAATGAATGAATGAATGTATTCAAGTTTGGCATGTGGCAACGCAAGATGGCTGCCAGCAGCTTCTTTTCTAGCTATGGCGATTTAGCAACATGGTTAGTCCATTCAAATATACATCAAATATACAAATACACAGCTGCTATGTTGATTGTATGACTTATTTGTAACGGAGTGTTACTAACACTAAATCATTTGGAAGTGTATTTTTTTGTCACGTAGAATGTTCCCCAAAGTATATCGGAAAATATTTTTTGCCAGCTAAAGGATGCATTTAGCTTTTTCAAATGAATTCCAAGTCAATCAATTAGAGTGGATTATTCCCCTATAAAATTATACGACATACCACAACTGGTACTAGCTGTGTTTCTTCCCCCACTGATCAATTGCCTTCCCGGACCATGCTTCATTTTGACCTCTCTCATTCCCCTCCCCCACTTTTCCATCACCTTCCAGCTCCCTGCCTCCCATCTGCACCTTTTTTGGTTACATTCTTGTCATCCTCTCATACGCTGATGAAATATTGCTTCTTCTCCCCTTCCCCTGTGCGTCCCCATTCCGTTTCATTCCACCATGTCCTCCTCCTCCACCACCGCGTTCTTCGCTTGCCAAATTTCTTTTTCCCCCCCACCCCTGCAACCTTTCTTGCCAACATTCCAACCGCACGTTCCCTCTCAAAATGCGCTCTTCATGACAAGCCACTGCTTTTCGGCACCTCCTCATCTCTCATGTCATAATCTTTATTCTTATTCACATGCCATGAGTCTGTGTACACTTTCTAATACCTCCCACCTTTCCCTACTCTTGTCCCTGCTCCATTTTTATTCCTTTCAGATGCCAGATGCATTTTTAGAGCCATATTATAAAAATAATAATAATCATCATGAAAATCACCATTTTAGCTTCAGCGATTGCCATATTTCGGTCTGGTTTAGCTATCAACAAAACGTTATTGACGTGAAAGCATAAACCATTTAATCAATATAGGATGGAAAGACCTCAGTCGTGCCCTTGAGAAGTCCTTGCACTAATGAAAGTGGTTCTACATGTTCCTAATGTATTCCTCATGGTAATATATTGTTTTTAATGTTACAGAGCACACATTGATTTCAGGCCGGGAGGCTACTTAAGCTGCTTAGAGAAATGGTCACGTTTGAGTGCCCTCCACCGATATGCACCAGGTGAGTGTGAGCCATCCAGGGTGAAATCAAATAAATAAAATGTAAGTAAATGTATGGTTTGATTTTTTTGCAAGTCTTCGGCAAAGCAATTCCAAACTCAGTCTGATAGCTGTGAAAAAATATGATGAAAAAAACATCCCTATATAATAATTTTTTTTTAAGTCGTCAGGGCATGAGAGTAAATTCTTCATTTTTGGTGACAATATTTGGTGCCCTTTTGAAATGAAGACTGCCAATGGGTTTATCCAAGTTAGGTTATGTTTGTGTTTGTTCCTGAGAAAGAACTACACGTACTGCCATCAAATCTTTTGTTGGGTTTGTTCCATCATCTTACCAGAAGTGGTTGAAATAAATATTTAATGATATTACACCATTACCATTATTATGATGTGGCAGGACCACAAAGGTTAATGCTCTCAGACTGTTGTGTAATGGTCCCGTGGAAATTTTGATATTCACCTCACCGTTCGCTCTGTTATCACATTACAGTTTTATTTCCAGGGTAGCCCTACAACTCCTTAAAAAAAAAAAAAGGAAATAGAGTACAGTACAATCTGTATTTTTTCCAGACAGTTACATATTGGTGTGTCATTTGCCACAATATCTTCATGTGCAGTACTTTGAAATGATTCGCTTTCATGCTGCCTTGTTCGAGAGCAAATTCTTCCTGTAGGTGAGCACACATCTCTTTGACCTCGGTCGTCCTTCAGCCGAGAGAAGATTACGGTGAGAGGGGGAACGTTGTAGGGTCAAAAAAAAAAAAAAGATGAAGCCATTGCTTAAAAAAAAAGGCATCTGGTGTAAAGTGCCATCAGGGAGGAGGAATAGAGAGATGAGATGGATCGGGAGGACTCGGAGGGGAGCTTATTTATATACGCTTCACTAGAGTGTGTCGCTAAGGTCATCTGGACTACTGAGCTCTCTCGTGATGGAGTAATAACTTCTCATGCTGTTGGTTCTTTTTACATTAAAATAAATAAATAAATCACACACACAAAAAAAATATGTTTTCTTTCATCAAAATAATTCAGCCAACACCACAAAAGATACAGCAATCTTTAAAGTCTTGACGATTCAAATCGTAAAATCTCACAGCACATTTTTGACTTTTTGCTTATATGACAAACGACATTGTGAAGTCAAATTGCATCATAACTCAAATATTTGCAGTTGGCCATACTCTGTTGAAAAACAAGAAACCACAAGCACCTCCATTTTTGTCCCCAAAGAAACGACCACCACGGCGATAATCGTTCGTCTTTCCCGAAATGCTCCCGTCATTTGAACTTTTTCAGAGTTGTTTTGGTAAACAACGTCCCTGGACTGGCAATTCCCAGCTCCGGCGGCCTTATCCATTAGGCTACTGGAACACCACAAATTAATGTATATGTGCATCCAAAACGTTGCCATTAAATACCGCAGCCGATCTCTTTTCTGTGGTTAGCCCTTTAGAAGTCCTTCGTCTCAAGCCGCTGAGAGTAAACCATTTTACGGCTAATGGTGATTTTAATCTTCTGGACGTGCTCGTGAATGTGTTTGTGTCTGACTCTACAAGTGCATGTCCAGTAAAAAGAAGAAAAAAAATTATGGAGGACAATAGATGTCCCCAATAAAAATTTAACAAGTAAACTGACTCAGGTCAACACAGCCAGAGTGACTTTTCTTAATTGTCCGATGGTGGCCGCAAAGAGCAAAACAAAGGCCAGGTACAATATTGTTGATGTTGGCGCCCGAGCAAGGAAGATGCAATTTGTTATGGAGGAGCCTTACGTAATGCCGTATGCATATCTGTGTGTATTTCTAAGAAAATAGGTAATAAAAAAAAAAAAGAAAAAGGGAGGGGCGGAGGACAGAGAATCATTAATATGGCTCCACTACCATTAGCCTGAGTGCTTTCGTGACAATATAATGGCTGTCGCCCAGACAACAGGGTCACCGTTTATGTACACGGCAACCGCTGATGTCAATGGAGGAAAGTAGATCCCGGAGTCCCGCTTGGCTACGGCAGAGGCGCATCCACAATTGCAGACACACTCAGTTTGGGCAGGGCGGGTATGAGAGGTCTTCTGAACCACCAATCAATAATGTAAGAAAGAATGATGAAGAAAAAAAAAAAACGAGTGGCCGAGTGAGCAAGCAAGCGTCTGAAATGAGAAAGAGGAAGGAGAGAGAGAGAGAGCGAGTCCTCCCCCGTGGCGGGTTCCTTCCTGTTACAATGGAGGGATTTGGCCGATTTTCATATCCTTGATTTTATTAACTGTTCCATTAGCGCACAATTGACCGAGAAGTGCTGGAGATGTTTTTCTGGGCGAGTTTGCATTTACTGTAACTTGACTCAAATGGTTTGCGGAGTGATGCAAAGTGGAAAAGAAGAGGGATGCATTACCGATAGTTGTTTTGTGGCAAAGGGTGGAGAACGTTATAGTTGCCCCCCACCCCCTCCCCCTCTTCGAATTGGACAAGTTTGACAGATGAATACAAATGGGGGGAAAAAATGATTGCCAATTAGCATCTTCAGGTATCGGGTTTCCATTCCATTTTTAGTTGGAAACTTGCACATGAAACTAAACAGAGCCAAACTTTACTGCTTTGTAGAAACAGATGTCTGCCGCTCGAGATAGATCTATTTTTTTTTTATGTCTGCAGGGATAACGATCGCATCTGTGAAATGCATTTTTCTTTTGATGTCTCCGGTTCGAGATTCACGGTCTGCCAATTAGTCCGAAGGTAAAAGCTGCATTTGTCGAGCGCTATTGACTCTTGGCCGATGTGACGTTTCACCCTTGAATTTGAAAACTAGAAGCGCGGTCGCTTACCACGATTGAAAGCAAGCCTAACTCGGGTGCTGCAGCTGCGCCGGTGTTTGTATTGGAGCGCAACAGGGAGTGTCTCTGGGGCAATAAAGTCTTTATTTCAAGAAGTAGGAGCTGCAGCAGGCCTGCTGAGAGCGGATCGTGGCCAGTTGTTAGTGAAGGCGAAGGCAAGTGCATAGCTAAGATTTAAAAAAAAAAGATCAGCTGGGCAATGAGGTGAAGGTGACTGACACATTGAATCCAATACAAAAGTCATAACTAAACTTCCATTTTTAACCCGGTTTTAATTTTAATTTACAAGATTGACACGCTTTTGCTAGTAGCCCAGACACTTATTTCTACCCCCTTGCGACAAAATTATCCTCATCTGTGCGACATGACTGACGTTTTAACGTCCTCTTGTCCGTCCCTTGGCATCTATCAAGTTAATCGTGACGCGGCCGCCCTACGACTCAGGGCCGGATTTAATACGCGTTTAAACGTGCAACCACAGGAGCAAAGTCGATGACGCATTCAAGCCGATGTGAAAGCTGGGATACTAAGAGGGTGCAAGCAGGATTGCGCGCTCAACGTCCGGTTCATTTTGCACGTTGCGGGATGAGTAAATAGATGAAGTCAGCACACACACACACAATGTAATTTGTGAAACCCGAGACAAATTGCGGGTGCTGATTTTGCATCTTTAACTGAGCGAGTCTGATTGGCAGGTGAAGAGCAGCCAGCCAAGCAGTGTCAAGTGTAGCGAAGGCAAAATAAGAAGCCTTCAGAATATTTTTCTGTTTTTTCTTTTTGCATTTGTATAAACAAAAACATATCACCTGTTGAGCAATGTAGTTTTGGAGATGATCCCAACTATCAGTTCTTTAACGCGTCAGAAGTATTTCAGAAGTATTTCTTCATTCTATTCTTCATGAAGGAAGTCATCTTTTTTTTTTTTTTTCATAAACCAGACGAGGCAATTTCCAATGCCAATCTGGAGCAAATTTAGGAGTCAATGTATTGCCCAAGGAGACTTTGATAGTCGGATAGTCCAATTTGAACCACTGACCCTTCGGGTCACTGGACGACCCTCTCGAATACAGCTGTCACTGACATACTTGTATATACTCGTCAACCTAGATTGACCGCTGGTCCATTTTTATCACCCGGCAATGCTATTATATTCATTCATTCATTCATTCATTCATCTTCCGAACCGCTTGATCCTCACTAGGCGCGGGGTGCTGGAGCCTATCCCAGCTGTCTCCGGGCAGTAGGCGGGGGACACCCTGAACTGGTTGCCAGCCAATTGCAGGGCACACAGAGGCGAACAACCATCCATGCTCTAGGGACAATTTAGAGTGCTCAATCAGCCTGCCGTGTCTTTGGAATGTGGGAGGAAACCGGAGCACCCGGAGAAAACCCACGCAAGCCCGGGGAGAACATGCAAACTCCACACAGGGAGGCCGCAGCTGGAATTGAACCCGGTATCTCTGCACTGTGAAGCCGACGTGCTGGCCACTGGACTACCGGGCCGCCCTGCTATTATGATTTTCATTATTTATTTATTTTTCACTGCTATTCTTTGGTGACCATTCCAGGGTGTAAACTTGGCCCCAAAGCCAGCTGGGTTGGCTCCAGCACACTTGTGACACCAATGAGGACAATGACAAGCAAAACCTGATGGATGTATATTTCCACTGGAGAAACCTCCCGGTGCTCCTAATGGGCAGTCTGCCCCTTTTTTGTGTCAGTGTGGCTTGATTTCACCAGGGATGCTTCGATGCTCCCCTTCACTGACGACGAGACCCTGAAATGATGCGAGTGGATAACAGAGTGGAACAAAACGCCTTTTCATCTTTTGTCCTGGCGGGTCACGTAAGCGGCGACCTTGCCGAACTGAACAGTCTGTTTGCTTGTTCCTTCCTTTCACATCGAGCCTCGCAGGGACTGTCTGTCTTTGGCGCCGCGAGATAGAAAATGTAACCACCATCCACTCCTCGCAGAAGTGCGTGGTTATGCCGGCTTACGGCACCGTCTGGTCGCATAGCAACAAAGTCAGCCTTCTCTGCCTTGCGTCCTCTTGACTTTGTCTCTTCCGTGCGATCATTCGGTGTTGCCGGCAAACGGCGTCAACGCCGTCACGCGCTCACCCCCGAGTGCGCCGCCTTGCTTGAGTGACGCATCGCAACTTGCGTCTGATGTGTCTTTGTGTGTATCCGTGTCTGTCGTCGTGTGTGTGTGTGTGTGCTGCACCAATGCCTCTTATCTTTGGAGCCCTACGAGACACATTAAATAAGACAGCAAATCAGAAAATCTCAGTTTTTTCTCTCTCTCTCTTTAAGCGTCATCGATAGCTTTCAACTCCATTCTTATAAAGTTGCTTTTTTTCCTCTCATACGTTCTTTGCCCCAAATAAGTTTGAATGTCTTCACAAATCCATTATAGTGCTCATTCCCTCCTGCGGTCAAGCCATGTACGATGGCACTACTCGATTCAACCCCTCGGCCACAATTTGTTGTGTGAATAATGAACAATCCGAACAGATGCAGCACAACTGGGTTTTCCATCTATCGCATGTGACATCACTTCCTCCTGCCATGTTGCACTCAAATCTGATTTCATCTCGCTCTCTCATCAGGCGCAAGGTAATAAGATGTTTGGTTGGAAAAGGGGCAAAATCTGTACGAACGCAGTCCGGTTGCCTTGTTGACCTTTATGACTAAACTCACTTTAAAAGACAAATCGGGTGTTGTAGCTGAGGAAATGAGGCTACAAAAATGTAGTATTATTTAGTATGGGTCAAACTCTTTTCCTGAAAACTGACCTGAATTCTCACCATTTATCTTCTATTTATTGAAATTAAAAGTTACTCTTGTGCATTATTTGCTACTCATTGTTTCATGATGATTTGAAAACCAAAATGGTCCTGTTAGTACATACAAACCCCCGCCCCCAAAGAATCTCAGGCGTGAACATCTGAAGATAAATACCGTATGGCCTTGAGTCCCTGGCCCACTGCGCCGAAAGGCAGCAATATCCTCCTGAAGCTGCCAGAAATGTAAACTGTGATGACAAGATTGAACAGAAACACCAACCAGACTCCAAAAAGGAGCCCCGACCGTGCACTTAGGAGCAGTTCGGTTCCTGATAGCTGGACTTGTTGAGTAGTCTGCTGCCATTTGTGTGTACAGTATATTTGAGTGTGTTTACGTGCGCGCGCGTGTGTGCACGTGCATGCATGCGCGTCAGATGTGCCTCGATTCCTACTCATTAGGAGCTGCTTATGGCGAGTATCCGGAGTCAAATATTTTGTTATTATCTTCTTTTCAACTTCTTTTCCTTGCAAGATTTTTAAGAATCACAGTCAAGCTTCCTCGCCGGACAAGAAGAAAAGTTTTATTCGCGTGAAATGATGATGTTGTCTTCTCCTGGTCCTTCATAACCGCTACGGATTTGAAGCCTCACGAGGTCGATACCGCTAAAAAAGAATTTCAAAATCCAGGCCAGCGGCAGCGACATCAAACGGCCTATCTGATGCATCGAGCCGTTTGAATTTCGCAGCTGACTAATGACACTTATGTAAGGAGAGGCCAGGTTGCATAACACGTCACAGAAGGCAGCGTGAACAAAGAACAGATTTCCTGGTTTCGGGATGGTGAAATGTGAAGATGGATCGTTTAGAATGGACCGTATACGTGCCGCCCGTGACAAATCTGCGACTTTAGTCCGTGGCTTTAGAAATTATACGGGGGGACGGATTCAAATGACCTGAGACGTCCAGTCCAGTTCAGGTCTTAAATTCGCGCACTTAACACAAGCCATTGATTACAGATCATTTATTATTGACAGCTGATTGACGGCTTCGTTAAAGGCCGATACTGTAACCAGAGGTCGGAGGGTTCAATGACGGGTCACCTTGAAACGTGACATCACCCATCCATAACTTTGTGTGTGGGGGGGCGTGTTCTTCTTCCTTTGACATCCTGGCAAAAATGTCAACTTCACTGAAGACTCTAAATTGTGGATTAGAAAAAGTCTCGACACCCCTGTGATGGTTGTCGATGCGCCCCGCCTTGAATGAGGTGAAAATAGAACACGTTTCCCTCGTATGACTCGCTTTGATCGGCCCTCAATCCTGCCTCGCCGCCTCATTCGTGTGCATAACTTGACAGCAAAGCGCAGCATCTTTATTCTGTGACCCATTTCAAAAATAAATGTCAGCATCATACTGTCTACTTTTGTTTTGCTGACTGTGCCTGGAATTGCTTTCGGACCGCATACGTTTAGTCAGACTGTCCAACGTGATCCCTTTTGAAGATGTCCCTGTAGATTCGCAAGGTTCCATTGAGGAAACGGGGAAACTTTTTTGTTTCAAATGAAAAAAGCTTTTGGGATTCAAATGTGAAACGAAACATGGTCCGGTCGCCTCGATTCAACTTTGCACGACGGGTATTTAGAAACCGGCTGGATACGTTGATCTAAACAATATGTCATGTTTTGAGTCAGCCGGGTCCTCGGGTGATTTTTTTTCATGCCATCCGGATTAATGCTGTTCAGTAGAATTAGCAAATGACGCACCAATTGGATTACAAAGGCCGCGTCACCCGCAGCACGGAGATTAGGAAAATTAAGGGTCAGGAAAATAATGGGATGTTGCAGCAAATTTAATTCGAGGCAGAGATTTCAGGGGCGTATTCTGACGATTTGTCATATACGCTCATCTCGTTAGCAAAAATGGATGCAACCTCCTGTTTGATCGATTTAAGACACTCACATTGTTCCGCCGAAGACCGTAAGATCTTATCCCGTCCTCGTCTGATGGTGCCGAAGCATTCTCCAAAGTTCAACGGTTCAAAGCAGCTGCCAATGGGTGGCGCCTCCTTCTGAAGTGCTCCTAAGTGCACCGCCAACCTCCCGCGCGCTGCCGACCTCCGACCTTCCTCCTACGTCCCTCCTTGCCTTCTGTCCGGGGATCCCGTTTGATCTGCGATATGACGGCAGCTGCGCCGCGTCGCCCCACGCAAGCCCGTAAATTGACCGGCGGGCGCCCGTCGCCCTGACGGACGCAAACGCGCACGGGGCCCACAAACATTGCTCAAAGCCAGCCCAGGAATGCACCAAGTTGTCAGGTGGCACTTGAGCCACTTGAGTAAGTGAAGACAGTATAAATAACCCGTTAAGTGCACGCAAAGTCAAGGACGATTTTCAGACACAGGCTGGCACCACAAAAAACAACCCCCCCCAAAAAAAACTGTTGTCTGTGAGATTTGTGACCAGGATTACTTTACCCAGGCCTGCTAATGTCCCCCATAGTCTACAACTGTGACCCGGGTGGTCGAGATGCAAGTCCATCATCCCGGTGTCCTTGAGCGAGATGCTGAAATGGTGGAATGTTGATGCGCTCGCGTGCCCTCAGGTTTAAAAGTACCCATTTGCAAGTTTATAGCCCTAATAAATGAATGGGGGGAAACTTCAGGCGGCGCTTTCCACGGCAATGTCAGCCTAATAATGAGAGCCCACACCGATATCCAACCGGGGTTCAAATATTCTCTCTCGCCGCATACGAAAGTAGCCACACTGTCAATACCGAGCATGACGGTTCCAGGGCGTACTTTTTGGTTCCGTTCATAGACCGGATTGGCCGATTATGCACATGTGTCAAATGACGCGGGTGCGTCACGATGCTTTCTGATGTCTGCGACTTGACAGTTTTTTTTTCTACTAAGAAAAGAAATACTATACACCCAGATTAGCGAGCGGAGTCCATCTGTTCCTCGACGCCGCCCTCTGATTGGGCGCATGGATGTGATGATGATGATGATTGGACGGCGCGTTAGGGTGGAGTGACCGGCTCCGCTGACCTCACAACCTCTTCAGGTCAGCACCGCGCGCGATCGTCTACGCACGTATAAGCCGCCGCATGCGAGTACATCAAGTACGAGCATGTTGTCACTCTGTCAAGCCTGCGTGGAGATTAGAGGGCAACACTGGACGCTAATCCCTTCTTGATGAACATACGTTTTTCATCCCACAAACGTGCATGCGACGAATACGACATGTCGAAACGATCTTGATCTCGATGTGGCGACATGACAAAAAAAGTTTGTCGGGACCACATTTGTCCATTGACCACTTTTAATTTGTTCTAAATTCTGAGGAGCTATGTATGACTCAAACCGGCGGATACTTCTTTCCGTAAACCTTTTCCCAGACGGACCTCAACACGCAAGGCCTGACCGGTAGCAGTGACCGGTCCAGATGGTGGGAAAAGCAAGCAAGCAAGATATTAGTGGATAAAGTGACGGAGACGGTCGTGGCTGGGGTTTGGTGGCGCACGTACGGGTGAGAGGGTTAATGCTCTTTGATTGGAATGCACAGCTGCCTCGGCGCACACACACACACACACACACACACACAATTCCATATGCACGTACAAGTTGGCACACACAGCTGAGTATGTGAGGACTGCACAGACGCTTTCAGGAAGCTCAGGGAGGCTTCAAAGGCCTGCGTGACTCAGCAGCGCATGGAAGTGTTTTCATGTTTGTCTCCTGATTGTTGTCGTTGTTTTTTTTTTTATAAATGTATTGCTCACCTTCTCGATCTGTTTCGACATCGCATTATGTCTCTCAAATCTCAAAATGTACTCACAGGGACACAAGTTGGGGTTTGCAAGTTTTCAACTTGGTTTGGACTCTTCAGTTAATGAGACATTTTGGATAATTGTTGCTGTGCTTTTTACCAGAGCCGGCTCTCTTTTCGCGATAAGCAGAGCTGCATTGTTCTCACATTAGCTGACCGTCTGACTCAAAATAAAGGAAGAATGTGCAGCTAATTTGTCGATGTGAGGCGGGGAGTGGGGGGTATTTGTATTTTGCACGCGTCACATACACAGAGGTAACCTTCGGTTGGTTCGGTTGCCTCCGCGTGATGAAACACTCATTGACATTGCTTACTTTCCACTCTGGGTAGGGGGGCTCGGCTTCATGTCGTAAAAGCAAGCAGTCGGCCACCGTGAATGCTCAAAGCCCAGCGCGGTGGAAACGGAGGCAGGCGAAGGCGGGTAGGAAGGCTTCCGCGAAATCTGGCCCGCTGGGTGTCAGCTTAATGAAGGTCTGGCTCAAATGCTGATTGCGGCAGTAAATGCGCAGCTGGCCCCTAAAAGGCCCTCGTTTTTTGTTTTTTTTGCAGTAAAGGGAATCGGGTGAATGAAATGTGCGACCATTCCAAATCCTTTGGGGGGGGGATTTTGGCAAACGCTGGTCACTGATATGTGATGAGGACACCTGGGGAAAATGTGCCTTGCATGTCTCCTTGAAATGTGGGTCACCGCATTTGAATGCGCAGACACCAACCAGAACTAAGTTCAACTCGGAAACACCCATTTGGAAGCCTAATGAATATTTTAATGCAATCGCGGGCAATCAGCCTTTTTAGTTAACTTGGGGATTGAATTTGAATGTGCTGAAACCTTCCTCAACTCCGTTCGAACTGAGGAGACGCATTTGAAAGTGTAATTAATTGTTTTTTTTTTTTTAATGTAAGCATGAGGAGGAGACTTTGCTGCTCGGTCACCGGCAGCGTTTGATCGCCTCGGAGTGATTTCAGGCGCTTGTGATGTGAAAGAGACGCCCTCCCACCGCCGCCTGGTGCGGATGGGCTCAAGGTCTCTCTGTCTTCAGCACCTCAGTGACGACATACTCCCGTTATCTCCCGTTTCAACTTTTACTGGCATTGTGATCACCGGCAATGTGTGCTGCTCCTATTGTGTGAAACTGCAGCGGAGGAGGGAAGGGGGCCGCGAACTGCACTGACCACCGGTTTGTCATTCCGGTTCATAAAGCAGCTCTTCTATTCAGTATGTTGATGACTTTTAACACAGTCGTTTCAAATTGGACGTCATCCTCAGATTTCATGAGATCCGAAGAAGAACTGTATCAATGATTTCGATTTTTGGTTGACTTGATTGGGGGTTTTATAGTCTTGATTTGTGATCGATCGTGAGCAATGTGGTGTGTGATTTTTCATTCCTTCCCTCCATCTAGCCAGCTATGCATCATGTCAATGCATAACTCCCCCCGTGTCACTACAAGCTGCCGTGAAGTGTGCCGGTAGGCTTTGCTGGTAGTGACGGGAGGTAGTGGTGTGCTGTGTGAAGGTGCCCTGCATTTATTTATTTTTTTAAAGTACGGCATCAGTCTGAGCTCTCCTCTGCCTCTCGCTTTTTGTTTTCTGCACATCAAAGCAGCCAGGATGCAGAGGCGATGCAAAGCCGCAGAAGGAACCAAAATTCCTAAATGCCCGCAAATGTTCCTACTTGGGTGTGATCATGGAAGTGTCGTAAAAAAAAATAACCAACCCATCATAAACCATTTCAAAAATAGCTCTGCTAAAACAAAATGCAACTATAATTGTAACATCATTAATTGTTGTTGTTTTTTTCTTTGTAAGGGATATATGTCCCTTTTTCATGCAGGCCGAGTGCAGTGTACAGGGTGGCTGAGTGCCTCCGAATGCTCTTCCATACTGTGTGTGAATGTGAACGCGTGGGATTATGCAACCGCTTCCTCTGTTCCTTTCTGTGTTTACGATTGCCAAGATATTTCCCCCCACGCCCTAATTGGAATGATTATATTGCTACGTTGCTCCAAAGAGGGGCGGAAAAGACTTGAGTTAAAGAACCCAGCCGCCTCTCTCTTTTACGGTACTTTTATTGCACTCTTTCACGTCGGCATCCGTCTCAGTGTACTTTTCTCCGAGCTCAATAATGCATGCGCAATAATGCATTCCACGGATGCATATTTCAGCGGCTTTGCACGCACAAGTGTCACTTTTGTGCACACGCGCGTCGCACACGCACTGTGGATACTGTAAATGCCTGCGCTGCTGTTGGAGGGAAGCCCTCCCAACTCACGCGCGCCCAATCCCCTCCTCTTCAAATACGTCAGAAAGCCTAATGGGAAGTCTCGGGCCCCCCGCCCCCGGGAGAGGGCTGGAGGAGAACACGGGAGTAAAATATAGCCATCCATCAAAATGATGTGCATCGGAGATGAAGGTGACGTATGAGCGCCGAGATAATGAGGCTTTCTCCTGAAGCGCCGTGTGTGGTTTGTCATCAGCATCTTTGACGTGTTCAAGGATCGCAAAGCATTTGGATGTCATTTTTCCTGCCTTTTTATTTTCATTGTGCGTTTTTTTCTTCGTAATCCCCCCTTTTTTTATTAGATTCATTCATCACTTGATTGCATGGTCCTGCAGCCATCATTAAAATGTAGGGGGCGCAGCGGGCGCCATCGACACGGCCCGGTTTTGCCGTGCAGCTGCTTGAAAAGGAATATTTGAGTCTGGCTGTGTCTTCTTTTCTACTTTTTTAATCCTTTGAACTGTGAACTTTTTTTTTTTTTTTTTGTCGCGGGGCTTCTTCTTTCTCCGTTGCCTTCAGTCATCCCGTTTGGTAGCCCCCCGATGGTCGCAGACGAGACACGGAGATGAGAAAAGCGGGAAGCGAGGCGGGATGATGCAAGCGTGGGAGTCAAAGTGGAAGGGAGGATGCTGGATGATGGGATGTTGGGGGATGGGGGGGAAGCGGTTGGGACGGAGCGTGCGCGAGAGAAGGCTGACAGTGAGGTATTGATTATCTGTAGGATGCACGGGGCAATTCCATTTCAGTTGGGCGGGTGGCAATACGTACTTGGAATAAAAAGGTTGGGTGAAGACAAACAAACCCCCGCTCACCCTCCCACCCTTGTGGAATGACTAGTTGGGTAGCAGCTCATTCTGGTTTTTAATGTGCCCTTTTCAATACATTTCAGATATAATAATAAAAAAAAAAGACGTGTATAAAAAAATAAAGTTCTGTAGGAAGATGGTATTTTATTTGGCTGGTGTCTTCGATGTTCCTCCCCCCTTATTGCGTGCGTATTTCTTTCTTTGAATTTTTTGGATTTTTTTCCGTTTCACTTGATGTTCAGTTTTGATTTGACCATGTTATCGGGTCACAGGGTGCGTGAAAGTGTTCAGGAAAATAGTCCTTCCACTTCTTTCGTCCACATTTTTGAATCCTGTTGTACGCACTGGCGTTGCCATCGTTATTACGGCTCGGGCCTTTTCCAGGAAATGTCTTTCGACGAGCCTCCACTTAGCTAATTTAGGTACAGCCATGCAGTGGAGGGCTTTATTGACACCTACTGTAGGAAATTGTTTTGTTTTTTACCGTAATCTGAGTATGCGACGTAAAAGTGCAACAAGGAACGCCAATGGGACCTCTAAGGTTTAAAACAATCCGTTTCAAGATATTGGTCATTTTGTAAAAAGAAAGGAAAAAAAAAAACGTTCCCATTGGAAATAATATAAATAGACCGAGTCGTTTCTAGAGTGCAACTCATAAATGGCTTCACTGTGAGGGAAAGGTTTCCAAATAACATCCATGGTAACATTCTTCGCGGTCAAGCAAGTTTATAGAAATAACCGAACCACTCATGAAGTCGAGCGCTGGCCGATCTTGTTTCAAACTACTCTTGAAAAAGTGAACTTCTGTAAAATGTCAACGCAATGATCGCTTGTGCCTTCACTGGAGCAACATGCGACATTCTCGCGTCTTGCCGCTTTGAACGTGAGGCCTATAAAAGGCTGGCGCTCGACGTTTCAAGCCCCTGTCACACCTTGACGATTTAGCCAGCGTATGCCGGCGTAGGAAAAATTTGGCAAATACGGCTGGCGTCACGTCGAATTAAGTTATGGGTAAGTTTTGTATACGTAACAGCGCGCTGAAGCACGTTGGTATACGTCGAAGTACGTCGAGGTCGTCGAGAAATTTTAAGCATGCTTATGTCAGCGTATGGCTATACGTCCCGTATCATGAGCCATAAGTAATAGGTAAGTTATGCGATCGTTGCACACGTTCAAACACGTTAAGTGTAGGTTACTCATAAGTCCAAATCGTCGAGAATACCTACTAGCTGTTCTCCAACATCCGTGCCTTTCGAACTTGCGCTTGGACATGCTGACCAGGCTGTCACGCACGTAGTTGGCGAAGGCTGCAGTGGCTGTGATGGGCTGAGCCTCTGCGAGACCTTTGATGAGCTCCCCAGACTTTTCTTTGCCATGGCGCTGATGTTGTTCACTCGGCGTGATTCTCAAACCTTCGACGCATGTTGCGTTGAATCCCGATGAGGTGCCGCTTGTGAGCCTTTGCACGATACGCCGGCAACTTTTGTGATTTCATGCATGACTAACTCCCAATTTAAAAATGTTTTTGTGTGCGTTTGAACTCTGAAATCCTTGCCCTCGGGGACTTGTTTTGTGCTCGCAAAATGCGGCTGTCGTCGACGGATGGCTCTCGTTCGCGTTTACTCCTGCGAGACGGGAGGCCGACAGGTGGGAGAGCGAGACAGGTGTCGCGCAGGGCGTGTGCATGAGGAGGTTTCGTCTATCAGTGCCCCGCTTGCACAGCTGAGAATGAGTGTTCACCCCCCCTCAAGCATTTCCTCTATAAACCGCTTTTGATAGATTCCTCTACAAGACGTAACACCCACTTCAGCGCAGGGTGACTCACCGGGGACACTGAAATGTATTGAAATCGCTTTGTGACGCGTGGACGAAATCTAAAAGTAAAAGCAGATTGGGAACACCCCCCACCACCCCTCCCCACACACACACACAGACGGTCTCATCTCCAAAATACTTTTTGGCTGCAATTTCTGACCCCGGATGAGTCGACGTGTGTTCCAGAATCTTATTGTCTGTATGTTGGACTTTTTCACGGGGTTTCTTTCACACGCGTGCATACATAGCGGCCGCAAATACTGTATCAGCTGTTCTTGTCTCTTTTTCACAGCCGACTTCGATTGCTTGCTCTCATCATGCGGATCACAAATAGAAAGGAAGTTCACGTCAATGTCACCCAAAGCTTGTCTGCTATGTATCGGGTCACCTGGCCATGTCACCGACAGGAAGTCACAAAGAATATCAAGTTATTTCCCACCTTTTGCACTTGTGAGCGTTTCTAGCCGTGTACAAGTGGGATTTAAAAAAAAAGTTTTGGGCCATTCATCCAGACGTCTTATTGCGAGGTTACGGATGAGGGCTCCCAATCTCTTCTGTCGCTCCTTTCGGCGGTGTTTGATGTGGGTGAGTTTAGCACTCTTCAACTCCTCCTCCTTTACGATGATGTCAAATTGTTCATTTTCTTTTTCTAAATTGATGTGCCGGCTTCTCTCTCTCTCTCTCTCTCTCTGCTATATGATTGCTGTTCAGATTTGAACGTAGCGGGGCAGCTGTCGTCGTGATTACGCGGCGTCTGGCAGCTTCTTTCTATTAGTGTTGATTCAGGGGCGGCTGCCAGACAAGCTCCTGAACAGCAGGGCTGTTAAGTGGACAAATGGCCAGCGTCAAAATACCTCAACTATTTCGGTAACCGTTCAATATCCAGTTCCTTGTTTACAATTAAACATCCATGAAATATATTTGTGTGTATATATTTCATGCTTGTTATGTATTTCAGTCTTTGCGTCAGATTGGAGTCTTGGGAGACAAATATCAAACAAATCATCCTGTCACAACAAGAGCTGTGTCCGAAATCTGCTTTTCCAATAAAAACTCAAAGGGACCCTGAAGTGGGCTGAAAAGCACTTATGGAATAGTTTTGTTTTAAAATGATGTTATCAATTAAAATTTGGAAAAAAAAGTATGTGACAGAAAAAGGTAAGCACCTCATTTATTTCCTCATTTTCTGATAGTACGTGCTGATGCAGAGGCTTGTCGTTGTTCTGTTTTCAGAGGTTGAAGAGGGCATAAGTCAGCCTGTCCTCAGAAATGTTGGTGCTGATTGAGTGTCGTTTTAGAAGCCACACATTTTCAGCGAATTAGACTGGAAAACTGGTGTCCAGTTCCTCTTCTGACATTTCATCAATTAATGGGGGAAGGGAAAAGGGCATCTCCAAACTGCAGTGGAATAAGGGGCGTTCTAAGATTTATTAGTTATTGACTGAAATTGCTCACATTGAAAATGCGAGCTAGCTTTATTTTCTTGATCCAGAAATAAGCGTTTAGGAGCGGAAAAACAGGCCATCCTGGCCACGCAGTGCCTTGAACTTATTCATCAAAATCTTAGAAGTGGCTTTATGGATAATGCAGTGGCGTACACACCCTTTCGAACTACCATAATGTGAAGCCTTTTTGTTTTTGACAGTGTCAACTGAACATTTGATTAGTCGAAGCCAGCCACCATTTTTGGCTGAAATATTCTTGAATCCGCTGTAATGTTCTGCCGACTCCATCGAGATGCACGAAACCCCGCGTGCTTTGCGCGCCCACGCTGTTCCTCCACGCTGCTTTGTCCCCCCCCACCCCTCCTCCTTTTTTTTCTCTATCGTGCACGCGTCTCTCTCACTCCGCACTCCATCTTCAAAGCCGGACATGCACGTCACATGTCAGGGTTCCCGAGTCAGGCAAGGTTTTCTCCCCTCCCTCCTCATATCCTCCGCGGAGCCCGAGCCGAGCAGCCCACGCAGTCTGCGTGCGTCTCCGCTCCGCGCTGCGCCAAGGCACCACAGAAAGAATGGACGCGCGGATGGAAGGATGCGCAGAAACCTTTCCGTAGAAGACCACCGCGAGAAATTCTCCTCCTTGTGATTTTTTATTTTCATTTTGAATGATTTTTGAGCACCTGTAGGATGAGCTTCCATCTCCGAGACCAAGCAGAAGTCGGATTTTCGAGGTGAACAACAACAACGGCTCTCCCGGTTGCTGGGCGAGAGAGAGAGGCTGGGCGCGCTGGAAACAAGCAAAAGAAGCGGATCATGCCTATGGGAACTTCCGTCTCCTTCAGGTATCGTTTTCGAACGCACTTTAAAAATGGTTTGATGGTTTTTGAGTCCATGTGGGCACTTTTGAAGGAAAACCGATGATAGGCGCTCCCTCCTCCCCACGAGGGCGTATCATCCGATACCGATTTGCCACTTATATTTGATGAATTTTGAACAGCTAGCCGAGCGTGGGTATGTGATCATGAAAATATATTTCTTATCTTCTGGAACGGCTGTGACCGGCCAGATGCGCTTTTTCTTTCTATCTCACGTCTCAATACAAAGGCCGCTAGTGAGACGTGAACGTACTTCATCAGGTGATGTTGTTGTTGTTGTTTTTTGTTTTGAGCTCATGTCATTGTAAAATTTTATTTCACTTAATGCAGGCATCAGAATTGGAGGCACGTTCATTCTCTCTCTCTCTCTCTCTCTCTCTCTCTCTCTCTCTCTCTCTCTCTCTCTCTCACACACACACACTCCCCCCCCCCCTTTTTTTTGCGCATTTCTTGGCCACTATTGCGCGGAGTGGGCTCCAAAAGCTCCACTAGACCAGAGACAGAGCAGTCCATCTGTTCATCACATAGCAACAGGAAGGGAGAGAAAGAAATCGCACCAGTCCCACAGTGAGTGTCACACTGGCATTCTGTGTGTGGCTCCAGTTACCTTCAATGACAACGGATCCGATGAAGCCGCCCAATTATGTATGTACGATATATGCTGGATATGCAAATGGCTCTTTTCTCCATACATGTGAATATTTCTCCGGAGGGAAGGAAGCTTCTTCAGCAAGGAAAGAGCTTCACGAGGTTCAAAGAAAGCATGAATCTCGCTTTGACTGGATTCTTTTTTTGTTTTTTGTTTTGATCATCCGTGTCTTCATGTTTCGTCCTGATTCCATCACCGCGACCCCTCCCGCTTTCCACCTCTCGCTAACCCTCTCTCTCTCCTCTGACCTCCCCTCAGAGTGTCTCGGCCTGATGCTCTATCATGACTGATGGCGACGGGAGAGTGCAATTTCAGTATGCAGATAGCCCGGAGGGGCACGAGCGGGAGCAGGAGGGGGTCTTGGAGGAGGTGAGGCTCGCTATCCTGAAATCCTACCAGAATGATGTAGAACCCGGAGGCCTCTGTGATGAGGAGCACATGGAGCGCACCGGTAGCCGTAGCAGCAGCAGCAGCAGGAGGAGGAGGAGGAATGATGAACGAGGAGAAGACGACGTGCAGCAGGAGCAGGAAGTGCAGGAAGCGGAGCTGGAAGAGGACGTTGGGCCAACACTGGAAGTTCGCATCGTGGCTCCCATCCGGGATCCGGACTGCGTCTCGGAGGAGGAGGAGCAGCAGCCGTACCCGGCTTTGGCACCCGTGGCCTTCTTCTGCCTCAAGCAAACCACGCGGCCTCGCAACTGGTGTCTTCGCGTTGTGTGCAACCCATATCCTTTCACGCCATGGAAACTTCAGCCTTCCTGACATCCGGTAAGAGCAACTTTGTCGTCATTTCTGCCTCGGTGAGTCATGAATTCCGAGTGCGCCGATGGTCAGCATGCTTTACTCTTGTTGGCTTTGCAGCCTTGTGGCGACATATCTTTGCTCCCGAGGAAGGTTGACACATCATTTTTTTTTTTGTGTGTGATCCAGATACAATGGAGCCTCGGGTCAAATGACTACCAAGGTCATATAAAAGAGAATCATTGTTTGGGGGGGTTGTCGTTGTGTGTCGGACATCATTGTCGTGCTCAGGTCAGCAAGCGTCGAAGGATGAAGTGTGTTGTGCTTCATCCTTTTTTGATTTTGGCTTAATGATGGAAATATTGTTTTCCTCCACATTCTGTCATTTTCTGTTGTTTTAATTTTTGTTGTTGTTGTTGCATCATCATAAATGCACAAGTGGAAGTTGATGAGGATTCAGCTGCTGCTGTGCATGCTGTCGAATCTGAATTCGGTTGGGTTGACTTGAAATTCATTGTCAGAAATCGGCTCCGGCATACCTTATATGGAGTTTGCACGTCTGCCCTGTGCCTGCTGACTGTCGGTTTTCTTTGGGTACTCTGCCCCCCCAACCCCCCACATTCCAAAAACATCCACGTTCGGTTCTTTGAAGATTTTAAATTGCCCATCGTCCTGAATGCGACAGTGAAAATGTTTGGCTGGTCCAACCACTGTCGCTTCAAGTCAGATGGGATATCCCACCGGCTCATCCGCATTTGTGCAAATGTTCTCGCAACCCGGATACATAAACATTTACATGTTCCCGCTAATCAGACTGCATTTTTCGAATACAAAATCCTGCTATATTCTCATGAGAACTGGCTGGGCTAAAGTCAAAATGTAAGCAAAAACTAAAGTTAGAGACTTGAGTCACGAGGGAACCCAAACATTGCCTGCCTTTCACGTGATTGCATCACAGGCGATTCCAGAGGAAATGTCCCATTGTGCATTTCACTTGTTACATTTTGGCATCGTTTTGCAGTTGAATTTGTCGTCCGTTTTGTCCGGTTCTCGTGATCTATTTTGACCACGTGCTCGATGTTTCACTTGAAGTCCCCGAAGCAGGTTGACGTGTTCATGTCTTACAGCATGAATCTGTTTTAACTGCGGGCAAAATGCGCTCATCCCTCATCTATGTTTCATGGTGCCCCTGTGCACATCTCTGTCTGGCAGCCATTTTGTGCTTAAGAATCATTCATTTTCATACTGTGATGCGATGCAAAATAAATTTTTTTCCTTTTTTTTTTTTTTTTAAGCTTCAGTTCATATCCCGTTTGGTATCTTTTAGTCGCCTTCAAATAAATATCTCGCCTACACAATTCTCATCCGTGGGCTGTTTTACCACTCTGGCACAGTGACAGAGAAGAGCCTGATGCGCGCCAGAATGTAAACATCAAGAACATAACTTGAAGACAAACCACTGCGCCATCTATCTATCCTTTGATATCCCCCCCCATTGCGGTCTCGTCTGACAATGTCTGACTTGACTGACATTTATTCCGTGGTGACATGCGTTGTGGGAAGGTTTTCTCAGCAGTAGAAGCAGCTTGTTGTTGAGGTCTTGCCGGCCGTGTCCTCGCTTCTCTTCTGTAAAGAATACCGCATGACGTTGTGCTGTATTGTGTAATTGTTTTGGTCTGTGTGTGTGACAGCTCCTTTACGACCTGCGTTCGACCAAGCTTAGTTACCGATTAGAGGCTGTCTGGCCTTCTATGGCATGTGAAACTGCCCTAGCATTTCAGTGACATTCAAACAAAACGAAGCAAACGCGATAAAATGTGATCTATTTTGACGTAAAGGGAAGGCGCAGAAACAGAATTTCTGTTGTTTTTGTTTTTTGTGTTGGGAAGCAAGGCAGTTTTGTGTGAGAAGAAAGGTTCCATATTTTACGTGTGTTCTTCACTGAGTTGACGCAAATGAGACGATGTCAATTACATTTATATTAAAGTCATTCAGTACCGGCCAAGTCTGAAAAGACGTTTAAAAACGTCTTTGGGAGTGAATGAGTTAAAGTCACGTCTTTAGAGTCGTGATGATATCATCATCATGTCACGATCTTCCCATTAAAGTGAAAGACAGCATAAGTTCACTGACTGAAAAGCCATTGAGGGTGAAATTGATACATTATCAAGAGTGTCTTTTCAAACTAAGTGGAGCAATTTGGCAGACCCATGTGGACATTTGGAGCGCCTACTTAGGGGCATCTTATTGGCACTTATCTCAATGTTGCATTTGGTATACTGTACAGTGTAGTGAATTGGGAATTTCTCCATTGTGAGACAAATGAAGATTTTCTTATAAACCTCGAGGGACATAACGAATCTGTACGTTATCGTACGTTAGAAGATTTTAGATGACACGAACCAGACAACCGTGGCGTTCCAACGTCATCACTGAAAACATTCAGTCAGCAAATGTTACTTGACAAAGCCAACCGTCGTCGGTTGAAGTCGTCTCTGATGAGCTCCGTCGGGGAGATTCCCTTTCGAAAGTGAGAAAGAACTTCAGCCTTCTCGGACAGCCAGATTGGCTTCCGTTTACCAGCAACTTCAAAATCAAGATTGCGCACCGTACAGTTGCGCGTGTTTACGAAAGATCGATTGGGTATCTGAAAGCCATCAATCATGCATGACAGTAAAAAAAACAAACCAAAAAGGTTGATAGTCGGTTACACGATTAACATGACGGCATTGGGGCCACACGGCGTCTCTCGTTCATCACGTTTATGATGCCGAGCGTCATCGATCGAGCGGCGCGCTCGCCGACACAACAGCCGAGGTGAGCTGCGGGCGATTACAGTTATTCATGTCGTGGACTTTTGACTTAATGCTCGATCCATTTTTATTTGACTCAGGTTAACACACATGCTACAATATCTTCATGCTTGATTGATGACACAAGTACACTGAAATACAAGCTCGGGCAAGGAGCAAATTCAACTCGTCAGTCAAGGTGCCGGATTCTGACAAAAGTGCACCTGAAGAAGTTCTGGATTTAGTCTGCCCGTGTTGGGGCGGAGTGGGGCATTGGCACACCGGATCCGGTCGATGGTGTCGTGTTTGGCAAAAAGCCGAGTTGGATGTAGCAGTTTGCAGCCACTTTGTCAGATGAATTCACAATTGGTGGCGGTTTGCACACACGCGATTAAGAGACAATAGTTTTGTTTTTTGTTTGCAGTAGACCAATTAAAAGGTCGACATTTCTAACCTCTTGCAGAGACAAAAAGGCCACCCAATTCTGACTAAGTGGAATAAAGACCCAAACAATCAAGCTTTATTTGCTCTTCCATTGTAGTATTTTATTTTATTCCTTAATTGATAGACTTTTATTTGAAATTCAGAGACATGGGGCACATTTTGACCCCACTTTTTACTCATTCCATGCAGGACTTGTGACATCATTCATTGCTTAAAGGCTGACAAAATCCCAGCAAAAAGGAAAACAAAACGTGTAATAGAATCACAAGATGAGCGGCCAGCCGGGCTGATTAGATCACATCCTGGCGGCCAGACAAGGATCATCGATTTTAATGAGCGCAGTCTTCCTGTATTCATGTCACCTTAGACAGTCACTAAGCATGCCGAGAGGGGCTCCTGTTTCCTCCATAAATGAATACAAGCGGAGGCTGTGCGAGGCGCGCTCGTAAATTTCGCGGCTGTTGTGCTGAATCATTGACATGATCACATTGGAACGTGATATCAATTTTTATCCGACCTGTTTGATGTTGGAAAATTGAGCTCTCAAAGTGGCACATTTGAATGCTTAAAAAAAAATTAAATAGGGAGAAAATTGTATGGACTTTTTTTTTAATTAATAAGGAGAAAATTGTATGGAAATGTTTTTGTTTTTTTTTTTGAATAGGGAGAAAATTGGATGGATTTTTTTTTTAATAGGGAGAAAATTGTATGGAAATTTTATTTTTATTTATTTTTTTGAATACAGAGAAAATTGTATGGAAATGTTTTTTGTGTGTGTGTGTGTGTGTGTGAAGTACAAATTGCATTGACCTTGAAGTCACCCGTTCGATCCTCGCCTCCTGTCACTCGGACAAATATATTCTGGGATGTGTTTGCACAGGCCCGCGCCTCAGTGCTAGCGTCGCCGTATCCCATGTGTATTTATCTTTGCATATTGGTCTGTGTTTGTGTTTGATGACTCATCGTATTTGGCTCGAACCGGCGCTCACGGCAGATTGGGGGGGTCATGAGGTGTGTTCATCGCTGCGCAAACGAAGCGATCCCGCCTCACTGACGTATTAACTGCTGGCGCACTCCACAACTCTTATAACGTGTGTGCGTGTGTTTGTATTGTCGAACTGTGGCCTGCATCGTCGTTTTGTAGGCTCTTTCTGAAAGGAGTTTTATCTCCCTTATTGACCACGCCTTCTTCGGTCTTCGTTCAGAAGCTCATTAGTGATTCAATTGTCTTGCCAAGGTTCTCTTAAGTCCTGTAACGTCATGAGTGATACCTTTCATGAAGAAGATATGAATGTCTAGGCATTGTGAGATCAGTGGATGTTAAAGTCATGTCAATTTAGCATTTGCGGGAGTAGGAGCATATACTGTGTCAAGCACATCATAATATCAATTATCGGAGGAAATGATCACTAAAGAAACTGGATAACGTCATTTTCAAAATGAGCTAATACTGATTATAAAATGCTGAACTGTGCCTGCTCAGCCGTGTTCATAATTATCTCAAGTACAGCAGCTCCCATGAAGTTGAACACAATCCTATCCGGGACTTGGATTTGTCCCACTTAATCACGAATCAAAATTGAAATAATCATAGTCTTTTTTTTTAACCTTACAGGAAATTCTTGAAGTCATTTTTCAACATGCTCATCATGTATTGCGCTTCTTCACATGAACACAAATCCAAGTACAAAAACGAGGCTACATGTACTTTACATGCAACATGTTCACAGTTGGACTGCAAACATCTGAAAACAACCGTCAACAGCTCCGACCGCATTTGACTTCGGTTGTACACAACGGCCCCGTAAACAAAAGGCACTGTGCTAATTAAAAAAAAAGTCAATTTATCCTGAATGAAAGTCACTTGTGTGAATAATTAGCGATTACAAATGCGACTTGTTAAGCAATCTGTCGTAAGCTCTCAAATGTTTCAAGATGTGTGTGTTTGTGTAAAACGGGGACAGACGAGTGTGTGTCCACGGTTGAAAAAGGCTCGTGTGTGTGTGTGTGTGTGTGTGTTTGCATTTGAGAACATGTTGCGGTATGATTTCCATTTCAGGGGCTTTTTATTTATCCCCAGGCTAACTGTTTACGCACCGCTTCATGAAATGATCTGCAATTAAAGGCGGGCCCCGAAACTCGGCTGGATGTGTGTCGCCACACAAACGACACGTGTGGAGGAAAATGTGCGACAGCGTTCAAATTGTTGGCTTGTGAACGTATCCCACTGAGGGGTGAAGGCTTGCGAGTGTCGGCGAAGGTAGCGTATGTTGAGTTGTCGTCGGGGTTCGTGCAAGGTCGTCTTTTGAAGATGCTCAGATGAGAACGTGACATGCAACCCCCCCCCCCCCCAAAAAAAAAGTCTCTCCAATCATATGTTCAATGCAACCCCGCTCGTCTAACGACAGCATTCTGATTAACTCATTCACTCCCAATGACGTTTTTAAACGTCTTTTCAGACTTGGTCCAGAATTGGCTGGTACTGAATGAGTTTTAATGTTGCATTTGTGGAAGCAGTCAAATCCACTTTTTTTGTTGTTGTTGTCAATCTCCATTGACGGCCATTTTGGTGAAAGGTCATCGTGGGAGGAGCTCATGTTTCGGATCAGAGGGTTAATCTGACAATATTGAGTTTTCCCGCTTTGGTGCCTCAATAGATTCGTAATTTCAAATATCGTTTAGCCTGCGACGAGTCGCTGATTGCTGTCGTGGTTCGCTCGCTTGACTTCCATGCAAGCGACGTGGGCTCATTTCTCATTCAGTGAATTTGTCTGAATGTTGCCAATTTTGTCGAAGGTCAGCTGGGACGAGCTCCGGTTCACCTGCAACACTCATATGGAAAAGCCATTTAGAAAACGGAATGGATGGACTCTCTGTTGAAATTGCTCAATTTTCGATTTTTCTGCATAAGTCGGCTTTTTAAAAAACTGAATAGGGAACGTTTTGTGCCACCGCCACATTTGTTATGGCGAAGAGTGCAAAAGCAAGCCATCCGAGTTAACTGTTGTTTTTGCCCGTAAAACTTAATAACAATGAAATGTGCCTCCCACTGGAAAAAAATCAAATCAAATAAATGCACGGCTGCTGCGAGAACAGCCGTCGACAGACATCTGCCACCTGCGAGACATGCATCGCTTGTCACCGGCTCGCTAAACTGTCCCGCGGCCAGATCCCATCACACAAGCCAGGTTGGCCATGATCAGAGGTGGAGTCATCCAAAAGGAACAAAAACACAACCACAGCCGGCAAGACTGATTGAACAACAGACTCGTTACACAATGCACCGATTTTCTGCGTCGTGTAGCACGGCGGGCTTTCTCTCCCGTGTTCGCCCGGTTATTCTTTTAACGTTGCTCGTCATCGACTTGAACACTGAGCCGAGCGCGTAGACGTCAGAGCACGAAGTCGATGGCCATCGGGCAGACTTGATTGGTTGATTTCGATATCCGACAAAAACGTCACCGGCAGATCGGCCAAGAAATGTTGACTTTGAGCCAACAATGTGGTTACTTTCATACGAAAGCACGTGGAAGTTTGAGTTCTGAGTATACACATGTTCTCGTCCTGTTGATTCAGCTACGTGCTTGAACTTCCTGTACAGTATGTTTGTTGTTGGCATCAGACGACACCGCATCATGCCGTGACTCTTATTTTGAAGATCTTCTTCGGGTGTACTTAATGTTGCGGGCCACGAGCGAACACGAGCGACAGTGATGATGATGATGATGATGATGCTCTCCTTTGGCTCTTTTGCGCTACCTGCTTTAAGCCACAACAATTCACCCCCCACTCCATCCTCTCCTCTCCCAACATTCTGCAGCTGTTACCAGGTGCTCGCTTTGTTTGTCTTTTTTTTTTTCCCTCTCTCCCCTCTCATGTCTTTGTTCTTTGCTGCTGTGTGAGTGTTGACTGCAAATGTATCAAGTCACTTGTCGATTCCCTTCCCTATTTTAGCGGTCGCTCATCAGGGACTGAATCAGTTATGCATGTTTAACCCCTCTCCGCCAGTATTACAACCTACACACACACACACACACGCATAATCAAACTAGTTTTTCCTCATTCTTGACTGCGAATACAAACACAAGATGGAAAACTGAAGCCGCTTGTCATGGTTCTTCTTTTTTTTTTAACTTGGCATGAACCGGCAGAGGCAATGATGCCGGGCGATGAGGTCGACTGCGGAACAGACAGCGGCCAAGTGTAATTAGGTGAGGTGCGTCTCCAGACGTTACACAGGTCCACTTAAGCCTTCACGTTCACCCAAGCGGGATGCTTAAATAATGCCAATTAACCCAGAAGGAAATGAATGTGATGAGGAGGAAATGACAGCGCAGTTCTGCCCAGGGGACACTTGGCAGGGTCGCGGGGGTCATGAGTGGAACCTTGCCAAAAGCTCTTGACTGCCTGTGTTCCATCCAGAGGGTGCTTAATATTCACTTAATGTTTTTAGGTCACATTTCCTTCTTGCCTTTGCTGGTGAATCGCTGAAGCGCCGTTCTTAATGAGCTTTTTCTTTCTGATCCTCGTGCGTATGTTTTTCGGAGTGTTTTGAGTCGTTCCCCCCTCGACCGTGAAGAACACGGCAGCCCTCGCCTTGTTGCTGATCACATTACCGGCTGAAAGATGGTCGGAATGATGGGAACACGTACGGCGAGAGGCAGTCTGTTTGTTATGGCCCTTTTTGTCACCACTGCTTTTTTTTCATTTTTTTTAATTTAGCTTAGCAATGTTTCAGAAGCGAGATGTCAGAACAGCTCACTCACGTGCATAATAACACTGGCGTGCCTTCGTTTCTGCGGAGGAACGCTTTGTAGATTTTCTTGTGTGGAGTCAGCTCTGATGTTCAAAACGGCATTCAAACGGGGCCACGGGTGGGAGTGGATGCAAGGATGAACACGTGTGTGAGCATCCACATCCGCGTGTGTGTGTGTGAGTGTGTTTGTCGAGTTGAAAGTAAGTAATGCAGAGATGGATGAATAAATAAAAGATCTGGGAAACCCATCAGCATCCAGCACTATGTTGTCATGGCAATGCCGACCAGTGTGTGTGTGTGTGTGTGTGTGTGTGTGTGTGTGCGAAGCAAAGGAGAGCTTGAGATCATATCTCTGCAATGTTTCAGCTTATACCCTCATGCAACATCGAGCCCTTTAGATGATACAAAGAGTATCCCTTTCTTTCTTTAAGTGGCATAATAATAAAAGTCAACATCAAACAAAAATAAAACCCAGGTTAGCCGGCAACTTGAGGGGTCACTTTGACCCTTTCAAAATCCTTCTTAAAAGTGATTTATAACGATATGAAATAGAAGTGTCTTCCCTGAACCTTACACTGGGCGGCTCTATAAAAGCGTCTGCACGGGCGCCCGAGAGACGCTTTTACAGAGCACCAATAATGCATCGAGCTGAATATTTAACCGTCTCTCCTGAGAGCTCTGAAAAACTGCAGCTTCTCTGCTACTCTTGCGCTCCGCAGCACGTGTCCCTGCTTTGTCTACAAAATCGGGCCGACCTGCGCGGGAGTGAGTGAGTGAGTGCAGCGAGAGATGCAGTTTCGGTCGGGTTTGCCGATTTGTGCAAAATGGAGCAAAGAAGTACGACTCGGGGCATGACTGCAGAGTGGCTATCGGCGGTGAAGAAGCGTGTCAGGTGAATTTCAAAGCCAAATCACTCAAGCAACTTTGAACAGCGTACGTGAGACAGAGAGACAGAGAGAGAGAGAGAGAGAGAGAGAGGTGAGGGAGAGGGGGGGCAGAGAGAGGAAAGAGAAGAAACAGAGAGAGAGACAGAGAGGGAGAATGAACGTAAGAAATGTGAGAGTGAGTGTGGGCGAGAGAGGTAGAGGGCGAACTCTCGGCTTGGCAAAGATGCTGGACAGGAAACTCGACCTGGTTTCTAGGCAACGGAATAGCAGCACTGCTGCCCGCACGTTGCTCCAAAGTGGTGGCGGGAGCTTATCCAGAATGTGTGTCACCATGAGTAAACATATTTATTCTTTATGAGATCCTGAACCCCCTCCCCCTCCCCAACAGTTCATACAGTGTTTGGCTGACTTCACATCCGTTGGAGTGTGTAAAGCGCACCAAACTGAACTGACAATGAACCCACAAAGACACGTTTTGGTGCCCCTACCCAACATCATCCGAGCAGGTGGCGTTTCGTCCTTTTAAATCATACGGCGCGTCACAATCCATCACAATTCGGGCGACTGAATGATCCGCATCTGCATCAGTTTCTTCCAGTGAGATCTCGTCACGCTTTATACCGGAGTGTGCGCACCGACCGCCTAGTGCAAGTGTGACTCAAGTATGAACCAATAAAGTGTTCCCCTTGCGCGTGATCCATTGGAGTCCGGATCGAGCTTGTCATTGTTTGCGTCAACGCGATCGTGCTCGCGGACGAGTGAGTCGATGTGAATAGAGATTCGCTCCTGCAGTGCACAGACACATACATTTGCTTTTTGTTTCTTGGTTGTTGCATCGTGTGTGTGTGTGTGTGTGTGTGTGTGTGTGTGTGTGTGTGTGTGTGTGTGTGTGTGTGTGTGTGTGTGTGTGTGTGTGTGTCCAACTCCTGTTAAATGTCACTTAGGCTTTAATGAAGAAACGCTGCTCTCAGCGGCCCCCCCTGTCTAATGGACCTCTATTATCACAGTTCAAACACACACACACACACACACAGATTGAGACACAGTGCTTTTCCCTGACACACAAATATGCGCTTGAGCGACATTAAAGGGTGTCACGAAGCAGCTGACCCAGCTCGAGTGTGGGGGGGGGGGTGCATGTGTTTAAAAAGTCTGACTTAAGCTGAAGTGGCTGCGTATTGCCAGTCCTAATTTGTTTGTGTTGAGAGTCCGCTCCACAGAACAAAAAGCGCCGATCGAGCCAGCAGCACAAGAACAATGCTGAAAATTGCACCATGTGTTTTTATTGGGTTTGTTTTGCAAGTACGGATTTTTTTATTGAAGTGATGGCAACCTTAGAGGTCAATCGTCATCAACGCAAATTGCTGGAAATGTCCAAAAAAAAAGGCATGTGGCTTACTCATTTTTGCACAGTTCTCTGTTGAATTATCGTCTCTGCCTCGTGGTTCCCGACCGTTGATTTTGATTTGTTTTTGCTCTCGGGCAGAAATGTAGCTGGCTCATGAAACTTTTCCGTAAGGCGAATGGGACCTCTGTCGAGATTTATCTTGAATTTTAGGGGGAATAATCCCTTTAGCAACTTTCCTTCCATAGAAGTCTCTTTTTTGTGTGGGGGCGGGGGCGGGGAGGCCTCCATAAAAACAAGTGAACAAACTTATAACCTCAGCACAGTCTTACTGGGTGCCATCTTTTCCAACAATAAATGAAGACCCTAATAATAAACACAGGAAATATATCTAAAGATGCCAGTTTCCCTCTTCAGGTGAAGGGATAAACCCGCAGCCGGCCGGCCGCTTTGTGATAAATTACAGTCTACAGGAAGTGGGAGGGGTTTGGAGCTCATCCAATTTCGGAACGCGATGCCTTGATGAGCTTTGTGCTCCAGTGAGTGCCATTATTATTTGTATCGTCATCATTCTAGTGTCGCTGTCCCAATCACCAGCTGAGCTAAATTTGCTCTTGATTCATGCCAGCACTTAAACTTGGTACTCCCTCCTACTTGAATTTATCGCCTACTTGAAGAGTTTATGCAGGGATTATAGAGCCATAACAACAATAGCACTGTAATCTTTTTTGTTTTTTTTTAATTCACTGTTTGGCGATGAATGAGCGTGGTCCAAAGTGGCGTGAAAATGTGCAACAGCGTCAGCAGTAAAGCACTGCTGGGAGCCTACGGGAAATGAAGCTGTCAAAAAGCAGCAGCATGGCATGTTGGGCATTGTTTGAAGTTCTTTCTTCATACTATGTACTATATAGAATACAGTGGTACCTCGGCTCACGAACGCTTTGGCTCACAAACCTTTCGCCTCACGAACATTAATTTCGCGAGCATATAGTCTCTGCTGACGAACTAGTTTTCGGCGGACGAACCGAACCAAGCGGTCGAACAGCGCCCCTGTGGCGGTCGCGAGAAGCTGATGCACGCTCACGGCGTTCACTTCGTCACCCCCTTTCTTTGAATGCGGACGTGGTTTGTGTTTGCTAGACATTTTGGACCATATTGAGCGTACTTTTGCTATTATGGGACCGAAAAAGACCCCGCCACAGGCTAGTGTTAAGCCTAAGAAGACATTAAAAAAATTACGATTGAGTAGAAGAAGGAGATCAATGAAAAACACGAACAAGGTGTGCGTTTGTGTGACTTAGCGTCCCAGTACCAGTACGCTAACACGCAACAGGTGTCAATTAAGAGGTCTTTAGTCAGCAAAAAGGATAAAGAGTCTCCTTCTAAGAAGCAAAGAAGAGAAGCCACACCGGAGGTTGAGTTACCTACAGTCCTTATGGAAGGTGACTCTCCTTCCGAACTGTAACTCCCTCCCTCCCTCCCCTCCACTCCGTTCCATCAAGCCATCAACTACGATCACAAAGGTAAATAAAACGACTTTATTATACAGTACAGTTTATTTCTTTAATTTCAATACAATAGCACATTTATTATACATAAAATAAGGTATATTTTTGTGTAGTTTTAAGGCTTATTTAGTCGAAAATTATGTTTATGGGGACCTGGGAACGGATTATTCTCATTTTAATGGTTTCCTATGGGAAATAAATGTTCGGAAGACGAACTTTTCGGCACACAAACCTTTTCTGGGAACCAATTAAGTTCGTGAGCCGAGGTACCACTGTACTATATTCTATACTGTTGTGGGTGAATTTTCAAGATTCACAATTTTCCTGTTAAAACTCAGTCCAGATTTGTGTGTGTGTGTTAAAAATATACGGTATACAGGAATTCTTCCAGCGTTGTCGAAATGTTGAAATCGAAAACACAAAATGTACCCAATTGAGCGCTAACAAAGCACGTCATCCATTTTTTTGGGTGGTGTTTTGTGCTAGAATTGAACCCTTTCAGGGAGAGCGGTTACTACAGTGGACAGCTTCTCATGTTATCAGGTTACGGGGTGCATGAAACATAGTCGAATAGTGTACTAATTGTGTTTTGGGGAGGCTAGCGTGCACATAATGCGGTCACTCTAGACAGCACGTAGGCTCCTCAAAACAAGTCCAGTTGAAACGTAAATGTATGTTCATCACATTTTCATTCTCCCAGACTTGTGTGTGTGTGCGAGTATGTGACGTAGCTTCTCTGCCAGCGGGGGCGCGACAACACGCGTGTGAGTGACCGACCCCCTTCGCGCTAAGCTCTGATCTGGTTCAAGGTCTCGAGTCGGAAATTGGACAGGCGTTCCTTTCGATGAGGCAGATCAGAACACATCGGGCTAGCTTGCGCGCGCTCCCAAGTGTTAGCGGAGTCAAATGGGGGCGAAAAAAAAAATCAGCGCCTCCAGCCTCAGATGTGATGCAAAGAAACCATGTAAAAGTGATGAAAAGATAAGATTTTCACACTGATAATTTCACACGTTTGGGCTCATGGCTTTAGAACATCATCCTACAGCCTGGGGGAGTCAATTCAGGTCTCTAGCTTCATTCTATATTGGCACACTTGGTTTCCTCATCTTGAATAATTGCCAGACGCTCCGAGCTCACTTGTATGCCATGACATTTTCGCGCTACGTGTAGCACGGAAGCTTCAGTTCCCTTTTTAAAAGATACCTTTTGTGCGTCAACAGACATGGTCTCATTTCAGTGGCCACTTGTTTCTAGGCAGAATGCCCCCCCAAAAAAAAAACCCTGGCTGTCACGCTCACAATCACATATGGTACAGAAAGTACTCCATAAAGATAATACACAACCCTAATGACGAATGTATTCATTTTACAAGTCCTGTTAAATGTTTGGCATACTGGCGGATGAGTGATTAGCACGTTTGCCAGACAGTTCTGAGGCCTGGGGTTGGAATCTCAGATCCGAGCATCCTGCATGCTCTTTGCCTGATTCGTGGGCGTATTTTCACCCTCTAGTTCAGCTTCCTCATCCGTTTCAAAAACATCGTACGTGTTAGCTTCACAGAAGAGTCTGACTTTCGAAAAAAAACAACATGTATTTCACTTCAATGCATCATTTCTTGTGTGAATCTTGAGATGCCTTGGCCTTCACTAGCTCGATCCCGGTTTGAGCAGACGAGCAGACCAGATGTGCAATATTTGTATTCTCGCCAGCTTTCCTGCACAGCATAGGAATATTGATTTTATTTGTATTTCTTTTGTTTTACAAATGCGGCAATGCACCACACCGCCTTGTCTGCTGGACTGGAAGCTCGAACCTCTTGTAGCTTTTCTTAACTAAGCACATCTTGATGTTTGGGAGACCTTGCATATTATTTCCTAATTTGGTAACTGGCAAGCCATGCGTGTGCGTGTGTGTGTGCGCGTGTGTGTGTGTGTGTGTGTGTGTTTCCCTGCTCCTGTGTGTAAAAGAATGTGTGTGTTTGCTTTATCGTATCTTGTATTTCTCTGAAAGATTCATATCAGGTGGAGTGTGTGTGTGTGTGTGCGCGTGCATGCTGAGGTATTTAAAATGTTGCGAGGCTGGTTGTAGTCATCCTGTTTTACAGCAGAGAAGAAGAGAAATGAAGAGATACGGAAGAGTATGAAGCCGAGATACAGAAGAGTTTGTGAGGCACGCAGGGAACAATGCAGAAATAAACAACGCGTAAGGCTAGCGAGAGCCGTCGGATTACTTTTCAAAGCTGGTTTACCAGACGGAAACGACTCTGCGCACTTTGATGATGACAGCTCGACCACAGTTGCATGTTCCAGCTGATCCCTCTCTTTTAAACAAACCAGCACTTAGTCAAGAATGCCGTGTTGGCCTGCACAATCGCTACTGTGGTCCGCTTCATCTCGTAGAACAAAATCTACGGGGTGAGATTTCTCTCTAAGGTCACTCATGTTGCTCGAGATGAACATAGTGTGCTGCGATGCACGGTTTAAATTTCACTTCAAGAAAATGTTGTTGATCAAAAAATGGAAAGCGTTTCGTTATTCATCATCAGGTGGATTTTTTTGTTTTGTTTTGGTCTTTGTTCTTCGGGCAGTAGGTGGGGGACACCCTGAACCGGTTGCCAGCCATTCGCAGGACACAACTGCGCTCAATGAGTCTCAGAACAGTTTTAGAAAAGACCAAGTCATAATGGTGTTTACAAAGAGGCTTTTTATTTTGTATTTATTTATTTAGTTAGTTTTGCAAATGTTTTTTTTTTTTTGAGAACATGAAGAGCAAGGAACTGATGGAAGCTGATTTATCTCCAAGGTCAGGAAGGATTTGACCTTTAATTTCACCGAAGGGAAATTAAATACTGTCGGGAAATATGCAGACCGGGTTGGAGATCCGGTTTGTGGCAAGAATAGTTCGGCGCGCCTCTCAATGCAAACTATTGGGAGGGAACGTACAGAAGAATAGAAGGACATTTTAAGTCGAATATATGTAAAAATATTTGGGAGAAAAAAAAATTGGAGAACTACTCATACTAAGTGCTTTTAAATGCATCTGCATTATGCAACAGCTGGTTGGTTATTAGGCAGGATGCCACAACGCTTCTGGCAAACTTGCTCGAGCAATAAGCAGCACTCGATATGCAGGCTGCAAACTGACAATGTGCCTTTGCAAGTGACTGCTGCGCCACCTTAATTTGATTCTTTTAATCACTGCCATTCTTCCTCCATATCTACAACTGCATGCATAATTTATTGAAATTAAACCATCACATAATATATCAGGCGGCCTCACAGCGCAGGCGTGCCGGGTTCGGTTCCGGCTCCGGGCCTTCCTGTGTGGAGTTTGCATGTTCTCCTCGTGCCTGCCTGGGTTTTTTCCGGGTATTCCGATTTCCTCCTGCATTCCAAAAACATGCGGGTTAGTAGAAGGCTCGAAATTGGCCTGAAGTGTTAGCGCGGATGGTTGTTGGTCTCTGTGTGCCCTGCGATTGGCTGGCAACCGGTTCAGGGTGTTCACCTCCGCTTGCACCTGCAATGGCATGTTTATACCATGAGAGACCATGTGAAAGACAAATTGACTGTATTTTGTTTTTTTTTCCCACTTTGGGACATAAGTGCACATGCAGCACTCGGCTGTCAAGTTAGGTTACCCCCAAGACATGAGGAAAGAGAAAAGGAGGAAGAGGCGAAAAGGAATGCCAAGAGCAAGGCGATAGGGATGGAGACAAGCGAGGCGTGGGGGAGCCTGCCTCAGAGCAAAAGAGACGAGAGAAAGAGCTGAAAAGACTCAGGAGACGAGCAGAATGCAAGTTTGAAGAAGGCATCAGCGTAAGGGCAGGTTTTTTTTTTCTTGCACTGCACTCCAACAAAACGACTTGGAGCTTTTTCTTATTCGGTCCAACTGCAACCGCAACCGTACGCTCATCTTTTTTTCTACAGTTTAGAAACTGAAACTTTGACTTAAAAAAAAAACGTAAAGAGAGAGGCTACGTGTGAACACGATTGTTGCAATTTCCTGCGTTTCTGCGATGACGTGGTGTCACTACAGATGACTGATCCGACGAGCAGCCCGGTCGCGTCAGCTTGCAGCACGTCCAACTGGATCCGGGGCTGTCTGCTACGAACAGCGAGAGAGTGACTGGTGTATCTGTTTCTATGGAAACCTGACTTGAGACACACTTGTGCATCAAATCATTTGACTCTCAGGCGTTCGGCGCACAAGTCGACAAATGACACATGCGTATGTAAACGACGTGTCAGGCTGGCGAGCCGTCAAATTACTTTTCAAAAGTATAGACATATTTATATGTATATGTCACGAAATGATACCCATGCTTCTTCGAGTTCTGATCTTATCGGGTCGTCTGGGCAATATTGTCATGTTTCCCCAGCTAAATATTAACCTTCGCCCTTCCTGTGCAGCTGCTGTCATTGCAACGCAAACCCCTTTTGTTTACTGACCACTTATTGATCAGCGCGCAATGAGACCTTGTGCAGTGCAAAGCGTTTCAGTGTGATTATTTTGAAATCAGAAGGCAATGTAAACGTGTAAATGGGGGATAATGGTTGCAATGGTCACCGGCCTAAATATATTGAAAATTATACAGTATGGAGCATGATAAAGAATTTAATGTTCTTTCAAGTGCAAAAAAATAAAATAAATCAGGAGGACAGGCACACGGTCACCCTTTCTCTGAAATGAACACTGATTTCTGTTCTCATCAAATATATACGATAAGTCGGAGTGAAAAAGTCTCTCATCATGAAGGTCATTTATTTTATAAATGTTATCATAAGAAAAATGTAATTCCAGAATCATAAAACAAGCTGAATAATTTTTCGCTTTTCTCACGATATAAGTTGAGCTCTTTTTTTTTGTCTTCCCTCCAATTGTTGGAACCGAACAGACAGTTGAACCCTGGGCGCCGTTGTCAATGTGTCTTTAATTGAGATATTTCCACGTGCCATAATTAATGACAATTACTACCCTAGTTGTAATTTCCTCCTCGGATGCAGATTGTAATCAACACCTGCTGGTCTGAGAGGAAAACCAAAGGGGAAAAAAACAAGACAGAGAATGCAGCGTAATGTTCTGCAAATGTGTGGTTTCTATGGTAACGCAACCTGAAAATATGTACAAATTCAATTATCCCCTTTTGTGGAGACATCGTGTGCCCTTGACTGTACCAGATTGCAAATGCTTGCTTTTCATGCTGCTCTCCGTCACGTTTTTCCCCGTGTGGAGCTCCGTTGTATGGAGGTGTTTGGCAAAACAGGAAAAGTTGTGTCTTTGTTCCGCACATTTGAGGCCTCCAGTGAAACAACGGGCACATTTTCACTCGTCGTGTCAGATGTCCCGATTTTTGGCCACCCGTGTGTATGTCGGTGCATCGGCCGCCCGGGCGAGGGGATGGGTGCGATGAAGAGGAGGTGTTTTACAGCTTGGAGGAAATAAGATGGACGTTTTGTGGGATGGGGGTGTTGTGATTGTGTGGTGCAGCATTGCAAGAGCCTGCAAGCGTCAAGCGCAGTTGTTAAAAAAAAAAAAACTCTGGGTTTCCAGTCTTGCCGTCTCCTCTTGTGATCTTTTTTTTTCTTTGAGCACCTTTCGATTTTTTTTGTCTTCCCCTCCCTCATTTTATTCAACCTACTTACTCATATTAAAGGCAGTTGTCCAGGTGCAAATGTAAACTCCCATGCCACATCCTGTAATGGGATCAGTGTTTACATCTTGTTTAATGGTCTGACACGCCGGCGTGTTGAGCAAAGTGTGATATATTCCCTTTAATGGCAGCGCACTTAAAAAAAAAAAAAAACACGGAACCGACAAATGATTTACAGTCATTAGCGTTTTACTCAGTGCCTTAGAAGTCCATGCGGCTGTGTCAGTAAGGCGCTTTTTCGCAAGCATTTTATAGACCGCTTGTTTCCATCATGTACTTTTATTTTCGTTTGTATTCCAACTTCATTTGATGTCATGAAATCTGAACACTTGCACGCCGTCAAAGTCCTAAAAACGTCAGCTTTGGATATGAAGAACATTAAACGGCTCATTTGGAATGCGTGGAGCTCCAAACGATTGCTTTTCGGATGTCGCGCGGCGATGACGTGTATTTATTACGTAACTTGGATGCGAAGATACAGCAAAGTGTCAACATGTAGTCGAGTCTACATGCAAAAGGGCATGCGGGGCAGGGCGGGGATTATGGCTGCAAGACCGTCTGATGTGGTTCTTGTCATAGAAGATGTGGCGGCTCAAATGCTCTTAAGGTCTGAGGGAAGTCCACATTTGGTTTTGTTTTTTTCAATTCCTCCACCCGATGGTGTGTCAGTTAACTCCAATATGTGTACGCTTTCCATCGGAAAGCAAAGGTTTGAGGTTCAAACCGGGCTGAAAAAAGTGGGCAAAAGCTTTTGCGTTGGTCTGATGTGCAACGGGAAACCTGTGATTCAATTCGATATGATTGCGCAATGTCTAGACGGAAAATATAATAAAAGCCAGGAAGCATGTCAGATTAAACGCTGATGTCAATTTTATTTTTCTTCTGCTTGCAGGAGAGGAAATCCAAAGCTAAAAAAAAACAACAACTTTCTGCTGCAATGATTCAATGCATTGATTCGCGGTTGTTTGGTCTACAATAGGTAAACATTGTTCATTGTGTTTATCTGCGTGAGAGTTTTGAAGTTTTCAATATTTGGTCGAGCTTTTTTAGGGCATTAGGAAAGGAAAGCAAGCGTGTTTATCATTGAAAAAAGGCGCAACTTGAAATGCATATTTATGCATATTTATTCATCCCCTTTTCTGTTTTCCTTCTTTTCCGCCCCCAAACCTCATCACTCAGTGGGAATGTTTGGGATCTCACATTGTTAGGTGCTGATTAATCTCTCTTGTAATGAAGTCTGTGCGTGTGCGCGTTCATGTGTGTGTGTGTGTGTGTGTGTGTGTGTGTGTGTGTGTGTGTGTGTGTGTGTGTGTGTGTGTGTGTGTGTGTGTGTGTGTGTGTGTGTGTGTGTGTGTGTGATTGTAGTCAGCGTGAGCCGTCGTTTCCTGTTTTCCAAAGCAACTTTTAAACCGTTGTTACTCAGCCTGCTTTCCCGGAATTCTGCTCAAAGTTTGTCGCAACACGCTACGATGATATCGGCATATAAAATATAGTCATCGTATACTTTAGTTTGCTGTGTTATGAATTATTTATTTGAAAATAAGATGCACATAAGATCACCCCAAGGCAGGCAACATAACGTGGCTTCTCCTCCCTCTCAGTAACACTGTAAAAAGTTGTCACGTGCCCTGTGATTGACCCGGTGACCAGTCCAGGGTGAAAACAGCCTTTCATCAAGTTAGATGGGATTGGCTCCAACTCCCCAGGACCCTGAGCGGGATAGGCGGTATTAAAAAAAAAAAAAAAAAAAAGATGGCTGGCTGGATGAGATTTCAGTGACAATAAGTTGCTAATAGTTTTTATTACGTCTTCAAGCAGCCACGTGAGCGAATAGCCGAGCCGGCATGAAGGGGGTCAGTGGCATCAAATAAATATGAAACCCATAAAAGTGGTCAAGAAAAATATTTGGTGGTCAGCACAATCGTGCCGCTGCTCTCGCCCGGACAGCAGCGTGGCTCCCGAGCCCAGCTCGGAAATTCATTTGCCCAATTGCGCTGAAACAACCCACGGGGGGGTCACATGAGATATGACCATTTTACAGCATGAAAAGAAATATCTAGAAGCCATCTTGGTATTCACACGTGCACGCCAAGGGGAGGTTATCTTGCAAATGTCATGTTGAGAGCACACCGCAACTGTACGCCCGGTGGGAATACGGCTCGTGCAATGGAAGGGATGGACGGGATACAAATCGATGGGAAATGGGAGGGATGCAATGCTTTTTTTCCCACCCTCTCCCTTGACAACGGTGGGTGAGAAATTAGTTGAGAGAAAGGAGGAATAAGAATAAGGGGAGGGATGGCAACATTGGAGGAGAGCAGAAGAAGAAAACAAAGCATAAAAACTGTATGACAGATTATGCAGCCGCTGCTATGCAGGAGAAAAAAAAACCTTCAACAAGGCCGCAAAAACTCCCTGCGTTCCTGTCCTCAACTCTCTCTCTCTCTCTCTCGCGCACTCTCTCTCCCCAAGTGTGGACAGTTTGGACTGCGGCTGGTTACTTAGCAACCGGAATCCTGTGGAAACTGTGTCAGACGCAGAGAGAACACATCACACAATCAAAGTGGCCTTCCTAATCGCGATAATCACGCAGCATGTTTACGTCTGACGGTCTCCTTTGGCGGTCACGTTGTCACCGCGACGTTACGTGATGGTCATTGTCGTCATTTGCACGTACGGCCAGCAAATCCCTGCACGTGCACCCGCTGATTATTCGCGCTAAGTTGAAAGCGAACGAGAGGCGCCACTTCCATCGGCCGCCATGCAAAGCGGCCGCGCTCACTCCCACAACGGCATTTCGCCCGCACAAAAATAACCGAAAGAAAGAAAACTCCGCCCATGTGCCCAGCGAGACCACGCTTTGCCACCAGACTTGCGATAGGCATGAAAATATGCCCCCCCCCGAGTCTTCCATCTTAAACCCAGATTGAGCATTGGTCCTCGGTCTAACATGCAGTTCAAGGTCACGCTGAACGTCTGTTTCAGGTGTGTTCTGTGTTGGCGTACGTGCATGCGCGCCACAGGACGAGGCCAAGCCCCACCAGATGCAAGGCTTCTATTTTGGGCTTTCCCCCGCCCCTCTTGCTCCCTTTTATCCTCTTTGACACCTGCGACACCCACGGACACGCACCCGCACATCGCCAATTCGCGCGTGATCCGACTTGTGCCACAGCGCACAGAATTCGCATTGCGATGTGTCATTTCGCGGCGAAAACGACAGAGCGATCGCGCGACAGGAACGAGCTCGCAGCGGAGCGCAAAGAGAGACAGAAAGGGAATCCTGCCGTAAGTGCGTCACGCCTGCCTCGGCCTTCTCTCTCCGGGGGTGTCGGAGGCGAGGCGGGGAGGTGTGGGGAGAGAGAGAGATGAAAAGAGCGAGGGAGGTGATGAGGGAAAGAGAGGAGCGAGTTCAGGGACAAGGCTGATTTATGAGCTTCTCTTTCTTGCCATCTTTGGGGACTTCTGCTCTGAGATGAGCCGATATGAAGCTCACGCGTTCCTACACATGCAGACGCGCGGGCGACGCTGCAATACCGTCGGCGAAATCCTTCAAATAGGTCCATTTTAGCGGCAAAGTCTTCTCGAATGCAGATTCGAAATGAACAACGATCCAATCAATCTGCCCGGATTGGAAGACATTCGCGTTATTCACGGACAGAGTGAAACAGAAGCAGAGAAAACGAGCGCAGGACCTTGTTGATGTTAGTCAAGAAGGGAAAGGAAACAACGGAGGGTGAGAAAGAGGATTCCCAAGAGAGGAAGAGAGCACGGAAGGACAGCAGAAAGGGAACGCGGCTCATTAGCGGGAGAAGGAGGACACGCGGCCTCACGCGGTCCGGCGCCGGCTGCTGCTTGTCGGATGAATCACTAATGTACTCCCCTGAGATTGAGCTCATCAACAAATTAGCGACGGGCTGCTCGAGTGCCGTGTTGAACGGACGACGGCGCAACACATTGCGCAACTGTTTTCAACTTCAACAAAAAATAAATAAAAATGGCGTCGACAGCTCAAGGCAGCCCATTGTTAGCGGGTTGTGAAGAGCGCCCGGAATCGGTTGGCGTTCTTGCGCTCATGGATGTTCGGTATGTGTTACATAGGAGACATATTGGTACAGGAACTCCACGAGCGCCCCGTCATGTTTATATGCTGGACTGAGCTTTAATTAGCTATAACCATTGTAAATAAATAGCACCGCCACCTTATGCGGTGTTTTCGATGCTATTGCTAATTTATTATATTTATTCCACAAATATATTGCTCATGCTATATTTTATATTGCACTTATATTGAACTGTGTACAGTTCTTTTCTGAAACATTTATGTTGTGCAATGAAACACTTTGTCCCCCCCCGTGCCCCCAATTTTGCTGCTGTAGACCCCCCAGTGTGGGACAAATAAAGGTTCTCTTATCTTAATTGTTTCAAACGTCCTTAAAAAATACAGTGATGCTCATAAATGAAGAATTTGTGAAATATAACCCGCCTCTTTTTATTTATTTATTTTTTTTAATACTGCTGACCAGATTAGAACAATCCATTTCAGGATTCATCGTATCATTTGAGTCCCATTCCACTCCCACGACAATGTTGGCTGTGAGCAGTTTCCTCGGCATCAGCCCAAAACAGGTTGGCTGTCTGTCATTTGGCATTCATGCCGCATTATTGCGTTTGTATCCGATCTCATCTTAGATTTTCTTGCCGCCAAAGTGCAAAAGTTAGTCCCCTCGCACCCTGCAGACAGTGAAAACATTTCAAGACCAAAACACTTCACACACTGATTTCTAAATCGATCACCTCCCAGAATCTTTGACTTCCAATCTGTTGATCAACGAACGCTACTCCACAACAAAACGCAAAAGCTTTGTCGGCCGCTAAGCGATCGCTTTGTTCCGTTTGCGCTTGTGACAAAATGTAGCGCCGCCGGCTCCCGACAAACATGGCCATCGCTTGACCGTTATTACTCCGATGTCGTCAAACGAGAGCGCGGTTCGTTGTTGTCGTCGTCTCCGGTGACGACCAACTCGCTCTGCTCTCTTCCTCTGCACCAGCGCTGACCTGACAGCTCAGCTGGAGCTGGCTTAGCATTTGGTTGCGCGTGCGCGCTGGCGTGAACTCTTCGAGACCATTCCAGTTGTGTGATTCATGTTTGTTGTTGTTGTTGTGCAAGGCATCGTTCGATAGTCCTCTTATCAGCAGCCATCCGCGTGTGTGTGCGCGTCTCAGGCACTCGGTTGTCGTGTGTCGCCGATTTTCGGTCAATCTCTGACAGTTCCATCTTTGAAGGCGGGCATTGTCGTGATTTGACGCTCGGTGAGTGTTTGCGTTTTCATCCATTTCAGATATTCTTATCGCTAAATAAATGTCCGGTTAAAGGTTAGAAGCAGCTTTCCGGACTCCTTCGGGAATATGAGTTGTCATAAAAAACTATGTTCATTGCTCTCGACAGAAGTACTACTCGGTGCTCTTTGGCACAGAACTAATTTGTTGAGATTCTCCGAGACATAAATCGACCATAACAAGCCAGAAAAGGAGCGCTTGACTGACATGTGAGGCTTCCCTTCGACGTCCTACTCTGCCTTCACGCCACCAGTGATATCATTCTGTTCTATTAGTCGCGTATCGGACGCGATGGCTAAAATGTTGATCTTTTGTCTCGGTGGTATTTTGATGTCACCCCTACACGTTTTCAGGTTACCGCAGGAAGTAAAGGAACTGGCCTCAGTGTTCTAAAAATACGAATGAACTCTCACCCTAACAATCATTTAACTCATTCACTCCCAAAGACGTTTTTAAACGTCTTTTCAGACTTGGTCCAGAATTGGCTGGTACTGAATGAGTTAAAGGGGAGTCGATGGCTCATTTTGTCTCACGGGATTTGGTCTCTGCGTGTGTGCGCGTATACGTACGTGTGCGCGGAGCTCAGGAGGTGTTGACTGCAGAGAGTAAAGACGAATTACATGAAACAGAGCACAAGGAGGGCAACAAATGATGTTTGAAACGTATTCACATCTCCCATTTGTCTTCACCCAAGTCCTTCATTTGTGAACAAGCGGTCGGTCGACCTTCCATTGCAAGTGTGTATTTCATTTGAACTGAAAATGACATTTTCAGACCCTTTTCAAGTACAGTCAATATAAAATGAGGAGCTGGGATTAAACGTGTGGCGTCTGAAAAGACGTCTAAATACGTCTTTGGGAGTGAATGAGATGATGATGACATATATTTTTCTTTTCCCGGGTCATGCCCCAATCCTGACCAGCAACACATTGTTAATTAACACGCTGCAATCAAGATTGTATCGATTCTCCCCACGCCACGTCTCACCTTGACATTCGTCGGTCCAATGGGTAAAACAAAAGTATCAATTACTACAGGGTGGCAGTTTTTTGTTGTTGTTGTATTTTTGCAAGATTAAGTAGGAGCAAGAATTGCACATTGAACTTCAAACTACGTTTGATCTCCCGCTCTGTATTAGTGAAGATTTTTAAATGGATGACCACAGTTTGAACCTTAACCGTCTCCCGTACGTGGTTCGAGCACGTGTCCATGTTGGTGATCCTCCTCAACTGCGTCACCCTGGGGATGTTCCAGCCGTGCGAAGATGTCACCTGCCTGTCAGACTGGTGTCGCATACTCCAGGTTAGTCGTCTCGACCATTCCAACCCCCTGCGTGTCATTTTCATGTTTTCTTGAACACGTCGGATGCAATCTACAGAAAATCATTACAATCAAACCCGTGACCAAAATTGTTTCCACAAAGCCAGAAGCAAAAAAATAAATACATAAAAATATTTGCCCTAAAAAGAGAAGTAGTGATAATATATTAAACAACTGGCGAAAAGGCAAGACAAAATAAAAAAAGAAAAAATTGCGCTTTGAGCTGAGCATGACTGATAGCAACTTATTTTTTTTTTCCTACAGCAGCAAGTTTCCATTTCATCAAAACACTGATAAGATGACAAAAATCAGCCCTTGATGTTCCAAACTCATAGATTCTTCACCGTATCTTACATCAGTGTGGTTAGAAGTCAACCAAGTTCCTCTTTGGGCGCTCACAAATGGTTTCTTCTCCGTCTGTATTCCCTTCAGGTTTTGGATGACTGTATATTTGCTTTCTTTGCGGTGGAAATGATCATCAAGATGGTGGCCCTGGGGATTTTTGGCAGCAACTGTTACCTTGGCGACAAGTGGAACCAGCTGGACTTTGTCATCGTCATGGCGGGGTGGGTGTCCCACAATGCTCGAGACATTTTTTGTCGACTGTACGACTGAATAACAAACACTCTGCGTGTCCATTTTTCCACACAAAAGACGACATTAGAAAAACAAACAACGTTCGATGTGCTTGTATCGAGTTTTCCAGCCCTGTGTGTCTATCTAAATCTTATCTCTGCAACGACGCGTCATTTCTGTTTCAAGTGTATGAACTCGAGAGTCATTCCTGCATCTGTGACCTTAGTGTGTTGGAGTACTCTCTGGATGGACAGAATGCCAGTTTCTCAGCCATTCGTACCGTACGAGTACTGAGACCTCTCCGGGCCATCAACAGAGTACCAAGTAAGTCCGTCTGGAACGTTTGCCCAAAGCGCGTCGCCAAAAACTTTCACCTCCAGCTACCCTGAGAGATTTCCGCAGCTGATGGAAGAAATGCGAATCGTGAAGCATGACGGGTCGTCTGTTTCTTTCTGCTGTCTGTAACGTGCATCTTTCTCACGCACGGGAACACACGCCTTTGTTTGCTTTTCCGTCTGTAGGGAGCGAACGTTCAACCTTATCACGCAGCTTCGGGACAGTCTTTCGAGCAGCCGATGGACTTGTGTGAAGCAAAAACGGGGTTGTGACAGCACGGTTGGCGACGGTGGCTCCTTGACCGGGGGTGGGCGGGCTTGTTTCTGGTGGATGAGGGTGACACATCGGTTAGCTAGTACCGTGCGTGCAGCGTCGTTAAGGTCAGGGCGGCCAGAGTCAGACAGACTTTTGCCCGAAAGACCCAAATGCTCATTTCCTCAAAGACATACCTGACAGACGTCGACCGCCTGCCTGCTTCCTCTCTGTGTTTTTCACAGTCAGCCCCGTTTCTCATTCTTCTCCTTCAGATGTCATCAAGAGATCGAGCATTTCCAGCCCTTAGCCCTTGGCGTCTTTGTTTGCCACCAAGCATTTTGCTTGCACTCTGTCTCTGTTAGCCTTTCTGCCGAAGAGCGTGACAACTGAGCATTGTTAGACCGATATGTTTGTTTATTTGTTTTTAAATGTGTGTTCCTTCTGTAGCTTAGTGACAGTGAGCAGTGCGGTTCGCGTTTGCCATGTTCGTCAGGCTTCTGCTGATTCTCTGGCCGAGTCTCATTTCTCCATTTGCGACTTGCTCGCCGCCGCGTTTACGCGCATGAATGCGTTCATGTTTTGCGTCCCGATGTCGGCTGATCAGCCCGTGCTGATCAGAAATTCAAGGATGCGGACGGTGCCCACGGACTTGGGCCGCTTCCGTGGGAAGGGGCGGTCATTTTGACTGACGTTGACTTCGCGTGACACGTCGAGATGAACGCTTGACAGATGCGCTTGGGTAACGCCAGCCGCAGGCACGGCGGATTCAAGTCCCCGAGGACGGAATGATGTCAGACTGTCACATTCCCTCTTGTCATCGCTTGCAATTATTTTGGCCAAAGTAACGAAGTTGTGAGCTAAAAATCACACGATCGGTATCTGTTGCCAAGGTCGAAGACTCATGTCAAGATCAGGCCGACGTTTGACGTGTTGAAATGCAATTCATGCATATCGGTTGACAGGATTGACGTTTCGTTTCCCGCCACGTAGGTATGCGGATCTTGGTGACGCTCCTGCTGGACACCCTTCCGATGTTGGGAAATGTCCTGCTCCTCTGCTTCTTTGTCTTTTTCATCTTCGGGATCGTTGGGGTCCAGCTGTGGGCGGGGCTTCTGCGAAACCGCTGCTTTCTGGGAGCCGACATCAGGACGTAAGTCGTGCAGTCTCGCGACAGGTCCTTATCAAACGTCTCGCTCCTTCAAGGCTTGTCAGCATTTTCAAAACGTCTCCGCTTTCTTGTCTAGAAAATACAACTTGTCAATCAGTCCTTACTACATGTCGGAGGATGGCGAAGACAGCCCTTTCATCTGCTCGGCGCCCCGTGAGAACGGGATGCTGCGCTGCCATGACATCCCGGCCTACGCCGAGGCCAAGACTGAGTGCCACTTAGCGGCGCCTCACCAAAGTTCAGATGTGATTGGAGCAGCCCCGACAGTGGGAGGAGCCAGTGTCAATGGATGTGTTAATTGGAACCAGTACTACAATGTGTGTCGCCCTGGGGAGCGCAACCCTCATAAGGGAGCTGTCAACTTTGACAACATCGGCTACGCGTGGATTGCTATTTTCCAGGTAAGATAGTTGTTTCATTTATATATGTATATACCCTTAAGTCCCGTACCTTTGTTACTGGAGGATGTTTATGAGTCATTGTTTTCAGTCACGTTAACAAGCAATGACAAGGCAGCACAGCTTACCCGTTGTCAAGAGTTCCCACGCTGTGCCCAGCGGCCGTTTGCAAATGGCTCACTCATCTGATCCGTGCACCACTTGCGCATTTGTGGCAGGACCCAATGGACGAATGCTTTGCTGGCTTCAGTATTTCTGACCTTTTTAAAGGAGTTCAAAAGTAGACACTGGGTGATCAGTGCCAACTTCCATCGTCTTACCCTCTATGCATGTACAATATCACGATATGCTTTGTGCCATTACCAAACACGCATGTGTGCTCAAGTAAGTGCAAGATTAAATCTTGGTTTCTGTACCGTGGCATTTTGCAGCCCGTGGACCAAAAACAACATATTTGTATGTTGGGGGTCATTTCCTTCAACGGATGCGCTCCAAATTCATTGGAATGTTTTGCCCATCATACAAATTTGAATCCCTCAAGGCTCTCTGTCAATGAACTGAAATGAATGACGTATTTTTGGTGTGACTTTTGGGAGTGTCCAGAGGACACGTTCAAATTAAAAATTTACCAGCACTCCAATTATAAAATGTCACCTTTAACGATACAATGTAATAGCAGCCAGGGCAGTTTTGACTGTCACGCGCTCTGCAAGCTGAGGTGCAAAGGATGAGCTGTGAGTTTATTAGTGGCTTGGCTGAGCTCAGCCGTTGGTTTCAGGTGTCAGCATCCCAAGTACTCATTAGTACGCCGACTCCACCCAGGAGCTGTGTCAGTCCTTTTGATGCATGCACACAAATGGACACGCACACACACGCACACACACGCACACTCACGCGCTCAAGCATGCACACATGCAAACAAACAGTATAGGGTTTATTTGTGACAGACAAAACTGTTAACACATCACACACACATTTAAGGGTATAACCGTGAAGTTCTGAATATTCACTCAAGTGACGGCTCCTTCTCCACCTCTCTCTCTCTCAACCAGGTCATCACCCTGGAAGGATGGGTGGATATCATGTACTATGTCATGGATGCTCATTCATTCTACAATTTTATATATTTTATACTTCTAATTATTGTAAGTATCCACTTTTTCTTTTCTTTTTCATGATGCACACATCTACCTGTGAATGTTAGCAATCAGATAACAAATGCATGAGCTGCTGGTGTGATTCAAGTTGCACTCAAAATTATTCAGCCCCCATTTTACCAGTTTCACTCGTTTCACCGCTCCACAGTAGAGCATCCCAAAAAGGTTTTGTTTCGTCATAATGTTGAGATGACTGAATTATTTTTGTGTATCGTATCAGTAATTCTGTATATGTTGCGGTATGCATCATATTAACTTAAGGGTGTCTTAATCTATGCAGGGGCAGGCTAGACTAGGTGTTGGTATTTTTTGCCAACCCTTGCCAGCGGTCACAGCCCGGCACATTTCTAAAAGTTTTGCGCCGTTGTAGGCTAGAGGGCAGCCGACTTGAGTGGCTCCCATTCGAAGGACCCCTCACATTGCTTCGAAATGTCGCATGCGAGAGGCGCATTGATAGTCCTTGACATGGCAAAAGAAGTGCTCGAGTCGCGGCAGATAGCGGTGCGCAAGTACGTTTATGAGGAACTGCAGGCGCGTGCTCGAATAAAGCAGACACAAACACTGAACTCAGCACTTAAAGAAGTACGCCCGCGTTTCTTTAATACCATTCATTTGACTTGACTCTGTATAGTCTGCACTATTGGGGTTTGATTTCTCAGCCAATTTGCATCTGTTTAAAACGTTGCTCCTGGAAGATGCGCTTGTGTACTTGCAGTTCACTTCTTCTCTCAGTAACCCAGAATAACCTTTCTAAGCTGGGCTTTGAGCGCAGCCCCCCCTTCTGCTGTTCCGTGTCGTTTTCTATCCGGTCTAATTTCCCTTATCATGCTTTTGTATAGGTTTTCAAAGATCCCAGCTGAAGACATATTTTTGCGATGCTCGATGAGCTCGCCGTCTGTCTCTCGCTTAATGTAAAAATGCGTATTATGCATCTGGAGGACGGTTGAGAAAATTGGGGGCAAGAAAATAGGCTGTTTTGGGGATGCTGGAAAAAAAAATAATATAAATGATAGAAAACAAAGACGATCATAGAAAATAATAACATCTCAGTACATGCGTATCACATTTTTCGTCCTCTGGTCATGTCAAATAAGCATGTTGGTCGATGGCTTCGCTTCCTGTTCAATACGTGGCTTCATATTTCCGAGGCTTTATCACGTTTGAGTGATTAGCCGTCTGTTTTATTACCGTCGTCGTTTAGCTAAGCTCTGAATCATAATTAAATCAAGGCCATAATAATAAACCGGTATCAGTTCCTTCCTTGTAAAAGGTTAATAAGTTGATTTCATTATCCCGAGGTGGTGACAGATGTCTTTATCTGCTTTGTTATCAAGATGCGTCTTTTTTTTCTTTTTTTCCCGCCTCCCCAACTAGGTGGGATCTTTCTTCATGATCAACTTGTGCCTCGTGGTCATCGCCACCCAATTCTCAGAGACAAAGCAACGGGAGAACGCGCTGATGCGGGAGCAGCGCGCTCGCTACATGTCCAACGATTCCACGCTTGCCAGTTACACTGAACCGGGCTCATGCTATGAGGAGATGCTGCGCTACATCAGTCACCTTTATCGCAAGTTCACGCGCAGGCTGCAGAGGATATACTCTGCATGGCACAGGTCAGATATGAGACAGAGTGGGATATTTTGAGAAAAAAAATGTGTTTTGAGCTGATCTCATAACTGGAAGCTATTGCTAGCATAAGTGTCATACATGCTAGCATAACCAGAAACAATGAAGGTGGTCAGTTGGATGTCTTTTCTTTTCCTCACCAGCAAACGGCGTAAAAAAGTGAATCCTAACGGCAGTGGTGCGGGCAGTAACGGCGGAGGTAACGGACATGGCCACGGCTCCAGCAGGGGCTCGGGCCCAGGTAGCGCTTTGTGGTTGAGGCCAATACACAGCCTACTGCAGCACCATCAGCACCAGCACTGTCGGCTCCCCAACGGGGGGCAGCACACGAGCGGAGTGGCGAGCACTGAACATTTGGCCGGAGAAGGCGGCGTCGGGGGAGCCGTGGAACTGGAGATGAAGTCACTTCCCGTTAGTAAAGGAAGTCGGAATGGAAATAGCGGCGGCGGCAGTCAGTCGGTTGTCACCCAAGGCATGGGGTCCTTGCTCAGGAGGCTAAACGGAGGGATGAACTACCCGACCATCCTGCCATCGTTTGTGTGCAGCTACAGCAGCAAGACGCCGCCGCCTCACTCCCAGCAAGGCGCTTGCGCTCCGGATCAGCATCCGCCCAACCACTCCGCATCCGAACACGCAGAAAAACTGAACAAGCTCTACCAGCTCGTGGGACAGCACAGTAAGAAGACACGCACGCAAACATAGAAAGTCATGCAGCGCGTGTAGAATATCGGATGCTGTTTCTCCATCTTCCGTCCATCGACTTTTGGCTAATAGGACACGTGAGCATGGAGACCTTCGACAGGCGGATAAACGGGAGGATTGGTGCAATCGGTCATTGTTTGTAACCAAGATACATAACACTAATAATAAGCCTGATAAGATCATGAAGTGGGTTGCCGGGGAGGGAACGTTAACTGCAGAAAATGGCTGAGGAATCCGCATGACGTGACAAAAAGGCTGTTGGGTGCGGTTGGGTCATCTGCCTCACAGTTGAAAGCGTATTGCAGAGCCTCCTCTTCTGGATCTGCTATTTGACGGAAGCTCTTTGTAAAACAGACTTGTACTTTGATGACCCCCAGCACCTCCCACCCATCCACCCAAGAAAAAAGCGACCCCAGACTTCTATCAGCGGTGATTCGACTCAATTTGGGGTAGCCATATCATCTTTTTGTAAACGCCATTTTCGAATAAAGGAACAATCCTCTTAGCATTGCACCAATTACTCCTCGACGCAGACAGTTTCTACGCGACTAAATGCCATTCTTATCTGCTACCGCCCGCCGCGAGACTGGTCCGCGGCTCCAGACAGCAATTTCCTTTCCGACGGGGTCAAGCGATCATTGTCGTGCGACACCTGCGAAACCACGGCTGGCGCACGCTGCATTTATTCAGACCCACATACTCACCTTAATCTTTACACTTTGGCACTTTTGGCTGCCTGCTGACATATTCATCAAAGCTTCTGTGCTTGGAAGTCGTTAAGACACTGGCTTTGGCCATTACACTTTAGCTTACAGATATCATGGTGACCGCTCTGAGAATATCGTCTGTTAAAAGTTCCGTTTTCGTGTGAGCGTCTTTGTGTGTGTTGCGACGTCTGCAACCAAAGGAACTTATGCGCAGTTGACGAAATGAAATCTGAACAGCGAATCACAACACCATGTCCCTCCCGCATGTGACCACCAATCGGCGCGACCCTTACGCAACGTGTGACCCTCTCCCATCATGCCTCTGGCAGGTCACCAGAGCGTGCTGTACCAGCTGGCGGGCGTGGTACCAAGTCCACTGCTCCTGGAACTACTGAGCTGCCCTCTGTGTGCCCGCAGCTTGGAGACCTTGGAGCTGGAGCTGGGCGACTCGGAGGGTTGCAAGGGAGAAGGCGACGGACTGCATGACTTCCCCCAGGTCACTGTGGATGGCAAACACTCGTAGTGCCTAACAGAGAGGATGAAAGTGTCTTTGACGATTAGAGTTGACGATTGAATATGGCACGGATATTACGTAACCAGATTCGCACGTGACAGATGGAAACGTTGCGCCACACTCTGTTAGGGTGCATCGGTGTGACGGTTCCTCTCTTTGAACTTTTAGGGAGGAGATCTGAGGGGCGGGAGAGGTCGGGGCAGGCGACATGGGGCTCTGGAGTACAAGAACGGAGCGCTTCGGGCATGGATGAAGTTCAGGGAGAAACTGAAGAGAATCGTGGAGAGCAAATACTTTAACCGGGGGATCATGATCGCCATCCTCATCAACACTCTCAGCATGGGGATCGAGTACCACCAGCAGGTAAGATGAAGAACGTCAACTTATTGCACACACGTAGACGGGGCAAAGATGTTGCCTCAAGTGTCCTTCCTTTTATGAGCGCATACTTGTGTAGGAATGTTGGAAACGAGACTATGTTTGCACGTGTGCGTTTCATCAAGAGAGGGACGAGAAGAGACCCGGTCGTGTGCGTGTTGAGCTCGCAGTTTATGGTTCAAAATTGATTTCTACTCCAGTATCCTACAATCGTCTTCACAGAAACGTTCTCCGATTAGTTGCTCAGGTTGATGACTTGGTCAGTCAGCCTCTTAACAACGCGTCTCAGTGCCGTTGAATTCATTTCTGTATGTTGGACGGTTTTAAGGTAATGTTACGACAAGCAAGTCGAGATATCAAATCGCAGTAGATGCGGTTTCCTGGTGTTTCTGGCTCTTATTTATATTGGGGTCCGCTTAGCTCAATTTCTGTCAATAACATGAATGAATGGGACTCCCGAGCACGCCGCGTGCCGCGTAAAGTGAATTGGAAGCGATTGCCCCCTGCAGCCTCTCCAATTTGTTCTTTCATGTTGTCGTTGTGGAGCGCAGGTAATGAACGCCCACACTCCAGCGCACCGTCGGTGAGAGTTCTTAACAAAACATGAAGATTGAAAGCCTCCTGTTAGGGCAATTAAAGACCGCATGTACATACACGAGCCTGGAACGCACCTTTTCCAAGCGCAACCTCGGTTTCGGCAATCTACCAATTGTCCATCTTTATTCATTGAACAGACCAAACTTGAATCATACGCGTGCGGGGGAATGTGGCGCAAATGTTTTTATTTTAGCCTTGCATCATCAATAGAAAAAAAAGAAACACACCCAAAGTAGCTTTTTTTTATTCTTGTTTTACAAAAACATTTAAAAAATGACTTAGGCAACTATACTATGAAGCTATGAAGTAAATAATGTTTGGTTCTGTCATAAAGTGTCATCAAGACAGCGGGTGTCTAGTTCTAGAACGTTCCCTGAATGCTACCGGATCACCGACTCTACGGTGGGTTCAGCGGAACAGATCAGTGCTGATAAATTTGTGCTTTTCTGCTCCGTTTGATGGATTGGGCCAGACCGCCGCCCGGGAACTCGAGTGATACTCGCTTGATTTAGGGCACACGCCCCAAAGGGCTTCCCGCCTTTCGAGTCCGAGAGTGGAAAAGATGAAGTCACTTCTTCTTTTGTGGTCTTGGTGTGTTTTTTGTCTCACCTTTATCCCGAACCTACTTTTTATTTTCTCGTCCCCGCAAGCCAGAGGAGTTGACGGATGTGCTCGAGATCAGCAACATCGTCTTCACCAGCATGTTTGTTTTGGAGATGGGATTCATGCTGCTGGCTTTCGGCCTCTTTGGCTACATCAGGAATCCGTACAACATATTTGACAGCATCATTGTTATCATCAGGTAATCCGCCCGCCCGGTTCTTGTCCTCGGCGCATACATTTTCCCCCCCTAGGTCACCGCCGAAAGCATTTCTTCTCCCATCGGCCGTTAGCTGTCACGCGTTGCTCTATCCGTCTTTCTAATGTGCCGAGCGACTCATAATGAAGCCATGAATCAGTCCGGAACTGTTGCATAATGCATGAAATCACCCACCATAATAACGTAATATAAGGACGGCGATGGAACGTATTACAACAACACATACGGAGACGTACTCGACATCAAGCGAACGTGTGATCAAGTTCACGGCTGTATTTCCTTGATTCCGGAATCGAATGGGGCCTTTAGCGACCCGTCACACGCGCCATTTGGACAAAAACATTGAAACTCAAGACGGCAACTTTTCTGCCATAATTTGAGGAGAAAATGCCTCACATTCTGTCGTAGTTCATCCCAAAATTGTTAGATGGGGTTGAGTTCATTGGCCGGTTCTTCGACGCTAGACCAATCCAATCATGCCTTCCGAGGCGCAGTCATTCTGGAAACAAAGTATACAATTTACCCAAATCTCTTGATAAATGGCCCTGATCTAAATGTTTTCTCCTACATACTCTTGTCCATTGAGCGTTTGGCGTCATCACCGAATTTAAAGACACCGACAACTTTTGAAGTCCAAACGTAACATTCAAACTATTTCAATGTCACCTCCTTCTCAGCGTGTGGGAGATAATTGGTCAGGCTGACGGCGGGTTGTCGGTCCTGCGTACGTTCCGCCTGCTTCGAGTTCTCAAGTTGGTTCGCTTCCTTCCTGCGCTGAGGAGACAACTTGTAGTCCTGATGAAGACAATGGATAATGTGGCTACCTTCTGCATGCTTCTGATGCTCTTCATCTTCACCTTCAGGTGCGTATAAATTCTAAATGACAAAAAAAAAAACACTTCAGTGCTGATGATAGTTAGCGTCTTTTTGACTCTGTCTCTGCAGCATCTTGGGTATGCATCTGTTTGGTTGCAAATTCAGCCTTCAGACAGATGATGGAGACACCATTCCCGACCGCAAGAACTTTGACACTCTATTGTGGGCAATCGTCACCGTATTTCAGGTAAGTTGCACTCAAAAATAATCATTTCCTCTCTGTGTAAATTATAAGAGGGAAAATGACAAAATGCAGGATGCCTTCCACGAATCGTGTTTCAATGCTAAATGTGCTCGAAACGTCGTCGGCTTTTCTGGTCTCAAACTCCTCTTCGGTGGACTGATGCAAAATGCAAAAGTTATCTGTGGTCTGACGAGTCCGCGTTTCAAGTTGTGATTGGAACTCTTGGACCATCTCAGCCCAAGAGCAAAGAGAGGGTCATACGGATTGTTATCAGGGCAAAATTCGAAAGCCAGCATCTGTGAGGGAATGGTGGTGCGTTAGTGAAGGGTATATTGAGATTTCGGAGCGACACACGGCATGCTGACATGCTGCACGTATGCAGGCTTGACTGTCCTGTGCCGGAGTACTGTATACTCGCTGTAGTTGTGCGGAAGATACGCACTTACACACTGGCTACACAAACACGCGCACGGATGCCGCCAAACTAACAGCGCCGTGAAATACTTCCCTGCCACGGGCTTCGAGTGGGCAGAGAGCTTTCATGCTGCATCATGAACAGTGTCCTAGTTTTAAATGCTTTCATCTCCGGCGTTGGTTTCAAAGCGACGCCGCATAAAAACCCACGCGCACATTTCCGCGCTTCGCGCGCGCACACGCTCACGTGGACCTTGCTTGTCATTTTATCGTAATCCCTTGTGGAAAAAGTTGAAGCGGCGCTCCATGATGGCAGTGAAAGAAGCTCCTCTCAACATGAAGCATTCTTAAGTCCTGCAATGGTATAAAAGTTTCTAGTTCTTTATTTTTGCAGTATCCCCCCCCCCCTCCCCCACCCAAAAAGTCACATTCTCATGATGGTCTTTTTATTTCCCAAGTTGCTGTGTTTTGCGCCATAATTGGTAAGAATGTGCGCTTTATTGAATGTGCAGATTTTAACCCAGGAGGATTGGAACGTGGTGTTGTATAACGGGATGGCCTCCACCTCCCCCTGGGCGGCCCTCTACTTTGTCGCCCTGATGACATTTGGAAACTACGTGCTTTTCAACTTACTGGTGGCCATCTTGGTCGAGGGCTTTCAGGCTGAGGTGAGTAGCGTCGTTTGAAGCGTGGGTACTTTCGCTCGGTGTTATTTTGTGTTTTAGACGTTTGAAAGTGGAGGAGCTGTTTCAAGAAGGACATCTTCAATATCGACGATGCTCACTTTTGGCTAACATTGTCCCGGAAATGTTGATGCATTTTCATGTTGAACTCATTCACTCCCAAAGACGTTTTTAAACGTCTATTCGGACTTGGTCTAGAATTGGCTGGTACTGAATTAGTTAAATTAACGTGGTGGCTGTAATTCGCAGTGATGAATCGCACGGCATCATTGGGTGAGGTGGTTCCGGTATTTCGTCGAGCTTGTATTGAAACCGCGCTACATTGATTCTGACGGAGCAGACAATCGTCCAGCCAAGGCGGGTTTATTGTGCTAACATTGCCAGGACAAGAGACAACAGATTTATGTTTACCTGTGAACAACAACTCTCGTTCGCCGCGGTGTGCAGCGTAATGGCCTTGTCTTGCCGTTAATAAACTCCCAGTTGAGCCATTCCAGGGCCACAGGTGCGGCCTTTCCATTCCGGAAATGTCACTTCAAGTTGAGGCATCACTGTTTTTAAAAGGGGGCAAAAGGATGAAGATTACAGTCAACCGGTACCGGTCAAACTTCAATCAATTGGATGATCAATCTTTCGTCTTCCAACCCGGTTACGGCGGGCCGCCCCTGGAGCGCAGCCCACCTCCAGGCCTGCAACTGGCTACTGTGATTCATTCCCTGGCCTCAGACATTTTGAATCTCTTAACAGCACCGACCTGACACGCTTCATTTGGCCTGTGGAAAAAGTCCTGGGCACCAAAAATGCATTTGTCCACACACAAACTACCATTCAGGTCTCCAAAAACTGAATTTGGTCCAGTATTTACTGAGTTCCGAACAATTCAACCGCTTTAGTCTTACTGACAATTTGTTTGTTGGAATATCAATGCAATGTGTGTGTCTTAGGGCGACGCAAATCGCTCCGAGTCAGACGACGAGAAAAAGTCTGATAACTTTGAGGAGGACGAAAAAGTAGAGCAGCTCAGAGACACGGGTAGGTGAATCGGTGGTTAATGCATTCGTGTCCCATCTCAGCGAATGCCTCATGACAAACAGCCGCACTATTGCATCTGGAAGAAAAAAAAGTGTCACCTATCTCCTCTACAGAGCTCAAGATGTACACGCTGATGATGACAGCCAATGGTCACGTCGACCCTCGCAGTTCCATGGCTCCTCCCATAATCATGCGAACAGCAGCCACACCTATGCCCACTCCAAAGAGCTCTTTAGGTCCAGAGTCCTACCTGGAGGATGATGTCATGGCCAGAGAGGGAGTTCTGCAGTACGGAGAGGTCAGCGCTCCTGAAGCGGGCACCGCCCACCACGAGTCTCGCCGTGGAAGCTCCACCTCCACCTCCATGGACGCCTTAACGTGTGATCAGAGATCTTTGGTAAGCTTTCAAAGTCAGTCTCGCATTCCATATGGCGGCACTGAGTCCATGTCGTTCCTGTTCCTGCAGAGCCACTCCAGTCCGGCTCGCCGCTCCCCTCTCCTCCCTCGCGGGTCCAGCTCGTGGGGAAGCCGTCGTTCCAGCTGGAATAGCCTGGGAAGAGCGCCCAGCCTCAAAAGGCGAGACACCAGCGGCGAAAGAGAGAGTCTGTTGTCCGGAGAGAGAGCGGAGGACGAAGATGGCGTGGATGACAACGCCGATGCCGGCGGGTATGACAACCGAATCCAGCCGGACCCCTTGGAGCTGCTGCAGGCCTCCACTCTCTGCCCTGCCATGGCGGCCCAATATGGTGACTGCAACGGGGGGAGCATGACTTACGCTTCCAACGTGAACACTGACTCCAAAGACGACTCCTTGCCGGAAGATGACATTGATGATGACGTAAGTTGCAGCGAGTCTTCAATGTCATGTATGTTTTGGGGAAATATACCAGTAGATGGGATGGAATCGTCCTGATGGGATTGGACAGAGGAACTGGGCCTTGCCTCTTTTAGCGAAAAATCCGCGAGTGAGTGAGGCCTCCCTAGAAAGAATTAGAATTGCTTACGGATGCAAAATGGCTGGTTTCAATTTATTTTTTTTCACTCAGAGTGAAATCTCTCAAATTGAACACAAAGCTATTATTCTGCTGGATCAATTGCAACAGGTTTGCTTCGTCCATTGAAAGCAACATTTAATTGTTCCGCCGGTCACTATATGTCACTAGCATAGATAGATCGATTGATACATCATTTGTAATAAAAAAAAAATCATTTTGGGACCGATTTTTTGATATCTGATCGTTTTCCGTGGCACCCCCGATGACTGTCCCGACACATTTCGGTTTTGCGAGAGCTTGGTTGGGAGGCACTGATTTCGATCATGAGCGAAGGTGTTCTATCGGTTCATTTTGAAAACGCATTTTTTGTTCAGCAACATGAAGAAAATGTATTGACAGTATGTCTGTTGTATCGTACGCTAATGCTGACCTGTATTGCCTCACTCATGCAGAGTTCTCTTTGCTACGTGATCAAGAAAGAGCTGGCCAACTTGAAACCTCGCTGGTGCAAGGAACACGAAGAATGGACCTTGTACTTGTTTTCACCGGAGAACCCGTCAGTCTCTTTTTGCTTTCCTTGCCGCTCCGTGTCCCCAATTTTCCTCGCCCCGAAATGACGATGAAAATTGATGGATGGAATTGATTTTGTGTTTCCCGATTTAGATTCCGTGCGTGGTGCCAAAGTGTGAGCTCTCACAAACTGTTTGACCACGTGGTTCTGGTTTTCATCTTCCTCAACTGCATCACGATCGCTCTGGAAAGACCCAACATCCAGCCTCATAGCACGGTAAGAAGTTTCGACTTCATCGGAAAATAGTCGCCCAATCTTAAATTGGAATGATGTCACTGTCTCATGAAAAGCATGTAGCTGCCTATCTTTAAAATTGCTTTTTGAATTTTCCGACACAAGACAAAATGATCGCTAATCGATTCCCCAATTCTTCACCTCTGATGTCTTCACCTGTAGGAACGAATATTCCTCGGCGTGTCCAACTACGTTTTCACTGTGATCTTCCTCGCAGAGATGGCCATCAAGGTAATTGCCGCCGTTTGTTTCGTCGCACTATTGAAGAACAATGTTGCCACGGTTACCGTGAAAAAGTAACTTTGTTGCTTTTACAGATTAAATGCCGAATTAACGAAATGCTGCGCAGTCACGAAATGCGACTTGTCAAAAGTGGCTGTAGTCTGATTACTTGATCGAGAGAAGTAGATTGGTCATTACTGTAAAAAAAAAAAAAAAGAGATTTAAGAGTAATGCATTACTTTCGTACGCGTTACCGGCATCGCAATCAAAGAATACGGTTCAACACATGAAGTGAGTTACCGTTGTGTTGATGTCATCGTTGTGTGCTTCCATGTCAGGTGGTAGCGCTCGGATTCTGTTTTGGGAAGCAGAGCTACCTTCAGTCCAGCTGGAACGTTCTGGATGGCGTCTTGGTGTTTGTGTCTCTGGTGGACATCCTCGTCTCGCTGGCATATTCCGGAGGGAACCGGATCCTGGGCATCCTCCGAGTTCTCCGCTTGCTGCGCACATTGCGCCCGCTCAGGTACAGAGGGAGTTGGTACATTTGGAATATCTAACGCGCCCTTAAATAAAGGGAACACAAGCATGCGGGCATTATTACTGTTGCTCATAAAGTTTGAAATAGTGTTACAACTGAGTCCTAAATATTTAATACACATACTGACCTCAGGAAGGTGCCATTACTTTCCATGGGCAATGTGATTCTATGACGTATTGTACAGTCCTGAAAATAAATCATATGAAACCTGCATGGACATGGCGTTTTGATTGTGTGTCCTCCAGGGTGATCAGTCGGGCGCCGGGATTAAAATTAGTGGTGGAGACACTCATCACTTCCCTCCGGCCTATCGGCAACATTGTCCTCATCTGCTGCGCTTTTTTCATCGTGTTTGGCATCTTGGGAGTGCAGGTAGTTCTCCATGAACACTTTGGATATGCTCAGCAACAGTGTGGGACTTCCTTTGTGCTCTTCGAATTAATAGTTGGATGGGGAAATGAATGCCGTCTTGGTTCTTGTTTCTCTCTAGCTATTCAAAGGGAAATTCTACCACTGTGAAGGTCCTAACACCAAAAACATCACCAACAAGTCAGACTGTCTCCTCGCCAACTACAGCTGGATACGAAGGAAGTACAACTTTGACAACCTGGTTCAGGTACGGAAAAAAAATAAATAAAAAGTACAGGAATGAAGTAAAAAAAAAAAAAAGACTGCAAGTAGTTACACAGAGACTAACCTTTTAATGTCAAATAAATACCAAGGCAGAATTCTGTGAAAGGCAAACAGATGTGCTGACCTTCCATTTGTGTTTTTCCAATCCAGGCTCTGATGTCCTTGTTTGTCCTGTCATGTAAGGACGGCTGGGTCAATATCATGTACGACGGCCTGGACGCAGTGGGAGTGGACCAACAGGTGAAGTGCTTTTGATCCATTTTGAATGATAATGAAGAAAATCGAATGGGACTGTCAACTATAAAGTCACTCACTGGTTTTATGTTTTTCAAGACGACTTCTTTTTTAGCTCATTCAGTACCAGCCAATTCTAGACTAAGTCTGAAAAGACGTTTAAAAACGTCTTTGGGAGTGAATGAGTTAAAGTGCTGCATGCATCAAGTGGAGTTGCGTACATCCACATCTTACGGTTTTTGAAGTCAGACTTCCTGCTGTGAAATGTCCCAAAATATTCTTTTGTCTTTTTTTTTTTTTTGCAATGCAAGCACAGCCGATTGGAATCAAATGATGACGTCGCGGTGCCCTGACAGACCGAGTGGTGTCCGCTAACACAGCTTCTCTTCTCTCTTTCAGCCTGTGAGGAACCACAACCCGTGGATGCTGCTCTACTTCATTTCCTTCCTGCTCATCGTCAGCTTTTTTGTCCTCAACATGTTTGTCGGCGTTGTGGTGGAGAATTTCCACAAGTGCCGACAGGACCAGGAAGAGGAGGAGGCCCGTTTACGGGAAGAGAAGAGGCTCAAAATCATAGAAAAAAAGCGCAGGAGTAAGGAGAATGGAGGGGCTGGTCGGTAGTCTATTTTTCTGAGCACTGCCTGCTTTCAGAGCCTGAAAAAAAAAAAACGAAATGAAGGGAAATTTCAGACGTCCAGTGAATAAAATAGGGAAAGATTCACAGACTGGCGAGCTCACACTGACAAGGCGTGGGCTACACCACTCTGCCGCATGAAATTGCATGACTGTTACCCAACCTTCCCTTAACACTGCATGCTAAATCACAAGAAATCTAATCTTGCATTCCAATCATCCACGATGGGAACACATGTGCATGCTGCACCTTTTTTAAACTATAAAACAAAACAACAACAAAAACCAAAAAGCCAGTACATATTGTTTCTTGGAAACGTTAAAGAACAAATGACCAAATTACCAGTTTTCTTTCTTGCAAAACAAGAAAAAAAAAAAAGCAGCTTTCTGTGCATGTTATAACAAATTGGGCGCTACTTTGCTCATGAGAGCGTTAGGAATTTCTGTTTGGTCCAAAGCCAACGTCCCCTCGTCTGTTGTGCGAGCCGCAGGCATGTCATCACACGGTTAGGACATTTCCTGCTAACACGCTTTGACTGGCAGACTCAGAAACATAGCAGATTCTCTTACTGCTAAATCCTCGCCTAGAACTGTATGTTGCAGACCGCATATGAATGTGCAAATGAAGAAAACGCTTCTTGCTGGCTGAAACACAACACCGAGCGCAAAAAAAAAGCACATTTGAAAATATTTCCACTGTCAGAAAGGAAGCGGTGGATCGTCACTCGTCTTCCGTACCACCCAAAGGCGGTAGATGGTGTGATCACTTCGCGTTTTTCCTCACCGCTCGAAAACTGTTCAACCTTGCAAAGAGCCGCCATTTTCGTGCATTGTCGCGATGTTCTCATGCCGGCGTTTGGCCGTCATCCGAGCAAGGAAAAACACGTTCTGGACAACTTGAGTGTCAGCAATTCAGCTTCTGATTGAAAATTTCACGTGGCTGCTGGGTGTTCAACTTCACAGTGCGGATTGGAAACTTGATGACATTTACTCATGACACGATTGGAAGTGCAAATACTGCGTTCATGACCGAGAAAGAGAAAAAAAAAGTGTGTTGTTGAACAAACCCTTGGTGAGCCCTCTCAGTGAAATTTGTTTGAGCGCAAAAGGCATGTGAGCACGTTGGAGACCTGCCGTCATGCATACATCCCATCTCATTCATGTGGACACGAGAATCGTGCAAATCAAAACAACATCCATGTTACCTAGTTTGGACCGCTTTGAAGGCACTCATCATTTATTTGTAATCAAAACGGTTTATTAGAATCCTATAGATCCGAATATACCGCAGTTGTGTCCAAAAACGTGCCATCAGGAAGAACGATGATGCTCCGTTTTAATCGGCGCTGTTGGACAGTTGTTCATGAAACGGTTTAGCATCGTGATTGTCTTCAATCACAACTATCTGCAGATTTAGAGTCAATAGATGATGTACCGGAATGGCCTCTAGCCATAAAGAGGAAAGTGAGGCATCCGCCCTCACTTACGCATGTTAGTATATTTAATCGGCAAAATAAAATCACATTTGATGGTTTAGAGTCATAAGTGAAGAACACGTTATCATCCGCAGTATGCTAATGAATCACATTTGGTCACAAATAATCCAAGCCATCATTACGTTGACTCCAGTTTACTTCATGCAGATGGCTCATGTCCTGCTTAACGTGGGTCTCTTGCGAAAGCAGTGGTGTGCACTAACTGTTTTTAGGGGACGGGTGAAAATTAGTGGCACATGCCTTGAAAAAAAAATGTAATTCATTGGGCGTTTGCATCCCTTTATTTTTACAGCTTTGCAACCTACTGTATCTTTTTCTGGCTTTGGAAGATGTTTGAAGTGAAAAAATGCACCCACGGGTCCCATTAGTGTAGAATGGAACTTGAAGGACTCAAGTGGACTCCTGTATTGCAGAACTTCAGAAACAAGTGTGATGCTTGCCGTCATTTTTCCCCTAAAGCTCTCGGTGCACACCAATGGGCCCTTTGACACACACATTTGATTCTCTCTCACACTCCTCTTTGTGTGTGTGTGTGTGTGTGTGTGTGTGTGTGTCACTTTTTGTGTCTTTCTCTGTTGCTTTTCACCCGCCTGTGCTGCAGAGGCCAAACAGAGGCCCTACTATGCTGATTACTCCACCCCGCGTTTGACCATCCACACGCTGTGCACCAGTCACTACCTGGACCTCTTTATCACCTTCATCATATGCATCAATGTGTTCACCATGAGCATCGAGCACTACAATCAACCCCTGGTAAGGCCTGCGCCCGTGCACAGAAACATTACAGCCGATGGGGGAAATGTCCTCAAATAGCCAATTTAAATTCATAGTTTCCTGTTTCGTTGCCTTCAGTGAACATTTGCATTGAGTACTTGTGGCAACGTGACAGGGCTGCTCTGAGTTGAGATGATTGTTTGCCTGTGTGTGTGTATTTGTGTGTGTGTGTGTGTGTCTGTCCAGTATTTGGAGGAGGTTTTGAAGTACTGTAACTACGTGTTTACCTTCATCTTCGTCATTGAGGCCCTCCTTAAACTTGTGGCATTTGGGATTCACCGTTTTTTCAAAGACAGGTAACAAAGTTTCAATATATCGCAGCATCTTTGCTAAATTTGCCAATCCATGCCAAAGCCATTTAAAAACTCGATCTGGGAGCCCTGATGTCTTTTTTGTTCTGTTGTTTGTTTGCTTAGGTGGAACCAGCTGGATATAGCTATTGTGGCTTTGTCCATCATGGGCATCATCCTGGAGGAGCTGAAAATGAGTGCAGCTCTTCCGATAAATCCGACCATCATCCGAATAATGAGAGTACTCAGGATAGCACGAGGTAGACGCACACATGCCGGCACGCATGCGCACGTTCGCACTACCAGAATTGGGGTTATATGCTCCCTATGACGAGCTCCAGTTAGGAGACGACCGGCAGCATTTTGGAGCAACTGGAGACGCTTGCGGGAGGATTGTCGGACTCCAAAATAAAGCGCATTCTAGCAATCTAGCCGAAATGTAACCAGTTGCGCAAGATGAAAGAAGCTAATAATTGAATGTTATTCATTTCATTTAATGATAGCGTTGTGTTGAGCTGTCCACTGCAGCGACCGCCGCCCCTGAAAGGGTTAATCTAAATCGGGCTTGCTTTTTCGGGGACGATGAAGTGCTCACAGTTTGACAGCCACTGAGAAGCAAATTGGCCAAAAGACATCAGAGACCTCATTGTGTGTAAAGTGCACCGCTGAAGGCATCGTCACTGTCTCTTCTGCAGTACTTAAACTCCTCAAGATGGCCACAGGCATGAGATCTCTGCTGGACACTGTCATGCAAGCGCTGCCACAGGTAGATTTGTTTTTGTTTTTTGGGATTCTATTTATGGAGCATTTCGTGCCATGGTTCACGTAGCAGCTCAACAACGTGTTTGTTAGCGACTCCATTGCTGAGCTATTTTCGAAATGTCACGTGCAGATGAGGTTACGGAGGGCAGAAAATGTCTCAAGCTCGAAAGAACATAAAATACCAGGACGCCTTGTGAGATTGCAATCGGGAAAGATCAATTCACTTCAAAATTTGTGCGAGCAATTTTGGGGCTGGGCTGTAAAAGATGCAGGAAACAAACTCTCAAGTCACTTCTTGTTCATTATGCGTGAAGCAAGGCCAATAAAAGCATGGCTTTATCTGTGAACAGCAGCAAATGCACAATCGACGGACTGTGATCATGCTAATGATTTTCGGGTTTGCTGGGGAATATCTAAAAATAATAAGTGGGAAGCGTATTGGCATAGTCATAAAATAGGGAAGGTTCATTTGAATATATTTCATCATATTCTGGTTTCTTATTAGAATGGAGATAAAGAGCCAAAATGGCGAGTACGTTAATTAAAGACAGATCGACTAAAACCCTTCCTTCTTCGTGACAGTTGATCCCAGTTCACACTGGCACGTTCCCATTGTTGGAAAGGGAACTAACGTCTCTTTTACCTGCAGGTGGGGAATCTTGGTCTGCTCTTCATGCTGCTTTTCTTCATCTACGCCGCCCTGGGAGTGGAGCTCTTTGGCAAGCTCGGTACGTCAAAACACATCACTCGACTCCCATCTGCTTCTGTGCCACGAAAATATAAGGGAGCCGGAACAAAATGTAATTGGCATCGTCCCATTTATTTACAAATTGCTTCCTCAGTTAGACCATCTCCCCCAAACACATTTGTTGCCAGACAAAAGCACCCAACTGCGCATTGATTTTCATGTCCCAAAACATGTCTGTTTTTTGTCACCGTATGAAATGAGGCATTTTCGCAAGATTTTTTTTTGTGTGTGTGTTTTTGTCAAAGCCTTTTGACTCTCGATACATGTATTTATGTATTTTTTGCTGGCGGTATCTTGAAATGTTCTTACTTTTGAGGCATACTTTTGATTTTCCGGCACTTTGGGGCACTTGAGCTTGGTGTGTCTGTTTTCTAACTGTGTCCATCTTTGTGGCCCCTCGATCAATGAGATTGCCCTTGTGTGTGTTATTAGAGTGCAATGACAGCAATCCCTGCGAGGGTCTCAGCCGTCATGCTACCTTTGAAAATTTTGGGATGGCCTTCCTGACACTGTTTCGAGTGTCCACTGGAGACAACTGGAATGGCATTATGAAAGTATGAACACGCACAGCTTTGCGCACTCACATGATAGAAATGACCTCCAAAACCAATTATGGAATAATAAAGAACTGAGCAGTCTAAGTACTTTCACATCTTGACTTTTACTTCACCCAAAAAAAAAAAAAGTGATTCGTGATGTTATCCCAGACGATGTGAATCATATTAGGGAGACGATGTTATTCAAGACAAGGACAATCTGGCGAACTTCAAGATGGTGCTCAAATGCAATATAATCCAAGCGGCAGTAGAATTAGGAAGGCGCCTTCAAGAACCAATGCGGAGATGGCGCTCCCACTTGAGTGAGGTTAGACAGTAAGATTCACATGAAGGTGCACTGAAGTCTTAATATGTCCTGAAAGTTTGAAGATACTTTTTTTTTTTTTAAATGTGGTGAATGGAGTCGGTAACAAACTCGTTGAGCTGCTACGTGAACCTTGGCGTGAAATGCTCCATGAATAGAATCACTCAAAAAAAATGTCAGTTGTAAATGTAGGTGAAAATTCTACAAGCAAGTAGAAAAGGAGACGACACTAAAAAAAAATAAATAAATAAAAAAAAAACACACAGTCCTGTGAGAGTAGAAAATTGGAGCCTTTTCGTGCCTACATGAAGCAAACCAAACTTGTCCTCAATCTTATTGAGCACCTGCCTGCAATGTCATTTTTGTCTTCCGTCTCGCTTTGGAATAAATAAAAATAAACACCATCTGTGCAGCCACTTAACATTACTTCGAGGCTCATATGGTACAAAATAGTATGACATTGAAGTTGAACATTTTTGTTTGTTTGTGTGAAAATGTGCCTTTGCTTCTTTTTCTTGCCTTGGCTTCCTATCGGGAACTCTACTTTCCTCAGGACACGTTGCGAGAATGCCATCCAGAGGAGCGTCATTGTCTCGCCTACTTGCCGTGGGTCTCTCCCATGTACTTTGTCACCTTTGTGCTCATGGCCCAGTTTGTGCTGGTCAACGTGGTGGTGGCTGTGCTGATGAAGCACCTGGAAGAGAGCAACAAGGTACGCCTTCGAACGTCCCTTTCGACTCACCTTGCGTCAGGACGGCCCCTGTTTTAGCAGTCTGATATTATTAGGATGGACCTCCAAAATTTCCATGCACATGGAGGTATGTTTATGTTCATAGGAAGCGAAAGAGGACGCGGAAATGGATGCAGAAATCGCCATGGAGATGGCGATGGAGCAGCAACGCAGATTGAGCACGAATTCCAGCAACAGCTCAGGAGCAGGGACCTTTGTTGGGCCGTGTCCACAATCGCCCGGCCAGGTAGCTGCCACCTTTCATCCGGCACACCCTGTCAAGCAATTAACAAATCCATCCATCCATTTTGGAATCCGCTAAACCTCAGGAGGGTCGCGGACGTTGCTGGAGCCTATTCCGGCTGTCTTCGGGCAGTCGTCAGTGTACACCCTGAACTGGTTGCCAGCTAATCGCAGGGCACACAGAAACGGAACAACCGTTTTGGGCTCACACTCGCACCTAGGGACAATTTAGAGTGTTCAATCAGCCTGCCATGCATGTTTTTTGGAATGTGGGAGGAAACCGGAGCACCCGGAGAAAACCCACGCGGGCACAGGGGAACATGCAAATTCGATGAACAAGTCACGGCATTCAATTGCAGTTAGAGGCTCACTTCATGCCAACTCGTAAAAACTCTTGGGTTCCTTTTATGTCTCGGAACAACAAAACAGGCATGGGTCTGATGGAGTGGATTAGGACTTCAATACTTTAAAAGTGATTCGAATGCGTTGATGAGCATGTGGTTGCTTTTCGATTTTAGCGTGTGGTCTCTGTCTCCCCCTACAGGAGGAAGCGGTGAAGTGTGGCGATGAGGATGCACAGCAAGTATCCGAGAAGATGTCCGTATCCAGGATGCACTCGCTGCCCAATGACAGCTACATGTTCCGCCCTGTGAGACCTGCAAGCGCTCCTTACCCTCTGGAGGAGGTAGACGGCAGTGCTCAGGACCAGCATTCGGGTAACGGAGTTATTCTGTGACTTCAGAAAATAATGTCTGGAGCAGTACCCGACTGATGCACCTTGTCATATCATTGGGATGCCCCCAAGCCAAAAAGTCAAAATACAATTTGGTATATGGCAACTGAGAATAAACTATGCTCGGATGGACTTTTGTATGAGTTGGTGTACCGAATTCCAAACCTGCTTTCGTCTCCTCCTTCAGGCTCGCTGATCTCGGTCCGTTCGCAGCCGTGCGAGAGTCGCACTCTGCTGCAGGTTCCCGATCTTTCCCCCGCTCATCCCCGGCTGCTACAACCCGTCAACCTGCCTCGCATCGCCCCGCCCATGTCCCACCCGTCTCCTCGGGCCCTGCGTCGACAGGTGAGACAGACATCACATCAAATGCCCCCCCCCGCCATTTTGAGTTATCTGTAGTCTGGAGTTGTGAGCACTGACGGTGCATCAACCCGGATTTGATTTCGCAGGTGGCCGTTAAAGTGGATTCTGCGGAAGTCCAAACTTGTGAGCAACAGGAGCGGTCGGACTCCATCCATCTTCCTCTGCCGTCCCCTTCATTGCATTCTCCCCTTAACCCCGCCCCTTCACCCTTGCCCCCTCCCCCTCCTTCCTCCCCCTCATCTCTTTCCCTCCCACCCTGCTCCCCTTACCCATTTCCACTCCCTTCCCTGTCTCCGTCCCCTCTCCCGCCATTACCGCCCTCCCCATCCTCCCTCCCTCCTCCGCCGTCGTCCCCCTCGCTTCTTCTCCCTCCGCCTCGCTCGCCGCGCTTCCCGTTGCGCAGCGCCAGCCTCCACCGCCCCAGACCGCCTTCCGCCGCCTCCCTCTTTGACCCGGCTGATGAGGAGGTGTGTCACATCACCAGCTTGGCCCGCCACAGACAGATCACTGAACTGGGAGGCGGACAGGAGAGCAGAGCGAAAGCGGGTCGAAGCCACTCCCTCTCCCCCTACACGGACTCGACCTCGTCGACTCCTCCCTCCTCATTGCCGCGGCCGTCGTCCAGGAGCCTGCTTGGAGCGGAATCGAAGGAGCGGGACTTCAGGAAGGGCTTCGGCGTCGATCCCCAGGGGTTCCCTCACAAGTCATCATTATTATCTGCCGGTTACCTTGACGACCATCGGCGCCACTCCATCGAGGTGTGCCTCCCGCAAGACGGCATCGCCAGCGATGACCAACACTTGAAGGCGCTCCACAAAGGGAAGGGCAATTTCCCGATGAGGGTGCAGTCAGTCGGGGGCGGGCACCGTAAGAAGAAGACGAGCCCCCCGTGCATATCCATCCACCCGCCTTCCGAGAGGGAGCACCCGCCCTCACCCCCGAAACTGGCCGACTGCAGCATGATGCTAAGACGAAGGACGCCATCTTACGACTTGACTGCACACGCGCAGTCAAGCAAACAAGACGCCTTTACGGACACGCAGGCGCACTCGCCGATGCATCGGGCGCTCACGCCCGTCCACGTGCCGCGACAAACGCACTCGCCGACACACACGCTCACGCCCTCGCCCACCTCGACACCCGCACGCGCGTACACTCCGCCGGCCCCGTCCACCCCGACGCACCCGCCCATCCCGATCAGCCCCAACATCTTCATCCAGCCTCACGCGCCTCTCGTCCCGAGGCCTTTCGCACAGACACGCCCCCTTTCGCCCGCCGCGAGGCACGCCGCCCTCGCGAGGGACCGCATCCCGTTGCCCCAATTCACGTTCGACCGCCCGCAGTCGACGTGCTTGTCGGATGCAGATCCGCCGCCGTGCGCTTCACCTTTTGACAACAAACTGGGAACCGGTGCGGGATTCGCCGCCAAGAACCAGAGGACCGCTCAATGAACATCCGGAAGAGGAAGTGAATTCGCCGGGCCCGAATCTCCCGTGCTGGAGAACATGCTGACCTCAGGAGTATTGGAAAGAGTTTTTCGAGAGATGGATTATTTGGTTCTTGTGAATTTGGAAGATGGCTGTCGCCAAAATCGGCACGACCCATCGGAGAATCACAGACAATGGATCTATCCAGCTCCACTTCAGCGGCACCGAACAGTTCAGGACGAAAGCCACCTAACTCTGTAGCCAAAGTTTTTTTTTGGGGGGGGGTTGTTTTTTTTTTTGACGCTCTGGTCTACTACACCCACGTGAGCCAATCAGGAAGCAGCGTCTGGCTGACGACCTCTGACCTTTGCGGGAAGCGGTTTATGAAGTGCGAGCGTGGGGCGGGATTGTGGGATATGCAAGTTCAGGTTTTCTGCAGAAGTTCTGCTTGCCCCTCCTCTGCTCTTTGATCACATTGATCAGAGCAGACGCGTGTGGTTTTTGTGTGTGTGTGTGTGTGTACGTTGTTCGAATGAGTGTTTGTATGTTTTCGTATGTCTCTTGTTGTCGTGTCGCCATGTTTTTTTTTCTTGACACTTCTTTCTTGACAAGAGAGGGGGAGCAGGACGCAGCTGTCGTGTACGTTTATCCGTGTCTCTGTGCGGTGTAAATAAAGAAAAGACTTTATTTGCTGAGATTAAAATAGCTCTATCCATATGCACATATTTTTATAGAGATCTCAAGTGTTTTTGCACACAAGTTTGAATTTCACGTTGCTTCTTTTTCCTCGGTTATGCTCTCGTGAATGTATGTTTCCTTTCGAAACCCAGAAAGGCGGAAGAGTGATGGAGGCAAATTCTGAGGATTGGATTTTATTTTTCTATTTTGAAGAATAACAGAAGAAAATATGCGTGCGATGATGTTTTGGTCGTCGTGTCTCAACTTGGGATGTGTTTGGTGTCTTCGTTCCGGCCTTCAGGGGTGGGCTCAGTGATACGGATATATGACATTGGACAGATTTTGATTGAAATGATCGTTGATTTAAATTGCGCGTTAGAATCAACAGGTTTGTCTACACACGTCTAGTCATTGTTAATGAGCCTGAAACTTCGCAAGCTTGGTGAGAATTTGCCCTCCACTGCTTGCATAAACACATTTAACTCATTCACTCCCAAAGACGTTTTTATACGTCATTTCAGACTTGGTTCAGAATTGGCTGGTACTGAATGAGTTTTAATTCATCAACAATATTACCGTTCAGTGATGTAACACAGGAAGACAAGAAAAAAAAATGCTAATCCTCGAATGAACCACTGTAAGTTAGTCCCGCGCCGTTCACCCTTTGCTGTCCCAAGTAGTCGAGATACAGAACGAAGCTGGCTAATCAGTTTCAACTTGTCGATTGCATCACTGAGCCTTCCTGCTGAATCGGCTGCTGAGCCCATCAAGTGTTTCTGTACATCGAAGGACAACCAAACTAACTGACTTAGTAGATAAGTGTAGCCAGAGTGCAATAACCTCGAACAACCACAGTCTTACGTTCACACGTTACGTCAGAACGACACGATCCGTTTTTACACGAGGATTGGTGTTCTGCGATACTATTTTGTCCTTCTGCACGGGGCTGGCAGCAGCCCCGACGTACTGTATATTTCTCCCAACGCTCAGGCTTAACCACCAATTGTTTTATTGTAAGCGGAGAGAGCGACGGAGAAAAATGTCACCTTTCGATTCAGCCTCGACACGAATGATTTGATGGGAATGATGAGGAATGGAACTTGAATCCGTAGTTCATCGGATATTGTTTGCTGACTTGAAAATGCTTTATTTCTTGATGGAACTCAAATGGACCCTGAAATGTTTGGCTTTTTTTTTTTTTTTGAGTGGTGGCAAAATACAGCATTTTCAATGCGGCATGTTTGTGGAGTATGTTCGAGCGGAGCTCACGCAGCCGCAATGATGCTCGTGTTGCGATGAAATGAAATCGTCCAACTTGAACATGCTCATCATCGTCGCTAAGTGTTTTGTTCAGTGTTCTACTTCATTCCTGTGGGAACACATTGCACCAAATTTTGGATGTAATGCCCCCCTCACCCAGCCCCCTTCCCAAAAAACTAAACTGGCAGTCAAATGGTGTGGATGACAAAATATGACACAATCCTAAGCCATACAGTACATGGCAAAGCACAATATGTACATACTGTATAATATTGCATTTTGTCCATAGTCACATAAGAATACAATATTTATGAAGGTAATTTGTTTTTTTAAAGTGAATTTGATTTAAAAAAAATTCAAAAGCAAAGTTGTAACATGAGCGTTTGCAAACAATTAATTGTTAGGTTTATAAATATAAACATTTATAATTGTGTTGGCAATGATGATCAATACAAGCGTCATACAGTATGTCTGGATTTTGTCATTTGGACCCACACGGTTTCATTTCGAGAAACAACAATTTCAAATACTGCCATAAAATTTACAATTCAATTGGGTTCATCTTTGGGAAGGTTTTCAGTGTGATGGATTAGGATGAAATCTTCACATGCCTTCCGCTATTCCTTTGTTGTTCTCCTGTCGTGTTGTGAACGTGAAACATGATGTGGGCTCAGACAAGAAGAAGTCATATTTGTTGGTCTTGCAGGTCAATCGATGCGGCCATGGCTCATTTGTTCTTGGAGGAACTGTTGTTTGTTGAGTTTATGTAGAGAAAAAAAAAACTAAACTGGCTCATGGATGATTGAAATATGATATCAAGAAGATATTGTAGCTAAATGAGGGATTCGGACTTGTTGCTCAAACACTTTCTGCCAAACGTTGTGTTCTGTTTCCATGTCTTCTTGCACAGATTGCGTGGCTCATGCGAGGTCTTCAGTCTTTTGTTGGACCTAATGCAGTCCAGTCTAAGCTCCGTTTTTGCCATAAGCAAGTTCTTAGTTTGGTAGAGTGACTGCATCTTTGTTTTTTATATTATTTCAGTTTTTTTTTTTTTTTTACAATTTACAGATCTTTGGATCTCGGTATTTAACTCCTGTTTTTGAGGAAGCAGTTTAGGACTATTGCATGTTCTAATTTAGATAAAAATAACCTTTGGGAAAGAATTACCTGGATGTTTTAGAGCTTTTAATATGTGCATTTTCAACTGTTTCCATTTGTAGACGGACTACCTAATAATCGAATTAATTGGTATCTGATTTAGTGCTAATTAAAAAAAAAAAAGCCCGTTCATTATTGTTCAATGCAATACCGGGTGGTTGCTGTACGAGGACACCTCCTCGTCATTAGTTTTGTATCCAGACATGTATGGAAACCTGTTGGTCCCGTTGTTCCGAACCAACATTCTTTAATTGTTAAGGTGAGCCTTTTTTTTTTTTAACTTGAGCATTTCCTCATCATACTCTCACCATATTAGAACTTTGCAAAGTATTGACTTGATACGATATATATTTGACGTAGGAATAGTCTCAGCCCTCATGCTCCGTAAAAGCCTCTCGATAGGTTACGGCACATTGCTCTGGCTTGACAGGTGAAGCTGACAATCCTCAATCCAACCATGTTTCAGATGCTCAGAAGTTCTGGAAAGTCGAATAGGACAAACCAGAAGTCTTGTTGTCTCTCCCCTCCCCATTGAATGCCTCGAGTGGCTGAATCAGGCACCTCGAAAACCCCTAGGCCTTATAATGAGGGGAGTCGGTGCCGTGAGGAAGTCTGCAATAAAATTATTTCCACCCCTGAAAGAGTGAGAGAGGAAAGGAAAGGGGGAGGCACGTTGTATCCTTGATGATTATTGTGTGACGGCCTCATTGTCCTGGAGGATGTTCCCTGTCAATTAAAGAAGAAAAAAACAAGTTTTTTTTCATTTCAATCAAGCACTTGGTCTCCTTTATTTTTCCGCCTGAATTTATTTATGGACGATTCACTTTCGTTGGCATATATCAGGGGTGTCAAACAAATTTTCTTGCAGCCCACATTTTAGTTACCGTTCCCCTTGGAGGGCCGTTATGACTGAAAGCATATAGAGAAGTCAAGAATAACGGTTGATTAAACTCCTGTTTAAGTTCCTATCATGAGGGGTTTGGTAACAAGTAAATGCTTAGAATATCTCTCGTATTTATAACATATGAGAGTTAGAATTTTTGGCTGACATTTTAGAAAGCATCATGGAAGTTGACGTGTTTGATCTGCTTTTGCGGGCCACATAAAATGATGTGGCGGGCCAGATCTGGCCCCGGGCCTCGAGTTTGACACCTGTGGCGTATATGCAGATCACGTCATCAGAAATTGGAGAATGCATAACCACACTCATTTCCACGAAAAATGATTTGAAATGTAGCTGTGAAATATGATAGGCTCACATCGGTGGAGTGGAAACAAAGTAATAAAATGTATTATTATTATTATTATTATTATTATTATGGCAAAAAAAAACCCAAATAAATCGGCTTTGAGGTCACCTGACACACGATGACATCACACAATCACTACCAAGTCGAAAATGCTGTTCGATTAAAAGAAGACACCATTGAAACATCATTTGCCATTTTGACGGATAGCCACAGCGAGTTTACAGTCAACCTAAAGTTTAAATCATACATGTTGGAATCGCGTCTCATTATGATGCTGTCTCGCTTTCACGAAATCATGGCAATGAAAAGTGCGGCAGGGACGACAGGACAAAAGGTAATCACGATGACTGGAACAATAAACTAACCATAATGGGACGTATCAGGAAAAAAAAACCCGATAAAAGTGTTCTTGAAAATATTTGAAATTCAATTCAGTTATTAATACTGTAGTAGTAGTCGTGGTGGTGGGTAATTTATTTTCTACTGCAGCTAAGTTCTTGAACGCTAGGTGGCAATATTTAATCGTCAAATAAGGAAACCAACATGTCAGTATGGCACCGAATTCACTTTGAACAAGCTGGTCTGTAATGATGATGACCTGTCGAAACGATGAGGCACTTTTCATCTTTGCTTCATACAAGGTGTGTGCGCGTGTGACATTATCCCATAAATGACTGAACCCCTTAATCATTCCACTGAGACATCTTATTCCCGCGGGGGTCTAAAACCATAGTTGAATATTATGCTTTATTAAATTCTGACGCCTCAATGGAGCCGTGTCAAATTTAGGTTAACAAAGAGGTAATCAGTTTGAAATTCATCATTCCTCTTCACAATGCAGTAAAACCCTGAGAGCTCACTGAAAATGAAACGTTGGAAGGTCTGTGGGACAAAAGGTGCTCGTGCTTGGTCTAATTGAGGTTTGAAGTGCTTGCACACACCCGGGGTGGCCTGGCTCAGGAGGTATCCAGCAGCTCGCCCAGTAACCAAAGAGATGGCTGTGCCATTCCTGCTCTGTCGTTTCACCCACATTGCCTCCAGCGTCACTCACACTGGTATAGCGAATGTTTTCAAAGTCCAAAATGTAGCCTCAGACAAAGTGCGATGACAAAAATATTTATTTAAAAAAAAATGCTCGTCACAAGATGCCAGGAGAAACAATGCATGAAACCAAAAGCGCTTGCAAAGGCAAGGTTCAATAGAACACCGTGAATACGCAAACAAAATGTCCAGAAGTTCAATAACACCCAAAACAAATAGCAATACTAGAATAACAAAGGTAGTTAGAAACAAGGATCTCATCACACTTTTGCACAACAGCAAGCAAGGTCAATAAGACATTAAGGCGGAGCAGAAGTCGGAGTCCAGGCTTGAAGAGGAAACGAGGCACAGGTGCGCCTGCTGGAGGGAAACGCCCTTCACCGCAGCTGGAGCTGGGACTCAATCAAGACATAACATGACGTGTCGGAATGTGTTTGAATTTGTTTGGTACCGGTCTGAGGTTCCTTAGGCACATGGCAGCCGCACTTCCATTAGCCTGCCCGTGAATGCGCAGCTGTGACTACAGAACGCAGTTTGCCACCTCCACAACAGGAATGTGTAAGTACATGAATAATGCATCCACTGTGAAGGGTCTTTTAGTGTCCAAAAAACAAAGATCTGTATAAATCTGTGGCGGCTCGATGATCGACTGGTTCGCGCGTCGGCCTCACAGTGCGGCGGCGCAGGGTTCGATTCTGGCTCCGGCCTTCCTGTGTGGAGTTTGCATGTTCTGCGCTTACCTGCGTGGGTTTTCTCTGGGTACTCCGGTTTCCTCCCACAATCCAAAAACTAGCATGACAGGCTGATTGACCACTCTAAATTGTCCCTAGGCAGGTGTGTGTGTGTGTGTGTGTGTGGCTGGTTGTTTGTCTGTGTGTCCTGCGATTGGCTGGCAACCGATTCAGGGTGTATCCCGCCTTGTGACCAATGACAGCTGGGAAAGGCTCCAGCATGCCCGCGACCCTTGTGAGTCTAAAACGGATCAGAAAATGGATGGATGGATAAATCTGATTCATTATTATTATTATTCTTATTACTTTGGTTCCCATGGCTGAGCAAACACTGGAACAATAATTAGTGATATGAGGTGGAATGAATATTGAGGAATTCGGTAGGAAAAAAAGGCAACTTCAAATGCTAACACAAAATAATATTCGCGTCTTGCAACCCCCCCCCCCCCGTTCACCAACAGCCGATGTACTTAATTTATATTGCCCTCCATGCCCACTTCTCATGGCTCAAGATGGAGTAGATGCCTTTCATCCCGCATTGATCCCTCATATGCACCATTGCTTCTTTGCACCATTTATCAGCTCTGCTGCATGCGCCCCACTTTCCAGCTGAATTTACTCTCGAAAAATTCCCCAAAGACGCGGCGTCTATTCCCCCGCCCCTCACCAAAAAAGACGGAATCCCTAAAGTGGTTGTGCTCGTAACAGCGGATAAATGTGAAATTTGCCCAACTCTCCTCGCCCTGAGAGGAGCTTCATCAAGGGTCCAGCTGCCCTCGGATCTGCAGTGAGAGCGCATGGAGGAATCGACTCACGCACCAGAGCACATTCAGTGCACACATCACATAAACACAAACGTGCACGACGAGGTAGTGAGGGAGGGAGGGAGCGAGAGCGCGAGACAGCGATAGAAAGCGGGTCCCGCGCATGCAACGCTTTGCGGGCTGCAGGAGCTCTCTTGCTGGTCCACGAATGCGCGCGTTCAGCCTGCCTCTTCCTTCTCCTCAGCCCCGGGACGGCAATGACAGGATACCGAGAGCTGCATGATCTCATAGGGGCTGCTTGAGCCCCCCCCTCCCCACCACCACCACCATGCGCGGGGTCGGCAGAGATTGCAGTGGAGAATCGGCAGCCGCGGGCGCACGCACAATGAAAATTGGATTACTACAACATTGATGTTCTTTGCAGCGGCGCCGTCACAAAGTGACAAGAGCGTGGAATTTCACTCAATTCTTGTCATTTTGGGGGCACGCGCGGTGGAAATTATTGCTCTCCAGATATCGGGTGGTTTGTTCCCCCCACCCCCCTGCTGTGCGGTGTTTGAGAGTGAGCACCATCCGAGGCTGCAGGCTTTCGCGGAGGCAAGAGGGGACTGTTGCAATGTCATCTCACGCTACTATTTTGGAGCTCTGTGGAAGGGAGATGTTGTAAGTAGTTGTCTTTTTTGTCCCCCCTCCTCCCCCGAATGTTGCATGGTGGAGCTCCAACACCTTCTCCAGCCGTTGCTGATGCGCTCTGCGGGTAACCTCGCAGGCGTCCCCAAGCCAAAGTGCGGCATCGAGACCACGCCACATAAACCTGATTTTAATCCAACCGAAAGGGAAACTATCTCATCAACGATGCGAATGAAAATTAAACTAAATCTCCGCATGGCGCAGATATAGACTCTAACTGGCTCATATTTCATCCAGTTGCGCAGTGAGGGGAGCGCAGGATGCTTTGAGGCGACATCAATGTAACAGCACTCCCCTTGTCGCCTATCTCGACACCTATCGTCTCCTAAAATCATGAGCACCTTTTACCTGACAGAAAAACGTGAAATCAAACGCGCAGATCTCTCGCACGATCGTGCAAATTCATCCTCGCGTATTCATAATACGACAGACCTCCAATTTGATAGAACACGTTGTATATTAATGAACAAACGAGGTAAAGCGTGGCCATGATGGAGTTCTCCAGTTTCCATCTAAATTAGTTGATTTCATCTTGCTGGGACAACTTTTACTTCGTGCACGTCCCATCCCGACAATCGTTGTCAGTGAAGTCATTCGAAGCCCCTTCCTTTCGATTCTATAAGTACATCGCGTGTTGTGATATTTTATCTAACTCTATCGGAACGGGATGTAATCCAGTATGAGGCAGGGGAAAAAATTATATTTTAAGACCACAGACGGATGCAAGTCGCGGATGCAAGAGGCAGTCCCGTTATTGACCAGTAGGGGTCGACATTGTATTGTGTTGCCTTCGTTGAACCGACTTGAACCTCCCTCCCTGTTCTCGGGCTCTAGTCACGTTGTTGGAGCGCGGTTCTCTCCTCCTCCCTCTCGGTAAAGGCGTCAGCTGCAGCCCATGGAGGGCCAATCCATATTTCTTTGACAGAAAAAGGAAATAAAGTATTAACCCACACACCGTCCCTCCCCCTCCATGCAGACTGAGGCCAACGCGGAAGCATTTTGCCTTCTGGTTTTGGTGCCTACCTGAGAAAGAGTAGAGAAGTTTTTATGTGATGGGATTCTATCAAATCTGAAATTATAGTATACAAAGTGGCAAATAATTCGGTTGAAGACAACCAAGTCCATCACTCAACTGCATGCTAGTTACTGTGCTCCATATATTTTTGTTATTAATGTTCATGGATGAAGAAATGGTGTTGTCAACCCTTGGAGCTTCAGTCATTGTTGACGCTCCTCTGAAGTTGTCAATTGTTGTCATTCTGCATGCCACTCCTGCGATTGACTGAGATGCACAAAGGGCCCCTTGACCGCGCAAAGGATCAAATGAAAAGGCTTGATGGGAGTCCACACGCAGCTTCTGAAATGTTCACGTTTACTGAAAATGATTCTTGAAATTATGCGCAGGCAAATAACTGCTTCGACTACAAAGTGTATCCAAGAGAATCACAACACCGATGGTCCAAACTGCTTTTTGTCTCAATCGAGGTCAACTAATACGTTTTTAGTGGCTAATTAATCATTTGAAATCTTTGTCCCAACTGAAAATGAATTTAAGAAGGCGGCAATAAAATTGCCTTCCTTGCAACCATTTTGAATTTGATTACAGTCAGTGAGATGAAACGCTCTTGCGAGACTTGGTCGGCTGTTTTGTTTTGGTGAAAAAGGTAATTGAGCTTCCTTCTTTTGCTGCCCGTACTCTCTTCTCTGCCATCTGCTCAGTGCGACGGGCACTCGCACCCACGAAAAGCCCAGCAGAAGTAATCATCTGCTACGGCTCAGGCCTCAACATGTCTCCCCGTCGCACATCCCTCTAGAGCTATACACGACTTCACATATTCACAAGAGCAGCACCTGTACTGAACACACGTCAGGTGTATGTCACAGCTGCCCCCAAAAAAGAGTTTGTATTCACCAAATTATTATTTTCATAGTGTGTGCCTGCAGCGGGTAACCATATGTACGGAACAATCCATCCATCCATTTTCCGATTCGCTTTATCCTCACAAGGGTGCTGGAGCCTATTCCAGCCATCTTCGGGCAGTAGGCGGGGGACACCCTGAACCGGTTGCCAGCCAATCGCAGGGCACACAGAGACAAACAACCATCCGCGCTCACACACACGCCTAGGGACAATTTTGAGTGGTCAATCAGCCTGTCATGCATGTTTTTGGAATGTGGGAGCAAACTGGAGTACCCGGAGAAAACCCACGCAAGCAGTCAGAATGAGCCTTTGAGGTGTCATTGCGGTTTGTCTTTCTGGAATACAAGTGGTGGATTCTGGAAGGAAAATATGCGATGATCTGTTTGAGTTCCTTCATGCGATGCTTTTGATGTTTTTTTTCAATTTCAAAGCAATAAAATGTTTCTTCGGGATGTTAAAACTTTGTTCGAATGTGCGGTTAAGATGAGGACAGATGCTGCTCCATCATGCTATGAGGTGTCAGCTGAGGTGGCAAAGGCATCTGATTCAGGTGAAGCCCTCGGGCGCCTCTCGTTGGAGGTGTTCCAGGCGCACAGAGCAAAGACAACAAATTACCACTGATCTGACCTGGGAGCTTTTTGAGTCTCACCTCGGACAAAGGGTGTGAAATCAGGGTTACCTCTGGCCGCCTTGCACGGATACATTGTGCACAAATCGGTGGCGTTGCGCTAAAACTGCTTATATACGAATTGTGTTGTCATTATTGAGCAACACTCCAAACGGTCAATGAGAGAGTCATCAGAGTGGGAAAACATCCTTAAAAATGTCCCGAGCAATTTGATGAAATCATCAACAATCACCCAAAGAGGAGTTTTATTAAAGAGAGAAGGACATTATTCAATATCATAACGTGGGGATAGATACTAGGAAGGAAAAACTAGGCAACGTGAAGAACAAAATGTGAAGAGAAGGAAGTTGTCAGAAGATGTGGAAAAAAAAAAACATTCCAGGCAATCTTCTGCAACCTCCAACATATCTTCATAAATGCACACAACTAAGTCTTCTGGGGCTTCTGGCCTCAGTAAAACATGCGCTAAGCATCATCTGTATCAAGCATCCTGGCCCAGACTTTGTAAATAAATCATACGCATTGATGTATAGAGTACATGAATGTAATTTTAATGCCGGTTAGAAGATACAAGGAAGAACGATCATGACTGCGGCGGTAAATGCAGTCCTATTAATCATCATGTAAAGAAATATTGCAAGCTGAATTATTGATGCAAATCTAAGATGGTTATGTGTGAACCAGAAAAGAGGATTTGTGGAGGTGAAGCCATATGGTTGTAATGGCAGCCTGCAGGAGGAGACGCTTGGGTTATTATTTTTTTTTGGTACAGTTGTGTACAAGAGCAATCATACAGTGCCTTGCTATTTGGTAGCCATCGTGTGTGTGTGTGTGTGTGTGTGTATTGTGTTTGCGTGACTGGTATCCATGATTACGGCTGCGCTTGCCAAACATTGTTCACTGTTGTGGTGCCAAAAGCGGGGAGCCTTTGTGTGACGCCATACTGCTTCAATTCCATTTGGCTGGGGATGCTCGGCTCACTCGACGGCTTTCTTCCTTTTTCCTTGCATGTGAGCGATTCCCCCCTTTTAAAAAAAAATTGCATTTACTCCAGTTTTACTAGTACGTGGCCTTTTTTTTTTCTTCAACTTTTTCCATTCATCCCTCCCCCCCTCCCATAAATGTTTGGAAGTTGTCTAGATTGGAATTTGATCCACCCATATTTTTAATAGATCACCGGCACCTTCTTACAGTGCTTTGCCCACCTCAGCTGGCTGGCATTGCAGCACTGTTCTCCTCGGCGGCCGCTTGGAGTGCCGCATTTAATTCCAGCAGCCTTAAGGAACTCGCTTTGCAATGAAGATATCAGAAGACATGGCCAGAAGCTAAAGAGGCCAATAAATATGCACGTTGCAATCTACTATAGCATAGTAAATATATATATGAATAAATCAGGCGGGAGAAAAATATGAACCTCATCTTAAAATGTTGCTCATTACTGCGGTATGGCGGCGAGTGACGGGAAATTAGAGAACTGCCGGGGAGAGGATGGCACCAAACAAATAGATGAAAGGGAAGTGCAACTGGGAGGTGATAAACGAAGGCAAATTCAGCCACAATAAATTATCACATTTATTCAAAGTGTTGACATCTGTTTCATTTGCCCAAAACAACTCTATTTCTGCCAGCTTTCCTTTTTATCTTCAGTCCCGCGCATACGCTGGAATTGCCCCCCCCCTCTCCTCTCCTTTTGAACGCACTCAAGCCTTTCCACAGCGAGGAGAACAGAGAGCTCAAATGGACTGGGTCGGATGAACAGCAATTATTATTCACGTGCCGTGGCTGACCTGCTGCTTTTATTCCACGGTGTTACATTTTTTCAAATGCGGAATAAGACTGGCCTCTTTCATTTTCCTCCGGTTCCAAGTCGAGTTCCTGCAGGCTAAAATGCCACTCGTTATAGGCAGACGCATGTGAAAGTGCATGCTTTTTTTAAAAATATAGTTCATCCATCGATTTCTTATGCCGTGAGTCGTCAATGTAAATTTCTGCCCTGTTTCATGTCAAAGGGTCACTTTGAAAACTTTGTGCCCGGCCGTGTGAGATTCTGTGTGTGTGATCGTGTGACTGCCCAGCTTTGTTTGATTGGTGAAAAAGAGTCGCTCGTAGTTGATTGGATTGGTGAAAGTCATGTGGCGCAAACCAAAACGGATCATGCGCGTAAAAATAAATGCCCGTAGATGCAAACACTCGCACGTTTCTTTTGAAACGCCGCGCCCGGGGAAGCGGCGACTAACACCACTGCTTTCATCGCCTGAGGAAAAGTAATCGTGTCAATGACTGATTCACTTGTCACGGGGGCTTATGGTGGTCCTTAAAATAATCACAGTATCATTTGAGCTAGACTGTGGGAAAAGTAGTCAACAAAATAATATTTCACAGGGGTCAAACTGATTCATTGATAAGAGCAAAACTACATGGGAGCTCCCATGACTTTTCAATAAGAGGAGATCAATATCAGGAAGCCATTTGGAATTGCAGCATTCTCTCCTGTGAAGAGACCTAGATTTGGATGATTCATCCTCGGGTCTGCTCGAACGATATTTAATGCTCAGCTAGGCACCGGGGACATGGGTTCCGCTGCTTCTTTTTACAAAACACACAATGACCAAAAAAATAAAAAAAAAAAAGCGTCCTTGTATTATTCAGCTCACAACACAGCACGAAAATCCGAAGCGATGACGGCCCTTTTCGAAAAGAAAATAACCTTATGTGATGTGGAGAACACAACCAGAATGCCATTGGACCTTCGAGGTTATTAAACTGAAATATGACTTGTTTCTTGATCCGTGCATTTCATTTAAAAATAGATTTTGGGGAATGGACCTTGCAAACCTGCTCTATACGCTTTCCTTCAGTTGGTATTAAATTTATAGAGGCGTCCCTGCCTCCACAAAAAAAATCATAGCGACATAAATAGTGTGGGGGGTGGGGTGGGGGGGTTCCAACCCATGATCTCATCTTTAATCTGTTCAAATGTGAACAGAGAAAAAAGAACTAACTTCTCACCCAAGACGGCTCTGCAATGACACCAAAATATGTCGGGCTGTCATCTGTCACCGCATCCTTAAATTGTCAGCAGTGCACAAGAAACTGGCCATATGTTTCACGTCCTTCTGACTCCCCCTTCGCACCCCCCCTTCCCCCTCTGTCTTTCGTGCTCTCTGAGCATTGGGTGTCCAGCGAGTCTCTCTCGAGAGATGAGGGTGTAAATTGTAGAGCATGTGAGACAATGATGTCGATGTACTTTTTTGGCCCCGGTTGGTGCAGAGGGGCTGATGTCATCCTTCCACGTCTTACCTGGCACCGTCGCACTGATTCACGCACTGTCTCATCACATTATCGGACTTTTCAGGCAATCCCACTCCACATACAGCCATCTGTACCACCTCAGGAACCGTTTTCACGAGCGTTTAATTGGATTTGGTTGGAATAATTAATTAGTAGATGCTTTAATTGTAGGGGGAAAACCTGCAAACTGGATGTGTCAGAACCGTAAATGAGATCTCAAAATGTAGCAAAAATGGCATCCCGTTAATTATGAAATGTCATGACATAATTTGATTTGGACTTCAGTAAAGATAGCAAATCAGTTTTGAATGGAGGATTTCCAAATGGAAGGAATGTTGTTTTTCAACTTGCAGTGAATGACAACCTTGTCTTTTATTTTTGTAAACATTTTGGAAATGAAGCCTCATTTCGACTGCTCACTACTGACTTTCAATGCAACGGTACCATGCGATTGACTCTTTTCCAATGGCAAACTCGAGTGCAAAGAGGTTGTGCTGTCCAACAGTCGAGAGAAATTTTCATTCCGAGTAGCTGTGCCGAAGGGCAGCCGTGGGTTGAGAGTAAAGCCTTCCTGTTCTCGATGAGTACGAGTTACACCGCTTGCTAAACGGCGTCGCGTAAAATAGCTAGCTGTAATAGCTGTTGTCGTTTTTGCCAAGCGGAGAGCAAACTGTTGACTCGGCTCATCTTCGACTCTATCACAACAATTTCACAAGGTCCCGTTTCTACAAGTTGGTCAGCTGGGACTTGTGCCAATCCGATATCACATGCGTGACCCGAAACCACTGCCGGTTGCTAACGTAGCGAGTGGATTCCTGATCACCATGCGACTGTAACACTGAGGATAGCGGAGGGCATTTTCAATCAACTGTGTAAACAGCAGTTCACACACCTGTAGGTTAAATACCGTGTCAATAGCCTACCCAAGTCGCCTCCATATGAATAATCCGAGCCGAGTAGTTGTGACTGGAAATTTTACACTTGTGAGTCATCTCGTATGTCTCTGCAACCTCCAGCGCATTCCCCCGCTCGTATGCGTCTGACACAATCCCTCAAAGAATTGCACTCTGACAAAGCCTCTTTTCTCTTACGCAGGGGCTGAAGTGGTTTGGAAGTATGTCCCTCAGCAGCAGAAGCAAGAGGAGGAGCAGAAGGAGCAGCGGTTGGGGCCGTGGCGGCGGCGGCGGCGGTCATGCTGCGCTGCTTTCCTTCGCTTTGCTGGTGGTGGTGACCTACATCACCAACCCTGCGGTAGCTCAAAAGCAGCGAAGTGGAGGTGCCGCTGAGAAAGTGCCGGTCCTAAATATCGCGGTGATCCTGGGGCGCACGCGTTACATCTCCGACCGAGACATCCGGACGCTGTGGAGCAAGGAGGAGCCCATTGACGTCAACGTGGTCAGTCTGCTGGTGAACGAGACCGACCCGAAAAGCATCATCACCCACGTGTGTGACCTGATGTCCGGGACAAAGATCCACGGCGTGGTGTTTGGGGATGGCACGGACCAGGAGGCCATCGCCCAGATATTGGATTTTATTTCCTCGCAGACGCTCATACCCATCCTGGGCATTCACGGGGGCTCATCCATGATCATGGCGGATAAGGTATGGAGCAATGCTAGAATATTACATATGATTGATGGAAGTCTGCTTGGTTTGCCGCTCATGATGCATTTACGTTTGATATGTTTGTGCGCGGACTGCTGTGTCGTGAATGGGGGCACCAGTAGATTTTTGTTTCTCTATACCTTTAGTTGCTAGCATTTCAACTGCCAGAATTGGAGTGAAGTATTCTGCATCTTTTGTGAGTTGTTCCCTGACGGGAAGCATTGTCACTCGCGTCTTTCAAGTGCCAGTCGAGCTTGCATCTGTGCGCCGCCAAGAGTGTAGATAAACAGAGTAAAGTGGTGCAATGTGGCAGAAGGCAAGCAGAAAAGGTAAGTAACCCCCTCTACCCCCCCCAAAATATTTTTAAGTGTATGAAGTGCACCCTGTTCAATAGGCGTGAATTTCGCTTGAGAAAAAGGTATTACAATTTCCTTTGAATGAATGCACACAGGTTCAGTCGGAGTCGGGCATTCAAAAGCAGACGTGAAAGGGCGAGAAAACACGGCTGAAGCTTAGTGAAAATGTTATGCCAGAGTACACAAACACCTGCCTCCGCTGCAAAACCCAGCTGGTCGTTCGACCATCCCCCTTTTTGCTCTCCAGGTTAAGCTTCTATTTGTGTTCCCGGCACGGTCATGTGAAGCTCCCATGAGCCACGACGACGTTTCGGGCGGTTTCATCAGATGTGAGACATCAACTTTTCAGTGATCTCTCGAGACGCACCGTGAAAAGTGTTGTGCGAAGTGCTTCTTGGTTTTGCAAACGTGACTCCGGAGATTTTTTAGTCATGTAAACTGAACTCGAAATCATTCATAATGTTTAACAAGTGTGATGAAATCTCTAAAATATCATCATTAGATAACTTACGCAGTGGCAGCTGGGGATGGAGTGCGGGTGTTTCTCGGCCACATCAAGTACTCCACAAAAAAAAAGTTCACCTAATCAGATCTTCTCAATGTTTATTAGTAACTGTTCTGAAGACCAACGGTTCTTCAGGACCTGAACAAGATTGGTAACAGAGTCCCTGCTCTCATCTCCCCGCTACTTAAGTACTGACGGTTGATTTCTTGAGCATCGCAACTTTCTCCTCAGCGTTCAAGACATGTCGTGCCCCAGGGTATTCAGCAAAAAAAAGTCTCCTCACCAACCTTTCACTTCATGGCAGGTTTTGAAAAAAAAAAAAAAAAAAAAGACATGACTGGGACCGGGTGACAGCATATCTTTAGCCTCCACTGGGTGTCACTTCAGTTACGTTTTGCTGAAAGCTGTCACGAGCACGAGCTATGGTAGCCCAGAAGTGATTGAAAGAAGAAAAAAAATCCACAGAGAGCAAGGAGACAGAAAAGAAAAATGGGGGGAAGCCACACTAAAATTAAGTTTTGGTGTCAAGGAGGAGGGCCGCAAAATATGGTCTTGTGGACCACAAAAGGACCCAGGGCCACAAGTTTGATACGTAACGCTTTAGATTCCCCACAACAGATTTGTACTATTTCGAGTCCGCGCTTGCATCAATCATTGCCTTTGCTGCTTTTTGCCTGTCTCGTGGCAACTTTCAGTGCGAATAGGTTGGTTGGGTGAGGGAGGGGTGAAGGTTGATGCGTATTTCCCCTTTGAAGTAAAGTGGAGTCTTTTCCCCGCCTTGTTCCATCCAGATTTTGCCTAATCCTCATGTGAAATATGAAGAGAAGCTCGCCTCCGCTGATTACGCCTTGTAAGAGCCTCACCATGTTTGTCTCGTCGTGATTACGCCTTCACGCTGCGTGTGCAATGTCCCGCGTATGCGCTTCGTCGGGCTCCGCGTGCACTCCGTGTACGCATCTGAGAGTGGAGTGTTTCCTCTTCCCGTCACGTGGAGGTTAACTCGCTTTTGTGCGGATGACTCCCGGTCAAAGCCGCGGGAAGGGCTTGAGAATTTGATTTGAAAGCACTTCCCTTCGAGAAAGCAAGACAAATGTTGCCACAACTTTGCGTTAGTCCCTTTCAACCGTCCAGCAAACTTTTTTTTTTTGGGGTCAAATAATGGATCATTTTCCTGTATTTTGATGTTTTGAATTGAATTTCTTCATGCTTTTGACTCGTACTCTCTTTTTCTTGCTTTCTTGCATCAACGCTTTCATTGTTGCACGCTCTCATTCCTTCAGCGCTTTAATTGTGTGGGTTGATGTCTGGCCCTGACTTGTTCTTGGGCTTCATGCAATTCTCGCACTAAATCGACTCTCTCCCAAGGCTGTAATGCCGACTGCATCGCGTTACTCACGAACGCTCTTCATTCTGCATCTTATAAGACTCGGCGTGGCGTGACTCGCATCGACTTACCTGACGTGCCTCCACCCTTCGTTCGCCTGTTGTCTTCCATCGCTACAGTTGCTTTCTCCTGATGTTTTGGTGATATATGTCATGATGGCGAAGCATCACGAGGCGCTGAATGAAGCAGTCGAGAGACATGTCCTTGCCAACAAAATGTCATGAGGTCATCATGTTGTATAAGTCATCGGTGTGTGGCCGCTTGCTTCTCTACTTCTCCCCGTGGTCTCAAACGTTAGAATACGGCTAATCTTCAGAATACAGCCGTCATCAAAATGTGCAATCCCGCCATTTGCAAGGCGTCGCTTCACGCCGTTAATATTCGAATGACACCGTCCTTGCCATGATGCCTTTTGGCTACCTTGGCAAATGTGTCGGGATGGAAAAGACTCGGAGAACACAGAAACGTGAGAATATTGTTCCATCACATAACCTCATAAGAAATGCATAACCTCAATCTAGGGCAGACGTCAGATTTTTTGACAAGTCAGTTGGTTGCTAATTTGCATAATCTGAGACTCATAGCGTTTTACATTAGCCAAAAATGTCTTCACCCAGGAAGGGCGGAGCCGGAATCGAACCCTGCATCTCTGCGTTGCGAGGCGAAATTGTGCTGCCCGGCAATACAGTTCATTGAATCTATTCCGACAGTAAAAGAAGCCAAACGCCCCTGAAACTGGTCACATTTCAAAAACATTAACCAAATGACCCAATTGTTAGAAAATATGCGTTGTTTTTTCTGGCACATCATTGAATGATTTCATGAAGTGTGAATAGTGCTTTAAAAAAAAAAGAAGACTTTTTCCATACAGTTTATTTCTCTGCATTTTTCCTTCCACAAAAGGATGACCTTCAATAAATAAAGAAATAGTGCAAGCCAAGGATAGCCTGAATACGTGCTAAGTGTATTCAATAAGAACGTCGTAAATATTATGAATACAATGTTTCATACGACCATGAAGCCTTGCCGTGCATTTCATTTGTCGACGCCGGCACGCACGCGTGCGCCTCGTTGTCGCCGTGATGAGACGCTTGAGGCTGAAAGGAAAGTTTTTGCGGCAGCGTCGACGCCGACCGTAATAAACGCGTGTGCTAGCGCGTGCGGCCTCGTGTTCCCGTGTGTGTGTTGTACTGTGATCAAAGAACATTACTTACCCATTTCTGTTGCTGTCTCCCCTCAGGCGGTATAATTACACACGTGTGCACGAAAACAGATGCACGATGATGCCTGGCTGTTTTGTTGCGTGTCAAATAAATCGCAAAGAGACGGAGGAGAGAGTGAATGCAGCCTGATTTATGTCCAATTACTGTTTTGGGGACGTTTGTTTTCATTTGGCTCAACTCCCACTGTCATGCTGCTTGAACATCTTCCCGATGCTCAACCAGAGCTCCCCTTGCTCCTCACACAAAAACAAATACACACACACCTCTGCGGATGATAATCAGGAGTGTGCGTACTGAGTTTGTGTCGACACACTCATCAATATTCGCGTCTATAATTGGCCGCGCGTGTTTGTGTCGAGGCTAATAACGGCGTGGCGGCGCTCTCGCGTTGCCCATTACCTCGCTAAGACGTCTCTCGCTGAACAATTACCATTGCTTCGCTCCAGGTTTTGAATTTACCATGAGTGTGTGTCACGAATAAACATCTTTGAGTGTGTGCGCGCATGCAACTGCGGAATAGGGGCATTGCCAGAAGAGGCTGTTAGAGTGGATCCAATTTCAGGAAATCGAACAGCTTTGCTGCTTCCGAGAGCATGTTTGCGAACCGCCACCCATCCGCCTACCTGAAGGCCGCCCTTTCCAATTCGCTGTCATTTTGCATTTCTGGGACATTTCTCCCTAATAGCAACAGTTGACGTTTATATCCCATTACTGCGTTGCGCTGTCCCTTTCATCTCTCTTTCGCGGCATTTGAAGCTGTTAGCGTAGTCGGGTCAGCAGCTGTAAAAGCTCCCTCTCCTGTAATGAAATCAACGCAATGGCTTGACCCGACATGGTAAGAATTAAAAGTTACGACCCATTTCAATCAAATCCATCTCATCCAGTGTCGTTTTGTAATAATTGGCAACGGCTCAAGATGGACGCGCCAACCGGGTTAGCCGAGACGGGCGGCACGGAGGATATCAGTTTTCATGTTGTCCTTTCCATTGTGGTCTTACTTCACAGTTCTGAATTTTCCAATATATGCACCGTGCCATTACAATCATCTCTCCACTTTGTGGTCATTTGGACTTTTGAACTCCAGCAGTTCCTAACGTCAGTGGGAGACTGTTTGGTTCACATTTGCTGGCAATCTGAACTTAGCCCAAGATGCAGTTTTAGCTAGTTTTTTTTTCCGTTTTCGTCTTTATTTAGTTAACAAAAAGTTGTTTTCAGTTTTAGTTTTATTTTCTTGGGTGGTCCAGTGGTCCAGTGGTTAGCGAGTTGACCTCACATTGGATAGGTTCAATTCCAGCTACGGCTTTTGTGCTCCCTGGGCCCGTGTGGGTTTTCTCCGGGTACGCCGGTTTCCTCCCACGTTCCAAAAAAATGCATGGCAGGCTGATTAAACACTTAATATTGTCCGTAGGTGTGAGTGTCAGCGCGGATGGTTGTTCGTCTCTGTGTGCCCTGCGATTGGCTGGCGACCGGTTCAGGGTGTCCCCCGCCTACTGCCTGAAGACGGCTGGGACAGGCTCCAGCACCCGCCGCAACTCTAGTGAGGATAAAGCGCTTCAGAAAACGGATGGATGGATTAATTTTGTTAGTGTTCATTAAGTATTTCGACCTTGCGTGACATGGCCGACATCAATGGAAAGTGTTCACATGCACTCTTGAAGAAGAGACGTTTGTTGAAAAAATTGGAGGCTTCAATGCTTTGCTCAGAGGCAAACGCAGACTCTCTTCAACCACCATTTCGGTTGGTCTCAAACTTGAAAGCTGGCAGCTGCCACGGCTGGCGCTTTGGAGCCAATCCTTCAGTGCAGATTAAACAATTTAACATTAACATCCATCCAAACCGTTTTTCCCCCCCCGGCCTGAGTGCAAAGGCTGTATCAGCTTTCATGCGGAACAAGAATAAGCAAACTGGCAAACGTCACAATAATCCTCGTCTGTTTGTCGCGTATTTGAACGTCTGACAAATCGTTGCGTACGCGCGTAGATGTGTGTTTGCCCGTCTATCTGTTTCTTACGCAGTTCTCGTCGATGATCCCGAGTTTTCCTCTGCGCGTAAATTGAATTCCTGATCTGCTTGACCACTCTCCTGTCAGCCGCTCGCAAAGCTTCCAGTAAATATAAAGTGAGCTCAGTCGCAGCGAGACGACAGAGACACCCAGGGGGCATTCTGGGAAAGAATTTTGTGGTCTCACTTTAAGCCTGGCTAATATATTGATAACATGCACGCGGCTGCCGCCTGTGAAAGGTCGCTTCTTTTCTCGTGTTTGTAGAATCAGGAAAAGATAAATTTAAAAAAACGCTTGCTTCGCTCAAGACGTGTTTTCTCCCTTTTTTTTCCGCTTAGGCATTTGAGATGATATTATCCTCTTTAGACGCACGCAGAATCCTGTGTCATATTTTTTTCCGATGTGCGACGTTAGCCGATTGATGCCATGCACCTCTCAGCGCGGCTCGTCAGGCACCGTTAAAGTCCAGGCAAGCGGAGTCGCGCAAGTGATTGACAGGTGTAGCGCCCAACTTTGACCCACCACTGTCACCCCACACCTCGCTCAATCTACCCCTACTATTAACCGTTTTCATACGATGACAAAAACTGCCTGCTGTTTTTACTTCTGTTGTTGCATCAACATTTTTGAGTCAAAGAAATTCCGGGCCGGGAATCTCTTCTTTCTCTTCCTAAAATGTTTGTGACTTTGAGGTGAAGTGAAAACATGCGTGAATAGGGGCCGGAGTGGAACACCCTGCTGTAAACGCGTTTCTTTTTGGAACATGGGAACGTTAATGCCTTGCATGAAAAATGAATTTCCATTCTTCCATGCTTGAAAAATGGATATGCGTGCAACAACAACAACAACGGGCCGATTGGTGTTCAGGAAGTGAAGTTGAGTCGGCGGCTATGACGGTGGTTTATGCGTGAGATTTTCTGCACTTGCAAGTGCATGTGTTCAAAGTAAAAAAAACGGCCAGTTTGTGAACAAAAAAAGAGAATTCATCATATCGACAAACATTCACAACGAAGAACAATTCACAGTTTTCCACCGATCTTGCATGCCTGTTTTTGAAATATGGACTGAAGTCCTCTGAGAAAACAAACACAAGCATGGGCAGAACATGCAAAGTCCACAGGAGTGGTACAGAACCACGATTGGAACCTTCAACCTCGGAACCGTCTGGTGGAAGTGCGAAACAATCGTGCACCGTGCCACCCGCCTCAATTTAATCTACCGCCAGATGGAGAAATTTACGGTACTGTAACTCACGCGCTGCCGTATATTTCTGTTGGACACCACGCAGTTATTGCTTCTGACGCAGCTGATCAACAATCGCTTACATGATGAAACGATTGCATTTCGACAGACTCTTGCGTGTGTCGAGTCGAGACACTCCTCATCGAGGAAGAGCCTTCCAAAGGGAAATTTTTTTTTGTCATCCCATGTGACAATCAAGTTGTATATTTTCTCAAACCTGTTCGGTTTCGATTTTTTTTTTTTTAATTAAATGCAACTAAACGGTTTGTACTGGTGGGAACTGTCATTAGATCCACAACAGTAGGGAGGGCGTTCCCCATCAATGTATCCAGTTTGCGGGTAATTGAAAAATGCGGAGGAATCATGGGAATTTGATTTGCCGGTCAGCAAATCTGTGGAGGCAGACCGAGCTTTATGACTTTTGGCCATTGATTACCAGAGATGACATCAGCGAGGCTTAGTGATACTATTGAAGAGGCATTTTAAACATAGCTTCAGGACCCTCTAAGTGCAGACGCGGGCATTTCCATCGTCTTAATTTCCCATTTTAGTTGCTATTTCCTCCAACTTTTCATCTGTCTTTCTGCTTCCGCAGCGGGTTTATGGATTCTTTCTCCTGCAACCATTGATGCGGTCAATTCTCCAGGCTTGTTAGTTACTTTTATAATGATGCAACGTCTTCCCTCTCGGACGCTTTGGGATTCAAATACAAATCCGCTGTGCTCGGAGGTCAGTCGACATTCGCTTGCTCGGAGTTTGATCTAATTAGACGAGCTGCAAAGAAGGAAATGGACCTCCTGCCCCTTCGGACTGTACGCAAAGACGACGGAGGGCTCGCTGATGAAAGGGCGCCGAGACGTTTTGGATGTTCATAACGGGAACACAAAAGCTGCGCGTGGGAACGAAAAATCGCCGAGACAATTTGGTGGAGGATGCCTGCTCAAATATTTTGTGAGGCGTTTTAGGATCGTTTTGGTTGGCCCTCATCATCAAGATGACGTAACTTTGAAGTAGGGATGTGTGAGTTTGAAATTACGTCACTGCAGTTTTAAAAAAATGAACGTGGACAGAACAAGATGGCGATTGTTGAGTTGGAATGCAGTGCGCCCGCATGTTGTCTGAAACTGGCAACCTTGCTTCTTTTATTCATTCTTTTTGGTAACGTTCCTGAAGTGCATTCGTGTTATCTCTGTGGAATTGTCCGTGGACTTTGGCTGCGCGTTATCGTGGTCGAGCCCCAGCGCCTCATGTGTGTGTGTGTGGGTGGGTCGGGGGGCAGTGAGCTGTGCGAAAAGACAGCGGATGGAGCGACGCCCGCATCGAGAGTGACATGAATTAAATATTGCCGAGATGAGTCTTTTCCTCGCCTCTGTGTTATGATGGAAAGCTCCGCGGGGCGTGAAGTCAGTCTTGATTGTGGCAAAGGAGTCAGCCGGCCTGGCTGGGGTGGACGGGAAGATACTTTGGGAGAATGTCCCCCTCGGTGACAATCTGTGAACAAGCTCTGAGCACATGGCGGGCGTGCCAGGAGGGGGCGGTTGCTCTCAGAAAATGTCATTATTCATGTTTTGTTGGGTACAGCATTTATTTAACTGCCCCTGCCTTTTCTTTCTCCACCCAGGCGACATACGCTAAAAAAAAAAAGGGGAGCTGCGCTACATCCGTTAACACGAAAGACAACTTAAGAGGTCCTGTCAGGCTGAACAAGAAACTTCAGCGTGCGTTCGTGTGTGTGTTAAAAGATTGCCTTGCAACTTGGAGTCGAGAAATATGAAGAGTGCTCCTCCTTTCTCTTATTTTAGGCTTGTGTTTGATACATTTTACATTGACATTTGAAGTGGGAAGCTAAGCTTTGTTCCATGTTGCAAACTCTATGCCTGTTTTAGTCTGTCTGATGGGGGCATGTTTATGGTGCTTCGGTCGTTACGGATGGCTTTCGACACTTTTGTCTTCCCCGTTGAGGAAACGCTGCAGAGAACCACTTTTGCGATGCGACTATTTTTAGTTATCGGGTCATTTGCAACTTGCCTCGGCACACTCTCGTTCTTTCAACCGCAGAGTCCCTCTTATGTCGTCTTTTAAAGCGTCACGCCACCTACACCCGAGCGGCGAGCTGTTTGGATGACCGTCTTGTGAGGTTCACATGACTTCACGTCTCACAAACGGAGGATTTCACGAGTGAACCAAAAACTGTTCCGACCGAAAGAGAGAATGGAGGAGAAAGAGGGCCCTTCACACAAAGTCTTCGGTTGATATTGAGTTTGCTGTTAGTGATGTTATTTCTTCTTTCGGTCTCAAACCTCTTAACTGCGCCACTCTGCATACAGTAATTACCATCACACAAACATCTCATGACATTAAAAATACCAGCACTACTGCTGCTGCAATAAATTGTGCATATGATTAAGATGGATGTGGGCTGTTTTAGTGCATTTGGAACTCGGAGGAGGAGAACTCAAGAAACATCGAGCAGTTCAGGAACATTTTACTGCTGACTGCAGCCTCTCCAAAATGGCTACGTCACCCGCTGAGTGCGGCGGAGTCCAGACCGCGCAAATGTAGTCACGTAGGTCCGAGTATGCTGCCCGACAGACACCAGTTTGAGTCGACATGGATGACCTCACCAGCATCTCTATAAATATAAAATATAGTCCAAAGCTTTTAAGATGCAAACTTCAGAATTGTAGCGATAACGAGAGGCAGTTATCATAAATGAATGAGTGCCCCCTCCATAGATTAGCACCTACTCCTCCGACCCCCTGCCCCCCCAGTCTCCTATGTCCATTTCCCCTGATCTTCCTCCTCCGGCAATGTTATCAAAGTATAGTATCACAAACACAGGAAAGATGTTTAAAAAAAGGCAAAAGTGCCGGGAGACAAGAGGGAAGATGGATGCATGGGGCCATGGAAAGTTGGGGTGTTTCGAGCGCAACATTGACAAATGGGTCGGCGGAAGTTACAGAGCCGTGGCTCCAGGCCATGCAGACGTTTTTTTTTTTTTACCTGTTATATCAAAGAAAGCAATGTAGACGCAGAAACACTGTGGATGTGACAGTGGATAGGGGTGAGTCGTGTATTTTTCGCAGAAAAGTCTTCACTTGGTACAAATGTTGACTTTCCTTGAAGTGTTTCAAGACATTGTTTTTGCCGTTTCCAACTATAGGCTGTGAAAAAAAAAAAAACAATGGCATCTCCTCCTTTCTTCTATGCGCCAACGATGGCCCTCCTGACCAGCGAGTTATAATTTAGTATTGTATAACAGCACCACCGGGACCGAGATCAATTCCGCGGCATTGCCGGCAGAGAGGATAATGAGGCTTTTCCATTGATTAGAATTTAATTGAGAGGCAGTGATGGGCTGAGGGGTGGCGGAAACACGATTGAAGTCACCCTGCACTGTGAGGCTCATGCTCGACTGTTCCACAACAGCACCAGCTCCTCGCAGAATGTCTCTCGCTCGCACATTATAGATTATGCGACAGTGGGGAGGGGCGGGGATAGTGACCAAGCAATCGGGTTATTCAGTTGTTCACACACATCGATGCCATTAAATCACCAGGCACATAAAGAAAAGTATATATATATATCAGCCACGTTGACATTCATACATAGACTTCAATCAAGCGGACAGGGCATGTTTTTGGAATTTCCGCAGAATCATTTTGAAGCGAATAATTGGATGCTGCAGATTCGAGGCCACTCATGTATGCTCTGTCGATCGGGCTATGCGACATAGCATGTTTTGTTTCTCCTGGTTATGGACGTCAGAAGAAGATAGTGCACTGTCATTATGGGATGCACATTGTTGCAAATAGCATTAAAGCAGACTTTAATGGACACATGGTGGATATTGCTCTCCGGTAATATCTTCTTCACCACTACTGTATTTCGAAACTGTTAATATAAGACATGGTGGATCCACGCTATGATCCATTCTGACCCTACCGTTTTGAATATTTGAGCAGAAATCGACAGCAATTACACCGAGCGGCATATTTGCAATTGATCTGATCTCACTTTTCTTGAGCCAGTGTGACCTGACCGTTCTTGCCATCCTCAATCTCCCAGTGCGCGGGAATCATTGCGGATGAGTCGTCATTGCATTTGTAAGTCCTCGTTCTCCCAATCCGTCGCACTGGATAACACGTATTTGTTTTCTATGTCTAGTATGTGTGATAGCGGTGACAGGTAATTTGCCTGAAGTCGCCGTAGAGCCATGGAAATGTTCCCAAGGACAGATGTAATTGCATTTCATGTCCTGTCGTGGTGGACACACACAAAGACACGAAAAGACTCACACGAAGGCGTGCGCGCGCACAGGGGTGGCCTCGCTGTGCATGCGTGTTTTCAGTCGCATGTTCACTAAAGGTCACTTTCACTTTAAATTAGGTAAAGGACAACTGAAGAGGCAATGACGAGAGAAGGTGGCTCTTGCCAGGAGAGGGGACGTCGGGAAGATGAGTTGCTGGGTGTGTGTGTGTGTGTGTGTGTGTGTGTGTGTGTGTGTGTGTGTTTGCAGGGGGAAGTTACATTTTTAGAGAAAGAAAAGTTCTTTTTATTTTTGTGGGCTTGCAAAAGAGGATAGGAATGATGATGATGATGATGATGGTGATGGGCACATTGGAATGACATTAGTGAGGAAGGGACAGGTATGCCCGAGATGGCAGGATGTGTCCTTCAGCGAGTTTCTATGATTGTGTTTAAATGACTTTGGAACTTGTTGACTTCACCACCTTTCCTTAAAGAAGCAAATTTGCGCTTTTCCAGTGCATCTATTGCAATCTCTTTTTGAGGGCCTGACCAATCCGGATGTTTTTATTTTCGGGCCAATCTTGGATCTGGTATTTTGCCGGATAAAAAGCAGACAACAGATTAATACACCGAGTAATAAAAACTGAATAATGAAGAAAATTACTTTTTTTTAGGGGGGGGCCCTTAACACATCTGACAATAAAGATATGAATTACACACAAAACGTCTGAACGTTTTATATTGCTTTGTCCTTTAGTATTGGTCTAAATTTAAAACGGTTTGAATCATGTCAATATCTATATTTGTGATGCCCAAATTTCCAATTAAAATACAGCGCGTAACATCATCCAACCTATCCAAATTTCAATTTGCAGCCCCCATGATGAGATTGGCACAAATTCTGCCATGCCAGCCAATTCATCAGAATCAAACTATAGTTCTTCACGGAAAGAAATGCTTCCTGAAGTCCACAAACGTATTTCCCTTGATTTCTTTGACCTACAAAAAAAGTGTGTCACCTTTTCACACCCATGCAAAAAGCTCAATTTTATTGACTCTATTCCGGCGTGGATCCGTGAAACACTTTGAGACGCGTGTCAATTTTTTTGTTCGAGATAAACGGGGCTGCGTGTGAAAAGCTCTTGACGATCCTGCTGTCAACCGCTGCGTTTTTATTCATGCTCATCTATATATAGACGCATTAGTGGACTGATGTCACAGGCGGCATTCAAACACACACAAACATTGAGTCATCAGGACGAGTCAGGATTTCCCGTTCAATAAGATCAAAATGCGGAGGGGGTGGCGATTGAAAGCGCGAGCCAGTCCCATCACTTGACAAACCTGCGCGAGCTCCTCAAGCCAAAACATTCCAGCCCTAAAGTAGCAAGTAATGAGCGGTTGTTTGACATGAGGAGATGGAGGAAGATTAAACGGGGTGAAGTGTCGGCTGCCTCATTAATTTGCAATCCTCATTTGCATCAAACTGGCCCCGTGCACGTGTGCCACTCGACTCCACGTCGAGCATTTTTTTCTGTATTGGCGTCATTAACCCTCTTCGCCTCTTCTCGTTACCGCTCCCACCCGAGTCTCCTCTCCAAGTGAAGAGTCACACTGTGTGTGTGCGCGTGCCCATTTGTGATGAGCATTTATCTTCGTAAATCAACACTCCGAGTCCATTTTTAAGAGATTGGCCGGAGACTTATTGCCGCCTCTAATGGAAATCAGCCACGACCTTTAACTGCAAGGGTGCCACTTTGCACTGCTGTGGAAGGGGTCAAAATCACAAAATGTTGTGACGGAAGACTAAGAAGAAAAAAAAAGAAAGACATGATTAAAATGAGTTTCGGTTGTATTGACTAAATGTCATCCCTCTGCGATTCAAGTCCATGTGCATGAACTGTCAAGAACGTTTCGAAAGCACCAAAGAAGTGTTATTGGCTCATGTTATTGATGAGGATCACTCGTAGCCTAACGTGACCATCAACACACGAAGCCACAACACTAACGATACAACAACCAACCTAGGTTGTCTTTATGAACTTCCAAGCTTGCGTAATAAATGCCGAGCGGAGCAAATTTTGGATCAGTACTACATGTGGGACCGGTTGTATGACAAAATGCGACTTGACAAAATACATGCATACACACACACATACACACAAATACTTAATTTGATGCTTGACACTGAAGATGGCACTCGCATCGAGGGTCTTAAGCCTCACGAGTGAGTTGCTGATGCGGCACTCGGTCTAGACAGAGGCCGTGTGCCTTCACCCCACAGAGACAATAAAAGAAAGGAGGACATGTGATGGCAAAAGAAGATATATGAAGGAAGGCCTCGCGGGAAGATAACGGGGTTTTTTTGGTTGGCGGTGGACGGGAGGGACAAATGTTAAATACGGAACATTCTTGGGAAGGGAAGGGTAAGTGCTTCTTCCTCTTCTCACTAATCCCCTTTTTCCCCCCCTTCCGTCGCTCACTTTCATCCCTCCTTAAAATTAGAGCAGAGAAAGTGAGGCCTCCGAGGCATGTCACGGCAGAGGAGCCTAATGGCTAATCATCACAGAATAAAACAATGATGGCCAAAGACCGTCGCGGGACCTGATTTAGCTCTCTGCCAGGATCTCTTCGGGGCAAGTGAATCAGCTACTTTGGACTCAAGAAACCGGAAACTAAATATTTCTCTTATTCAGGCAGTAGTTGGATTACTTAGTAGTAGTAGTACTTAGTAGTTACTTTCAAAATGTATTCCGAGACAGTCACGAGTTACCTGTGATAAAATGTTTTTAGTAACATCATCGAAATCGCACAATATTAATTCAGGCACCCTGTAACCTGAAAACATAAGCTGTCCCCTGTCGTCACCGCTTGTCCCTGAAAGGGTAAAAGTGATGTAACTTGTATACTTTTAATTACTTTTAGATTAATTCCTACCCAATTTGTATTTAGAAAAAAAAAATCAAGATGATTAATATTTTTCCATATTTGTCTCATCTTTTCTGTCACATCAACGAACAACCATCCGCGCTCACAGTCGCACCTCGGGACAATTTAGAGTGTTCGAGTAGAGTGGGAAGAAACCAGATTACCCAGAGAAAACCCACGTGGGCCCAGGGAAAACATGCAAACTCCACACAGGGAGGCCAGAGCTGGAATCAAACCCGGTACCTCTGCACTGTGAGGTCGACGCACTAACCACTGGCCCACCGGCCCCCCTCCGTGACTTAATGTGTCTTGTAAATCATGTCCGTTTTTAATTAATTTTAATGAACTTTCAAGTAGAACTGTCCTTGAAGGTCTTTGGTTAATCTAATGAACGTGAGCAAATCCAATCTTGTTTTACATGAATTTTTTTATGTATTGGTTATGCCAAGGTGGCCCGCAGATTACGAGCAAACACTGCATATCGCACGTGATTGTGCGCCACAGTTAGTTTGTTCCATCCAGGTCACCGGTTGCTCCAGGCAAGCGTTTAAAAGGTGCAATTTGGATGCCGTCTGCGTGCGGGTGTCGCGCTGGTTTCGGCTGCGCAACTTTGTGCCTGCCGGTGTGCCGCGCCGGTGCTAATGGCGTCACTGAGAGAAACACTGCCGGCCACGAAGTGGGGGGAACAATGCGAACGCTTCAATCGTCTCGAAACAGCGGGAGTGAGAAAGATACACGGGGAACAATGAAAGGAAAGATGTCTGCGCCGCGAAGACCATCTTTGACGCTGGGAGCGAACGAACGAAGCGAAGGCAAAAGTCGGGATGAATTTGCAGAGAGGAGAGCAAAGTAAAATAGATCGTTTCAGGTGGAGGGAGGGACGTGCCTGGGCTGTGGAGGTTGACAGCATGATGGATGCCGGCGTGCGCAGTCGCAGCTTGACACGCTCAAAAGTCTTGGTGGCGGAGCGACGACCCAAAGAGATGGTTGGAGGTCCGCTGATGAATGAGATGCCAGTGGGATGAAGGTTTGGAGAATGATGATCAGATCAAATGCATCCTGCCATGATGGCTTCCTTTGTGCCTTGGAGATCAACCAGGGGGGGTGAACGTGAGGGGGAATTTCACAATGATAAGCAGGTCTGGAAACAGGAACGCAGATCATTTCAGCGGTTATTCACTCATCTTGGTCACATGGTATATGATTAAAAGAATGAGCGAAACAAATGAAGTTATCCTGGAATCCGATGTTCGTTTCTTTGCATCGTTTTCATGTCGGACACATCGCGACGGAATGTAAGGTTTCCCTGACTGCTGTGCATTTCACGACTGTACTGTAGATGGTGTGATGTATGTGAACTCCCACGCCAATAAAGTCTGCCCGAGAAAGGGACCAGAGCTGAACTGGGGCGTTTTACAGCTGAGGGATAAAATATGGCATAAGCACAATGTGACAGAAATAAAGACATGTTTTAAGGCAGTAGCTCATTATCATAATTGTAATATTCATTATGTGGCACATACATAAAATAATTTTCACTCTGTCGTTAGCAGAGAATATGCTGAAACGGTCTATCTTGCAAAGAAATCATTTGCATACGTAAAATACGTTTGAGGTTGCATACAAGCCATATTTTAGAGTTGTCATAGCAACCAGCAAATGTAGGCAGTAGGAATGAGTTTGGGAATGGCTCATTGACCAATCAGACCCCTTGGCTCCTAAGACCTGCTGTATAATTCATTCTCATCTAGTATTTTTGACTCGTGCGGTGTCCGGCCGACTTGAGGCGGAATCGGATGCCGCCCCGCGTCTTAACGACGGCCATTTGGAAGCGGAGGCTCGCGATGTTTATTTGATGCGGCTTGAAATGTCGACTGCAGCTCTTTTATCCACCCAAGAGTTTTGCCGTGATTGTCGACCGTGTGAGAAAAAGTTCCGCTGCGCAATTAAATGACAACTCGCGTGTACTTCATGCCATTTCAACACAATCCAATACAACGCCGACAGAATTCAAGTCAAACGTTGACCTTTTGCTGCATCTGCTGTACATTGTGCGGCATCAAGCATGCGCTTTCCGTTCCTGAACTGTCACCGTTTTACCCAGAAACGACTCCACGCTGTCTTTCATGCAAGGCCATGACGGCTTCAAAAAAAAAAAACCAACACGTGCTCTGCTTGCTGCTCAGCTGCTGCGGCATGATGTGTGCAGCGTACAACTACAAGTGTATTATTCATAGACATATGCGCTCTTGCCTTTTGAAATCTTTCCATAATTGATTGTGCCAGTCCCACTCTATAGAACCGGTTAGCGGGTTCTCCATCTCGATTGCTCTCTACTGAGCATGGGCGAATATCTGGGTGTGCTTCTGTATTTGAGGAAGAAGCTTGTGAAAGGTTGGGTGTGTGTGAGGGTGGGGCGGGGGTGCACAAGGAGCATGGCGCAGTGCAGTGTAAAGTGCACTCTCTCACTCTCTCTCTCTCTCTCTCTCTCTCGTGTTTCTCTTTCTTTTTTTTGTCCAAACACCGAAGGTCCCTGATGGGTTCCTGAGAGTAGCAAGGGAGCGTTCCTCACCTCCCTGACTAGCCTCCCAGTTTACCAACTCCTGCTTTCACAGGCAGTTTTTCTTTTCCTTCTTTATCTATATTCTGTTTCTTTTCCCTTGCTACCTCTCTCTCTCTCTCTCTCTCTCTCTCTGTATATATATGTATTTATGTGTGTGCATGTGTGAGGCCAAAATCGCATCTTTTTTGTCTTGTGAGCCGAAAGCCTTTGCGCTAGGAGGTGGGAGTCCCGCCTCTGCTCCCTTGACCATCCAGTCACAAACTAATAACGTTCACGTAATTTATGAGTATTTTATTGACTGGTAAAAAGCCCCAAAACCATTTTATTTATATGTAAACTAAGCTACAATATTTGTTATTAATTGAATTATAAGTTATTAAGTATCTTTAATTCAAAATAGCTTTTAGTACTCGGCGTGAACTTCATCTAAATATAAAGACGCCGCCAGCGGACGTGCGCGTTGTTTGAACCAACATGGAAATGCAGTAGGTGAATTGTCGACAGGCGCACCAAACTTTCACTGAATGAGCAAACGAGATATACTGCGGTCATAGCGAACGCGAGTTGAGCTGTTCTTGCAATGACATTAGAGATAAAGTTAATCGATTTTGCGTGGATAGAGCCAAACGGCTTCCAGAATGCGCTGACTCCGTCGAATTCACGGCAAGTAAAAAGTGGGCAAACAATGCCAAGCGATGCCGTCCACCTGAATGACCGGCGACGTTCCCGCATCTGGTCTAATATCTCTCGGTCCCGCTTCGTTGAAGTTGACGTGAGGCAAGGTCATTGAAGATGTAATGCTGTGGTGAGTTTGGGCGTACGTCATCGCTGATGTACGGTTGAGTGAGAGACTGGGCCGTTGGCCCAGGAAACCGACGACTCCATCTGCTGCACTCACACTCTCATTAAAGCCGCAGCTGGAGGCGCACCTCTGCATGTCTGTGGGGTATGTTTCTCCTCGAGGCCATCGCAAGTTAAAAAATCGTATTGCTTGACTTTGCCGCAAATTGCCAAGCAAGCGGCTTTTGCGAGAATCCAAGAATCTAAAACCCTTCATTGATGCTGCAATAAATTTGTGATTTTTACCTTCATCAGTTGTTTATTTTTCACATATTGAATTCCGTTTTTAAGTCCTCTGACTTCTAAAGAGTAAGAGTGTTCGCAGCTTTTCCGAATTTGAACGACTGAAAAGCAAGTCGCCAAGTACATAAAATGAAGCTTCAACATTGTGAAAAAATCAAGCCAATCTCTCTGCTTTCAAAACGGTGGGCGTGTCCGCTGATGAGCTGAAACCACGCCCTGCTCGACTGTCAACTGGATTCCGCTTCGTCGCGCATCTTTTTTATACTGAGGCATAACTGCATTTTTAACCAACATATCGAGCCTCCAAATGAAATTGCTACAACAGCAGCCGCATAAAGTATCCATCGAGGTTCACAGACGCCGCGGTGGGAAAGAGGGCTTCTTATTAAATCACATTAGGTCCATCGATTGCAGTGTTGGCTCACTCGACTTTTGGTCCCCTTCACCAAATGAGCGTTTAACTCTTGGCGCGCCACCGCGTTGCTTAATGTATTGCGATAGCCGTACGTAGCCCACGTTATTGACCAGGAAAAAGATCAGCGCCCCAACATCATGAGTCTTTCGTCTCCATTTATTGAGGTGAATTCTTTTTGGTCTGATCACCTAGAGTGTGTCAAAGCCCCCGTGGCAGTCACACTCTTCATAGCAACCATTTCACACACACGCATGTAATAGCGGCGTGCGGATTATCAATCTTGATATCTGTGCAGAATGACAGATTGCGGGAGTCGGTTCATTTCATTATTCGTCATTACCGCCGCGACTTGCCGTCGGGTTTGCAAACGCGAATGACGGATGCGCAATTCCTGTCGCGTTGTCATGTGCATCGCTGAGCAACCTGTCTGCAACGCTCCCAATGATGGCGAAATCGATGGGAGCGTAATCGATAGGTGCTCTATATTGACAAACCAGCCGGGCCAACAGCTCTCGGATGACCTGTGAACCGACGCCGTTGGCCGAGCCCTTTAGGATGTTGCTTGGGGGCCTTTTCCAAAAAAATGCAAATATGAAAAAAGATCATAAGCCCATAGCAAAGAAAAAAAAAAGCACTGCATTCTTGAATAACGTGACTCATTATTTCACACTGTGTCTTGTGGCTTGCAACAGAAAAAAAAAAAGAATCACCCATGTGGCATGAGCTGAGTGTTAAACTCTCACGCTGGCCTTTTGTTTCCTGTCTGAACAACCACCTACGATTGTAGACATCATTTTATTTTTATATTGGCGAAAACTTGGATGTATCACAAAAAGTGTTTGACATCGTTCATTTGTTCTCTTCTTCTAAATGCACTGACTGGATGCGGCCTTTGGGACCACGTGTCACATTGCAAATTTTTCCACTGGACCCTCTGACAGTCTGATAGACTTGGTCACATGGTTTTCCGAGCATTGGTGGGGAAAAAGTCATTGCATCTCCAACGTTCTGTTTTCTTGTAAGGCAAACAATTAGCTTGCATCGAGTAGTTTCATCGTGTGACGCGGGACATCGTCAAACAAACTTAAATCAAGAGGCAGGAGAAAGAGACGGCAGTGTGAACGCAGATCCCGTAAATAGTATGCGTTCATGCAATCCTCGTGCCAAGGCTTGTTTTTGACGATCATTTGCAATGATTTCAAGGTTGGCCATGCGCTGGAGTATTTGCACGGGAAGGCATGAAGTTAGCAGGCCCATGAATGTCGAAGTAGAATGACAGCCCCGTGCACATGCATGAGTAGGTTGAGCCAGTGTCCACATCAGTCCGCATCTGTGTGTAGATTGCTGGATGGAGAGCGGGGCTGCAGCCACTGCTCATTTTGCGTTCTGTATATGTTGTAGCGTCTCCTCTGAAATTACGTTTGTGTGGAGCATCATGCGTAGAACTGCAATAGACCTTCACTAGTGGTCATTGCGCGCCCCAATCTATGCCCCCCCCCCCCCCACCCACCATTTCCACGCTCATCCGCAATCATTAACTCTCTTGGTCTCACCTGAGCGGACCTGCCCCGCCATCTGCCTCTCGCTCTTGGGGCTAGGGCGATAGCGATGGGGGATGGAGCAGGTCGGGAAGAACGTGGAGATGGACTGTAGATGAGGTCGTGGCTACGGAAGGAAGGAGAGAAGAAAATGTGGGCCTCAGCATATGTCCTCATTAATTATGCTCTCATCATACAACATGTCAGGGGAGTGAACCAGAATAATTTTTGCTGATGGTAAGAGGTTTGTTTCTTATTGTGTTCCTCTCCCAGGAAAGAGAAACGTCGGCTTTGCAGCACTATTCAGCTATTCGTTCATATTGTTGATGTTGAGAGGGGAAAAAAATCAAAATAATGTATCATGTGTATGACAGAATAGGGTCGAATTTTCCAAGAGGAGGCCCTTTTGTTAAGCTGCGTTTCCTGAAGAATGAGATTTAAAGCTTCAGCACAATGGGGGCTCCAGGTAGACCCAAAAATCCATTCAATTCAGTTCACCGACATCCGTTCTGAAAAGACGGTACAGCCCACATGACTCATGAGAGACTCGATACAATAGCAGACGCGGGATCCAAAGTCATTTGGAAATTCTCAACTGCGCGTTCAGCAAATGCTGCAAATGGGCTGCTTGCTGCGAAACGAAGCCGATTTTAAGGCGCCGCACTTAGCTTTTACACACACGACAGGAGGGCGACGCAATTGAACCCTTTGAGGGACGGCGGTTACTACAGTGGACATCTTATCAGATTACAGGGTGCGCAAAAACATTCTTTTGTCTCTTTCACATTTCAGGGTTGCCCACCACAGGAGGAAGGTCCACTGACTTCATCGATGTTCGCAACTAGATTGAACTCCCGTGCATCAGCTCGGAGCTTATTGTTTTCCGAAAGAGCCCACTTTGGGTGGCACGGCCATCAGCGTGAAAAATGGCCTGGTGCCGGCGAGGCTACAACTTGGACAGAATAGAGCGATCGGGCGAATGTCTGCCGAGAATGTCGGTGTCTGTCATTGTCTGGAGAGAGAGTGGCCGGGATTGGGCTGACTGTGAATGCGTGGAACTCAACCGGAAGTGGGAAATTTGTGTGGAAAATAACAGATGATGAAGAGAATCAGACGATTTCAGCCTGGAACCTGAACTCTTGGGTTTTGTATGGACTTGAGATAAATGTGCTGTATTTGAAACAAGCTGTGTGCTTGTTTCTTGTCTCGCTTGGGTTTCGGATTTGAAGACAAAGGGGACCATTTTCGTGACCAATACAAGTCTTGCATGGGGGTGTGGTGTAAACCCGTGCAGGCTCTGGGGAGAGTCTAGTAGTCTAGTTTACCGTGTTTGGGAATTTGGCCGAGGGCAGTGTGCCTAGCTGGGCATACTGGCGGACCGAAAGGCATTTTCTATGACACGGCCCCAGCACGTCTGACGATTTGGTTACAGAGAGTAAACTAAAGACCGGGCCAAACCCGGTCTAAGTTGTGGCGTAGGTGGTCTAATGCGAATTTGGTGGCTTTGGTCCGGGCGCAGGCAGACAGATTCTGCGCTTCGCTGATATGTGTGGTGGATATCGTTAGATTTCATTCCTGTATATGTGTGTGTGTGTGTGTGTGCGTGTGCGTGTGTGTAAAATCAATTTCTTAGCACCACCGTGCTTTGTTTTGATTTAAAAAGTTTACGGCTCTTTGTAAACTGTTATAAGCGGCAGAAATGTTTTAATAACCCGTAAGGACAGTCACTAGTAGGAACAACGATTTACTCTTAAAGATCACATTAATAATGGGCGGGGACATATGCTGATGCGTTGTGCAAACCACAGGCACAAACATGAAGCTATCTATTTATCGGACCTACAGAAAGCTCTGTGGCATCTTCCCGCCTAGTCAATCAAAGACGCGATCGATCAGTCAGACAACCAATATCAATCGAGCATCGAGTTAATTCATCCTGAGCAGCACATTACGCCGGGGAGGAGCTTTGCAGCCTCAAGCGGCACTCCTGTGTCGTCTTCGTCCGACTGTGTGCATCATCATGTACATCACACTTTACGGCCGGACACTTGAATTAGGTTTGTGTGTGTGTGTGTGTGTGCGCGCGCGCGTGTCCACGAGTCTGGGCGAGTGAGGGAAGAACGAGCGGGATTGCGGTTGTTGCGTTTGTTGCGCCACTTTCTGCAGTTGTGCTCAGAATGCTGATGTGTCACACTGCAGCACTGCTCCACTTCTCCACCTCTCTTGCTCCCTCCGTCTCCCTTTCTTGCTCTCGCCACATCTCTCATGCGTCGTCATTTTGTTCGGCTCCTTTTTCCTCCTCCCCGCGCTCATCTGCTCTGATGCATTGATGTGTTGCTCCTGATAAACTAAATCCATCCGCGTTTTTCCCCTCATCTCCGTGACTTTTTGTAACATTTTCCTTCCATGTCATGTGTGTTTAATCTCGTTAAAAGGTATGGCTAAAAATACATGCCCGACATGTTTCTTTGTTTGTTTATTTGTTTGTTTACGAAGCGGCAAAAAGCGAAGCACTCGGCATAGTCTCCTTTTTATGTTCTGAGACGGTCAGATAGGCAGATTGGTCGGCGCGGAGGCATACAGGCAAATACTGTAGATGGAGCATTTCGAAAGACGGGTAGGAAGGAAGCGGGGATAAACAGACGGGCGGTCAAGCAGACCTGCACGCGGACAGACGGACAGGTACGGAGACAGATGAACCAAAGGCAAGGTAATCAAGCCGAGAGACTTTCAGACAGGGGGAAGCCCGAAAAGCAGGCCCAAAGACAGACGACTGATACGCAGGCGCACACACGCGCACACGCCAAACCCGTTGTGTTCTTATCAACCAATCAAATTGACCCCATCCGCTCGCATCAGCTAGCTCGGTGAAGAGCTACAGCCTGTGACAGCCGCAGCCCCCGGCAACCCACATATGTCCATGCCAGAAAGTGGAGGCTAGCGCTGCAAATCTGTCTCTGTGTTGGCAGCAGCTGTCCCTCCGCTGAGCAGAAGCAGGTCCCGGATAATGCAATTTGACCGCAGTATCTCGTGATGTAAATCCAGAAAATAACACGTTGATAGAGCGTTTGCCCCACGATAACAGATTGGTGGCGAGATATTTTCAGCAAACAGCTGCCCGTGGTCGCACAGGAACGTGGCGGTGTTCTGATGGATTTGTTGGAAAGATGCTGATCGGAGCTTCCGAGCCAGCTCGACTAATTAGAAAATAGAATGATCACACAAGAAATAAGGAAGACTCTCAAGCTTTATTCGTGCAAGACGAATGCGCTGCTAGTGGGCCATTTGATTTCAGGAAGTGAGACGCTGTTGATGTCAATAAATGACGGGGCTCCATCATTTCGAGCAATTCGTAAGGGGCCTCTAGCCAACATGTAACGATGGCTGGCTGGTGATTGCGTCTGGCTCACGGCTCTGAGATTAAAGTTTCAATACGGACACCGGCCAGGGTGTACCCGCCTCTCGGCCGGCGTCAGCTCGGACGAGCTCGATCTCACCCGTCACCCGAATGTGAAGAAGCAGGGCGGAAAACGGATCGAGGGATGAACATGCAAAATGCGGTAGATGTGCCCTTTGAATATTTTTGTTGTACTTTGTTTGTTGGTTGATGTTGTCGGAATGCAATCAGTTGCTGAAATCCAGCGTGTCAACATCAGTCTGTCACTGGCTGAACAAACTGTGAAATATGATTATGGAGCACCTGGCATTTTTCCCCCCTACTTGCTGGAGTGTGCTTATCTATGTTTGGTGAAATTCTCTAATCGACCATGTGACGTTACAACTCCAGGAGTGAGGACATGATGGTTCTGCCACAGTGTGAGATTTTTTTTTTTTTTTTTTCCTTTTAATCCACCAAAAATGTGACATTGCAAATTTGGGATTTTTCATTTTTTTGGGTGGGGGGGGCTGTACAACGAACCACCATATTTTCATTTTAAAGGGGGGAAAAAAACACTTGTTCAACACATGCATGTAGGATATATAATATCATTAGGTATAAATTAGAACAACAGTCACACCCAACTGACTCCACTTGGCATGCAAATTAAGCTGTTTTATTTCAAGAGGCATGCCAACAGGATTCCACCAAGAGGCAAAGTATCACCTGCGTGTGCCGCCAGGCTGCATTGCCATGAATCTTAGTGCTCGAGATAAGTGTGTTAGATACGCCTAGATATTACACGGTAGTGTGTGTGCATGTGTGTGCGTGTGTGTGTTGTACTTGGAACATGGGGTGAATGTAGGAGCATGGCTTATTCCATACACAGCTCTTGCTTTATCATCTTTTGTTCCTAGGGGCAAAAAGCAGGAGGATATGAAGGAAGTGCATCATCCGTGTGTGCGTGCATATACATGTGGGTGTGTGTGTATACAGTATATGTACTGTGTGTGTGTGTGTGTGTGTGTGTGTGTGTGTGTGTGTGTATATATATATACACAAGGTCTACACATGGCATGCAAAAGGTCTACACATGGTTCGACTCCTTTGCATGTCACCTGAACAGCACTCACACGGCTAACCGGAACTATAACTTTTCACACTGTGTATATCACTGCGTTTCGACTTGCCTGACTTTTCGGCTTATTGTGAGATGTCGTGGTTATTACGATGAAAGGGAACGGTCATTGCAAAACAAAACAAAACCAAAAAAAAAAAAAGTAGCAGGAGGTTTGTTAGGAACAATCACATCAATTATGCAACACGTCACTGTACTGAGAATGCGAGAACGGACGGGGAAGACCATAAACAGTTTCTATGTTGCGCTCGGTCGAGGCCAACTTTGTTGAACTGCCCACAGGCAACTTGACGTATAGATGCAAGGGAGCCAACACACATGCATTTAACCCACATCGCACGCTCACAAGTCATATATGCAGAAATTGTCGGACCTCATCTCCCTCAAACGCCTTTCTTCAACCGTGTCTCCACGAGCCTCAGTGACCTGGCTCGCTGTATCTGTAGCATTTCTGCCTCTTTCATCAGGCAGGGGAGGACGTGACAGGCCACCAGGCCTTCATCACGCTGACCTTTTTTTTTTTTTTTACTCAACGTGTTCATCATGACAGCCTTTTCATTCTCCTGGCCTCCTCACATCTATCCCTCTCATGCCCCGCCCCCGCCCTGTCTCAGCCCAATTAGCCTTTTGCAGCTTCGCAAAGAATGAGTGTTCAGTTTCATTCCAAACCAAGCGTTCTCATTGTTTGTTGTTGTTGTTGTGCAATTGTATTGAATGATGATCACCCACGTGACAAAAGCTCCAAATCATCTTTCAGCTTAGTTGAATGACGCAGGGTCCCGCACAAAACATGTCCCGCTATGCAATTTTTTTCTCGTGGCGATGAAATGAAAGTGAAATGCTGAAAGTCACAGTGAATGAAGAAAACTAAATTCAGGCCAGAGGACGTGTTTGAATGAAGATAAAAGAGACAAGCTAAATGCAGTATGAATCAAATGAAACCAATCGAAAAAGACCTTGTAAGATCTGCGGGCTCTCCGAGTTCACTTTATGAGGTTGCAAAGCGAAGCTCAAAGCTTCAAAGCCACTGCAAATAAGATCCCTTATAATAGTCATTATGTTGGTGGGGGGGTCTCCCCCCCAAGGTTTCTCTGCTCCCTTGTTGACCTCCCGCAGACTGCCGAGTACCCCAACAGCCATGAGACTGCAAGCACAAAGGGAAATACACGGCGACCATTTCGACATAATTAATCACAGCCTTGTCTGCCGCAGTCAGTGTCCTCGATTTCCACCTCCCTGAGTTTCAATTTTCTTTGTCGGGACAGAACTGAAACAAACGGTGTCATGCGCGAGGAGGAGGAAGGCGAAGTAGTCGCAAGTAGGAGGAAGTCATTAGTGAAAGAGTTGAAGTGGGATGATGACAAGAAGCTGGGGGGGGGGTGTCGGGGGGGGGGCAGGATGTGATAAAACGGGATTTGGGATGGCTGAGAAAGGGCGAGCCGACGATGGAGGGATTTTAAAGATAGTCAATGGACCTCAACTGTATTTAAACTTTCATTTCCGGCGCTAGGAATATCTTCCAAAAGCTTAAACCTGGTTTTGTACAGTCACTAAATAGTACTGCTGTGTCTTGTGTGGATGAAGTGGTATGTTTTTTTTAAAATATCTCTGGCTATTTGACTGATTTTTATGAACAAAATGAAAATGATGCCATCCAATCGACACTCATTAGTCATAACATTAGGTACACCCGCACAGCTAAATAAAACCCAACGAGTTTACTGTGTCCGGCTTGTATTTTCTATATATATTCCCTTTACAGGGACTTACAAGGACAACCACAAGTAGTGTACGATGTCCCCCACACAAACATGATAAGGTGAGTTTGCTTCTCGCAGGCTTCCCGACATGCCCTTTGGTCGTCGTCCCATGAGGCTTTGCAAGTAAAGTGATGGGATTGTCGCAGTTTGCTGTCTGCTCCATTCAGGCACAAGCACCACCTCTTTTACGCCTGTTCTCTCCTTCACACACACACACACACACACACACACACACACACACACACACACACACACACACGTGCAGGTATGGATGAATAGGATGAAATCGGCATTTCTCTTTTTGTCCAGCACGGATGTGTTTGAGTGGCTGGCTGCTCTTTCCTGAGACTTTAAGGCTGCAGGCCCTCTCCTCAACTGTTAAAATCGCCCGTGATTTGCGTTACATAATTGTGTCACACGCAATGTGCGCTGAAATACTCAATCCATCTCAAGCTTACCTGCGAAGCGAAGCTAAATGCAGTTATTTTCGCATGTCTGACGCAGCGCTTCTTCACCCTTCAGGCATAAGCTCGCCAACCGCTGTGTATTTTGCATCTGAAACGCTCGCACGGCGTCAGAAAACATCCTTTGAGGTTTACAGCAGTCAAAGCCGAGCAAGGCGATGCCAAAGGGCCGTGTTGATCGAGGAGCGACGTCATCCGAAACCCCATTTTCCTCAATGCTCAAACTTAACAGCGGGGGCAATTGGTCAAAGAGGACGAAATTTTGCTCTGGCTGCCGCGCCATAGAATCCCACCCAAGCCGCAAACTCAAACTCTCACATCCCCACAATTACAGTCATAGCTGCAGCGATCCAAAGCTGCTTAATAGCAGAGTAATTAGGATGAATTGGCTTATGGAGAGGCGGGAGGAAGAGAAGACATAATGGTGTCAATCTGCCTCTATCATCCGCATGCACACACTCGACACAAACGCCGATTCCGATGCAGCTGTCTCTTTCACGCTCGTGCTCGGTTTGTGTTGAAAACACACAAATTAGCTGATTGAATAGTTGATTACGTTGGGAAGCAGTCAACAAGCGTGTCTCGAATCGGCCCTGATTTCTATGAAACTAAATTTACAAGGCTCAGCCCCGTGCAGCTCTGTTTGTTTTTGTTTGTTTGCATATTTGCACCTGGCTGCACCAGTGGGATTGTTCTCCAGTGATCGGATGGTCCCACATTGATTCCTGGCATGCATTCGGGGCATCGGCAACTCCTCCTGTCACGCTCTCCTATTCTCAACTTGTTTTCGCCACATCGGTTGTTTGTTTAGCCACTCCTGCCCAGAGCTGCTGGAACATAGCAAGTACTCTCCATTTGTTTTGCGTTGACTGCTCCTTTGTGTTTCACAAAACTTACAGAGGGTGAGACATGGGTCAAGATCTGGGCAAAGTACGGCCCACATCCGGCCCACCTCACAGTCATTGTCTGATCAAGACCTACGTGCAAGATGTTGTGAGTTGTACGGTAAATGCGGTGTGATGGTTGACGGTATGAGGAGAAATGAGAGCCGAGAGATGGCAGGGAAGAGAAAGGACAAAAGGGAAAGTGCGGTTTATCATCAAAGCCGTTCTTTGAATGGCGCGTGTGATGGAAGGTGATACTCTAATAGGATACAGAATGGACAGATAAAAAGATCAGCTCACTTCCTGGGTACATTCCAGCAGGCCATTATGTGCCTATGAAGGGCTTGTCAAAAAATAAATAAAAAAATCGGCCTTACTCAGAGCCCTTCCCATCAGCAGGGCTTCTCTACTTCCTTCTCAAGCTCACGGGAGCACCCGTGAGAGGCACAGAGCGTCTGTGGCTCGGTTGGGACTCCGATACAAAAGCGAGCCATTTGTCTTCATATTGATAAAAACGTCATTTTTCAAATGAATACACCCTTTTAATTACTGAGCAATCCGTCGTTCTTCTGATTAAGCCACACCTCACTGCTCATATGATATGTTTGCCTTTATTGGCTGAAACATTCATCAAATGCCTGGGATGAACCCAGATTGGGCTGGAGGGGTTAGTATTGCTAATCTGTGCTCATTTTTTTTCTTCGAGATACATGGGAAGGCTTTTGAGTTCCTAGCGTCTTGCGTAGAGCCATCGAACAGAAGCTTGGCAAAGCATCGTTCCTACAAGTGGTTCTGGCAAACAGATGTTGGATCAGTGACTAACAGACTGATGCGTTTAACAAAGCAACAACAAAAAAAGAACACCTGAGAGTACAAGTAAACTTGCCGTGGAGCGCAACGCTGGAGAAAGGCAAAAGGGAAAAGACTCGCGAGTGAAGCGAGAAGGGGAAGGAAGGGTGGGAGGTAAAACCAGGGAGGAGTGCGCCAAGTAATGTATCCTGCCAGTTTTCATTGTGTCGACAAGCAAAAGTGCTCCACAGAAGCAAGGAGGGAGGCTGTAATAGGATAAAGACTGTACTGCCGTGGGAGCATGCGAAACGGGGGGGGGCAAATGTAGGGGATGCGATAGGGGAAGCGCGAGAACAAGCAATCGGACAAACTGGGGCGGACACACATGAACAGGAACAATTGTGGCTACGCAATCAGTGTTTCAAACGCCATTGATCACTCATCCGACACTTTTCCTCCGAGTTCCGCCGTCCATTTTTATATCTATTTTTGGGGGGAAAAAAAAACGCTCGTGGGATAGCTTTCCGAAATCCCCATTTGAAGGTGTAGGAAGTCCAGTAGATCATCCACAGCGCACCGTGCAGTTGTTGTATTCCAAATGCGTCATCGAACCGCTCACGACTTTGATGAGATACCGCGGTAAGGCTCAAGTGTGCTGCGGAACTTCTCGTAAACTTTGGAACGATTCGATATCCTCGGAGCAGCAGTATGGATTCAATTCATGTCCATCTGGGAGGCATACAAAGTGTCCCGTCTAAAAGTTCTCTTCATAGATTGCTGGTACAATGAAACATGACGAGGGAGATTGGAGGAGTTCCTGCCCATCCAGCGCTAAGCGGGCTGCGCTAATAGGCGGACACAATGTGACATTTGCTCCGATGTCTAAAATAACACATTGCAAACAAAGTGAAATCAATGTATTCGAATGCAGGTCCTAAAACATGGCACTGAACGTTTTGAACATTCTGCCCTGCCTCAGGCATCTGTTTGACACTCCTGCAGAATCAACGCAGGTCTCTGCCATCTCTGAAATTGTGACACACTCCAACCAAGTGGACTGTCACAGCCTGACACAGACGCTTTGTCTCGAAATGAGTTTGAACACGACCTTGAAACAGCAGTGACAGCTGTGATTCATCAGTGGTTGAAAATCCAGATGCACTTGAACACACCTGAGCTTGCAGTTTTATCGGAATGCCCAAAGCGCTTCTTGGGAGGTTCTGATTCAGGACTCCCACGGACCGTCTTTGTAGAATCCATCATCACGACACATGGCGGTGCGGCTCCGCAGAGTTCACAAATTAATTTCCTTCGCCCAGACAAAAGTCTCGTTTCCTTCATTTACTGTCGGTTTTACTTGGTGCATAATGTGTGCAATAGCATTCGCCAAGTGAAAACTGCATCATCTTTTATTTTAGGCAGCTCCCTCCCGAGCGCGTGAGAATCATTTCTCATTGCATGCTGAGACGTGATTGCGTGTGTGTGGTGTTTTCAGCCCGCGGACGTTGGAAGGCGGGGGGGGGGGGGGGTGTAAGAAGAATAGATGCTGCACTCTGTGGGCCCGTGTGAAGCAATGGTAAAATTGAAGCATTTCCTAATTTGCCCAAATATGCACGATTTAATGCGGGCCTGTGTGTGTGTGTGTGTGTGTGCGCTTGTTTCTGTTACACACACACACACACACAAACTCTCAAATACTTTAATCATACATGCAGTGTTTTGCTTATTTATAAACATGACTGTATAATTCTTTGCATTCTAATGCTATAGTTTTTTTCCTTTAAAGCACTCGCTCCGATGCAAAATATGCAGGAAAATACATGAACTGATATTTGGTTGCACTCAGAAATTCAAAGAAAAATTTACAAGGAGACTTTTTGAGTAAATTTAACTTGCATAGAATTTATTGCCGAAAAGTCACTTGAGGTTTATTTAAAAAAAAATCATAACTTTCTATTTTTTTCAAATAAATATCACATTTTTGTTGTTGTTTTTATTCAGTGTGCTAAACTCGGAGGGAATTTTTGATCCAAAATTTGCATACCGGTAATCATTTTACATCCAGCTCACGTGTTCTTCATTTCATTTTGGGGCTGCAGAGCCTTTTCAGTTGCTCCAAATTGAGCCTTTCATAAGGGATGTCATCCAAGCCATTTCCGCTAAAAGCAGGACAATTACTCATTTTCAGAACAAGGTACGTGAAGCAGACACGCACAAAAGCAGGAAAAATTAAAAGTGGCGGAGAGAGTGAGAGATTTCCCCTCGGCTGAGGCGCCTCTAAATATGTGACTCATAATGTCTTTGATTTGCAAATTAAGGCTTTTTCAATGCACTGTTCGCTTTCACTATTTCTCCCCCCCCCCATCACCCCCCTTTGGTTTTCCCAAATGCGAGGCGCGTGTAGCTACAGCGTATGCGCGTGTATGCAGATGTGCGCGTGTTCATTAATATTGCAGCAGTCCGCAGGGGTCCGGGGAGAAGGCTCCCAAACAAATCATTCGTATCTCATATCTGGCCCAGTCGATTATGCTGATCCTATCAACAAAGACTCCGAAAGCGAGCGAGAGAGCGAGAGAAGGGTTCAGATAGGGAATAAAATCAGAGCGGCAGAGGGGGGGCGGTGAAGAGAGAGACAAAAGGAAGGAGGGTCGCAGGGAGGAATTGGCTTTTGCGTGGCTGAAATATATACGAGAGAAAATTAACAAAACCTGTATGACAGCCAGTGATTTTTGTGTGTGTGTGTGTGTGTGTGTGTGTGTGTGTGTGTGTGTGTGTGTGTGTGTGTGCGTGTGTGCATTAGGATGGGCCAGTGCTGTCATTGCCCCCACCGCCCCGATGTCAATTGTTTCCTTATTCGACGATGTAAGCCGATGGGCGCTATATTCTTGGCCACCGCTTTCTTTCTGATGATTTGAAACTACAGAGGAGCTTTAAAGTGGGTCAGTTCCACTTCCCTTGCTGATAAAGCCGCGCACAACTCAGTAAAATGTTGAAGTCTGTGTTTTCTCAAAGCATTTCTGGCAAGATGTTCAACGTAGCGGTGGTGTTTCGTAATATTTGCAACATGGCTTTTTTTTTTATGAATAGGAGTGAAAGCCGACCACGGATTGGAAGCTCTCCAGGTGTCCAACTCAATTTTTGTCGCAGGCCACATTTTAGTTACCGTTGCCCGTTATGACTGAAACCATTTGATTCAACTCTTGTTTAATAATAATAATAATAATAATAATAATACATTTTATTTATAAGCGCCTTTCAAGACACCCAAGGACACTTTACAAGAACAAACAACACAAAACAATACGGGTTGAGCAGCGGCAGCCAAATGCGCCAGCGTTCACGTTCCTATTGTGAGGGGTGGGGTAACAAGAAAATGCTTTGAGTATCTCTCTTATTTATTATATATGAGAATTAAAATTTTTGGTAGAGATTTTAGAAAGCATGATGGAAGGTGACATGTTTGATCTGCTTTCGCGGGCCACATAAAATGATGTGGCGGGCCACATCTGGCCCCCGGGCCTTGAGTTTGACACCTGTGTTCTAGCCAACAAAAAAAATTAATAACTCATGGTGTATAAAATATGGGAAATATTGACTCTTCCAGTCATCTCTTCCGGTCTGTATGTTCAAGAACAAAATGGAGGAGACTTGCTGCGGTTTGTCAGCTCCATTGCACAAACGTTCTGGTCGGCGGCCCACCAAAGAGGCTGCGTTAATCAAACCTGGCTGTCCAAATGTGTTTTTGACCCAGTTGAGTCGTTGCCTCTCTGTCGAAAGAGCAAAGAGCCACAGATGCTTGTGTCCGCTCACGACTCAAGTCAGATAATATTACCGTCCTCGGTCCTCCAGCGAGGCTCCGTGAGGACGACTCCGAGATGTTTGTTTGCCTGCGACCGGCGTCATCGCTGACTCATTTTTGTATTCCGTCACACTTGCTTGTTGACTCTGTGACCGTTTGCACTTTGACTACGTTCCCCGCGATAACGAACGTCCTTGCTGCGGATGCAATTATTCTGTGGGCTTGTTTCATGACGCTTCCCTTCCTCCTCTCGATGTGACGAATAATGTTCCACGGACGGATTTAAAGAAGAGGAATCGTAAGGGGCAGGCGTCCAGTCGGGGATAAATTTGTGTCCTCCACTTTGAGATCGATAATGAAACAGAAATGCGCACAGGTTACAAGCAGGCGTTGCGAGATTTTACTTCTTGGGATCATTCCTTACACAGCTAAACTCCAAAATGGAGTGGAAGTCTCACACGAACCCCGATGGAACATCTTCATTGAGGGAATGCGGATGTGGCCTTTTTAAAGCGATTAAACAAAACAAAAAAAACCCCAGATCCAATAACAATTCAGATATTTCCTCCTGAGGAGCTGACGTAATTCACGATTTCCAATCGCACCCTGCAGGCGCGGCGTTTGTTGATGTTTAAAAGTGTGCACTTTGTTAACAGGTCTGGCCTGACGGACTCCTCCCGGGGGTGCCGTGCTCCTGTCGGGCCAATGAAAGCAGCCAATTTCTCTGCAGGCCCCGCTGGCAGCCAATCAAACAGGAAATGGGGAAAGTTTAGAGATGATGATGCGGTTCGGGGAAGGGCACTTACAGTGTGCTTTGGCAATGGAAGGAATCATTGCGCTTGCATTACTGCGTGGATCTATACGGGGAAACATGGCTGACTTTCAACCTTTCTCTCTCTTTGGCTGCTTCGATATCAGGGATGAAGAATCATAAATTGTTTCAGTTGTTCGTCTTACTTGCGTCAATAAAACAAATGATGCGAGTTCCAGCCATGCTTAACTATACTCTGTAACACAACCGATAACCCCCCCCCCGGCGCCCTCGGTCTCGCTTTCTTCTTCAATGTCGCCCGTCCTCTCTCACTCGCTGAGCTCACTCTTTGCTTCTTCTGCGCATCGATCATCCTGCCACTCGTTTCATCCATCCCAATCGCACCCACCGCCACCCGGCTGTGCTCGCCTCCCCTCGAAAGTAGGTCTGGCCGCGTCTGTCAGTGGCTGCGCTGATGAATCGCTGATAGCGTCAGCGGTTGTTAGTGATGGGCCTCGCCGCTGACTGATGCATCTTTGCGATCGGCAAACGATGCGTGATTGATTTAACCCCTGCATCGGGTGGATGTCAAAGTGGAAGCGGCGGGGTAATAAGATGGCAGACTACATTTGTCTTTCATCACCTGCATTTCTATTCCGATGGAAGGGAACATATATGATTGCATCATCATTTGTCATTTCACCAATATTCAAACTGATTTGCGTGGCCCAACTTGCAAACTCAGATTTTCCCGCATTTTAGCGGATGAGTGGCTAGCGATGGCCCCTCATCCGATAGCCTGACAGCAAATCCCGGTGGAGGGCTGACAGAGGTGGATTTTCTGTATGTTTTAAAAATGAGAGGTCTATGCGACACTGAAAAACATGTCGTACAACGCGAACTAGGAAAGTAGTCATCGGTAACTAACGACGTTGCATTTTGCTAATTTCAGTTATTTGCGTCGCCTATGTATTCTTTTGAATGTGTAGCAAAAGATTAAGTGGGAGAAAAATTCAGCAGAGAACGATAGTCAGGAGCTGGGAATTGATAATTGGGTACAAAGCAAAAAGGAAAGTAGGACAAGAAGCCTTCAAATAAAGGCAGCAAAGAAAGAAGCGGCAAGCCAAAGGAGGCGATGCTGGAGGATGAGATTAGGCGAGCGAGAGCGCCAAGACATCCAAGATGAAGAGAATAATTATGACGGTTGCTGCCGCTGCTGGCAACTTGACAACTTTCGTAATGATGACCGGGGAATGACGATACAGTAACTAGTCATCCGTCCATCCATCCGTTCCTTTTTCTGCGGTTTATCCTGTTCGGGGTCATGGAGGGGCTGCGGCTTATGTCATCTGATTTTAGCACAAGAGGCCGGGCAGCCTGCGTTTGATGTCCGAACTTGCATACACACAGCCAGCTCACCTCGGCTTCTTTGTTGGACGTGCGCGTCCAATGAGCCATTATGTCGAATGACAAAACGGTGCGTTTTCCTCCGGGTCCTGGGTTTGCAGATTATTTGTGCATTTGTTGAATGAAATCATTTCCTATTCACGGAGCTGGATTTGGCGAATGTGTCTGAAATTGATCGATGGCTCCAAGACGGTCTGTTTTGGGAAACTCTTGTTTCATTTTGGCTAGATGGTGAGGTCTGCAGTCGCCGCCCCTTCTGTGGTTTCACAGCTGCGCAACACGGTTTTGTGTGTACGCGCGCTCAGAGCTGTGCTTAAATTCACGCACGTCATCACGCGCAAGTCCATTATTGGCCCATAGTGTGTAGTGGATGACAACTTTTGATTAATGGCATCCATATACATAATTTAAATAACAAACCTACTTCGGCTGAATGGGTGTATTGAAAGAAAATGTTTCTTTGCTATGTATGAATTTTGGATAGACTAAAAAAATCTTTCTGAATGCTCATTACAGTAACTTGTGAAAGGCTGTCAGGTTGCTTTGCAGAGGACTGCAGAAAAGTATTGGCCGTATTGAAGAGATTGAATGTGGGTGGGAGTGCACGGTGGGAATCGGGGGAAGGGTGGGACATAAAAAAAAGGTCCTCCTGGACAGTGAGTTAACGAAACTAAAGGAAGACACTGGGAAGAAAATATTGGACTTATTAGAGTGGGAGAGCAAGGCAAGCGCAAAGACAAAGATCGAGGCAGGGAGGGGAGGAGAGGGATGATGTTATTTTGTCAGTGTTTCCCCGTGGGGGGTTTGGCTGCTTGTTAAAAAGTCCTGACAGAGAAACCACAGCAATAATACAAACACACACACACACACACACACGCACACAAACGCACACAGCAATATACATTGCTACCCCTATGCTGTACGCTTAAAGTGAGTTTCTTCCTATTCGAGTGTGATTCAGCCATGGAAATTCACCACGGAAAATACTCTACTGTGACATCACGTGCCAGGTTTTATTAGCATATGCGTGAGGCGGGTCGAGTTCGCGGAACAGTCAAAGGCCGCCGCGTTGTTTCATCTCCAAATTGAGTTCAAATTGGATGTGTTTTGAACAGGGTCGGAAACCTCAGCATGGGCCCAAAGTTCTTTCTTTCTTCGGTTCAGATGAAGTGATAACCTTTTTCACAAAGAGCATCCGACATTCAAAGGACCATAACTGCTTAATTTGCGCCGGCCTTATTCGTGTGTCCTGCTGTGTTTTGTTGGACCTTGGTGGCACACTTGGTGTACATCAACAGTTTTGTATGATTCCAGGTGGAATATATTGTGGGTGTTTATGACCACCGCTAATATGACTTTAGGTCACTGCAAATGTCTCAATATGGAAACTCCTTTACATTCATTAGTATTATTATTATTTTACATTATTTTGTGTGAGATTTAATGTGTGTGTAGGTTTGTTCGATCCAACCACGATATTGTTTTATTGTAATCATTTCAACCTCATGTCGTTTTGTATTCTTTGGTCTGTGGTGACTCTGAGCATTGACCATGTGGTATTTTAGTCCCCACCCTCCCTCACCCCCCACAGAAATTTCCATCTCGATTGTTTAGCTGCAGCTATTTCTAGCCCTGTCTGGTTATATTTAGCAACGTGCCACCGTGGATTTTTTTTTTTTTTTTTTTGGGTGACCTCACTAAGCATCTCCTCCAGTGGGCACTCCCGGGCTTTTGGATTCAGCATGTGACACGCTGTTTGTGCCACTCATGCAGCTGTACTTTATACGACAAGTATGTACAGGGTCCTTTGATCTTTAGCGGGTTGAGTGTGTGGCATACAAACCTGCAAAAACTCATGTTCGTGTGTGTGTGTGTGTGTGTGTGTGTGTGTGTGTGTGTGTGTGTGTGTGTGTGCATGTGCGTGTGTGTGCGTGTGTACATTTGTGTCCGCGCTTGATGCTTTTGGCAGCACGAGAACTACTATTTATAACTCCTGTCTGTTTCAACTTCTCAAGGCGTGTGCCCATATCCCGAAAGTATTACGACAGACAAAAATCTTACTTGTTGTTCACTCTTCTGTTCATATTATCATGACACCACACCACAAATAACCAATTCACACAACAACAGTCTTTGCTTAGCCGCCAAGTGGAGATTTAGAAGAACTATTGAAAACCAAACCGTACATGGCTGACCACATCCATCCGGCCATTACGGGTTCATTACGTTAATTGCATCACTCACCTGCAGCCGTTGAGCAACATGAGAGGATCGAAATATTACATACTTGCAAATACAAGTATATACTGCCCAGCCAATCTGACTAAATCCCCCCCCTGCTAAGTCACAGTTAGCCCTACGCGGCTGCAAAGTGTGAGAGTGTCGACTACCGCCGTGATGGAGACAGGAAGTGACACGTCTTACAGCATGACCTCCTTGCTATGCCACCATGCTCCGGCATTACTTCACTTTCTCTGCCAATGGAACATACAAGCGCGCGCGCACACGTTGGGCCGGAGAAAAACTCGAGTCTTGATGTAGGGAGACACAAAAAAGATGCACAATTAACATTGATGACGGAGTACACAGTTCAGAGGGCGTCGTCGCACGAGGGAGGCAAATGCTTGGTCAAGCATGTACTGCGGCCAAGAAATTTCACATCAATCCGCTCGACTGCATGTCGAAGTGTAAAGTCAAAGATGCTCTTGGGATGAGACGATGGTCCAGATAAGCAGACTCCCCAAAGTTTCTCCAACCCGTAACCCATATGACTTGTCCTTCAGGTGGTGTAGTTTGATGATATCTTTGATATGGGGTGCATATAGACACCATTCAAATTAATACGAAACACACGCACAGACACACAACCTCAAGTTTTTCCTGTTCTGAGAAAAATTACCACAATGGTCCACCAAATTTCTTTTTGAATGATACTGTGGATGAAGTCATGGAATATGGACCCAAACATCGCACAAAAATGTCTCATTGCTCTTTTTTTTTTTAATGCCTGTTTTCAGGACGTGAAGTCAACATTCTTCCAGTTTGGTGCTTCCATCCAGCAGGAGGCTTTGCTGATGCTGAACATCATGGAGGAGTACGACTGGCACATCTTTTCGATCGTTACGTCCAAGTTCCCCGGCTACCAGGAGTTCATCAACATTCTAAAAACGACTGTTGACAACAGGTACACTTCTTTTTAGTTTGCCTCATTGACGTATCTCGCATACATCGTTTCCACATCATTTGCATATGAGTGTCTAGTACCAACTCCAACACGAGGATGGGATGCATGTCACCCATACCTCCAATCCCTCATCATCTTACACGTCACTTGTACTCAAAATCATGGCCACCAGAAAATGTGACGTGTTGCCTAGCTACCATTAAATGGTGTCTGCTCATCAGTAAATTTGTTTACCAGCTTGAAATTCAAATTCAGCGTCAGACACTCCCGAACCCTCCCTGTTGAAAAATATATTTAATGAAGACACACAGTACGCACAGGGAGCAGTAAAGCGTTGAATTGAAATATGTTTGTCAAAAGCGGTGAATTAATAACAAATAAATAAAATAAAATAAAGCGGCAACAGTTGGGGACATTTTATGACCATTTAGAGCTGTGCGATATGGGAATTTTGATTCTCAGTATAAAAAAATTAAATAATACGAGGTATAGATCCAGCTATGGTATTTTTGCTGAAAATTAAACAAATGCCATATTTCCCCCATTCAGTTAGAAAAAAAGTTTGATTGAGCACCAGCAGGTTTTGACACCGATTTCATTTCGTAGGCCAAATTTTACTGTTCCACCGAATCAGCATAAGCACCGTCTCATCTGCATCGCATTTGTCCACTGCATATGCAAGACGGCTAATAACCGCATGGCGGTTCAGCAAATTAGACAACATCCTCGATGGAGGCGTTGTGCCGACAGAATAATGGAGCTTTACGTCGACAGAAATGTCTGAATGCCGCATTGACATCCGTCCTCACCAGTAGATCGAACGGCAAGAACTACTGCTGCAAGATCTACTGCTCTCCAAAATACATTTTACATCTGTTCAAAGCCAATTTTAAAAATATATATATGTATACAAATAAATACAGCCAAACCTCGGTTTTCGAACGTCTCGGTTCTCGACCAATTCGGTTTTCTATGCCTCAGGTGACGAACAAATTTCGGTTCTTGAACAAACTGAGCGCACTTGAATGTACCATTTGACTCCTCTCGCCTTCCTTACACGAGGAAGTGACACTTCCTCCGGTAGACAAGGAAGTGATGCTTCCTTGTGTTGCTTTCCATTGTGAGCAGACGTGTTCAATAAACATTTTTATTTTAAAAAAGCGTGGTTTCTGTTTTTGAAAAATTCGGTTTTCGAACAGCCTTCTGGAACGGATTATGGACGAAAACCGAGGTTTGACTGTATTTTCTAATGACCTCTTCCAGAAAGTTAAGTCAAGTGGGTTCCGAGCATCTTATCTCTGGAATAATTTCTCCATTTTCTTTTTTGTGCTGTAATCTCATCCATCCATCATCACGGCAGATGCCCCTGCGGTGAACGAGGTTGTTTACTGTCTTGGCAACTTACTGCGCTCAGTGTTTGGCCTTGGATGTTTCATCCGCGCTTCTCATATTGGTTTCAAAGACAGCAGCCCACGAGGATTTAAGCAGCACTCTTGAAATTAATGTGGATGACAGTTTGGTTTAGTACTCCTGCAGCGTTGCCGTCTCCCACACCTCTGGGTCATTTTGACTGATGCCGTCGTCAAACGCTGAACAGCGCGGCGGCCCATAATATTGAGCCGCGAGCCAAATAAATGGTTCGGCAATTCTGAGATGACGGCGATAGTTCGGATTCTGTGAATTACGGGACGGAAATCTCGATTTGTATCGCTCGTGCCCTTTCGTGACGACGATCGGTCGGTCTGAGGCAAGGAACAATTATGCGCTCAAAAGTTAAACTATTGTGTGCTGGGAGTACACATGCAATGTAATTGAGCGGGAGATGGCAATATTTATTCCCTCCGATTATTGACCTTCATGGAATAATAAAAAAAAATCATTTGCGGCAGTAGCCGTAATTAACTGTCCATTTCCCGCGTCGGCTTGGTCGTGGGCAGACAGCTTGAATAGCAAAGGACCTCGATCATTTCAAGTGAAAATAAAATGGGACAGTCAGCTCAGTGAGTCAAGGCTGAGCTGGCAGATGTTGCGGTACTCTCAGGAGCCGACATGAAATGCAGCCGAGATGCCGTCGAGCGCGAGGCTGCGGGATGCGCTCGCTAAACATACACGGCGCATGAGTTGACTGAAATGATGAATGTCAATATACTTTGGTGTTATTGGTGTTCACTGTATTTCTGCTTCTGCAGAGTTTTGAAGTGAAAGTTTTGTTCTTGTGTTTTGTTTTTGTCACATGCATCGGGATAGTGGCATGCATTTGGATGTTTGTGAGAAATGGTCCAGTTTGATTTGAAAATAACACTCAACATATTGACCCAATAACTTGACCGCGAATGCAGTAGATGCAAAACCTTAACCCAGTTCACAGCCTGTACGGACGTGTGTAGCTGTGCTCTCTTTGACTGTTATTTCACCGCCGCAGGGTAAAACTCATCTAATTCCACAGCTTTCGCCCAATTTGTTCCACATTGTGTCTTTAATTACAGCAATAGCGCCCTTTTTCCGTCCAACGCTGACGCAATTCCCCTTTGTGGAATGGGATCTGCTGAATATTATCACTTTGGACATTTTGGGGGGGGGGTGGCGGGGGAAGATCAGTCATTAGATAAGAAAGATAAATGATCATATCGCGCTTATCTCGTGGGGCTTTTTTATTGCGCACTTGTTACCTCTCACTTCAGATAACTTTCTAGAGAGATGGATTATAAAAGGGACGTTATCTGATCTATGTTCCCTCTTTTGAGCAAGATGGGTCGGAAGCGAAAAGTAATCTCAACCGAATCCGTTTAATCCAAATGCTGTCCCGGAAACGGCGGTAAAGGCACTTGCGCAGACTGACCTTTGTTCTTCAAGGAAAGCTTTTTATTATTTGCGTTCTCTGTGCAGCCATACAGTGATGAATATAATGAGGGTAACTAACTGCCCGGTTTAAAAAGAAAATCACGAAACCATTTCACAGAACTAATCTCTCAACGCTTCCGTCCTGTGCAGTTTTGTTGGCTGGGACCTGCAAAATATCATCACTCTGGATGCAGTGGAGGAAGATAGCCGGTCTCAGATCATGCTGAAGAAGGTCCAGTCGCCGGTAGTCCTGCTCTACTGCTCCAAGGACGAGGCCGTCTACATCCTGGAGGAGGCTCGCTCTCTGGGCCTCACGGGATTCGGCTACATCTGGATCGTACCGTCTCTGACCACCGGCAACCCGGAAATAACGCCTGAGGAGTTCCCATCGGGGATGATTTCGGTCTCCTACGATGACTGGGATTATCCGTTGGAGGCGCGCGTGCGCGACGGCTTGGGGATCATCACGTCGGCGGCGGCGGCCATGTTGGATGAGTACGGCGACATCCCCGAAGCTCGGACGTCTTGCTACGGCCCGATGGAAAAGACCAGCAAGCTTCCGCCTAGCGCACTACACAAGTAAGTCAAGCCCTAAGCCGCGTACCGTATTTGGCCGCGTCGACAAAACCCGTTCATTTTTTTAAAATGTATTATTTGAATGTGAAAAATCCACAGCTGATTTTTACAAAGCGTTCAAACATAATTGGTGGAAATTGGTTTCCAAATTCAACATATATGTGTGTGTGTTTGACTGTATGAACTTGGGAAAGTACATAGGAGACTGTGGCGCTCATTTTTTATTTTCCACTCGTGTCTTCTAAATCACAGAGTTGGGGGGATTGAAAGTGGTGAAGGAGACCATAATCACGGCTTTTTTATATTGCACTTCGTAGCACACGTCCTTTGGTGTACGTGTGTGACAGGATCTAAAGGGTGGAGCACTTTATTTGGCACGCCCACCTGTCTTCCTATCCTACTTTGGAAATGCAAGTCGTGTCAGGATTGAAAGTGCCCGAGTGGATCGTGCGCCTCGGTTGGAAATGTTGCTCAGGTACATTGGGATTTGTTTGGGTCTTCCTCCCACAGCGATGTTATTTTCACCTTTGTCCTCCCCGCTAGTTGAAGAATCTTCTCCCCCGGTTTAAGTGGAGCAAAGCAAGATGCAATAAGAGGACACCAGCTAGCGCCAGAGCTTAAAGCAAGGAGGACGAGTGGGAGTGGGAGTGGAAAGAGAAAAGAGGCTGATAAAGAGGTGAATGAGAGTTGAGGAGCAAGTTTTGTGATTCCGGCAGTGAAGACAAGGGCGGGTGGAATGGATACGAGGGCTGCAGTGGGATGCTGCGCTCCAAAAGCGAAGAGCCCCCTTGATGAATCCTCCTGTTCCCCGTCTCTTCTCCTTCCCTTTTCATCCACACGTGCCTGCTCTCCTCCTTCACCTTTTTGTAGCTGTGAAAGCCGCCAGTGAGAGATGGCGGCGGTCTTGCCGGCTCTGTCTGCCTGACAATATCACAGATGTGCACATTCTACACACGCTGGGAACCACCACGCACACCCCGTATTTTCAAGAGTCCGTGCAATTATTTCTGTTCGGCATCGGCTATTGTCTGAAAGAGGGGAAATGGAAGCAAATCGTCCTCAATCAGGACATCCCGGTGCCCGTAAATCCGAGCCGGCTGACTTCATTCCCATCGTGCTCAGCTGCCTCAGGGTTGTTTCGCAGGTGATGAGGGGCCACAGATGGCTCTGTCCGGTTCAGAGAACTCGACCAATGAGCCCCCGTGGCCGAGACTTGAGAAGCATGATTGGTCAAGCCGAGGTCAGCCCCGCGGGCCAGTAAAAGTTGTCAAAATGGCCAGCGGGAGAGATAAGGGGAGAAGGTTAACACACGTGCGCTGAGGCGCACACGCAGACGCGCACATCAAATGGTGAAGTCTTGAAAATGTACCGGTACTTATTTTGCAGTGGTTCAGTCGTGTTGCTGTGGCCGCGCATCGTTTAGCGTTCTGGCAAGCTGAGGACATTTTCGACCACCAATTCGGTGAGAAAAATCACAATGAATAATTCAGTATTTTTGGCAGTTGCGTTTGTAATTTAAATCGCCATGACAAGATTCCATCGTAAAAAAGCAAACTGGCCGCCGGTTGCAAACTGAGCAGCTATGAGTTTTCCCTCTGAATTAAATATCCCACGTGCGTGCGTGCGTGGGTTTGCGCCGTGTCTGGACTTGTACACGTGCGCATTAGAAAGAAGCCAGGAAAATATGACTCCCGCACCCCTGAAGAGAATGTGCTGTCATGACAGATTTACGGCGGACGACTTCACCTCGCCGTGGCAAACAACGTGCTTTCAAACACTTAGTTGTCAGTGTGTACACCCGATGTGTGCGGTGGGCGTGGGGGCCGTTGTGTGTTCTGACAGGTAATTTCAGTCTGCGGCCCTCATCCACGAGGGGCGGGCCTCACTGAACACTCACGCGCAATCAGCTGTTCTGTTAAGTATTGTGGCATTATTTCATGTGCACCGCTGGAACAGCAGGAAAAAAAGTTTGAAGCATAATACCGAATACATACTTTGATATGTAAGGTGGGGTTGGAGGCGAAGGCTAAAATCAATGACGGTGACTAAGTTTGAATGTTAATTTCGGCTGGAGATAAACGACAGACATTGTGGAAAAACCTGCCACTGCAGCGCTTGTAAACAACATAACGATAATGAAGATATTGCGAAATTAATAATAATAGCATCAATGTCACACTTCTGAATAAATGATGAGCATTCCTAATTAGGGCTTGGGGAGAGCATACGTAATAATAAATGTCCTCAACATGAGTGATGTGTTTGGATGATTCCTCAAAAGTAAATTGTTTTCATCTCAGGATGTGCGGCGGTGATTTTTATTGTCACTTAGCCCTGCAGGTAACGCCGTCGGAGACGATGAGCGGGGGAGTGAGTGCCTCTCAAGTCAATAAATCATGCGCAGCAGGCACGCGCCTGCGTGAGACGATGCGCCGGTTCATTACAAAGGAAAAGCAGACAGTTGCACTTTCAACTGAAAATAAGAAGGATCCAGAATGTTACAAGGAATCTGCTTTTTGTTTCCATACTGGAGTTAATGGCAAATGATTGACACCTCAACGGTCATGTTATATGTCTGATTGGTTGTTTTTCCTGCAGGGGTTTCCCGGAAAAGAAAAATAATAATAACCCCTGCGAAATCATCCAAGTTATTTGTCTCATGTCGTATTCCTGAAGTATCCTTGCTGGTTATGCACGCGCATCAAGTGTGTAGAAGTCGAGCTCTAAGCTAAGCTTATTTCTGGAACGACGATCCCCAAGACTGCCAGGCAGTCCACAACATCATCTTATGGGATTATGAATTATATGAAAACAGTTTCCGACTGCTAGATTTCCAGTAAACGATCCAGAAAAAAAGATCATCGCGTACGAGTGACGATTATAAAAACTTCCTGACGGATGAAGGCTCCATCGTGTGGGGTTTGAAAAGCTCAAAGACTGAAGACAAAATAAGATCCGATACGGTTCTAGAGAAGGGCTCCAAAGGAAGGACAATAATTTAAAAAAATAATAATACAATTTAAGGCACAGCGGTTAGTCCAGTGGACAGCTTAACATGTTATCGTGTTACAAGGGTGCACGAAATGGTAAAAAAAATCATCGCATTTCGGAAAAGGTGCTCCGATGTCCTCCAAATCATTTACATGTCGGAGAACGCCGCTGAATCTCGGCCGTCATGACACCCGCACACCGGGGACGGCGCGAGGTGCGAGACGACGCTCCGCCGCCGCCGCCGTCTTCATCTTGTTTAGTCACTTCCATGCCGCACTCGGCGCACGCCACCTGCGGTGTCGCTTCTGTCAAACGACTTTCCATCCCTTAGGATCCTCTTTGCAATGATTGCGGGTAGTTTATCTTCGTGCGTGTGTGAGCATTTTAACACACTAAATGAAACAATGGTCTACTCAAGAATAAGGTGGTTTTAAGGGAAAAAAATAGCAATAGCTCCACGATTGTAAGACACGTATGTGCTCCCCTCTACCGCAGTGCGCACATAATGCTGGTTAACTCTGGCGCAGTGCAGGCCCCCCCATTCCCAACCCCTTTCACTCCAAAAGTGGAGAAAAGGAGGACACCGTAACGCTGAGGATATTTTTATCCCAACTCGGTTGAGGCGTCGCTCGTCGTACTTGCCCTTCTTCTCATTCCGTCCGTCTCACGCCTTTTGCGCTCGCCATATTTCTGGGTGACCCTTCTCCGCCCCCTCCGATTTTCAGATCGAATGAATACGGAGATAAAGGCCTTCTCGTGGTTTGCGGCAGCGTGGTTGAAAATGGTTGAAGCAGAATGAATAGGCATCGCATTGCAAATTGATGAGGTGGGGCAAGTCATGTATGTCCGTGTGTGTGTGTGGAATCGAACCCGGGGCCTCTGCACTGTGAGGTCGATGCGCTCCCCTTAAATCTCCTTTTCAAAGTGACCATTGAAAGTTATGGATGCATCCGTTGTCGCGGATCCTTGGCCATTGGAATTGTTTTCTCCTGGGCCCCCTTCAACCCCCCTCCAAACGTTTTGGAGACTTTTGACTTCACGTCCCTGCGACCGGTGCTGGAACAGGGCCAGAAAGGGTTCAGGGTGGGTGGGCGTCCCTCTGCCGCGCTACGCGACCACTGGCAGATGAAGTCAAGAAAGCGCGAGTGAGGTAGGGCGGTCGTGATGAATGTGGATGCTCTGCTCATCCAAGAATATCTTCCCATCGCCCTCCATCTTCGCTAATGTGACCTGCCATGTAGGTCACTCGTTGCAGCCTCTGCGAGTATGTGATGTACTATTGGAGCATTACTCGTGGCCGAGTCCCTTTTGCGCGCAAAGCTGAATTTTCCCAAAGTTCATCTTGACACGGATGAGTTGTCAATGCAAACGAGTTCACATTTGGACCCGGAACGATACTCGTATATATTAACGATTGGTCCTTTTTCCCCCTTCCTGTCTCAGGTACATGATGAACGTGACGTGGGAAGGCAGAGACTTGTCTTTCACGGACGATGGATATCAAGAGCATCCAAAGTTGGTGGTCATTGTTCTCAACAAAGAGAGAGAGTGGGAAAAGGTAGGAAGTGCGTGTTTCCGCGGTCGCCTTGACGTCTACGTTTTTTTTTGTGGTCCTTGTTTTGATTCTTCAGTTACAGACGTGTCGCATTCGATATTTTCGCTTCCGCTCTTGTTACCGTAAATGATTTCAAAGACTTCTTTTGTAGTCGTCGCGCAGCAGTAATTGTTCGGCTTCTGCATGCGTCGGGCGCCATGTTTCACTTTTCATTGTTTCTCTTCATCATTGTTTCTTGTATAAGCAGATGCCATCAACTATCGCCACCTTGAGAAACTGCAAGGAAAAAAGGCCTCCCGGCATCCCCGTTTGATTGACAAGTATATCTCAGAGAGTCCCCTTTGCAGGAGAAACGAAACGTAACAAAGAGGCCAAGCACCACTTTTGCAATGCTACGTTTGTGTTTCCGAGTCGCCCTTTTAGCTGAGCGATGAGCTCATTTTGCCCGTCGAGCCTATGGATCGCCCTAACGAGCTAACATGAGCCGGCGTCCCTAAATGAATGGCCACCGTAAATCGCAAAGTATTCCGGCCACTGTAATGGACTTTAAATGGCCGCTATGCATCTGAATACCAATGAGCGACTGCTTCTTGCCCGCCTTAAACGCCTCCCGTTGAACTGCTTTGGTCGTACTTCAGGCCGGCCGAGCACTCGAGATCGTAGATCAGCTGCCAGATGCGACCGCGGTGGCGTTCACGACGAGACGTGACGAGCGCCATTGGTGGTCCTACGCTTGTGACTCTCTGAACTGGATTGGATTTAAATGCCCCCTTAATCTTTCTTCCTCTATCGCTTCTGTTTTGATCTCATTGGTATTTTTTTTTTCACTTTTTCCTCCAGCCGCCCCTCCTTGCATCCGCCCCGCCTTCATTTTGTCTTTCTTCTCCTTCCATAATTATTCCTTCCCAGCGAGTCTCCATCCTTCTTTTTTTTTTTTTGTTCTTTTAAGCCCCCTGTCCTCATTCCTTGCTGACTTCCTTCTTAGCCTAATGCCTGCGTTGGTCTACCTGCTGTTTTTATTCACTTCCTTTCCTTTCTTCGCTACATTCATCATCCTGCCTGACTCTCCCTTTGAGAGTTACTTAGGCGGGATTTACACCGCGGGTCCAAGTGCCCAGTTGCGAGGGAATGTCCTTTTTTCCCCTTTTTCTTGTCTTCATTTTCTTTCTCTGTACTTTACAAGTTACACATCAATATGGAAATACGAATTCATGGCTACATTCAGCCACCGTTACAAACCACAATGCCCAAATGGCACGCAAAAAAATGACAACAAATATGCAGATCTAAATTACGTTCTTTCTTTTTTGTTTTTTCTTTCTTTCTGTCCTCCCTTCCTTAAATCATCTTGCAAAACGTTTTCTTCCATTCTCCGCTTTCTTCCCCCCTTCCTTTCACTTCTGTCTCCTTCCGACTTCCTTCTCTCCCCTTTTTCTTTCTTCCAACACTCCTTTCTTCTTCCCTGACTGAATCCAAACTTCTTCACTCTCCCCTGCGACTCCTTACTTCCCGTCTTCCTTCTTTCGCACAATTATTCCTTCCTCTCTCCTCCTCACCCTCATGCTTGATCTTCCCTCCCTCTTCAGTTTAAAGCTGCTGTTGCACCTCTTGAACCCTTTCCATGCACCCTGTAACCTGATAACACGATAAGCTGGCCACTGTCGTAACCGCTGTCCCTCAAAGGGTTAATGGGGTCTGCGAGGGTCAACGGTTCATACATGCGCATCCGCCTTTGGAATTTTAAAGAGGTCCCACCTGGGCATCACGTGTTGCAATTTTGACTTGAATTTGTCACAAAGTCTCCACCCACTCTTTGCCTCTACCTTTTCCGTAGGTCACTCTGGTATGCTCACAGACACACACACACACACACACACACACACACACACACACACACACACACACACACACACACACACACACACACACACACACACACACACACACACACACATAGCATTCTGTGTTAATGTGCTGTGAGGGGATAGCACGTTGCCGGCCTGTGAAATGGCTCAGCGCCACTCCGCCGTGTTGCAGAAAAGTGGCAAAGCGAAACAAGGAGGCTCAAAGGGGGAATCTAATTGGCGGCCGATGTCACTTTCTTTCTTGCTCTCTGCCCGGTGCAGCCATTTCACCCGATGCACCGGGAGCCAGTGGTACGCAGAAAGGAAGGAATTTTTATGACGATCGAGAGACGGAAATTCAGAAAGGGCGCAAAAATATGGTTATTCTATAAAAAAATATGGCAGGAGTGCCCCTTGGGGGGCGCAGGCGCAGCAAGCAGGGGGAGTTGAGAAATCGGGAGAGATGGGGGAATGATGGAGGCAGATGGGCAAGGAGAGTGAAGAAAACAAAGCGTAAAAGGGAGGTGTTTGGCTCTCCGTTTCAAAGAATGGAAACGAGTCGAGCACGATTATTCTTGATTGAGATTATGAAGGTGTCAATTTATGTTTGTGGAGGGCGAATGGTAGGCTTGTAGCATAAATAAATGTGTTTAGCATTGTATACTCGTCGACGTTATTTCCTTCGTAGTTGGCCGCACTACTGCTATCGTTTCTCACCGAATATTTTCACGACACCATCATTATTGGCTACATTATTCTTCTGATTATTTAGTTTTTAATCGATATGAACTTGTGAATTCAGTTTCAGAACATTTCATTAACCAAACTGTATTCACCGATTACAGCAGGCATTTTATGTTTCGTTCCCGCCGAGTCGATTGGAGTGTGTAAATTGCTTCAGGAACTGCCGTTTGCAACATAATTATTTCAGACAGCATGGGATTTGTGCTTGGAAAATCACAGCGGAGACAAATGCGCAAAAGCCTCTGCGCGTATGTACACACACAAACACACGCGCGCAAATGCAGATTTTCAGAGTCGGTGAAGACAGCGAGGGTTTATTCATCTTCATCAAACACATCCCAACCCCCCCAAAAAAGGCAGATCATCACGGGTTCAAATTTCTCTCCCTGCTCCACTTTATCGCCTGCTTTCTTGTTGCCCTCGCTCGATGCATACACTGCAGGGACACGCAAGTGCCTGCGTCATGCGGCTTTCTTTCTCTCTCTTTCGCTCTCGCACATGTATGCACACATGCACGAGTGTCGGAGAGGGAGCGCAAGCTCGATTTTCTCGACATAATTTTGTCTGACAGAAGTGACAGATATTATTTTATGACTGAATGCCCCCCCTCTCCCCCACACACGCTATTAGGGACTCTTTCTCCCCATAAACGCAAATTGCCACAGCGATAACTCTCTCCTGGTGACACCTGGCGCACAGAAGGTGCGTTACGAAAAGCGCCCTGATCCCTTTTTGGCTTTGGTGTTCTCACTCTTATTTTCAGCAAGGATGTGCTTGATTGGGAATGTGTTTGCAAAGGTCAAGCTAAGCAGCGAGAGCGGAAGGGGGCGGGGTCGGAACTGAAATGAACCGACGGCTTTTCGGTTGTTGTTGCGAGGCACATCGTCAGCGCGTCGCCAAGATCCTGGAAATCCGTCTGCGTGTGATGATCCGCTAAGATATCCGAATGCAGGAATCCACCGGCTGTCCTGCCATCGTTACCTCAGTGCGGCCTCTGTGTCACACCGTTCTGCTCTCCGAGCACCGCGTGTGCGTCATATCGGGTCTGGAGATTCAGCATTTTGCTCCACGCCGCATGAGAGCATCTTTCGACTCTTCTAACGGGCATTCGTTTATAACCGCCCCTTTCTTTAATTAGAGAGAAGCACAGGAAAAAAGGGACCGGGGGGGACAGGAAACCAGATGAGTTGCTGAAAAACAGATATGCGTTGCATTCAAACTCAACCTTACCCCTTTCCAAGATTTAAATCCCTCCGAGGTTTAAGATTATGGATTTATTAGCGCATGAGCACGTTCTTTTTTCTTTTGCTTATTGGTCATTGTTGTGGTCACATGTTTACATTACTTTTATTGTTCGTCTTTGTCGAAAAGAGATGCGCGTGCATTGACAAAGCCGGGTGCATATACTTCGAGTGCACACTAACTTTCAAAATGCAAAACAGCCGTGGGGAAACAAATGCAGCCCATCCCGGAGAGGAAAAAGTGACACAAGAAACAGTACGCATGTCACCTCAGTGTAACTGTCCCAAACAACCCATCCCGACGCCCAACACGCGCGCACACATCCGCAAAGTGTCTACGGGGGTTGACTGAGGCGTCTCTAATTCCTATCAGAGGATAGAAAACCACTCAAAGCAAAACAATTAAAATGCTAATTTCACTTGCTCCACATGACTTGTCGGGCAGGCTAAAAAGTAATGTTAAAGTGTGTCCTGTATGTCCAATAACCGACATATGAGTGTGTGGTCAGAGGGGAACAATCACAATCCCCCCCCACCCCCTCCAACCCCTTTACTCAACTTGAAGGGAAGCAAAAACGTTTATCTAACATTTGTTGTCTATTCAATTCGTCCAGAGAAGGCAATCCCCCGCCCCCTCCGATCTGAATAGTCACGTTTATGCAACCGTTCAAGGGTTTATAGACCACCACCTGATGACAAGCGCATTGAGAAAAGAGCATGTATGAGAAATGTATTTTAAATAAGAGTGAGTGAAAGCAAGGCTTGCCTTTTTCTGCCTCCTGTCGTATTAATAATTGAGAGTGGAGCAAGCACTTTTTTTTTTTGCTTTGTGCTGTTTTTTTTCTCGCTTGCTTGACACAGACATAAATAAACATGATGTGCGCACGCACACACACCACACACACACATACTTACTTATAAGAACAGATTCAGAGGGTGGGTGGTAAGAGCGCATCCATAAGGGAATCTATGACATTGTCGCTCTGAAAACATCATAAATTATTGACCTATGAAGTGTGTGTCAAAACCAGATTCATTTGGGTACATTAAAATTTAGCAGTGCTCACATATACAGTTGCTCAACAGGATTACGTCAAACATATTGTTAAATTAGGAAACAATCCGGGTAGGGGTGGATCCCACCAATATAGACAAGGATAAGGCCGTGAGGCAAAAATTGAGACCTTGAGAAAATTGAAGCACATAGAAACGGAGTTGTGAGCAAGGTTTAATAATCTGACAGCCAGTTGTCCACGTGGCAGAGTCTCTTCAAGGGCAGCTGGTAACGAGACACGATTACAGACAGACAAGTGCGGCTCATGAGAGAAAACCCTCCGCTGCCACCTGCTGGAGACAAACAGAAACAGGATCATGACATGTATCCCTTGATATGTCGTCAATTTTGGTGAGGACCGCCATAAAATCTCAGTTCCAGAAAATGAGAAAGGTGTTGCGCACTTTTCTTTCACTTGTAAGATTATTGTGAGAATGTTTTTGTTTTTGTTCATATTGTCAGTAATGCGTGATTCCTAATACTACATCGTAATTGTGGCAAATACAGCAGTTGAGTTTTTATGCACAATTGAGTGTCATATTAGCATTTCTATTGCATATAGTTTCAACGTGCCCCTTTTGACCTGCCCCTAAAATATGTTGTCAGAATTATTTTTATGACCTCACCTTTAGCTTCAGTTAAATGGACCCGCGATGACGACATCTTTCAAAGCAGGTCATCCACGACTGCTAATGCCACTCGTATCCTGCACTCCTTCATCCCCTCAGATGGGGAAGCTGGACAATGGCAGCCTGACACTGAAGTATCCAGTGTGGCCGCGCTTCAACTCCTTTGGCGACGCTGAGCTTGACGACAACCACTTGTCCATCGTCACGTTAGAGGAGAAGCCGTTTGTCATCGTGGAGGATGTCGAGAGACTGACCGGCACCTGCATGAGGAACTCTGTGCCCTGCAGGAAACATATCAAAGAGTAAGTGTGACTTTTTTTTCCTTCAACTCTTGTCAAACCTCTGTCCTTATACCTGTGTTTAATAGTCAGCCAATCAAAAATAAAAAAATATAAAAACAGATCCTACTTTGCCTTTGGCATTGTCATTACCTTGGGTCTGTATGCTTTATGTTCTTTGCTTGGGATGAAAGGAGAATGATCAATGCACCAACTTCTCTCTCTCTCTCACACACACACACACACACACACACACACACACACACAATGCTGAACTCAGCAATTGACTTCCTCTTTTCCAATTTTGTATCTTCCGAAACAATATGGCCTTGGCTCCATTCTTGGAGGCTACGCAATATCAGTGTGACGGTGATTATGTGCAGCACGCAGTGGCTTGAATGATACGTAATCAAAGCTTTTATTTGTTGGCACCGCACTATTAGTTCTTGCCAGTGACGCACACACACACACACACACACACACACACACACACACACACACACACACACACAGGAAGGCTCTCTGAAGATTGTGTGCGCGCTACACACTTAAACCTATCAATGTGTACACAACATTAGCGACTAGAACTACACACATGAATGCACGCATACACACACATTCACACAAATACAGCTGATTAAGTTGTAATGGAGTCCCAGGGAAGAGGCCGAGAGAGAGATTTTCATCCAGAATCACTGTGAAGTAGGGCGGAGGATAATGCATCTCCAAGGAGCGACACACACACACACACACACACACACACACACACACACACACACACACACACACACACACACACACACACACAATCTGACATAAACTCACTTTTGCCACATATCCACTCACACAGTGCAGTGGATTTCTGCCTCCCATAGCGTAATTCCCACTGAGGCATCCGCGGTGCCCATTTGGAGGACGAAGGGACGGATGCGGGGAAGTAGACGGTCAGAGGGGTGTTGTTGGGATGGAATCAGCGGGGCAGAGGACCATTCATGCATGCAGAATCACAAATCTACTCGTCCAGGCTGGGCCTAAGAACAACTTACATCCACATCACTACGCTGCCCTCCCTGGAGACCCCTGAGGCCTTTAGTGGTTCTATATCAAGTTGGCCTGGCTACTTCACAAAAAGCCTCCATAACATCACATGCTCTCCACCGGCTGTCGAAATGTGCCAACTGCGATCATGAGTGCGGCTATCACACTTCAAGACTGTATGTTAGCTCTGTACCTGCGCCTGACGACGTTCGTGTCCTCATTTCTGTTACAACAAACTGCCCGGGCGCTTCAGTGACTAGCTAGCGCCGTATTCTTATGAACGATGCAATGGAGAAAAAAAAATGGTGTGTTGGATTGACTCCATTTAATTTCATCAAGTGGTTGCACAAAATGAAGTCATCTGGATCCAGGGTCATTTTTAAGTAGACAATATACATCCCCCCCCCAAAAAAAGCAGCCAATCCATACGCTGCACATACCAAGACCCATTTTGTGTGAGTTTAAAGATTCTCCTGGTTGTTCTCCCAAATAGCCCTTCCATTCCTTTTATCACTTTCGAGTGCATCGTGACAAAAATAAGAACAGGCAAGAACCCCGTTTGCTTGAGATGATTTTTGACACATTGACAGCTAGTGATTGTAACAACTGAGATTGCAGCGGAAGCAAGGGTTGGCGAGTGCCCCCCCGCCCCCTCGTTTCTCTCCAACACAACATAAATCCTCCAAAGTGACATTGTTCCGATTCCGAAGGTAACTGCTGAGTCACGACTGAATGTAAAAGTTTGGGGCCGTTTTGTTTTCCCTCTCATCCTTCTATAAGTTTTGGTTCAGGGCGCAAAACTGAAAGACAAGGTTGTGTCGTCCTAATTAGCACACATCTGAAAGTTAAATGAGAGTCCCAGGTGGCACAAAGTTGATGTGCAGGGTTTGCGTGCGTATGTGCGCACGCAGATGGCGCAAGGTTTGAGGAATGCCGTGCCATCATAAAGTCCGTATTTAGTCCGTTGAATTGAGAAGAAAAAAACGGCCATTTCTCAATATGACAAGTTAAGCTGAAAATGTAGCAGTTAATAAATATATATTTAATTTTGTTATGATGTTCACAAGGATTTGTTCACGTAATGTGTCTTTGTTTGTGTTTCTGCAGCAACACAACTGAGGCTGGAGGGACATACATTAAGAAGTGCTGCAAAGGCTTCTGCATTGACATTTTGAAGAAGATAGCCAAATACGTCAAGTTCACCTATGACCTGTACCTAGTAACCAATGGCAAACACGGAAAGAAGATTAACAACGTCTGGAATGGGATGGTGGGAGAGGTAAGAGGGCACTTTTGACTCTCACGCACAGCTTAACAATGGATAAGAATGTTCTCAGATGAGGCAGACAACCGCGAGTCACGCTTGTTGCGGTATAATTATCTTGAAATAATTACTTTAGTCGCATGGTGAAGTCCCAGAGGTCAAATAAAGACAGCTCATTATGTTGGAGTTGAAACCTAATGGCAGGCATGGCTGACTTGAAGATCACCAGACATTCTTCGTACCTTCATAGTGACTCACACTTGAATATTGATTTGGTCCAGTCTCACGCAGAGCACAATTTTCAATGCTTAATTTTAATTTAGCAAGTATTGCCAGTGAGTCATCATCATTGTTTTGCACATATTTTTTTTTTAACGTCCTCCTCCACGATCCTTTACATTTGTATTTATACGTGACCCCGTTTCGATTCTTCACATTTCACTTGCCACCTCAAATATTGGATTTTCCATCATCCCTTTAACCTGTCTCGCCTGTTTGCCTTCGTCCTCATTTGTCCGCCACCCTGCCCCTGCACACCCCAAGGTGGTCTATAAGAAAGCCGTCATGGCCGTCGGATCTCTGACGATCAATGAGGAGCGTTCTGAGGTCATCGATTTCTCCGTCCCATTCGTGGAAACTGGGATCAGCGTCATGGTGTCCCGTAGTAATGGAACCGTGTCCCCTTCAGCCTTTCTTGGTAAGCATCATTCCATGTTTTTATGTCCCACAGAGCATTCGATTCAGCTTGTGTGAATGTGAAAATGTCATCATTTCGGAGCCCTGTGATACAAAGCTGACAACACAGCCCAGTTCTGTTACCCAGCAGTCGATACTGACCTCGACACCGACCTGTGTACACGGTTTCTCCTGGGAGGGATGATACTGTGTTTTCACAGCAACAAATATTTATCAATATATATTTTTAACAAAGGCTTTTCTTGTCACCAAAAATAGCAATTCGGGTCACTGACAAACACATGGTTTATAAAATTACAGCACGGGGGAGAAAATTAAGATTTGTGTGTGGGGGGGCATTTTGAAGGCAGCCCAGTGGTGCAGTGGTTAGCGCGTTGACCTCACAGTGCAGAGGTACTGGGTTCAATTCCAGCTCTGGCCTTCCTGTGTGGAGTTTGCATGTTCTCCCCGTGCCTGTGTGGGTTTTCTCTGGGTACTCCAGTTTCCTCCCACATTCCATGATGGTTGTTCGTCTCTGTGTGCCCTGCGATTGGCTGGCAACCGGTTCAGGGTGTCCCCGCCTACTGCCCGAAGACAGCTGGGATAGGCTCCAGCAAGACCCACGACCCTAGTGAGGATAAAGCGCTTCGGAAAATGGATGGATGGATGGATGTAACCCAATTTGATGCAGAGAATTAAAAAAAAAACTTTACCAGCTTCAGGCATGAGGCCATAACCTCAAAGTCTGGTCTGAAGACACTCAGTGAGCTGATAGGCATAGAAGTACAAAAGCTCATGGCTCAGGCTTACGGGCTGCTCATGGCAGCATGAAGTCTCTCACACACACACACACACACACACACACACACACACACACACACACACACACACACACACACACACACACACACACTGAGCATGTATGTAGCACACTGCCGTGAAAGTGGCAATTAAAAGGGCTTAGCTGAAACGCCCCATGATGGCCGCTCGCCAATGCGTTCCTGCTCGCAAGCGATGCAGCCCCTCCGCCATACGTTAGAGGCTTGCTTTAATCTCTGCAGTGGTCTAGTTGGCTCAGAGGGAGGACAGAACTGCTGACACCAGGGCTTCCGACGCCTCTTCACGCTGTCAAACCATAGATCTGCCTGTGTATATGCAAAGACACACATGCGCGCACACACACACACACACACACACACACACACACACACACAGCTTTGGGGTTTAAAAGGGGTGCCCGCGAACGAGCTCACTGTGGCACTTTACTCAGCAGCTCATGTGCGTAATTGATTTCCGCATTCAGATCATGGAAAGGCAGAATGAGACCGAGCATGAATCAGAAGAAGTGATGTGTACTATTTGAAAATGTGACTCAGCGTGGCTTATTAACACTAAATCCCTGTCATCTTATGTCACTCTTGCCCTCTCTTAGAGCCATTCAGTGCATCAGTGTGGGTGATGATGTTTGTGATGCTCCTACTGGTGACTGCGATGGCTGTTTTCATGTTTGAATACATCAGTCCTCTCGGCTTCAACCGAAACCTGGCACAGGGGAAAGGTAAGCATGCACACATAATTACATGCGGTAGTGTGGACAAAAAGATTGAATTTGGGCACGTGAGCTGAAAATTCTCTTTCAATTATATGGTTCGAATATTGCGGCAAAATTAGATCCGCTTCTCTCTCAATTTTTCTAGCAACCATGTTCGCATCGAAATACGTACTTTGCAATTAGGTCCAAACGCCTGCTGCTGGAAGCCGTCAAGTAGTCACGTCACGTTGCCTAAATTATGCCTCCGTTGCTTTAAGACGACGTCAGATTAATGACACGACGGCACAGGCTGAAATTTCTCTGCACGACGCTGAATGCCGTACATTCATGCCCAGACAAAGTATTGTTAAGTAAAAAGGTGCTATATCGCTCTTATCATCCTTCTGTGTTCCCAATCAGACCCCCACGGTCCTTCCTTCACCATGGGCAAAGCAGTGTGGCTGCTCTGGGGTCTCGTCTTCAACAACTCCGTACCGGTGCAAAACCCGAAGGGAACAACCAGCAAGTTTATCGTGTCGGTGTGGGCCTTCTTCGCTGTCATCTTCTTGGCTTCCTACACTGCCAACTTGGCCGCTTTCATGATCCAGGAAGAGTTTGTCGACCAAGTCACGGGGCTTTCTGACAACAAGGTAAAAGACAGTGAGCTGGGTTATAATAGCCACCCATCTAGTTGCGAGAAGGATCATTTTAATTCACAATCTATGATGTAGAGTCTTCCCTCGCTACTTTGCGGTTTGTTATTGCGGATTCAGTCAAAGTGTCCAGAAAAACAGAGTACCGCTGCCAGATGTGCACGAGCTGCTGATTATAGGCAGAAATTAACGTGAGCGGAGCATCCTTTGCGGCCAACAGCACATGACAACTAACAATGTTAACGTTTTTCTTTTTACTTTAAAATGGCTTACCTTAAATTGTATTGGAGCCAAAGATATAACCTCGATGAGTGCCTATTGGCACTCTAAATCGTTGTGGAAACTGAAAGCTAATTGCCATGGCTACCACTCTTCTTCTGGTTCTTCTTCTTCTTCCGATTCTCCTTTGTCCTCTAAATGGCAGACAAAGAAGAAGATCTACCAGCGTAACTACGGAAGTAAATGAACAGTAGTCATGGTGACTCGTTTACTGTTTTCACATGGAATTTCAGGCCTGGTATTCTTTATTTTGTAGGAAATGCGAAATTAGTCGTACCAAATCAGGATAACGTGTTTTGTGTGTCTCAATTGTTTTTGAATTTTTATTTTTATTTTTATTCCCACACTTTGCCACTTATGAAAGGGTCAAAACATCTTTAAAAAGCCGACCTGTTGGCGTTGCTTAAACAAGACCCAAGGTCAAGCCAAATGTATTTGATCAAACAAATGAGGAGCAAGTGAAAAGGCAAAAATAGATGAGATTCAAGGAGCAGGTGAGTGTTGTCGACTGACGTGGAAGCTTCTGACAACATTCAAGGGAGAGGTGTAGTGATGGTAGCAGCAAACTGGCAGGGGGGTTGGGGGGGGCTACTGTGGAATTGTCAAAGGCCAAGACGCACATGAAACGAGACAACAGGCGGACAGATATGGGCCATGTTTTCATGGCTGAGGTAAGGAGAAAGGAAAGGCATCCGGGGGGTGGGGGGCTTAGAGGATGGCAAGAGCAAACAAGATGTAGACAGGATGGGGAGGGTCAGCCAAAGAGGCTGTAAAATAAAAGCTAAAGGCGATTTCACATACATTTGCTGTGCAGGACTGGACAATAAACTGCTTTTGACCTGCAATACGGCAAGCGAAATTGACCTCCAAGCTCCTGGCCAGTGATTCCGCCCCTGAAAAAATAGTTTAATGTTTAGCAATGGGGATGAAAGGTCACAAATCTACGCACCAGAAAAGAAGCCTCAGTTTTTTTTAAAGACTTACAACGGTTACATCTGAATGAATTTGTGATTCTTGTCACCACAATTTAAGTGTCCGTTTTTTTAACCTACTTTGCACAGCCAAAACCGAAGCAAAACAGTTTGTAGTTCAAAATCGAGTCATAAACGTTTTTTTTTTTTAATTCTTTTTCAGACTACACATGAAATACCATTCCAGTGTCTTCTCCGCGGGCATTTAAATTTGTGACATTATTCGTCACGACATTAATCTAAAATTACAATTCGGTACGCTCTGTGATTCTTCTGACTGGTGGAATCGAGCGCACAGCTGTAAACAATCTCAGACAACAGGTTTGAAATGTAATCACAGTTGTGTGTATGTGTGTGTGTGTGGGGGGCGGGGGGGTTCACCCTTATAAAAATTGCTGCCGGTGATATTTGTTTATCCTGTTTTGCCAAAAATGACAGTAAGATTTTTCTAAAGGAAAGAATTGATGTTTACGAGCCTGTAAGTATCCTCTGCAGGCCGTCTTCTGAATGCCCTCCAGCTCGGTGATGTTAGACTTCGCTCCGTGTTTCCTGCACCCCAACAGGGATTTGTGAAAAGAAAAGACAGCTCCGCATTCCGGTTAATGTCAATATTTCACTCCTTGAGGACCCTGCTTCCTGTAAACACTGCCAATTTGGGCAACGGGCTGATGTCAGGAGAACAAAGATCTCTGCTGCCGATGTTCAAAGTACCTTCATGAAGATAATGATGCTCAGTTATGATTTTCAGTGTGCTGTAGATGCTTTTCATTTCGACACCGCTGCGAGCTGCAACCACATCATCACACTCGAAGAGTCTTAAAATGCGTATGTTGACTTAAGTCTTTCCAAACAGCCGTGCTATTTGAACTCAGTAGTTGAACCTTTTTGCAGACGTTGGTAGTTATTGTTTCACTGCAATCCCTTTAATTTTTTTATTACTTTTTTTTGTAATTGTTACGAGAGACAACAGACAGTCCTCAACATAGACAAAGGCACAGACAGACCAACGTTCACAGAGGGAGTCATTTGCTTGCATAACAGCCAAACTTGCATAAGCTTGAAGGGAGAAAGTAGACCAAGGCCAAATGAAAAATCCATTAAAGGAATGTTGTGTAAAATGAGAGCGACGCAGTGCAGGGAAGCAATATTCATTACAAAAGCAAAGTGGTCATGTCTGACTTCCTTAATTACGAGGGCAAAATCAGTTGTGGAATACTTTGACAAAGAAAAAGGGTTACGTATAAAGTGCCTCTTAGTCCTCTTGCCCGAAAGATGAACCCATTTGGGCTTTCAGCCCTTCCCCATCGTGCCCTCGTACAACTTTTATTAGCAGCTCCTCCCCATTTCGCCCATGACGCTAACCCCGAGCGGGCCAACCAACGCGGGGCCGCGGGCACCAGGGAGCCCCCATGCGACACAAGAGTGGCCTGCCAGCCTGTTCTAAAAATAGAATAAAGCGACCAAATCTTGACCCTGTTTTCAAACTACAAAAAAAAAGAGCAAAGTACAAAAACAAATGACACGCCCAAATCAATCTTTCATACTCTCTTCTTTGTACTCCATGTGGTTCTCTTCTACAGTTTCAGAACCCGTATGCATACTCCCCCCCATTCCGCTTCGGCACGGTTCCGAACGGATCCACTGAGCGGAACATCAGGAAGAACTACCCATCCATGCACCAGTACATGGTCAAGTATCACCAAACAGGAGTGCAGGATGCTCTTGTCAGCCTAAAATCTGGGTAGGAAAACACTGTATGTGAGTGATTGTGAGTCTACGAGGTGATCTCGAATGATTTTGTCTGTGGCAAGAGTGGAGAGGCGATGGTAATGATGACGATCAAATTAATTGACACATTTTGAGTCATGACTGCATATCTATGAGCGCATGTGCATACCCGTGTGTGTGTGTGTGTGTGTGTGTGTGTGTGTGTGTGTGTGTGTGTGTGAGATGTCTGAGTGTGTGCCTGCCATTACGTATGTGACAGCTCCTGTGAGACTGGGGATGAATGAGATTCCTCAGTGGGAACAGCAGGATCTATTTTTAGTGCCCGATCTCTACAATGGAACTGGCTGCAGTTGGTGTGTGCGTGTGCGTGAGTGTTTGGGCTGGGGGTGGTTAAGGCTTATAACACAGCGAACCAAGGACATATTGGGAGAGTGGAGTGCTTGAATGGCCAGACGATGAGAGGTGAAGGGGGTTGAGAAAAAAATGGAAGTGTGAACTCGTCTCATTATGGAAAAAATGAAGCAAGTGGGCGGGTGGGGCTATAGGGGGTGGGGTGCAAGAAGTCAAGGGCAAATTGTCTGATTGGAAAAATTGAAGGAATTGAGGAGGCTGTCAGTTCAGGCGAAAAAGAAAGTGGCCATGGATTGGATAAGGACAACAAAAGAAGGAAAAGGGAAAATTCAAGATGAGAGCAAATTGGGAAGGAGAGGATTTTAGAATGAAACATCCATCCATTTTTTGTTCCGCTTGTCCTCACTCGGGTCGCAGACGTGCTGGAGCCGATCCGAGCCATCTTCGGACACGCTGAATTGGTTGCCAGCCAATCGCAGGGCACACACACAGACGAACAACCATCCACGCTCACACTCACACGTAGGGACAATCTAGAGTGTTCAATCAGCCTGCCATGCATGTTTTTGGAATGTGGGAGGAAACCCGAATACCCAGAGAAAACCCACGCAGGCACGGGGAGAGCAGGGGGCGTGGTAACCAGTCGACCACCGTGAAGTCGCCCTAGAATGAAACACAAAAATGAAACTGTGGCGGACTGCTTTCTATCAAATTAGCAGGAGCTATGGAGACACGAACCGCTATTGTATGCGTCACACATATCGTATCGCATACATGCAGCAAGTATACAAAAGCAAAGCTCCGAGCAAAAGCCATGACAAAGTAAACATGTATGCTCACGTGCATCTGCACTCCAACAGCGAACTGACGGGTCTGCGTCTGCAGTAATTCCCTCATTGATAATTCTATTTGGCGGCATTAGCAGATGAGCAATGCTGCGGCATTCAGCTGTTTAAGGCTCGATGGCCGGATTAGCGCTGATCACACATAATGCTGGCAGGCTTTACATGCGCAATCTGCTACAGCCCCGCGAACCAAAACGATGCGCAGGGGCGAGTTTTAAATCATCTGATCGTACTTTGAAGTCGCTTGAGATTCGGAAAAGTTAGGAAACTTACCTACCGTACGCATTATTTGGTACAATAACATGGGCAGACCATTCAAGGACCTGCAACCTGTTTATGTGCGCGTGTGTGCATATGTGTGTGTGTCTTAATCTACTATGCTCAGGTGTCCTTGGAGGAGGCGTCATCTTGATGGCAGCATCTGTTGCTCAAAAAATGTCCTGCTTTTGAATTCATTGTTGAATCGCAGACAGGCCAGTTGCCTTTGCCGAGAAGACCCAATCTGACTTCCGGACGTCATAATAACAGCCTGGATGGTCTATTTTCTCTGTGCTCCTGACCAGACGCAATGGATCTGACCGCAGTTCCACACAATTACCCAGTGCGAAGCAGGTTCATTTCACATGGGCTTGTGCCCAAATATGTTTACTGAGCTTCTCTTTTGACAGTAATCCTCAACTGAAGTGTTGAAGAATGTTCCATGGCTGTGGATCGACACAGGATCTTCATATCCGACTCGATTCTATTCTATTGCAACACCAATTGCCCTTCCGATTCATTCCATGAAATTTGCATGCCTCACCGCATTTCTTTCAACTTAAAATATTTACTGCCGGCCTGACACCTCCCCCGCATGAAGTGCTCCCCAAGGCTCTGTCCTCTGCCTCGTTGCACTTCTTCTGTCATTCAGGTCCACTGCTATGATGGAACTCAACTTTTCCCTGTAATTGTTTTAGGTGTTTGTTTTCCCCAAATAATTTTTCTTTTAGTTTTATATAAGGAGTCCTTAGGGGTTCTGAAAGTAGCAAATGATTATTGTTAGTAGTAGTAGTACTATTTGAAAACCACTAAATGACTTTTTACTTGTATGAAATAATGTGTATTCCAGTTTTTTTTTAATTTAATAGTCAAACAATCACACATTTATTCTCACACTTTAGACTGTCGACTCAGAGTCTTGATGTGGATGGAGCCATTGCTGGCTTAAGCTAATTACAAAGCTTAACTGTTGCCTGTGAGCCTTTGTTAAAGGGCTGATCTGACAATCTGTAAATGCCACGCGGTCGCTACACTATTAGTAGGTCTGCGCGCGTGTGTGTGTGTGTGTCTGTCCGTGATGCGATCAGACTGAAAATGTCAGGGCTGAGGATGCATGTGTGGTTTTGGGTGTGAGGAGGAGGTCAAAGCCAGAGAGAGAGGAGGAAAAAAAAAGGATGGTGTGAGTGTTTGTTTTTGTTTAAAGTTTGTTGTGCATGTGCCTCCAAGGCCCTATTATCAGTGAAGTGTGTGTATTGAACTGCCCCTCCTCTCTGTGACCTCCACGGGTTGGGTAACGCTTGGATTGAACTCCTATTGGAGATGATTTACTACCGAATTGATCCCCACAAACAAAACATTCTGGAGAGTGTGTCTCTCTCTCTCTCTCTCTCTCTCTCTCTCTCTCTCTCGTCATTCACGCTCTAAAAACTGTTTGGCTCCCGCACACGTTGTCTTTATCCCCGCCCCTTTTGTCTGATATTCCTTCCTTGCAGTAAACTGGATGCCTTCATCTATGATGCCGCGGTGTTGAACTACATGGCTGGCAGAGATGAGGGATGTAAGCTGGTGACCATTGGCAGCGGGTAACTGAAACTTGTTATCTGTTTTGTTTGACTCGGGCCAGCTGTGTTTTGTTTCGCAACATAGTCACATTCCAGGATCATTCTAGAGTTTTGACATTTATGGTCTTCCATACTGGTGACCCGGTCTCGACACCTCTCAACTCCTTCCTCAATGTACATTCACTGTTGTTAATTTGTACAACTGTAGGGGGAGCCGTGGAGCAAAACACTACAGTATGTCATTTGATCTCCGTGTTTATGTAATCACAATTCACCTGCATTGGTTCACTGTTCTTTAAATACAGAGAGCATCTGGTCTAATCGAGTCAAAGGTGACTATTAAAGCAACGTGTCTGTGTTTGTGTGCGTGTGTTTGGACCTTGATGCGTTCAGGTACATCTTTGCCACCACCGGATACGGCATCGCTCTCCAAAAAGGCTCCTACTGGAAACGACAGGTGGATCTGGCTATTCTGGCCATCATTGGAGATGGTGAGAAATATTGGCAGCACCATTGTCACGTACAGTCAGTGGAGCATTAAGGCTTCGGGGATTCATGGTACTCTTTCTTGCCAGCATTGTAAATTTCGTTGACACACACACACGCTCACTCGCGCACATCTATCGCCTTGTCTGCTGACGACACCAAAAAGAAGCAGTGAAGTATAAATAGTCGTTTGATGTTATTCCGGACACAAAAGGCTGCTCTAAAGAGAGAGCCAAGTGTGCAATGTTTCGAAGACTCTTTTCTGCATTACAAATATTTTTGTGTACGTGTACATTAGCTGAATCTCATTTTACAACGCGGTTCCTCTTCAAATCAGGTTGCAGGTTTTATCCAAAAGTATCCATCAAATACCCTTTGTGTCATTTCTTTCCATATGTGAGGTTTCCACTTTGACACACCGGAAGGCCCGATTCAAGCCCCCAAACCTCAGATTCTGTGAGGCAGATGCGCTGACCATGAGCTCATTGTGCTCGCTCCCTTTAATTATGTGCCCAACAAAATAAAATAAGAGTGTACTTATTTCCTGGCAAGCAATGGTGACATCTTGTACTGCGTTTATGTTTAACTTGACGGTTAACACCTTTCGCAATTCATCAAATGCTACCGAGCGGAGAACTGAATGGCTATAAATTATCAGCGACTGCCTGTGCTACAAAAAAAAAAAGCTCCCAGGCAAGCATTAAGTGAATGTCCTAAACCTTTTGTCATGTAAGCATGAAGGCACTTTCTTTGATTAAATGATATCCTGTTTTGTTTGTTTTTTGCAAGGCTGAAGTACTTCAAACTTTACTTCTGAGCACCCAGTTGCAGCTTTCGTTTTTCAGCTTTCATTTACCAGTAATTATAGCAGCGGTGCTGATATCACAAAGGAAAGGAAAGCAGAGGGAGAATGAAAGTCTTTTAAAAAATGAAGTATCAAGTTGGAAAGGTGTGAGCAAAATATTGTCTCAAACAATTGTTGACTGACTCGGAGCACCTCTCATCCAAAGCATTTCAAAGAGAGATGACGTTTTTTTTTCTTTTGTCCTCTCAGGCGAAATGGAAGAATTAGAGGCTCAGTGGTTGACGGGCATCTGTCACAATGAGAAGAATGAGGTGATGTCCAGCCAGCTGGACGTGGACAACATGGCGGGGGTCTTCTACATGCTGGCTACTGCCATGGGGCTCTCCCTCATCACCTTTGTCTCTGAGCATCTCTTCTACTGGAGGCTCAGATACTGCTTCACGGGGGTCTGCTCTGGCAGACCGGGTCTTCTCTTCACCATCAGTCGGGTAAGAGCTACGGAGGTGCCGGAGTTATGGGTGGGCTGCAACACGTCTTTTTTTTTTAAGAATTTGGGATGAACACTTCTTGATTTCTGAACGGATGAGAATGAGTCGGGGGTTTGACACGTCCAAGTGGGCACACGGTTTGCAATGACTTGCAGTTACAATGGGAACAACATTCAACTTAAAGTAACGAGGCAAATGAGTGAGGGGCGCACTGAAAGCCTGCTTGTGCGCAATTTAGTTTGAGTTTGAACATGAGCGCAGGAAGAAAGAGATGAAGGAAAATATAAAACTCTTCTGGGGAAAATATTATAGGCCGCAGAGAGCAATCAAAGTGATTTTTGATAAGCCTCCCAAAAGCCACTAAGGTGGTAAATGATTCTTTAATTAATGTAGGATTTTGGTGAATTGCGTTTTCGGTGCAAACAGACTTTCTCACCCTCAATTACGAGCGTTTAATTATGGGATACCAAATGTCTTTTTGGAGCTCAACTTTTCCCCTGTCAACCACCAATACAAAATGTCTTACTTGCCAAGGTTCTGATGCATTAAATCTTTTTTTTGTATCAATATGTGCAAGGAAATAAACACTGGCTGGCTTTTTTTGTCATAAAGGATGTTGTTGTGCTCCAGTGGAGCAGAGACATAACCCCAATGAAACAGCATTCAGTTTTTTTCAGTATTTAAGAGAGATTTTTTCCAAACTCTGAGGAAAAAAAAAATCTGCGAGGGAAGATGAACGTGCTTTGTTGAAAAAGTCTGCTCTGGTTCATTATACACGGTGACTCGCTGAGTCACCGCCACTGGAATGAACTGAACACAGCATGTTTGGCTCGAGACGATATGTGATCATGTTTCTTCTCCTCTCTCCTCATTTTGTCTGAATCCTTTTGTGTTCAATTCATACTTGTTTCTTTTCATTTTATGTTATCTCTTCACCGACCTCCTCTTCGTCTTCTTTTGTTGTGTTTGACGACTCACTCATTCCAACTCTGTCCCCTTCCACATGCCGCATGTTCGTCAATCTGTTGCCACGCAGGGTATCTGGAGTTGCATCCACGGAGTTCACATCGACATGAAGAAGAAGACAGATCTGGACTTTAGTCCGCAAGACAAGATGCTGAAGCTCATCCAGTCTGCCAAGCACATGACCAACATGTCGAACCTGGCCGGCTCTCACATGAACTCGCCCAAACGCGAGTTCATGCACTCCGCCGGCCCCATGATCATGGACATGATGGCCGAGAAGGGCAATTTCATTTACGCCGACAACCGAAGCTACGCTCCCAAAGATATGATGTACGGGGACGCGGGTGACTTGCCGTCGTACCTCGCGACCCGCCACAAAGACCACCTCAACAACTACATCTTCCAGGGAGGCCAGCATCCTCTCACTTTGAACGACGCCAATCCCAACTCGGTCGAGGTGGCGGTTACAGCTGACACGGTCCAGACCAACGCCAAACCGCCGCGGACCCTGTGGAAGAAGTCGGTCGACACGCTCCGCTCGGTGCCGCCGGGAACCTCGCCCATGCCCGACATGCTAATGCCGGACCCTCGAATGTCGATGAAGACCCAGCGCTACCTCCCCGAGGATACGGCCCACTCCGACATCTCCGACTGCTCCAGCAGAGCGGCTTCCTACAAGGACCCGGAAAACAATAAGCACCTGAAATCCAAGGACAACTTGAAAAAGAGACCCGTGACCTCCAAATACCCGAGGGACTGTAGTGAGGTGGAGCTGTCTTACTTAAAAACGAAACAGGTCAGCGGCGGAACCAACCAACTTGGGAGAGGAGGCGGAGAGAAAATCTACACCATCGACTCTGACCGAGAGATGAGCTTGCACTCAGACCCCATGCACTACCGAGAGAGTCGCGGCCTTGCCGCCGACGATTTGGAGTACCCGGAAATATACTCGGACCATAGCGATAACTTTAGAAAATGTGAGCAGCCCATCATCCACCTGAACTCCTCACCGCTGCATCACACCGATGCGGATCTTCTGCCAGACCAAACTTACGCCAAACACTACAGCATGAAAGAGAAAAACCTTTCCCCGCATGAATCGATTGATCGTTACAAACAGACGCACTGCCGTTCCTGTTTGTCAAAGGTTACCGCTGGCTACCCTCCCGGAGGGACTTACGCCCCTACGGGATCCGCCTCGGCTTCTTCTACCCGCTCGCCATATAACCGATGCGAAGCGTGTCTCCACACGGCGAACCTGTATGACATTAGTGAGGACCAGCTTCTGGCAGACCCCTTGGTGAGCCCCACCATGCACCACCAACAGCCGCCGTTGCCGCCGCCGCAGCAGCAGCAACCCGATGAAATGTTTGGTCTGTACTGGCCGCAAACAGATGGACCGCACGTCCAGAAGAGAAACCGCTTGAGGCTTAACCGCCAGCACTCCTTTGACAACATATTGCTCGAAAAGCCCAAGGATTCAGACCTCGGCCGACCGGCGCGCAGTGTCAGCCTCAAGGAGAAAGATCGTTTTCCGGACTCCGCATCTGACTCGCACTACGCAAACCTCTTTGGCGTGCGTCCCTACTCCGGCAGACTGTTCGGCACCGGCTCCAAATCGATGATGTTTAATCACAACCTCGAGGAGAGCAAAAGGAGCAAGTCCCTGTACCCGGCCCATGGCTCGGAAAACCCTTTCCTCGGCCACTCATTGAGGGACGACACCAGCAGCAGACTGTTCCATGGGCGGAGCTCCTCCGATATTTACAAACAGCTGGCAGTGGCTTCGCCAGCGGCGCTTCTCGGAGCCGCCCCCATCAAAACGCGCAACGATGCGAACAATCTCCGCTCCTCCGCTAAATCCACCACCTCATACTGCTCGCGGGATGGGCGGATAGCTAACGACATGTACAAGAAAGAGCATGTAATGCCTTACTCTGCCAATAAGACTTGTGCGTACCCAGCCTCACGTGGCGTCCTTAACTCAGCTCAGTTCAGCAATAGACGGGTGTATAAAAAGATCCCTAGTCTGGAGTCGGATGTTTAAGTCAAAAATCAGATACGTTCTCCTCCCTGAGTTTGTATTATAAGTTCGTATACACTAAGGGATGTCATAGCCACGCGTTTCTTTTCGTGACGTTGTATTCTCCAAGAACCTTCACCCGATTGGGTGTCAATGTACAGCTTTTGTCTTTTCAGGTGATATCATCGTTTCTGTCCGTTCTCTACCATGTATTCATCACTTGGCTGCTTGAGAAAGTATTTTGCCATGAGGTGTTGCGCAATACCTGGGAGAAAGAGTTATCGGCTCCATCGTTTTTTTACTAGGAAGCGCGATTTCGGAGAAGACTTGCTATTGGGAAAAGAGATGATTGGTTGTGATTGAACAAATGGCGAAACATCATCACGGAGGATGACGGGAATGTGCGACGGATAAAGCACATGTTCGGATTTGTCTTTGAAACCATCCTCCTGATTCATATTTCTCCAACTTGCAGGTGTAGGATTATTTACAGGGGAGACTATATTAGGCACATGAAATGTGTCGACCTGAAATAGGGCCATCTCAGGAGGGCAGGATGCCACAACGAGCCAGTCCGACAGTCTGCTACTTATTACATTGAACATAACAAGTGTGACATAATATGGACACGAATGGGCTCAGTGGCACAGGGGGAACATCTACCGTTTCGAAGCGGCTGTTTCGACCAAGCTTGGGAACTGGGAGCGGAGTAGTGTAGGTGCTACCAATGAAATAATGTTTACAGACTGATAAAAAGACAAAACTGACACCGCGGTAGACAAGCAGAAAAGACTGATGCAAAGTACTGCTTTTTTTTATTCTATTAAACTATAAGATTTTGAGATTCTGGCACTTGGAATCCACCTGTAGGCTTTGGGTGTTTGCTTAATTAACACCGTAACCGTTAGTTTTAAACCTCTTTCCTACAATCGTTTTTAAAAAGCAAGGCTTTCTGAAAAACACCAATCCAAAGCAGTCGATTTGTTTTTGCATGGGCCTGTCCCCCTCCCCCCCCCCCATTGCAGCTGAGAAAAAAAAACACATTCTAAAATATATTGTTGTCAATGTTTCTAAGAAACGGGCCCCTTTGCAGCCACGTGGAGTATGGACGTTTGTACAATCGAAACATTGACCTTAGTCAATGTTCAGAGGCTACTGTTGCAAGAAGAGCAAAAATGGGAAAAGAGAACACGGCAAATGGGTGGAAAAAGATCAAATCTATTGAAATTGTGGACTGGATGAAGATGCTTGATTGTTCGATGACCTCCTTGCAGATGATATACAGGGTACTCGTTATTTTTGAAAAACAGGTGACTCCTCCCCCTCCCTTGCTCGATCACTCCACTAGGGTGTAATTTATTTGATTATATATATTTTTTCCTTCACACTGGGTAGTGTATATTGTACAGTAGTTACTTGGACATCAATTGATTTTCTTCCGCAGTCGAGCGGGGTTCCTTATTTATTTGTCACTTCATACGTTAGGATGTATGTATGATGTGATTCAGGCAAGATGGGATGGTCCAAGTATTGTGTGTGTGCATGGTAGCCCTTGGGTAAGCTTGAAGACAAAAAGAATCATAGTGCGTTTTTTTTTTCCATTTCTGTTCTTTTTTGACACATGCACACATTGTACAAATGACTGCACAGTTTTTTGGGGGCGGATAGCATTTTTACTCTGCACCACATCTACAGTTGGAAAAAGAGAAAATACAAGAAAAAATAGGCTTCTTATCTGATTTCTTGATTTGCCCGATTGGATTGACAGAGACAAATTGTATCAAATGAAATACCTCAGGATGATGATGATGATGAGTATTTTGAGGGAGCGTCAATCATAGCAACGCAAAAAGACAGACTATTTTGTAGAAAACTAACCAAAAACATTTTTTTTTTTTTTTTTTTAATGTTCAGAGTGGCAGCACACAGAACCAAACTTGTTCTCCTTTTTGACATGTCAACATCTTCCAATTGAGGAGGGAAACGGGGAGGGGGGAGTGGAGTGGTTGTGCTCATGGAGGAGGGCGTGACCGTGCTGTTTCTCCCTGTGCCAAAAAGTGCACCATAACAGTATGAAGGATGTTAATTAAATGTCCCAAAATTTTGCCAGCCTTTGATGAAAATGCTTTTTATGTTGTTGTTGTTGCTTTTTTTTTTAAATGATGGCATTTGACTGCCTTTCAGTTGGAGCTCAACAACCACATCATATCACCCTTTCTTACTCTTGTACTACTTCCTTCTATTGCTTCAGCTGAACCCACTGACTGATGAGTAATACGTTGTCCTTCATTTTTTTTTTTTTGCATCTTATCTGCACATTTATTAACATATATATCTCCACACATTGCTTGTGTGAGCTAATGAGTGAATGAGTGAACAATATATATATATATATATATATATATATATATATATATATATATATGTGTGTGTGTGTATATATATATATATATATATATACACACATATATACACACATATATATATACACACACACACACACATATATATATATATATATATATATATATATATATATATATATATATATATATATATATATATATGTGGGCTCACGGCAATTCATTTGATTCTTTCTACGTTGGCAGAACTGTCATGTAAACTGGTGCCGTTTTATGTTGGAACACACAGGCACCCAAACGCACCCTTGTGATGACAACCCTGCTCTTTTAATGGAAAAAAAAAAGTATTTTAATTACATTTAATGATAAATAATGAGGTGATGGCATGCAACCCCAAATGTAACAATGTTTTATGTTTCTGTTTTGTTTCATTTTGTCATGATTGTTATGATCACTAATGCTTTGTAACCAGGTGTGAGTATATACATATTTGCGAGAGATTGAGGGGGAAAAAAAAAGATTATCTATGTTTAACATAATGAAGACGCTGCTGCTGTTTTGAGAGAAAACGTTGTACTCACTCATTGGTGTGGGGGGGTCATTATCAGGCCCTGTTTTGCTCAATGGGATTACAGGTCAGAGGTCTTGGCTTAATTTGGGATGATGGGACATCCTTGTTCTTCCTCCATGGCAGGTGAAAATTTGAAAATGTACCACCAGCTCTCCTTCTCTCTTCCCACTCCTTTATGTATAGTCAGGACTTCCACTGAGAAGAAGACAAAAAAAAGGAAAAAAAAAACCTTTGAGTCTGCTCACCCTCCAAAGATATGAGACCTCTTTCTTTATGGTTTGCTGTAGAAAAGCTTTTTTTTGTTGTTTTTTGGGTTTTTTTAATTGTTAATTTGGTTAAACTCAAAGACTTGTAAGGAACTATTTTGAATATACTTAGAAAATGACACCTGTAAACATCACTTGTAAATTCATACTGGAAAACATCATCATGGAGAATTATAAATGATAAAGAGTAAAGACAATATTTTTGGTGTGAATTTCACAGGAGTTCTTCTGTGCACTCTCTCTCTTTATCTCTCTCTCTCTCTTTCTTGCTATCTCTCTCTTTATGTAGAGCGACTAGAATAAAACTTTCACCATTCACAAGATTTGCTGTCCTGTCACAATTCCAAATGGCAACCAGCAGATAGCCTCGCAGCATGAATCCGTGTCAATAGCAAGAGCGGTGTTGTTTACTTCATACCGAAGAATTATTTTACGGGGAACAAGAGATCTTGTTAGTACATGTACGGTACTACACATGAGAACATAGCCCAAGCATCCCTTGATTTTGACTCTGTAGTTTCGGGAAGGACATGCAGATGCAATCAATGTAGCGCACCGTGGAGCTGTCAGAAAGCAAAGCTTTCAATTTCCCGGTCGCTTTACGTTTCCACCCACACAAAGTTTGGGTAGTAACCAAAAGGACATGCATTGCAGAGGCTGAAATGAGATTTTCTCTTCGGGGTGTCCGGCCTCACCTTTAGAGATAAAGTGAGGAGTGCAGTCATCTGAGAGGGACTCACAGTTGAGTTGCTCTTCCTTCCTCGTTGGGAGTTGCCATCTTATGTGCCTGAAGCATCGACTTATCTCCTTACCTTACTGGTCTCCGGGGAAAAGTGGGAGGAGACCTTGAGGCACAAGCAGGACATGCTGCAGGGATGCCGCTAGCTTGGAAAGACTTTGACCCTTGTAGGAATTAGTGGAGGTAGCCTCGGAATCAAGCCAGCTGACTTGGGGCATCAGGCCGAATAACCTCTGAACTGCTCACCAGTCAGTCACAGGGCACATCTAGAGACGAACAAGCCTACACACCCACGTTCACGCAGTCACCGAGTGGGAAGCCGATCCCCGGCCGCCTGCAGGCAATTCCGGCGAGTGTACCATGACGCCATCAGCGACTGCAAACAAAATATCAAAACAGAAAAATGACTACGCAAGAGTCGTTCCGTTCCATTGTGGTGTTTTGTGCCGTTACGTCATATCAAGCTTTTGCCCACATGTGTGTATTTATTGTGGGTTGTTTATTTATTTATCTGTGTGTGTGTGTGTGTGTGTGTGTGTGTGTGTGTGTGTGTGTGTGTGTGTGTGTGTGTGTGTGTGTGTGTGTGTGTCAGTTTAACTGAGCATCATGTTGCCATTTGGGCTCAAGCGACATTTACCATCTGCCTCATTTGTTCCTTCCTTTTCCATGGGACGGAGATGCCTCTATAAATTGTCAAATCCATCTGTTCTTCTTCTCCCATGAAGCATTTTGCTCTTTAACAAACACAATTCCACTGGAATAATCTGCGTCGCCCTTATTGACTTTCCAATCACCGACTCCCTCCGCTCCAACCCTCACTTTGACCGCTTCTCTCCTAAAATAACAACAGAATAAAACAGCGGAGATTTCTGCCCGATTCTTTGATGACTAACGCTGACCTAAACATTGTTCTTTTTTTATTGCGGTTAAAAAAAAAATACAAACAGCTTCTCTATTCACATCCCTGTATTTTTGAAAAATTATAGTCAAAATAATGCATGTGTTTTTTCATTAGATTAGTTGTGTTACATTTCAGTATACAAGTTCAATTGAAACCATAAAGACACAAATTTTTAATTTATTCTTTTTAGGAGTTAAATGGGTCAGGAAACCTTGCACAGGCTGTGTAATTACTTGGTGAATGGATGTCTGTGTTAGGCCCATGGTTCATTTTGGCTCACCTGCCAAAGCAAAGTTATTTTGGGCTCAGGAGTTCTCGTGCAATTAGGAAGCTTTTAAGAGGCTCTTGGCTTAAAAGAACGCCATGAAAGCCAGAGTCGTATTCATTTCACGACAAGATACCTTATTAATTCTTTCCCGATTGTGTGTGTGTGTGTGTGTGCGCGCGCGCGTGCAAGTGTGAATATGATAACGTGTGTTGCCGATGCCGATGGCATTGATCGCGTTGGTGCAACCCTCTGGCAAGTTCGAGCAACACAAGATTGAATTGAAGCCTTTTAACGTTGAACGTCCGAACCAGTCACAGACCTTTGACATTTGAAATGTAATTGTCAAAGAACAGGCCAATTTGTTTTTTTCCCCTTTATCTTAATTCATTTAACCTTTTATTCAACTAAAAGTTCAAAAAAAGTACTATAATGACCTTTTGTTTTATGTTTTTTCAATAATTGAATCAGGGATGTAGCACCCCAAAATACTTAAGACACTCTTTTTTTCTTCTATTTAGCGTGAAAGAAAATCCAGTGTTATTAAACACATAAATCAAGGCTGTGTGATTATATAAGCTGCTTACGCAAGTGCTAGATATGCTAGCCCTGCAACCGCTTGCTTGACAAACCCGATCGATGTCTTGAAAAGTCGCTAAGTTACCTGCAATGGACTGTGGGATCTTAGTCCTCATATGGAGTCCAAAAACAGCAGCGTGATGTTGCCTGGGGACGTGGACGTTGTTTCAACCACCTGCAGTCATGTGTCCTGCTTAACACGTCCTTGAGCAACATGCTGCAGCAACGCTACCTGCTCCACTTTCACTCTAAGTGTGCGGTGTGTGTGTGAGAGAGGGAGAGGAAGACACAAAGCACTGAACTTGTAAAAACTATCCTCGTTTTGAAAAGCGTTTTTTCACAAGTGCAGTCGTTTGGTCTGGGAAATCTCTCATGCGGCCATAACGGACACAGTTGCAGCTCTATTCAACTTCAACCTATCTCTCTCTCTCTCTCTCTCTCTCTGTATCTTTGTCCCTGTCTCTCCCTCTCCCCTCACCACTGGCAATGAAGAGAACAGATGGGAAAAAAAAACGCCCACGGCCACGAGGCAACAAAAACACGCAACAAAAGCCCAACGCAGTTGAGCATCTGCGTGTATCCTGTCAATGCAGATTTGAGTGAAATAAGCTGCAGCTGTTTTCGGGGTGGGGGGCTTATTTTTGGACGGAGCGGGGGGGTTCGTTCTTTGACCTCATCTGTCTTGTGTATTGAAGCAAAATTTGACTTCAGTTTATCCTTTTGGATTCCAAGCCACAACTCCACCATGACCCAATGTATCATTGTGTTTGGCCCTGGGCTTGTTGTGGTTGTGTTGTTCATGCTTGATCCTCGTGTGTGGATCATTGAATATGTTGATGGGGATAGCTAGGGAAAAAAAAAAAGAAAAAAATATATATATATTTATTTTTATATCTATCTCATGGTTAGTGGCTTGAATAAATCGATTTACATATAAATAGAAGATTATATGTCTCAAGTTTGGCACGCAAATGGTCCTCGGTGGGTGGTTGGTTACAGTAACGCATTTGGGAGGCACTTGGTTGCCACTAAAAAATTCCGGACTCACCAGCTCACTCGGTTCATTTTTAAATGTTTAACACCAACCAGACAATTTATTGTATATTAAAGCTTCAATTTAGTATTCAGATGTATGTGACCCAAATAGACGCATGCTGGACAATCAACCAACCGCTGTCACTCTTGAACAATTTCAAAATGGCCTCAGCTGCTCGTTGTTACGACCAAACGAAAGTACGTTCAACTGTGATGAATGCAAGAGAATATCATCATATCTGGGTGGTGGAGAGCTCGCCCCCAAAGAACAAGTCCTTACAAAAAATAAAAACATTTTTAAAACATGAAATCACCTCAAGGGGCCACTGACCTTCTTGTGAAGAGGATGAAAAGATTACATAAAAAAAGCATTACAAATCCTTCTGGGCATCAACCTTCTCCACAGCGGTCATGCCAAAACTCTTCCAAATCCTCTCTCTTACTATGATGTCATGACCTGTGGTGCACAATATTGTTTTCAAGTGGGATTCACGCACACACAGACATATATATCCATATCTATAGAAATCGTCTTTTTTTTTTTGAGGGGTGGGTATGTCTTTGAAGGAAAGAGCCTGTTGACAGTACTGACAAGTTCATTCATAGAATGGCGACAAGAAATTCCATTCGTCATCCCCTCTTGAATTGATTCGCACCGTTTTGAATTAAACTGTCGTCCCGCTGAGTCGATCTGAATGGAATTGTTGGACTGTAAAATAGAAGCGCCCGCCGCCGAGATCAACTCCCCGCTCCCCGTTACCCAGGACAGGAGAAGCCATATCGAAAATGGGGGTGGTGGATACTTCAAGGATGTTCAGTATGTTTCAAGACACGGGAAACAAAACTTATTTATTTAATTATATCATGCTCAACATGCCTCAGTTTTTTTTTAAATACACTTTTCGATGGGGAAGTCCGCTGAGAGAAGTGTCATCAGCTGTAATATCAGCCGCATTTTGAGAACAAACAATATCTTCGAATCGCTTAGGGCACGTAAGCGGGGCGAATGCGACCGAGGTAGACAAATCGAATTCCGTGAGTGCGCATTAAGCAAACCGAACAAGAATGCAAACGTTTGAACTGAGATCTTATTAACTGATGAAGCTCTACATTTTCGCTCTCTGAAGAGAGAGTGTTACTGAAATCATGTTTATCTGCACTGGATAGGTCAGTCCACACGGTGCAGGTGAATTGATGGGATGGGCCAGAATTATCGGACCTTTTGTTCTTGTTGTTGTTGATGGTGTTGGAAATCTGAATGCCAAAAAGTATCTTAAGTTGCAAGAAGAGGATTTTTTCATGAGCTGGGGTAAATGAGGATGGCAAGATGCCATTTTCCTTTCATCGCGGTGGTGATCAATTATTTCATGATGGTCTTCCAGCTTCTTGGCTCGGTTGACCTGGTCCTGTAAATTGGCCGCCCACACAAGGTGGGGCTGGGAGATTCAGTTTGGTGCAGCGCGTTTCATTTGAAGTCATGAAATGTCTGATTTTTCTGAGTCTGCCGGCAGATTTTTATTTTTTCCTTCCAACCGGCTGCACAAGTGAAAGCCACATGGGACAACTTTCACGAAGCCTGTGCGCTCTCAGCTGGGCTCTGTTCCATTTTAGCGCATCATTCCTTCCTTACTTCACATAAGTGAGCTCTCCGGTGAAGATTTTTTTCTGAGGGGAGGACGGACGGCGCTCTGCTCCTCCGGGTGCGAGCAATTCCTTCAGTGGAAGGAGCAGAGTAATTAGATGTGAATTGCCTCTCTCATCCGGGACGGCCCTGCCAACTTCTAATTTTGCCAAGTCTTGAGCCGTGTACAGTCTAGCATAGCGTAGCGTCTGCACTCGGGATAGATGGAGTACATGTTTATCATGAACAGTCACACCCTGTATGCATCTTAATGACTTTGGAAAGTGCGGGTGGTCCCATTTTATGCAGTTTAGTGCAGCGCTGTCCCTGGTGCTGATGGAGGTAATTGTCCAGCATACAAATATGTGCTGAAAATATTTGCTACCATGTAAATCTGTTCTTTGACGAGATATAAAAGTTGTTCCAGTGGACCCCACTTCACGGCACAAATATGCTTCTTGTGAGTGCAAAGCATTTTAAGGAGATGAAATGAGAAACTTACATTGGCCGTGATTGAAGTCAGCGGTCGCCACTCCCACATCTGTGCAGCCCTCCCACAGCAAATCCGCCAGCTTGGGTTCATCTGCAAAACGGCCAACATCCGGTCTCTGGCGTAACTCTGAAAATAGAGCCTTGAGTGTTTTGCTATCTTAAAATTGTTTATCAATTATCTTAATCACCAGTAAAAAGTATTGATACACCCATCATTCCTTCTGCTTGGTACCTTGGAGTGCGGCATTTGTTCCACAAACTGTTTATTGTATAGCCGAGGCAAACCCCACTTACGCAAACAGCGCGCAGCCCCCCCCAGCCAAACACTTTACTAAAGCAGACGCGCCGCTATAGATGTACACAGTAAACACGGTTGGGGCGTGCGAGAATCGCTTAGCAGACAATGTTTGCCTTTAACCGCGCTCACGGGACGGATACGTCTCATGTTGCGTGTGTGTGTGTGTGTGTGTGTGTGTGTGTGTGTGTGTTTGCCAGCCTTATCTGTGATCCACCTCAACTTAAGAGTTGTAAAGAGGGCAGGGTATGCATATAGCCACCAGCTACGGTATGTCAGCATTAATGAGACGGCAGTGAAAGAAAGACGGGGAAACGTATACTCAGATGTGAAGAGTGTGTGCGCGGCTGCGAGATAATCAAGCCTCATAAGAATCCGTCTGAGTGCTGACCCGGTTTCACCTGGCCTTTCTCTGCCTTTCTGCTCACTCAAAAGAGCTGACGCGGGCCTTTTGTAGCACTTGAGGAATTCTCCCTTCCACTCTGGGTTTTACTGTCGCCCCGCATAGATGATCAGCGGCCAATTTTCAATGCAAACTCACTGGCTCAGACTTTTCGACAAGGGGGCGAGAAGTTTAGTGCGCTTTGCCACGGAATGGGTCCTAATGGGAAACCCAGACATCGCGTGGGCTGCTCCAACTTATAGAATGAGATATTTTTGGGTTTCCCTCGCAAAAATGATGCACCATAAATAAGCCCCCCCCCCAACTGAGCGCCGTGCCCCCAAATCCCGCCCCCGGCCGCTCCTTTCCCGCGATGTACGTTCATGTTCAAAGCCATCATCTTATTAAATGCCCCCAATTTCAAATATGCAGAGTGTGACATGGTTACACTCCAACTGGATTGTCGGCCTGCTCTAAACTTCCATGTGTGATTTCACGTTCTACTTCACCACGATGCGCATATTCAGGTTCATGCACTATTTATATCTGTTGTTTCCTAACTCGAAAGGCTTGTCCTTTCTTCTTCCATCTCTTTGGACGTTTTGTTGTTTTGGGCTCCTCCTCCTCCGCCATGTCTCTCATCCTTTTCTCTCAAACCTTTTTCCACTTGAGCTCTCTTTCTCTCTCTTCATTCCGGTCGTCTTGCTTCCGTTCCGTCCAGCAGTTTCTTTTGCACTTCAGCCCATCGCACTTGTCACTCCACGACGGGCCCTCAAAGCCCACCTCCACATCCCGCCCGCGTCCCTCCCCATCATTACTTTCACATCTATTTCATTCCTTCCCTAGTCCCCCCCATCACCCCACCACCTTCCGTTTTCTTGTTCCCCTGGTCTTTTTTCAGATGTATGATTCATGGTTCCACCACTATGACTGCGACATGAATATTTTAAAGGAACCAAATATAAATTTTCAGCAGAAAAGAAAGTTGGTATCGGTGTTCAAGTCTGTGTGTGTGTGTGTGTGTGAGAGAGGAGGAGGCATAAGCTTAAAAATGTCTGAAGGAGAGGAAGGTGTGGATGGACTTTAATCGTCCGTTTCAACATGGTTTGGTGGTCAGATTTTCTAGGAAGAAAAAAATAGCAAAATGTCTCCTTTCAAAGCCAATTTTGGCTGCCAAAAAATGCTATTTTCAATGCAGTCTGGCCATAATTGGAATTATTAAGACATTTTTTTTCATGTTATGGCGCTTAATGGTTTGACATGATCATCAGGCAACGGAGGACGGATGCAAACAGCGCCGTCACGCACGATCAAGGGCACCTTGTTCGGCAATATGTTCAGACACATACGCACGCACTCGCAAGGAATAACCAAAATAGACTTTGCCGACTCAGTCAAACTGCCAATCAGACTATTTCCTCTTACATAACTAAACTTGCACTCGTGCTGCTGTTGCCCCGAAAATCTCATATGTATTCATGTCTCATTCCTAACGTCCTTACGATACACAAACATTCCGACCGAATACCATTAAAGTGTCATTTGTTGACGATAAATAAATGAATAAATAAATGGATCGCAAAGCATCCTCAAAATCAAGACAATGTGGCTCATGAGTCGGGTCTCCGCATGCTTGCACTGCACAGCAGGTGCTCCCTATAATGTCCTAAATAAAAAAGTTTCATCCGAAATGCTACCGTGACAAAGATAATACACCACGCCTACACCGGTGATAGCATTTTATGATGACAAATAAAATTGAAACAAAAAGATGATCAACTCTCTAAACGCTCATTTTGTTTCTACTTTTTCCTCTTACGACTAGAAGTAAAGTGAATAGCAGAAAATGACATTCTTGAGTAATTGGGACCAGGCTGTCAGGCAAAGATTCATGGAGAAGAAACCGCCATTGAAATGCACTGGGGGAAAAAAAAGACATTTTAAACCCCACAAAACAACATAACCCCTCCCAAAAAAGTCAAATCCCTCCCAAAATGTTTTTAAAAAATAAACACATTTTAAAAAAGACAGAAAATAATCCCCCGATCAAGAATATTGGTACAATCGATTTCCAACATGACACGCTGACAGAGATATGGATTGTATTTCATGCCTTTGACTTATTATCCACCTTGTAAATAATAGAATCTCTGGCGAGTACGCAAATTAGACAACAACCTTTTTGCCACTGCGGAGTGCTAAAACATGCAAACGCTAACGGCTTCTGACAATTACAGCAGCTGTCTGCCTAATTTAAAACGTGCATGCTTGACTTTGTGTGTTCGCCCTTCTCTCCCTTCAACGCAAATTTTGTTTTAACCTCAAAGCATCTGGCCGTAGCTTGAACTCCGGTCAACTTTGCTCAATGCAAATTTGTTGTTGTTATTTTTCACTTTTATGTTCCCCCTGTCCTACTTCCCAACGTCACTTCTTTCCATGCCATGTCATGTTCCCCGTAATTCACCTCTCCCTACATTCCACCCAGCAGCCGTGTCGCGGCTTCTGTAGGACGTGAGGAGATGTCGAAATGTTCATTGGCGCTCGATGGAAAGTGGGTCACGTCAGGAGAGACCGGAAGGGAGACGAGTTGGGACAAACATGAAACGAAAAGGATTGCGCGCCTGAAAAGCACAAGATGGAAGAAGGTTGGAGAGAGACGATGAGTCAGAGAGCATCAGACAAGCGAGCGCAATAAGGGAACAAGAGCGTTTTAAAAGGGGGAAAAGTAGGGGCTGAGAGCGGATGACTACAAAGGGAGATTAAGGCAATGCACAGGCCAGAGAGAATGAAAAAGAACAAAGTTCTCTTCGGTGGAAGAGGAAATGTGCTCTCGAGGCAAATGCGACGTATCGTAGAAAATGACAAAGCTGGGGAAATTAAATTGGTCATGTACCTAATAACTCCAATAAAAGGTCCAGATACTGTCATGGCCGAAAGAATGGCACATCACACTTAGATTATTATAGCTATCTTTTTTTTCTTAGACTGTTTATAGGACAACACATCTGATATTTAATCCAAGTATTGAGTGGTGGTCACAATCTAACAAATCGTAATCTTTGATAAGCCAAGACAAAAGACCGTATTTTCCGTACTATAAGGCGCACCTTCAATGAAGGGCCAATTAAAAAAAAAATCACATATAGGGCACACCGCATTATAAGACGCATAGAATAGAAACGGCAACCGTGGCTGCAGTTGCATTATGCATCCACCAGGTGGCGCTATGCTAAAGGGAATCCATATAATACAATACAGCTTGATTGATCTAACGCTTTCACAACCGCTGCAGCTGGAACAAAGCGCTTTAAAATACTACGTCTCAGAAATCAAAATATTGATCCATATATAAGGCGCACCGGATGACAAGGCACACTTATAAGGCTTTTGAGAAAATTGAACACTTTTAGGTGCGTGAATCTTGATTTTGTTTTTTTTAATATCTATAAATAGTTAAAGTTGTCTCCATTGGACAGCATGACAAACAAAAGTGCACACATACTGTATAAGCTTTAAACCAAGCCTATAAAACTATGAAATTACCAAGCGTCCACCTTTCAAAAAAGAACAATAACCCCAGACAGTATGAAAAAAAAATCTGTATCGTGAACGAGTGCGCCATCATGTTTTCGTCTCTGTTTCGTAAATGGAGCGTTCACAGCAGAGGACATGATGGAGCTTGCCGTGTCGCTTGCGGAGGTCACCCGTGATGCATCGTCGCTGTCATTTGAAGTTAAAATGTCACCGTTGTGCTGCGGACGCGCGCAAATTGGATTTCACCCATTAGAAAGAGACAAAACCTCATGTAGATTTCAACATCTTCAAACATCCAATTCCGCTGCCAGACGACTGCGGGAGCCTGCCTGTCGAAACGCTCCCCCAGGCTTGATTCAGTGCAGCTGTGAGCATCCAAACACTTCATCTTTGCCGCCATTTCAAATGACTTCTGAGATGATTCGATTTATATTATTTCCTTCGATAAGTAAACATTCAGTCACATCTGCACGGCAACGCCCACCAATTATCACTAATCTAGTCGAACGTGTTGACTGTGAGGTAGACGACTTAACCAAATGCCTTATTGATGCAATGTTTTGTCATATGATATTCACTTCTTCAATTTTCAGCAGCGCACGTCATAACGGGTTGGTGACCAGACGTTACGATAAAAAGATTCAATTTTAGATTTTTTAAAATCATCCAAAAGTCCATGAACTCAATTGACATGTCCTGTTCCACCTCGTCGCCTTTCCGTAATTGGGGAAAATGTGTCAGATTGTAAAAGAAAAGACAGATATTGATTGACAGGAACTGGAGGGGGTGCGTTTGCCATTCAGTATTTCAGTTAGCTGTGGGAGATCAATAGGGAGCTGTTTAATGATTCTTTACTCTATAATATGATCAATAGTGTCTGGGATATGACCTAGTATGTGACAGTAACGACAACAATATTTGACCACATACATTAAGCAAACAAAACACACACACACACGTTGCCTCAAACTTCAGTCGTGAATTGAGATTAAAAGATAGTTTGTTTCAAATGTCCGCATGTGGAAAACAGTTTGCAAAAAGGCAGATGTGAAAAAACTTGGAAAGTGATTTGATAATATCCTACAAAATGGGCCAATTAGAGTAAACGGCAAAAACTGTCGTCATTTATTTATTTATTCAAATCTTTGGCAAAGTCAAGCTTGCTCTCTTGAGGGGAATGCGATGGATGAAAAGCACGCAGTCTCCCTTCAACGACACCCTTCTCGTTTTGATGGCTCATATGAAAGGCTACTCGACCATGCCTGCCGTTTCGCAATGGCCGCAGTTCAAATCGGACATGCTGGATTTTTGAGATTCCAGTTGAAGTCCTGCTCGTCGGTCACCCGATTTTCAAGAATGTACCCTTCCAGTCATACTCTGCAAAAGCCTTTGTTTGTTTCATTCAAGTCTATCGTGCGATACCTGGCCAGCAACGAGGCAGAGAGCCAAAGTGAGCAAGTGGCTGGGAAGGAAAGATGGAGCCGGGCTTGCCAACTAAATGGACCCAGATATTTTTCGAAGTACTTGGCAGGCCCAAGTAGGGCCGAGCATTGTTGGACTCGCATTTAGCAGGATCGCATTCCGACATGTTGCCCACGTTACTCTGGCTGGCCTCGATATGAAAGTAACATCACTTTGAGACGACGGATTCCATTTGGTTCTCGCCATCAAAGACATTTCTCATCCGAGAACCCAAACATAACACGGCGTGGCGCGCGCCGAGCGTTCGGTAATGACGTCGTCGCCTCTGCGTGTCCAATTGCAATTGTGCAGACTTGTGAGTTATACATTTTCTTTTCTGCGTGGGTTTTCTCCGGGTACTGAGAAAGCAGTGCGGCGTGTAAGCAGTGCAGAGAAGTGTTTATTCTGGATTCAATTAACCATGTCTGCCTGTGGAACAAGTGACCCCCCTCCTCACCACCCCACCCCCAAATCTATCTTATCAGTCCACGAGGAAAGCTGGAGAGAACATTGTGGGATAAATGACCAAATCTTCACTTGTAAATCGATTTTGGTGTCATGCGTTTTTCCCACACAGTCTCTCTCGATGTCTTTATCGTCACACCTCTTTGTGCAGTCGATACCCACGGCCACGTCAAGCCTCTCCGTGGGTTTTACCGGCGCAAAATTGCATCAGTGTGTGCCATGACACGAGCCAGAGGGGAAGAAGAGAGCCGAAAGCTTTATTATTTGGGACTAATTACACCGTGGCTCGTTCTTTGCGGCAAACCAACTCTCCCCTTCTTTCAACTCCTTCTGCTCTTCATCTTTCTCCATCTAATACTTTGTTCCCTTCGCCAAGCACTGAGTGCATGCTTTCCACGACAGTGGCTTTAATCCATCGTTTTGTGCAGGTTTACGCAGCTTTAATGATCATACGGGGGTTTAGTTAAGAACTCATATAAAATACCCTTATCAATACCAGTTGAACTATCTGGGGCAGCAAGTATAAAACCGATTCAGCAATGACTTGGCCAGTCAATTCCTGTTTTCCGTTGGAGGGCTCGATTATGATTGGGCCCTCATCTGAGGCATTTGGAAAGGTCTACGCTTTCCAGTCTTCCTCATCTATTTCTTGGGACTCTTCTTATTCATGCTTTGCGGTAACTCCTTCCATATTAACTTTCCGGTCAATGGCCCTCCTCCACCTGGAACGGCCCTTTCTTCATCTTTATCTGTTTTGCACTATAGATGATTCACGATGGATTTATTTTTTGTTGTTGTTGTTGTTGTTGTTGCACATTGTGTTTTACGCAATCCGCCCTTCGTCAAACTGGATGTTTAATTGCGTTTTCAAGAGCAAAGCCATTAGTCACGCTCGAATAAACATTTGCCTTGCGAGAGAGCACGCCACTTTATCAACTGATGGAGTGTTTTGTGTACACTTTTTTCCCCGAGATTGAAAAATGAGCCTAAACAGAGGTCGGAAACGTATTTTCCGAAGATGTCCGCTCCGCATTTGCTGGGTCTACTTTATCGCGGGTATTTGGCGAGGAATGGCTGTCACACAACAGCGGCAGATGGCATCCAGCTACCAAACGCTGCACTTAGCGCATGCCACGCTGAATGCCTGAGTGGAGGCAGGTGCAGGAAGAGGAAGCGGCTACACCTGCTGCCCGTTGTCAATGAGCACTTTTCAACACCTGGGTACGATTCCGACGTGATATCGGGTCAAAGCGCCTGACCCGATGCTTATATGTGCGCGTTGTCTCTCTGTTCATGGGTGTCCAAATTAACACTTGCCAGTCAATATAAACAGTCATCATTTAAACTGATCGCCGTTGACTCACTTCATACCAGTCAACAACAAATATTATAAAAATAACTGTAATCGTTTAGCAGAACTACTTTTATAGTTGTGCTGGGCTGACCCGGTACACAAAACAATAACCGAGCAATAAGAAAATCCATTGTCAGTTTCAATTTCAGGAGAATAGGAAGTTGCCGCCTCAGCACCGTGGGATATGAGATGCCCTCCAGTGAAGAAGAAACCCCACCGGCTGCATCCTTTTGGCTAAGTTTGTTTAAAGTGGTTTTCTTCCGCCAGCGCTGACGAACAAGGGGACTCTTCCCTGTGAAGGTTTGAATACATCGGGTGACACTGAATATTGTATCGCCACTTTTTGAGAAGCTGGCAAACATTGACACGTAGTGACAAAAATCTCAAATCATCTTGCTCCATTGAAATGAATGGAAATGACATCAATCCATCCCAGTGCCCCCACAAACTCTGGCAAAAATGTTTCTAACATGTTTTTAAATAAGAAAGTCGCACGTCACCCAAATGTACTTGATACAAACGTTACAAATTTACACATGCGAATGTTTTGCTCACATTGTAAAATAGTCTGGGTCATGAATTCATGTGTTTATATTTTCAACGTGTGTATTGTAAATTTAAAGCATGATATCTCTTAAAATTTGATATGAAGGCATTGTCTTGTCTGTTTTGGGGTTTGACCCCACTTTCCAGTCGCTTCAATGCGGCGTCACTGCTTTTTGGCTTTCCCTCCAGACTTTTGTAATGCTTAGCCTCAACGAACAATGCAGCGTGTCTGTCTGCAGCCTGCTGCTCCCTTTTAAAAGTCCGTAATGTGCGCGAGCCAAGAAGAAAGATAATTGGAAACAATCGAGGAGAAAGTAAAAGCACTGAGGCGAATGCCTTTAGGAGATACGGCGGGTGCAGGGGAAGTGTTGGCTTTTATCACTGTGAGACAAAACAGCGTTATGATGCACATGCAACTATAGAGCTTTCCCAGTGGTCTCTCTCTCACACACAAACACACATCTGCGTCCACGCACAGCAGCTTATCAGTTTGTTTGGCTTTTTTTTAACCCATGAGCAGTAAAAAGGCAACAAATAATAATGACACTATTAAAAACCCAAATGTCATTTCCTGCTTTTTTTAGTTTGCTTGATCGACTGCAGAGGAAGCTTGTCCAGGTCACCGTTACAGGAGTCAAAGCCTGAGAAACAGGACCGGTAAATTTTTAACATTGTTTTAAGTGGGTTCCCTTTGTAGTTGTGCACTTTATAGAACGCGGTAACTAAAAGGTACTCGCATGGGATGTCAAAGCTTTTTTTAGTCAGCTGCTCGGCAATACGCTTTGCTACAACAGTGAGAATTTAAAGGACCGAGTGGGACTGACTCAAAGCGTGGGAAGGGGGCGTGTTCACCCCAAATGCGTCATTTCGTGATGTAAAGGTCGACTTATTGACTTCACTGACTATTACGGAGATATTGACGACTATGATTTTAAATTCCAGAAAAAGTTCAATAATTATAGGCCGAGAAAAGTGTTTGGGGGTAATCCGGAGTTCAATGTATCGTGCAAAAGAATACTAAATATAGTATAACTGCACTCAACAGTGCATGAGTTGCACATTCAAGCAGGATATGATGAAAGCATGATGACACATTGTTTTGTGCACGTGTGGGTAATATGGATGCGCGTGTGCGTGTTATGTTGTCTCTTTATGTATCCATGTTTGTGTGATGTAATCAGCAACGACACGTTCAGCTGTGGGGAACTGGCAGAGTCGTGACGTGTGACCTTATACGGTGTGGCGATGCTGTGACGGATTTCAAGTCCATACCGCCGCTCGCATGTTGTACATCCGCGCGTCGTAAACGCATGATCACCTGCACGCGTGCAAGTTTAAAGCACACGTGCACTCTAGAGCCAACAGAATCAAGATGGCCGACTTCGGAGATGCAAATAGTCAACTTTAACGGTTAACGGTGTCTGATCCCACGCATGTTTTTCGTGACATTTATGCTGAGAGTTACGCTGAAAAGTCAGTGTCGCTTTTGACTATCCCGTACCAGTTTTCCCGATCAGGTGAAATATGCATTGAAGCGAACTCAAGCTGAAACGGGGTCCTGTTTAGAGCTCGTTTCACTTCATTCAAATACTGAAAATCATTGCCGACTTGCACGCTGCTAGGGCCACTATGTTTTAACCGCTGAAAAACTTAAAGTCAAGTTTAGAAAAAGTCAATTATTGAAGCCTGAAGCATAAAAAATGTCGCATTGAAACAAAATCTTGAAATCACTCTCTGGTAGGAGCGCTTGCGGTTGCAAGTCTCATATTGCAAAGAGTAACTTCATTTGTATTATAGATTCATGTTGTTTTAAGACGTTCAATTTAAAGGATGCACGCTCCTTAAAATGTAGCTATTACAGTTGAGAATATAATTGGCAATCACGCAAAGGTGTATTTGCTTGCAATTCCATAATATCGTGTTGTAAAACGGGATCTTACTTCTCTGACTTGCCCATTAATGTGGCCTTCCTTTCCTGTTCCATCTTCTTCTAATTTGCTCAAATTGCTTCCCCCGGTTTCACCCCCTTATTTAATTAAGCCTAATCAATTTTGCTCTTCGCCAGAATTGAAATGCATGTTTAGAGAAATTATCTTCTAATAGGCCTCTTGAATTCGGGAGTCAAGCTTGGTAATCGGAGGTAATGTTATCCTCGGCTTTTTTTCTTTTCTTTTCTTTGAGCTCAGCTGTTTCTTTTTTTTTTCTTGCCTTCTTAAGAATTCCTTTTTCCTGAGACGCCATTTTGCTGAAAATGATTGAAGTTCTGAACTGGCCAAACAAATAAATACGGGAACGTCTGTTATGATAAAAGAGGTGGTGGAATCATTCTGTCATCGCTTTTCAACTTGTCGCAGTTCACACTCCTTCTTCCCTGCGAAACGGCAGCAAACACCGCACTACACCTGCATGTGTGTGTGTGTGTGTGTGTGTGTGTGTGTGTGTGTGTTAAGGAGGGGAAAAAGAGAGCGTGACAGACATAGAGCGGCTGCTGGCGGCTGCGTCTTTACGTTGGCTCCAAATCAAAAACACTTGTACTGTATCCCCTCAGGGGGGCACAACAGACAGCAGCAGACTGACAGCAACTGAAAAGGGGAACGGGAGAGCAAAAGACAGAGGGGGGGCGGGGGGGGACAAATGGAATAATAATAATAATAATAATGAACTTCGACTAGCAAAACATGTTTCCAGCAAACTGGTCACATGAATACATCATCAGCATCGCTGTTAATTTAAATGTATTTTATTTAAAAGTCGTATGCTCAGAGAAAATGGCCTCAGTTGTGGGAGCCTTCACAAACAAGAGCAAGGTCTGCATCAACCCTAATTTCCACACCAAAGCTCCCACACATTTTTTTTAGATTGAATGACTAAATTTGCCCACTTCACACCCTGATTCAGAATGCAAAGGCAAAGAGTTACTGTGACGGTTTTGCTTTTGGCCATATGCATTTTTTAAAATCAGTTGATGATACTGTACAGAGAACCTAGCATATCGGTTCATCCTCATTCCCTCGTTTTTAGACAAAGCACATGTTCTAATGAACCCAATGCCCCCCCCCCCACTTTCATTTCCTCACTTCCCCGGCCCGTCTTTTTCTCACTCCTCTTACCTAATCTTTTCCCTAATTAGTTCTCTTTATTAATTTGCGATGGAGGAGAGGAAAGGGGACTGGGTGGGCAAGTGAGGGATGAAAGAAGGAGTGGCGCATCTTGCCATCTGTATTTCTCTCCCGTAGGGCAAAAATGATGAGCTTGTCTTTTCTAAACTCAACCGCATGAATGTACTTACTCTGAAAAAAAAAAAAGGACAGAGGATGGAATAAAGAATGAAGACGAACTGAATCACACCCTCCAAAGAGCCTTAGCCTATGTTTCCTCTATTTTTATCCCAAACATCTCTGCGCTTTGCATTTACGTATGTCACATTGTCCAGAGTGACTCTGACATCCCAGGGAGCAAAAATAAGCTCCGATGAAAGCTGGCATGCTAAAAGGTATGCGAGGGAATGGATGGAGACCAAGATCAGAACATGCGAGGGAGAGAGCTATAACAAGACGGCCATTAAAGATTCAAAACAAACAGCAATAAAATAGTGAGCTCCGTGAGTACGTTTTACAACTGCACATAACCATCTTGTAAAAGCACCGTCGTAAACTTAATCGGGGCGAAATTAACATGCATCTGTCTGGAGACTGCGACCTAATGTTCTGTAAATGTGGTCAACGTCATGTAATGTAGTACAGACGTCCAAGCTGGAATTGCACGACGTAAGCAAACAGTTTCCACTCGGAGGCGGGGAAAGTTTTTGAAAAAAATGTTCTAAACTTGTGGAAGCTTTGTTAGGATGGGCTATTTTTCCCTCAATTATAAAAGCTGCTGCTTTTTATCCGCTAATGACATCATTTGCATGATGTATTATTTTATTCGTCATTCTCATTGATTTGTTGGATTCCATTGTATTGCATTGTCTGTTTATTTTTTTTATAGGTGAACCTGCCGGGTGACTATATGCAGTGATGTTTAAATGCAAAATGGTTTCTGTGATTGAACTTCCAAAAATAATTACCGGTAGAGCAGTACTTGGTAGAAATTGCCACGGCTTCTTTAAATGTTGCCGTCTGCCTCTTAGCAGCCTCGTTTACCAGTTTTCTTCTTGTCTTTTCGCCAGGTTTCGAGGGAAAGACACTTCTTGGCAATGTCACTTTTGATGCCGTGGAGGCTCTTTGCGGACCGTGGCTTGAAAGGTAGAATCACAAAAAAAAAAAGCCCCATCCAAAAAAGAGCGGCCGACGCCTGTTGACTTCCATTGGTTAATTCCAAACAAGTCCCATGACCAAATATCACTTTTTTACTTCCCCTCTAAAAACATTTCCTTTTATTTTTTTCAATTAATTTGTGTTTGATGTGACTTTTTTTTTTAAATGATTCATCTTTTCAGAGCCACTCTCCTAAAATGTGACCTTGTCAAGCACATTGGCGAATAGCATCCAGGATGTAGTTTGACAAAAGTAGAAGCTCAGCGTTATGCTCTGGTATGTACAATGCCGATTTGGTGCAGGGGATTTTACAAAACGCTTACTTTAGATGCAGACTTTGTATGTCCCTGAAGGAAACCTAAAGCATATTTGGAGTCTCTGTTGATCCCCCCGCTTCTAAAAGTCTCATCACCAAAAGGACAAAAAGGAGAAACTAATTTGGAGACTGGCGATTTGTATTCATTGTCCTATCGTGGTTCAATCAGTATTGTCAAACCCTCTTTGGGGAAAAAAAAAACAAACGCACGCAAACCGACACTTCCGAAATAGGAATGCTAAGCACGTGCCTCTGTATGTGTGTGTGTGAGTGTGCGCACGCACACACTACTATCAAAACATCACATCTGCTCTGCCCCACGTTGCATATCGTAAATTAATTTTATTCCTCGATTGATGTTCGCACTTCCAAACAGGTGTTAGCATTTTTAATTGACGTCCTTATTTCACCTGCCTCCATTGGACATCAACACCTGGCTGAGTGGCGCGCATTAGTTTGGATGAACTTCAAATGGACTTAAGTGTTTGGTTGGAAAGGAAGTTCCATTACTGCATCTTATCTTTTGTAATTAGATATGCAAATGACAGCTTGTGTGAAGTTGCTCTCCTCTAGGAGATTTTTAATATTAATGAAGGTATGCATATGCGCGTACACCTGAGACGAGCGGTGACCTCAGCGGCTCCTAACATGATCGTCACCCGCTGCCTAAGCAGGGAGCAACCATCTGCGAGCTCGCCTTACCCCGAACTCTCGCTGTTTAAGATGCAGAAAGCTTCGTCTTCTGCAAGGTCACCGCGTGTTTTCCTTCTCACTTCAGAGCCGAGCAACTCACTCGTGTGACAAACCGCTCTTGATGCCCGATGACGTCGTATTCGGGAGAGTGCGGATGTGAGGGAAGGAAAGGCAAAAAGGAAAAAAATGAAATGGCACAAGCAAAGCTTGAAGGGAGGGAGAGCTGGACGTTTCCTCTCCCGTCAAATAGTTTTATATATCTCTGTTCTGATCCATGCTGGGCTAGATTTCTCATCATGGATGTAAGTGCACATGCTCACTGCTAATGGCATTCAGTGATTGCGAGTGGAGACACTGACCTGGAAAGAGATGACCAGGCTCCAACTCCCAAACGTGTCGTCGTCGTGCGTTCTCTTTTATGAGCCTCTTTTTCTCAGTCCCTTCCTGAGAAAGGATTCGATTCCAAATAGGTTTTTGTTCCACTTTGTGAATTTCCTTCTGGAATCGAATAAAAGCCATTGTGGGGCTTCCCACAGAGTCACATGCAAATGAATGGTTTTCAAAAATGTTTGCACTCGTATGCTTTCAGCTTTGTTGATGAGAAGTGTTTCGAATAGTTTGGCCCTCTAATGTAGATCATTAGAATACATCAAAATCAGGGGTGTCCAAACGTATTTCCTTCCAAGGCCGCATACAGAGAAAAATTGAAGGATGCGTGGGCCACTTGCCGCCACTGCTCCCAGATTTCCACATTCAGAATAAGATAACAATTTTAAAGCCATGCCGACCTGAGGATCTTTGTTCATGTTGGCCAACTTGGCCAACCAGCTCTTGAGTAGTCCAGTACTTACGACTAAAACTAAGCTAACACAAAGAAATTTGCACCTTGACAACTTATGCTGACTAATAATAACGGTGTGTTGAATTTACTCAATTTTGACTTTGTCAAGTGGTTGCATGAAATAAGATCATCTGGATCCAGACACATTTTTAATTCGACTAAAAATGTATCTAACTCTGTATTTAAATCCAGATGTTTCCATTGTGTGCAACCACTTGACAAAATAAATTTGATCCACCGATTTGTTTTTCTCAGTGTATGTTCATATATTTATTTCTAATCACTATAATCATTATCATAATTATAATAATCCTAACTTAAAGACTTTATTGGCTGTGTTGTGCTGCTTCAGACATGGCACAGCAAGACAAAAAAAGTCAACATTGTCACTGCCGTTGCTGCCAAAGCTGCTGATTGCTCCACTTGAGCAGCACTAATGTGTGGCTCACACTGCCCCCAATAGGTTTCAGGAAGTATTACAACTCCTGCCAGTTGCAGCAGCATCAGCAACGCTCGTGACTTCCCCACTGTGGGATGACGCAAAGCTCCATCGGTGAGACTGGACAGCATTCTGCCAAGAGATCATCCGATGCTTTAATGAAAGTGATTGGATTCATCTCAGAACTCGGTCCAAATGGCCCCATTGGTGCTCATAGATGGTAAATGATGTTTGAATATGATGACTTTATTTTCATTAAGCCATCCTCTTTTCTTCAGGGAATGCTATCATTCTATACATCACCTACAGATAGATAGATATCTTCAAGTTGAATCGGTACTTTTACTTGAACCAGTCTTTTTTTACAGCATACAGTTCTGTGAGTACAGAGTGAGTTGTTTTGCCAACTCTGACAGAAAGACACTAGATAAACTGTTTAGACAATTCCATTATTCCATATTGTGTATGAGCCTAGAGCTTATATGCAGTCACTTACTCCTTTCATTGCAGACAAAGACCCGGCAAACGATGCTGGGTGAAATTAAATTACCCCCACCAGAATTCTTCCCAATCATTCTTGATCATCACGGCTTTCGTTCATTCACCCATTGGGAGGGATGAGAGAGAGAGAGAGAGAGAGAGAGAGAGGGAGAGGACGTATGTGTTAATGTGACATGACTTGGCTGGCCTGGCTTACCGCAAAGCAAACAGCCATGATCCATCAACACACACACACACACACACACACACACACACACACACACACACACACACACACACACACACACACTCCCCATCTTGATCTGAACACAATCCAGCAGAGGCTAGCACAGCTAAGATCGAACTCCAATCATTCATTACCCCCCCACTCGACCACTCCCTGCCCCCCACACACACACTCATACACACATACAGTATTTGCACTTGTATACACTCGTACCAACTGTCACGCACCTGTTTCACAACATGTTATTAAAAGATATCTGCAAAACTTGATGGGCAAAGTAATTAAGTTTGTTCCATTCCCGTTGGCCATCCGCAATCATTTACTCACAGTAGCATGTAAAGGGCTACATTATTACTCAGCTAATAAATAAGGAGCTGGTTCCCCCTTCATCTTAATTATTTGTTTTCTCAGACATATCGACCAATTCTTTGCTTCCACCTTGTGTGAACATTTTGAGTTATGATCCGTTTCAGTTATAATGTGAGATTTTATAGGGGCAGAGCTACATAAATAACAGCCTACAGGGTGTGAAAAAGAATGAGAGAGAGAGAGAGCGAGAGATCGGGGAAAGTTGAGCTTTTGCCAGACAAATCAAACATTTTTGAAATCGAATGCAAACGATTTTATTATTTATTTTATTGATTAGTCATGAATAAATTGTATGGAATCGCTGAGCCACCAAGTTGCAGGGTAGAAAAAGTGTTTTTGACCATTTGGCCCCTGACCTGTCAGCAAAGTTAATATGAGACAAGCAAGTCCATTGGGACGTTATCAGTATCCGAAATGAATGACACAGACGGTGATCACGGCAAGCTTCAATAACTCTTAGTTTGACCGTGTTTATTCATTTACCGGTGTGAAAGTGGAACTAATCAGATTGAGTAAGTCAAGCAGCCACAAATAGGCTGCTGGGGCTCACCTATTGTGAACCTGGCATGCATGTTTTTGCAATGTGGTAGCGGATACCTGGTGAAAAAAATAGAAGCAAGCTAAATGCAAGCGTCACACAAAGGCAGACGACGAAGACAGAATCAAGTGCGAGGCGGATGTGCTAACCACGACAGTGCCTCCTTCATATTAAAGCGAACGACAGACAGCGGATGCCAAGAGGCAACAACAGGCCAAAGGAAACTGTTAGAATGCGAGGCGGCTGGCAAACATTTGCTGAGTCACAGGAAAGAAAGCAAGATTTGACTCAAGTGTGGCACACACACACGCATACACACACAAAGCAAAACGCAAAGAAAAGACCGGTAGGGAAAATACCAAGAAATAGACGCTCGATTGAGGGGCTGTGCGTGTCTGTTTGCTGAGTCCTCTTGTTTCAGAGTGATTAGTCAAAGCACTGAGTTTGACACAATGAGATCAACCCAGCTGAGGAGAAGGCATACATTACTATTCTAGGCCATCATGCACGCTCACACACACACACACACACACACACACTCAGTGAGGCACAAATAAAAGTATATGTGTGCCGACATAAATGTACAGTGATGCACAAGCCTATTTAGGCATGCAGGTGTTTTGTCACGAGCACGCACACACACACACATAAGCCCATACTGTTCCGTTTCACTTTGCTTTTGTGCTGCACCTTTTATCTTCTCCGTTCAGCTCATCCCAGACACACATTCACCCTTCTACTTCCCGCCTTGGCTGCCTCCTCCATACTCGTCATCCCTTTTGTTTCCATCTGGGAGCAACATTTATCCTCCTCACAACTCCTGATTACCATCAACACTTTCGCCTCCTCTCTCCAAAACCTTTGTCAACCCTTATACACCCACGTGCCCCGTCCTCCTTCCTCTCCTCCTCCCGCCGTCGCTTTCCCGTTTCTTATCGCAGTTGACACGCAACTTTGGCGGACCAAGCTGAAAAATGCAGGGCCACTTCTCTGTGTATGCCCTCCCTCTGTTTGTTTTCATGCCTCCTCTCCCAGCCTGCCCGCCCCCACCTCCCACCCCTTTTTAATTTTGCTTCGAGAAAAGGACAACGCAATGTTTTAAGTTCACATAAAGTTCAAGCCCTAGAGAAGTAAGTACGTATGTGACGTTTTCCGTATTTAGCAGACTGTCCCGTGAAATGATGAGTCTAACGACATATGCAACATGTATATGTCCATCCAAAATCCAATTCCTCTCTTACCCACACACAAATGTCAAACTGATCCTTTGAGGGTCAACATATCAGTTATCGTGCCATTTGATTCAAATCGTTAATTGTCTCGACGGGAACATGCTGAATATTCATATCAGAAACAGCTTTGTGAGCACTAATAGGCGTGTGGTGTTCCTGATAGGCGTGAGCCTGTGAAATTTGCGTTTGTACGTGTGTGTGGATGTATGGATTTAAGCTGCCTCAGTGCCTAAGTGGGCCACTTAAAATAGCTCCTCGGGCCTCACATCAAGAACAGTCTACTGTAAATTACCACATGTTGTGTACACACGCTTGCCCGTAGTGTGAATGTGCATTACATACCTTTTTGTGCATGACAGCTTGTGTGCATTAATGCCTCTGCACATGATATTATTCGTGTCAGGTGTGCTTCACTCAAGTATCAGGGTAGTGGAAAAAAAAATGCCTGGATGCTGATCAAGCAGAAGTTGCCCCACCTGACACAAATCAAACACGCTAAAATAGCACATTGGACAAATGTTTTCTTGACGCGTGGTCGGAAAAAAAAAAACTAACACTTCGGATAACATGTTTGGGATTAATCCAATGAGCATGCGCCCTTCAATCAGGTGCAGTGGAAGCTGCACGAGACAACCTTTGTTTATCTTCTTTCAGCCTAAAATGTCAGTGATGTCTGTTTTTTTTTAACGTTTTACATTGTTAATTATTGTCAGTGCAAAATTAGATTTAGTGACGCAAATTCAAATCCTCCCTCGTCTCTCTGAGCGTGCATGTGTCTGACAAATTACTGATGCATATGAGTTTCCAAAGTAAGCACGGATGAGCAGCTAGCTTTTTCAAGAGCACTGAATGCACTTAACGGGGCTTTGTCGAAAGCGAGGATGGGTGCGGTCGGGTGATGCTTTGCATTTGCAGTGCTCTGCCTTGCACCTCTCTCAAAGCGCAGTACATTTCTCACCTCGCTGTTGCTCAATCGCAAATGGTGTTGCTCCCATTTAGCAAAAAAACAAAAGAATGGAAACCTCCCCCATGCACACGTGCAAAGATTTAGGATAAAGAGAAAAAAAAAAGACAAAGTGGGCTGATGGATTGTCAACAACAGACGGTCAGTGACTGTGCAGCTGTGTTGATGCTTGCGCTGTCAGCTGTGTCATATCCAAACTTTCCCAGAAGGCCCTTTGCATCTCCGGACGTGAGTGGTGCCGGTGAAGTGAAGTCCCGTCTGGTTTGACCAGGGCACCGCTGCATTTAATTCATGGAAGAAAAATCACTCGCATAGAGCGGAAGCTTCATGGAAGTCTCATTCAATTGAACACATCCTGTTCCCAAGTGACTATATTCTTTTTCAGTCTCTGGCTCAAGAGTCTTTTTGGCACAGATTCATATATTTTTGTTATTTGGAATGTGAAAAATGTTTGGCTAAATTCTAGTGATTTGCAGTGATTCCACTCCGAGTTTGTATCGCCTCGAAAAATCGGTTCCTCAAGGTTCATTGTTCAGGTTTGCATTTCAAAGCAATTTCTCAAATATGACTTTGCATATTTCAATAATGCCACGCTGCTACCTAAAATGTGCAAACATTATGCAAACAACTTGAAGCTACATTTTTTTCCCCCTTTTTTAAGGGAGTTGTAATGATGAACCACATCGCTAAGTCGCAGAATTAGCTCTGTGCACATCCATCCCCATTCGCTAATCCCGTTACAGATGCTCATTTTGCCTAAAGACATTCAAACTTTTAATATTCGGAGGCAATGGATTAATAATCTTTCCCTGCAAGTGGTACATTTTTAATCTAATCACTAAATTAAGTGTCAGAAGGGGGGGGGCAGCGTTCTTAAAGGCGTAGACAGAGGAGCATTTGCATGTAAAGTGTAAATCTGCACCAACTAAAACAGTTTAATGCATAGAAACAATATGCTGGAAAGGAGGTGGCCACACACACACACACACACACAGTGATTATAGACACAACTCAAGAGTCAGCAAAATCACTCACTGGGTACAAGATGGGTGAGTCACAAATCAACGCTGACTTGCGAACACACACAAACATGCACGTATTACGGATGGGGTGGACTCCCCCTGATATCACGCATGCGTCCTTATAAATTGAATGTCACAAGACGGCATCAACACGTTTTGATGCATGGATTCAGTTTTGTGCATGCCTTGCGTGTACGCGTGGGTGTGCGTGTGTGCGTGCACGTGCGATGGTTGAGTATGTGCTGGTGGGTCTCTGCATCATTATTATTATCAGTTAGAGTGCATCATTTTCATTTGGCCATATGTCATACCCTGAAATTAGGCATCTTTGCATCGGTGTGCCAGTTAATTGTTTCTAAACAGTATTTTTTGGGGTCGTCATATTTTTCCCAGGCGGCTGACAGCTTGAAAAAATGGCTAGTCAAGTTAATGTATGAAATGAATTTACAGGCGACGGTATTTTAATTTATTGTTATTATTGTATATATATTTTTGGTAGATAACAGTTATCACATGGTACAATACCAATGACAAGATAGCGATAGATAAAGAGAACGTCTGCTTTTGGGTGGGCAGGATGAGTGCATTTCCCACAAGCAGATGCTGACAGCATGATTGGAGCCGTCTTCCATCTGGCGTCGATAAAAGACGCACGAGCGATATCCTTCAACCTGCACATCCATCGTGGGGTCGGCACACCAGCAAGGTTGGTTCATGCTTGGCGTGTGAAATGAAGACCCCTCACCTGTCAACAACATGTTGTATGTCCGCCATCCATGCGCAATTCATGAGGATCTCAAACCAAAAGTGCAGTAATGACCTCATCAAAGGAAATTGGCATATTTTTTGTGGTTTACTTACAAAAGCTTTTTTTTCTTATTATTTTGACTTCATTACACTCATTCAGAAATATGGGGTGAACATCAAAACTTGGATGAAATTTGAAGTTGGGCAATTCAACTAAATAGTGTAAGATTTTCTCTTGTGAAAATTGGCCCTCCCCCATTTCACGACAAAGAATTAAAAGTTTACAGGACCCCCCCAGTTTAAAAACAACCATTTCTTGGGAGCAAACAACTTGCTTGCTTTGTTGTGCTAACAACAAATGCCAATAATTTATATTTTAAAATTTCTCCTAAATAATTTACTACAAAATTACAAGTTGTATTTTTTTACAGTGTGGAGCCAAGATTCAAACCCCCTAACCTAACAATTGTGAGGCTGCAAACTCCTCATCTAGGGCTTGAGTCAAATGATTTAGTGATGCAGCTGACTTGTTTTCACATCATGCGAGATACATGTTGGACTTTGTGTTGTGCAGAAGCATTCCTGTGTGTGTGCGCGTGGATCCTGTTGATGTGTGTTGTACATGGCTTGAGGAACCAGCAGCCAGTGGCAGTGTCACAAAAGATCTCATCAGGGATGGGGTGAAGGAGAAGGAAGGCAAGAGGAGCAAACAGAGCGGCTGGGAATAAAGGCGAGTGTTTCAGGCTGCATTGGAGACACCGTTTTTGCCTCACACCTCCACATGTTTCCTTTTTGTCACACCTCAAAAGATCACCCCCCTCACCCCCAATATCCTGACCGGATTGAGTTCCTCACTCTACGAAAAGCAGCCTAACGTTCTTTACGGCACATTGGGTACAAGAATACGCAGCTGTGTCTTTGTATTTCTCCCGTGTTCACTCACTGGAAGAGGCTCCCAGTGGAAGAGGCTCCGGAGATATTTAAAATTGTAAATGTTTGCTGTCCATCGACTTGTAATCACAACAGACATATCCTCTGGCCTCTGGACACGATTACATTATTTTTCGGGGGGGTCGAGCAGAACACAACAAAGGTTGTTATTTATTTATTTATTTATTTATAGTATCTCTGGATATTTGATGCGTACATGCGTCAGGCTTTGCGATGAGGCTTCGGTGCTTCAACTTTCTGGCGAAACTTTGCTTGAGCAGCGGTTGGCCAACGGGGAAGAAAGGAAATGAGGCAATGGATGAGGTGGAAGATACACAGAGATGAGAGGATGAGACAAGAGTAGGGGGAGGCAGTAGCGAGCAAAGCGGTGGGAATAAAAGCAGAGAGGTGGAGAAAGGGAAAGCAGATGAGGGATGACAAACACATGATAGGTTGATGTGACATCACGGGATGGGAATGGGGGAGCCATTTAAGGATAACGCAGGTTGAAGCAAAGCAAGCGGAGGTGATCTTGGGTAAGCAGGTAGAGAAAAGGTTTCTTTTGGACTGCAATAAAAACAGCCATATTATGAAAATGTTTTTTTTTTTAAACACACTTCACAAACTGTTATCCAGTTGGTGCCAAATTGAGAAGATGATCTGAGAATACATTAAAAAAGTAGCGTCATCGAACCTGCACTCTTGACCAGAAGGTCACCTGAAGGCAGTGCCAGGCATCTTCGTCAAACGAGATAGCGTCCGTAAGGAATAAATCATGCTGGAATACACACACCACATAGAACATCAAGATGGTGGGAAGTTAGCATCATTTTGAAATTCATCACAAACTCTACACACGTTTCTATCTCCCAAATGAGTGCATGTGTGTGTGTCTTTCTAACCCTTGCTGAGACGGAGCACAATCTGGTGTTGTTCTGCCATTGCTCGACAGCAGCAACGCTGTTGACAGACACAGAAAGAGATTTCTTTGGGGATTTTTGCTGGCAGAACTGCGCAGACACAAACAGTGAAATCTTCAGAATAGAAAGTATTGGGCGGGGGGTTCATGACAAGAATATGTTCACAGTTACACGGGTGTTTGTTTTTCAACATTATCCCCACGGTCAAATAAGTACCGTTCACCCCGGTGATGTTAAAAAATGTCAAACGTACATGCAAATGCAAGTAGCAGTGCATTCTGATGATGAAAATTAATTTCAAATAGATCCCACAATCTTAATCCTGAACTAATAATAATGAATAATAATATAAGATGTATAAAATCAATGCTAGACATAAAGTATCATGTGCATGAGACCCAGGATGTAAAAATGATATGAAAATGTATAATGGATGCAACATTCCCAATCATTGCCTTGAACAAGCATGAATAGCAGTACATTTGGTCATATTTAATTTGTTGCAGCAAACTAAAACTATTCACAAGGCCATTTCTGCCAAGCGAATTTTAAAAAAAGCCCAGAAAATGATCACACAAATGCGCAAACACATTTCTCCTCATCAGTCTCGTGTCCTCCAAATGCGCATCTTGTCATGGCTGCCCTCTTATCCTCTCAAGCATCTCCATAAGGAGGAGGGTTGTGGATGAGAAGATAATCTCTCTACCATCACTCCTCTTTTTCTTCCCTTTCGAACAAAGCTCCCTTTTCTCCTTGGCCTCCATCCCCCGTTCCTACACAACTAGCGCCTGGACGCCGTATTCACCCAACTGCACGAGACGCACGGGGAATTGATGCGAAGAGCATTGAAATGTCGCTGATCTTTTAAAGAGAGTTTGAAGAGGCAAATCAATGATTGTGTGTTCGCTTGGAATTAAAAAAATAAATACAAAAGCAGCCAAAGAAAGAGAGGGAGTTCACTCAAAAGTGTTGCAAGCGAGTATCTCCGGCACTGACATCTTCTTCATCATCGTGACTTTGTTCTCTCAACTCTCTCCTGCAAGGTCATACACTTTCACTCGCTGTGCATGAGGACTGAATGTAAATGATCAAGAGTGCCCAATCGCCTCCGTGTTCACCTTTTGATTTATTGATGTCATGAGCGTCGGGATTTGTTTCCGATTTACAGATATTAGTTTTAGAAAAAGAGCTTCGCTTCATATTCTTTCTCATTAAGAACCAGTACCCGACTGAGCTCGGTGAAGCGATGAGTGTCAACGCGACTATCCAAAATAAATCAATTTTGCCGAATCAAATTGTCACTTAAAGAGCTCATTTAATGAGACGCGGCAGCAGTGGTAATAATCATGAGCGGCTAACAGCAGAGCTTGAACTGCAAAGCAAATTACACTATCCATTCTAATTCTCCGCGCCTTATTGCATAACGCACACGCATTCAGGCACACAAATACCGGCACGGATTCACACACATGAAGATCCTTTCTCAGAATGATTGTCGATTGCGTTGCAATAGGCAACTCGAACTGTCAGTATCACGCATTTATACGATGCACGCCGTCCACTTAAATCAGAATCTGATCTGAATCATCTTTATTGGCCAAGTATGTTGAAGAAGGCACAAGGAATTTGTCTTGTGAGTCAAAAGTGTCTAAACCTTCTGCTACTGCACACCCCAGCATTTTACGGCCCGCAGGCGGGCTCTGACTAGCCCGCAATGAGTTGCTTGGGATTCAGAAAATAAAAGCTAAAGTACTTTTTAAAAAATTGGATCGTGCGTGTTGGGCGCGACCCGGCTCTTCCTGGCCTGTGAAACATTGCTTGCAATTCAGAAAATAAAACGTATTTTCAAAATGTTGCATAATGCGCGGACTAAAACAGTGGAACCTTTACTTTGAAACCTGTTCACAGTGTCCGTGCGACGTTTACGTACAGGTAGTCTGGCGGAGTTCTCTTGATTAGTGACGAGTCACGGTAATGGTAACCTTCAAAATGTTTGCCCCTTAAAAACACACACACCAAAGGTGGACGCTGAATTCGTGGTTTCACGAAAATACGGACTGTTAAATATGTATTGACTGAAGTCAGGCGTAAAACCCTGGTGTTGAGTTTGTGATAAGCCGGTCGTCGTCTTGAAGGAGTATAACGACGTGAGTCGGCATTACGAGACGAAGCATGAGGAAAAATACAGACATTTGACTGAGGCTGGGAGAGTGCAGATATGCAAAGATTTGCTTGCGAAGCTGGAAAAATAACAAGGCTATTTTACCAAACAACACGCAGCCCGGGAAGAATCAATCGGGACCAGCTTTGTGATAGCCCACAACATCGCGAAGAACACCAAATCATTTTCGGATGGGGGATTCGTTCAAGAGTGCTTGGTGGACTCTGCAGCGCCGATACGTCCGGGAAAACAAAAGAAGTTCATCAAATCCAGGTACAGACCCTCTCTTACTGATGATTATCTGTCATGTGTGCTTCACATCTCCATCTCAAACATTCAACCTGCCTTGATGCACTTGTCGAAGCCCATCTATGTGACTTCACAAGAAAAACAATCGATTGGATTTTCTTTTTCTGCGCTGTTTGGCAGTTGGGACAAAAATGTTGTGTTATGTTACATTTTTACTGGCAAAGGCCTTGTGGTATCTTCATGGAAAGTCAAAATCAGAAAACCTGCCTCAAAACTTACTTGTATTCTTTGGCATTTGACTCAGCATGATTCAGATTTGTTCTTGGTTTTGCTGTTCGGTGCTTTCTACCGTCTTTGTTACCGATTTGTTGCTTTACTGTTGTATATGTTAGTTGTTCCATGTACAGCACTTTGTATGCAGCGATGGCTGTTTGGAAGTGCTCTATAAATACAGTTGAGTTGAGAAAACATTGTGTTCATGTTCCTGAAAAAGAAAAAAATGGCGTAATTTCACTGAATAAATAGTTGTTGTTTTTTTGTAAAACGGCTACCCTCTCATTATCTAGCAATAGCACTTACTTTTATCAGGTTCTGTAAATAATGTAATTTACTTATTTCAACCTCGAAATAAAATTGATATTAACCGGAGTTGATTTAAAACTTTTGGCCCGGCCCTGCACAACTGTATTCCCTTTAGTGTACCTCCATCTAGTGGATGCATAACGTAACTGCATCCACTATTGTAGCTTCTATCTATAAATACGGTAATCTGGGTGGCTATCTTTCAATAAGGTGAACGTTAATTAATCTTTGTCAAATTTCAACTCAAATAAGCATAACCTTCTATTCAGCCATATAAGCAGATCACATAACCTCCCTGGAAGAAGGGAGCTTTATGTTCCCTTAAACTCATGACTGTCAGCTGTTCTTCTTTTTTTATGAGCAGGCTGAGGAGAGACAGTGTGTAGGTCAAATGCAGGAGAAAAGGAAATACATTGTCTCGGGAAGCGTGTCTACATGGGCCTCGGGCAGCAAAGGATTTGCAGGCAATTTTCCATAGAAATTGATGATATAAGACTTCATAAATGAACTGGGGATGAGCGGCAGGTACACACAAGGGTGGTGATTTGTGAGGTTATAAAGAGGAAATGTCAATTGCGCGCTGCATTCTACTTGAAGACCTTCGCGGGGTCGTCTGAATCCGCATGCGTTCACGCTGGGTGGTTTTTGACACGGGACACGCACGCCAGCCTCGGACAAAAACAATTTAAACAGCCTTACGTCATTGTCACTCACCAGAGTTTCACCGCATTCTGTCATTTCGTCATGCAAAATACATGCTTCTATTTTATGCTCACTGAACTGCAGTCCTTTGAGGTATTATTTGTGGTTTTGGACAGTATGCATGGCGGGGATCAAAACTTTCTTGATGCGATTCTATTCAATTCCAATCCTCATGTAGTTCATTGAAGTTATTTATCTGGGTTTTAATAAAACCTAATGTGTTTGTACTTGCACTAATGATCCGTTTCCAAAATGTGTTTTTGGGATTACGTGGCTGAAATGCCGCCTTTTTGCAGCGCCGTACGTTGTCAGCCTTCGAAAATTCCGCTCCAATGGTTTCACATTATCCCCAAGATTGCTTCTCTGGTGCGCGTGTTTTTTTGTCAAATGGTAACGCATGGAAGTGGAAGTCGAGGCAGAGGACAGAGTGGAAGAGAACATCAGACAGATGTTAGAAATAAAGTTGTGGAAGCAGCAAAGTGGAAAGTTGTACCGTCTTTGTGGCAGATGCTGTCTTTTTAAAAAGACACCGGCGGACAATCCAGCTGTGAAAGTGGGAATGAATGTTTACATCACTCGGTATTAATAAAATATTAGGTTTTTTGTGTGACTTTGTTCAGATAGTACAATAGTTTTTTTTAATCCGTCGAGCTTTTGTCATCATACGAGCTTTGACCGTTGTAGTTTTATAACTTGCTTTTAACGAGAGATTCAGGGTGAAGTCATTACACGAGTTTCTAGTTTTCATAAAAGGATTGATTATAGTGACATGTAGACACACCCCTAAAAAATAATCATGTCACAAACAGTGGATCAGACACCAAGATAAAGATCAAATCTTAATCGTGAAAATGGCGGCCATCAGAGGACTGATGATCTGATCAGGCTATTAGCAGATTCCAACCCCTTTTCCCTCTTTGACTGCAACATTTTGTTTTCTGTTGAAAGCAAAAGCATTGTCAGGACCTTTCATATGTTTGGGGAACTGGTGGTCAGTTTTCATTTTGACTTTGACATATTCCTGCTTCGGACTACTGAGACAACGAACTGCATGTCTGCTCTCCGCCGCCGATCACATGATCCATGTTGACCGGACAGCACCATTAGGCAAGCTGGTGTGTACGGTATTAATTCATGTTTGTTTACTTTTATCCCAATGTCTCTTGGCAAAACCAAACTCAACACTTTTGCTTGCACTCGCCTACGAGTGTGCACACGCTCACGCGGTCATCAGCACTGACTGAATGTGACAGAGCTGTAATTTTAGCTCTGCTGACTCGATGGGGATCTCTCCTTCTCCCTCCGAAAGCCCCCCCGGCTTATGATCACAGGGTGGTCGACATCCACCTCTGCCCTGAGCAAAGTCTGTTTTGTTGGTGTGTTTACCATGCCGCTTCTCCCGGGGTCAGGTCAGAAGGTCGTCACATCACGCTCGGGGTGTGAGCGCTTAATGTATTCAAAATAAAACTCCCAACACATTAGTGTTAGTCCAGCATCACTTAGCTGTCTGCCCATCACCGGAAAACTTGTTTTGTTTTTTATTTTATTTGTAGTTTTGTTAAAATATACATTATTGTAGCATGCAGTTGTATCTCTTCACTTGAGTGCTTGAACTATATTGGATTAGAAAGCATCATTTTTAAATGTATTTTTAATTTTTAAATCAGCCTTTTGATCATTCTGAGGGGATTCTACGTGTGGCCAATGTTTAGATATTTTTAGAATGTTTTTTTTTTCCTGCGCAGCAAAGTACCATGGCAGATAATGTCAGCTAACAGTGGTTTTCGTTCCAATGCCGCATCTGTGGACATTATGTAACCCATACATCACCTAACATTTCATTATGGGCGCAATTTGCATGTCTGCATTTATGCGTTTGCATTTGGGTGTGGGTCCCTTCCCGCTCAGGCCGCAGTTGTGTTTGTGCGGCACTAAATAATGACTCCATCTGAGCCGCATGCCTTCTGGGCTCTCGTGCCCCGATACAAATGCGCGCACACCTCCACGCGCACACACAAATGCATACTCTCGTTGGGTATGGCTGGCTGATTCTTAAATGTCAGATGACTTCAATCCTGGAATAATATTTGTTGGGTCCAGTTTATTTTTCCTTTTGTTCTTTTCTCTTTATAGTAACCTGAATGTTGTAACTGCTATTTTCTGAGAGACAAAGTCAACGAGTGTGTTTAATTTATGATTTCCTCAGACCTACAAGTCCAGTCAGAAAAAGTCTATATTGGTCTAATGTAATGGGGGTGGTGGGGGGCGGATTTGCATGTATTCATGAAAGCCCGACTGAACGAGCGGTCTGACATTTAATGAGGTGCTCTTTTTTTACTTTTCTCACCTCCAACTGCGCCACCGTTCATCGCTTTCACAACCCTTCACATAAGGAAAATGGCAGCTGCTCTTCTTTTTACAAGCACACATTCGCCTCCGCCGGCCAAAGCTCCTCAGTGGCAGCGAGATAACATTATGGACACTGCATTACTTTCTTTATAGAGCCTCTCAGCTCCTGCTGCACCTCCTGCCTGCTCTTGCGCAGCCAGATAATAACTCCTGATAACTTTCATATTAAAGCTGCACTGGACACATATTGGTGTAGTCTAAATGGGGTGTACCGTCCCAGCTCGCACACATAAGTAATATCGTGGCTCATGGATATTTCCGAACCTTACAGCTTGGTAAATTGCACATTTATATGAACGGTGTCTGTCATTCAAAGATGGCGTTGAAAAAAAAAGTTGTTTTGTATGCATAATACTAATTTCAGAATGCCTTGCCCACCCCACTTGGCGGCAATGAATCCATCAATATTGAATTCAAAATGTTCAAATTACAAATATTCCTCATATTGTCTCCAGAGTCTGCTTATAATTTTGTCCCACTCGCAACTCCCCTTCTCTCGAGACAAAATGGCCATGTCCTGCGCCCCGCCAATTAAGTAAAAAAGTCAAGTGCATTGTAACTTGACCATCCCAGTCAAGTCGGTAAACTCGATTTATGGTCGCTATTTTTTATGTTAATAATTTTCAAATTATCTGTCACGTAAACAGTAAAATTGGTCGAGTAATTGTTACACACTCACAATGTTTGAGAGGCACCAAGACATGGCATTCTTCTTAGCTTGTAACAAAGGGTGGAAAGGCATGTGTGTGCGCATTTGTGTGCATTTTCACGCGTGTGTTTGTGTGTGAGGGATCGAAAGCCTTAAATATCATTTTTCACTCTGTCAGTGTCATCTTGGGTCACAACAGCATGGCACAAAAGGGCAAGAGAGGAATAAAACTGACAAATGAACCTGTCGATCTCCCACACGCACGCGCACACATGCAGGTGGCTCATACATCAGCGGCCTGATGGAAAACAGCGATTTGAACAAACGAACTGGAAAAGTGACCCTCGGGTTTATGGAGTGGCAAATCCAATGAGAGGATGCGGTGGCAGAGTCAAGATGAGTGAGCACAAAACAGAGTCAAGTAACAACAGATACCAAAAGCATGAATGATATCAGTTCGCGTCGTTGTGAATATGCTGCAATCAAGTGATCTCTTTCCACTTTTCAAAGCGCCTTTATCGCATTTTAGGTAGTTAGTGTGAGCTCGTTGTTGTTGACAGGGCATAGGTCACGGCAGGAATATGACCCCCGATTGATAGGCTTGACAATGAAACGGTATTGATCGAGCCTCACAGAAGGTCAGCCGAGCTCTCGTGAATAACAGCATCGATGGATCAGGTCCAGATTCAACATCATGCTCAAACAACACTTTGGGTGTTGACGGAACCGAATCACATGATCAGAGGGCAGGATGAAGACGAATGGATCGTTAGCTCCAGCAAGGGAGACAAACGGTTGTTCAGTTTGACATTGACTTAGCTTCACTGGTTCAAGAGCGTAAACATCTGCCAAAGTCACCCTGCTATTACATTCTCTTTAAAACTCAGTTAGCACAACACACCATTTTTTATTTTCAGTGTAGGTATAGACAATCCTAGGTGGTTCTTTGGATTTTCTTGCATTGTCTTTTGTGAAACTGCACTGCTTGCTACCCTTTGCCGTGCACGAAGCATAAGTGATAAAACACACATTACCTCAGCGGGCAGAGTTACAGCAGGCTATGATAAACACACTTAAGTGGAGGGAAAATATCCAAATGAGTCAAATTTGGGAAGTGAAATGGAAGACTCTGACAATTACTCATGCATGGGCGCCCCTCCTCACATCTTTTAATTATTCTACGTTCATAGTTCACTTATTCAGCACAAACTCTCCGGGGAGGTTTTCAAATGCTAGTCAAGTAAAAGCTTATGTGTGTACATCGCTGACATTACAAGATTAAAAAAAAAATAGATAAGCAAATACATGTTTTTCTCCTTTGTTTGTATACCTTGAGCTCCTAAAATAATAATGTATGACAGAAAAGAGATGGAGTGCACCATTAAGATATGCAGAAAGGGGGGGAACAGTTTTGCTTGACTGCTTTTAGATGATATTCATTTGGATAAGTCAAGACGATTAAATCTGATTTTAAATCTTGACAGACTTGAGAGAATTCATAATTTACTTGACAGTTTCTGCATTCTTCAGGCGCAAGGCCCGTGGGTCTAGACAAGGCCTGGTTGCCTCTGGATTGTCCATAGAAGTCATTAGTGGGGCTTAAAGCGGCATCTCCTCAGCTCAGAGATCCGCAGTAAACACGAATGCATGTGCGCATACAAGAATGGGGTGACAGAAAGGTCTGGACATCAGAGAAGAGAAAAAGTCCTACTTCTTCAGCATGACGTAACGAGCGCACCCGCTGGAAAAAAAACATGTACATTTCACAAATTAACACAATGTCCCGAATGTATTCCTGCATTACACAACAAACATAGACATCACACACACATTATGTCCTTCCTGCTCACTGATGCAGAATTTGTATTTATTTATTTATTTTTACGCTTACCATACTGTGTGTGTCAGTGTGTGTGTGAAGTGTAGTACAGTGCATTGTTTCCCATCTAAGGGTACACGTACCCCTGGGGGTTCAAGAGCACATTGCAGGAGGTATGAGGAAACATTGACAAATTTATCTTGCAAATCAATAACCACTCATAACAGTCAGGTGTCAACTGAAGTGTCTCATTAAAGGTGAGAGATGTGCCTCACTGGGTGTTGCGGTGAACGGAGCCGCCTCACCCCCGACACATCTAACAAAAAGTGCCTTGTGGATTTTTAGAGTAAAATGTACTCGACCAAATTTTCTGTGCAGATTTTTTATGTCTTACTTTGTCATGTAAATTGAATACTTATAATAAAGTAAAATGGTATATATAAATGTATTTAATGACTTAAATTTGGAATTGTATTTAGTTTATTTTTTATTTCAGTTGAATTTTAAAATGTCTTTGTAAGCAAGAATGACCTGACTCGTACGGCCTACTTGGCCGTGTCAATTCCAGTGTTATTTGCAACTTTTATGTTGGGCATGAAAGAAGTGCACAAGTGCAATTTTCAGTTTACTCGAGCTGTGGTCCCCGAGGTGATGTCAAACTGAGCGGATACGGACAAAGCATGTGGCAAACTTTGGCTAACAGTCGCAAAGTGCTGGATTGGCGATTCCGAGGCAGCAAATGAGTGCCGGATGGGGCAGAGGGAGCAAGGAGAAGGCCGTGAATAATTTCATTCCACACCCAGCGAGGCACAGGTTGGGTCAATTATAACCACCTTTTCCTCCGACCCTGATTACTACTGCCGCTCTCTGGGACTGCAGCTGTCAGATACTTTGTTCTGGGACTGTAAATAAGCGTGGGAGTCCACGTCCGCCGCCGGTTGAGCTATAGCTGACCAATGTCCAAGCTAATCAGGATGGAAAGTATCCCCAACAAGGCCACCAGTGGAGCAGGAGCATGTAATTAGAGCTGGGAGCAATAAACCCTTGCATATACACACACACCGGGTACAACGCACAAAATAGGCACTCATCGGAGCCCCAGTAATTACTCTCTGATGACAAAAAGAGCCAGTCGATGCAAAACTGAGAGTTATTACCTGAAACACTTATTTAAATAAGGAGGAGGGGAACGCTGGAGTGTGAGAGGGGAAGAGGGGGAGATTTGGGGAATGCAATCACATCTTAATGGCAGGGAGAATATTAACAGGGTGTGGAGGCATCCTCACGGGTGAATGCAAATTTCATCCAAAATTCAGCTGTAGGTGGTGGGACGTCCCCACCGTGCATGCATGCGCCTGTGTGTATTTTAAACTGTGCCCCAGAGCTTTGTCGTTTCTTCAGTTCTACAGTTGTATTCTTGTCTTTCTCATTCATTTGCACATCTTCACGCACAGTGTAATGAGTCACCGCGAGGACATCAGGGGCTCTATTTTCGTTGACAGGCGCCCTTGCGCTCGGCGGAAAACAACCGCATCTTCATTTACGTGCTGGAGAAAGACTAGTCTACCGTGTTCAGGACCGCATTGCGCCTCTTTGGGAATTCCGGCAGACCTCACAAATAGCAGGTCTAAGTCGGAATGCTATCTTAAAAATATATTCACAGCATCACCCTGACCGTGAAGCACAACTATTTGGAGTGGTGTCAAAACTGCTCACAAGACTTGTAGTCTGACTGTTGGTTAAGGAGCAGAGGTGATTTGTAAAAATGTTCCATAGGTGGATATTCCACGCTAGGTTCAGCAAAGCCCATGAAGCCCAAAGTAACAGGTCAGCATGAGGCTGTGGGTGTGTCTCTTTTTCTTTTACAGATCATCTTACAGATGTACTTCTGTCAGGTCATACTGACAGTTTTATCAAGTCTGACAAAAAGTGTTGTTGCTTTTGGGGAGGAATTGCAAAATCCCCCGTTAAATGTTCGCTGCTACTGTGTGTGTTGGGGGAGATAGGAAATGGGACAGAAGCCTTTGATTGGGGGATTAAAATTTAATCAACCTTCAAATGGAAGCCTCTTAATGATCAATAAATATTGATGGCTTCATCATCAAGATTTTATTCAACCCTTGAGAAGCCAACAGTCATCTCAAAACCTTCTTGAGGTTATTGACACATTTCATTCCTTCAATGAGAGTAACTTTATTCACGGATTAGTTTGGGCAATTATATTGCGGCTGCATCATTTTTTGGCTAAATGGTGGGCAAAGGAGGAACAAAAAAAAAGTAATTATTGCAACATTGCACATATTGTAGTTTAAAAATTGCAATATGAATACATTCAGACGCTGTATAAGAGCATATAGCATATATCAACTGACTTTACCAAAAAACAAGGCTCAGTTTTGATTGACAGTCAGAGAGGTTTTAGTTTGACCAGGTGTCAATGCTAAGAGTTTGCACCTCTCAAAATGCTAATCACCCCCAAAATTTTTTTAAATGGAAATAGCTCTTGAAATGGTCCAATGCGGTCTACTGCTACTGCAAACACTATAAAATGGATATATACAGCAGAGAGACTATTTTGACCCCTGAGGCAAATTAAAGAGCAGAATGGGACTCGTTGTGAGAATGGAAAAAGAAAACTTAAGTGTTTCGATACCATCCCACCACTACTCTAGTGGCTATTCCAAACACTGGCTTTTTTTCTTTTTTTCTTTTGCAATTTAACGGATAATTGTACCCATATCTCATTGTTTTTAAAAACATTTTATTTAAAATGCCCTCGTCAGATTGAGTATAGCAATATTTGTTTGGAGCACGTATTGTGTGTTGTACAAAGGGCACTATGTTATGTGTAACATTGCAAATTTGTGCAGTACGACTGTGGCTCTGTTTCCTTTTTTAATTCATGATTAGATTAAAATGTTGCATTTCTCAATGCTTAAAAACAAAACGATTGAAGTTTAAACACAACGTGTCGGATTAAGTTAAATACAACTCCTTTCATATGGAAAAACTCATCCCAGATTACAGACACTGTTAGATTGTCTTTCGGGCTAACCTTTTGTAAACAGGACATTAGAATAGGCTATCTATAATTCTGCAATCCAGAAAACTAAAAAATCTGAAATCTCCATCTTCCAGTTCGAAAAAGTGTACAGGGAAGCTGGCAAAAAAAGTAAAGCGCGGAGAGTCTCTGTCACCGAAACGCACCAGTGCAACGAATGACTCATTGTCATTAGGCATCGAAATATTGACGCTACCTCCTTTCTTCTCGCCCTTTTCCTCACTCTGTCATAGCCATGGGGGCCGAGACAATCGGCTTCTCCACACTCGCGGCACGTTATTTGTGCTTTAATAAAAATAATACAGTCCAATAAATGTGCAGCTTCAAAACATTGTTAACCGATAAGAACAGCAGAGATTGCAGTTTTTCCATTATTCAGTAGACGTGCGGGCCGCGAGTCACCGACTGTAATTGGATGGCAATTGCTCATTTCAATTCAGCCACACCGCACGGTGTGCGGCGGCCCCAAAGTCCGAGGATGATTTTTCTGTCTTCAAATCAATCTCAAGTGGAGCATAAACCTAACAATATTTTTCAACCATTCTCCACGATGAGGAATGCTTCTTTAGCACTTGTCGGAGCGTTGTTCTTTATCCATGTGTGTCCTTCCACACACTTATTGTCATTCACCCATGGGGACGGGGGAGGGACGGTGTGAATTTGTCATCAAGTCAGTTAAGCTACAGTCCCATATAGGTGCCGGATCAACACGGACCACATCCGGCACGATCCGGCGTGTGGACCGTGTAGCCGCCGTGTAGCTCCGCGGTGAACCCTCTTCGTCCTGGAACGTCCGGCACTGTCCTTGGGGCTCCGGGAGGCCAACACGGTGGTTTTGGGAAGTTCAAAACTGTCGTGTTCGTCCGTGAAGGTCCGGGGAGTTGGCAACAACCGTGTAGGTCCGTGTAGCTGCCGTGTAGGGTCCGGGGACAGTCGTATCCCTGCCGTGTTTGTCCGTGTATGTCCTTGACAGTCCGGGAAAAAATTCACACCCGGACCATCAAGAATCCTGGCGGCAGAGGTACGGTTGTCTCCGGAACTTTCACGGTGGTTACACGGACTACGCCGGACAGTGTCAACTTCAGGACTACCCTCACGGATCAACACGGAGCTACTACGGACGAAGACGGTGCAAAACGGATACAACACGGTTGAAACACGGCGGATACACGGACTATCATGGAAGAACAAGGAATATCACGGACGATGACGGATAGACAGGGTGGCAACAAGGACGTTCACGGTGCAAACACGGTGAAAACACGGACTAATGCGGACTATGACGGAGGAACACGGGATAACACGGACGATGGCTCATGCTCATATAAATAGGGAAATTTGAACGATTCACTCCTTTCCTGTGCTACCGACGCTGCAACATGGGGATCAGATGACGGCCGAGAACAACCTGATGCTGATGAGATGCCAGCTTCAACTGCAAAAAGCTCAGGTTGAAAACACTATCCTCATTGCTAAAGCGAAGATACGAGATAGAGAAGCCGTGAAAAAAGTGGTATCTACAGTGAATAGAAGGATTTTCACGTTAAAATGCACGCTCGACATCCAATTGCAGAATGATGGGATCACCGGAAATTAGCCAGCTTTTATACAAGTTCTTGACGGTCCGGGGTGGACCGTGTGTGTTCGTGTCGCTGCCGTGTAGGGCCCGGGATGGTTCGTGTAGGCGCCGGGATGATTCGTGTAGGCGTCGTGTTGGTCCGTAAATATCCAGGGCTGTTCGTGTCACTGCCGTGTAGGTTCGTGTTATTCCGTCGCTCTGCCTTGACTGTCCGTGCCGATCCTTGGTCATTCGTGTGGGCACCGTGTTGATTCCGTGTTGCTGCCGTGTTTGTACGGGTTCGACCGTGTAGCTGCCGTGTTACCACGGGCGTGATGGTTTTTGGACGACCGTCACACTCAAAAAACCCCAGAAAGAGCACGGATCATCCCGGATCTTAATCCGGCGGGATCCGGCACTTTCCGGGACTGCCGTGTCCATCCGTGCTTATATGGGACTCTAGCTTTATGTCCAAACTGTAAATAGTAGAGGAGTTTGTGCATGATGCTGCATGAGTCAGAGGAAAAGAAACCCGGCAAATGAAATCGGTCAACACTCGCGCTACCTGATAGTGGCGCAGCCTCATGCTCAGACTAGGCGTGATTCACAGCGCTGATGGATGTAAAGTAATTGCTGGGGAGATCTCAATTGCTGCACTTTTACAAATGTGATTTTTGACAAAGGCCTCCAGCACGAGCGGGCATATTTCACTTGACACGTTATTACCTCGCCCCGTCTCCTTCCTGTCTGTGGCTGCTGCGTTACCTGTCTAACTTCTTCTGTCTCCACACATGCTACTACGCTACCTTTATCTCTTTCGCGTTCCACAAGGTTGGCGTGAGCGTATTTTGTTCAAATAAGTCAAAAAAGGTTGCGTAACAGTCATATTAAGACTTTATCCACTTTGTTATTGCGGCTCTGGGACATTTGGGGAAACCCGCTTTGCTCCCGCCCTAACTTTTCTTTGAATGGTAATCTAACGACAGTCACGGTATGTTGTCGCATATCCAGCGATGTTCGGAATCTCGATGTCTGATCGAGGATAGTGTGGTGTCTTGTTATCATTTTTGTCTAGTTGTGAGCTGTCTCCTGGTCGATTTGTTTGCCGTGTTATCTGCACGGAAAGCAGCAACTCAAACTTTACTAGCACCGCATTTATATGCCTTACAAGATGCTATTACAGCATACAGATGTTAAAACTTTTTTAATGCCTCGGCCAGTTGATCTTAAAAACTATCCATTGCTGTTCAAATTTCTGCGCCAAGGGAAAAGCGGAAATCACTTTTTTTATTCTTGCGACGTATGTGGAGGCCTTTACCGGAGTGAGAGAAGGCTGTGATGACAACAACAAATGTTTGTAGAAGACACAGAAGGAGACCAAAAAAAACACCAAAAAAAGTTCATGCTTTCATCCTCCCAAAAAAGAAAGAAACAATGGAAGAGTGGAAAGTCTAATTAAGGATGAGAGACTCCTACCGTCTCCCTCCTTTCTTTTGTTTGCCTCAGCAACTTTTATAGCTCCTACTTTTTCCCCCCCTCCTCCTCTTTTTCCCCCGTTTACTGCAGTGGCAAGCACATTCCCCCACTCTATGCTCAATGCCTGCAGCATGGGAGAGGACTGTATAGCCTCGTCTCTCTCACACACACACACACACACACACACACACACATTAGTAACTTCTGCATTTTGGGCACGAATAAGCATGCACATGCTTAATCATGTGTTAAAGCAAAAAGGCGTAACACCCATACACAGTAATGTTGCACTGCGTAACGCTCTGCTGGGCAACAGCAGGGGTGTGGAGGACTTAAAAGATGACGTGATTCTCTCCCTGATCTCTGCTAATGTGTTTGTTCCCGCAGAGAGATGAGGGAGAGGGAGAGGGAGAGAGAGAGAGAGAGAGAGAGAGAGAGAGAGAGAGAGAGAGAGAGAGAGAGAGAGAGAGAGAGAGAGAGAGAGAGAGAGAGAGAGAGAGAGAGAGAGAGAGAGAGAGAGAGAGAGAGAGAGAGAGAGAGAGAGAGAGAGAGAGAGAGAGAGAGAGAGAGAGCAGGGATGGATGGATGGAAGGAAGGATGTGATATCTAAAGATCCCAGGATGCTTCAACAAGATCACTTTGTATTCACCTCCCGATCAATCTCATTCTTCCATCGCCTCTGTTATCTTGTCCAGCAGATTCTCTCGAATACTAGCAATACATTCTCAGGGCATACTGTACACATCATTTCCCAAATTGATCGTTTTGCAACATTCTTTCCAAAGCCAAATCATTTTAAAACGGACTCAAATGTGCAAAGACAAAATCTCTCAAAGACCCACCGATGAGTTGTTGAGAAGCCTGTGGGGGGGCTGAAACAAAACAAACAAACAAAATAGCTGTTTGCTAATAAAAGTCACAGGTGACAAGCCCATTTTCGGGGTGCTCTTGTTTTTATAATAGGAGCATTGTTCATCCCTTGTGAAATTGGGCAAAATAAAAGTCGTTTCAGGCTTGCCTGGTGGACAATATTGTGTAAGGCAAGCATCTGTGGTTCCTTCCCTTGCATGTTTCGAAGTTCTTTTAAGTGAAGCGCTTGCCAGCTGAGCTACTTGTTTGCTAACGGTAAGGTGCAGGTGTTCTTTTGAGGCTTTGTGCGCATGCAATGTTGTATACGCCGTGCCCGCTCAGCAATCCTCGGCTCGGAGGAATCCGTTTATTGTATTTATTTATTTATTTTATGACATTTTAAAAATCCGGCAAGGAAATATGTTTACCCAGCAGTCATCCAAAAGTTTGTGAGGGCGTGGGTAGAAGAGAGACAATAATGCAAGCGTCGTTTTATTGCACGACTCTGCCACACGGGTGGAGTCGAAAGTCTGATGTCAAACCCCCCCTGGGATTATGAAGACTATTTGGAAACAAAATATGCTCTGCGTGAATCTTTATAATGATTAGAACTTTATGATTACAGCGCCTTTTAAAGCACATTTACGAACTTTTGGTGCAAAATAAAATAAAAATGATGGATGAAAAAAAATGAGACACTGACAAGCATACCAATAGCCAAACATATCATACTCGACAAAATAGAACCCAGGCAACGCAAGAACGCGACATGAGATGAGATCTGCAAGGCTGATGCAGCTTCAAAATAAGGGAGGGGAGGTGGGGGTGGGGGGGATGTTAGATTTAATCACATAAAAGCCACTCTGTAAAAGTGTGTCATAAAGTGTTTTTTCAGTTTTTCTTCTGCTCTGGAAAGAAGAATTGCAAAGCTGCTAGAAAATAATTGGTCCCAAGTGTTGAAATGTAACTTGACCTGTTCAATTGTTTTTAATTGAAATAGCTTTTGATTTCAGCAGATAGACTAGAAATGAATAAAGAGGAAACTTTACAAGAGTTGAGGATTTATTATTATTATTTTTTTAATGGCCAACATACGCAGCACATCAACAGAGCTGCCATGACTGCCGGGAACAAAATGCAAGCATTGATTTGACCTCCAAAGACATTCGGACACTGCTTGAAAACAATCAGCACGAAGGGGGTAAAAAGGGCTATGATTGAGGGAACCAAAACTGATAAAACGCATGGTGAGTGCGGTCATTAATCTTTGCGATGCCCAGTCCACTCCTGCTCTAAATTGTTGCTATTTATAGCAGTGTGAGGTTACGGGTCAAATCACTGAATGAGTGTGTGCGTGTGCGGTGGGCACGTGTGTGTGTGAGAAGAGAGAAAAATGATTTAATTCTACTCTGAACGTGGCTCTCCTGCGGCTTCATTATCTTAGCCTGAAAATAACACACGGAGGCAGCAGAATCACCTTTAATGGGGCTATTTCCCGCCAAACGGGAGGAAATGAGAGAAGACAATGTGTGCACCCGACATGTAAACATTCGCACACTTTAGCTGAAAGAGGGAATTTGCAATTTGGCAGTAATCCTGAATGGCCTTTACATGAAGCATCAAGACTTTCTTACCTGGAGGTCCAGCAGCATACATCAAGAGGGGTCAGACACTTTGATGAGATTGCCTCGAGGCAAATGGCATCGTCGTTAGCAAACGAGGCCAGGGGTGCCCCATCTTTTTGGATCTACTTTGCAAGTAGCCAAGCTCTCCACATTGACCCGTTCAGTGTCAACATCGCAATCCCACACAGCGTAATAATAATAATACGTACACACACAAACACTTTTTCTCGAACCTTCCTCAAGCTTGATTTGGGATCGGGGCATGGTCTACTAGTAGACTACGATCGTCTGGTTGGGCACTCCAGCTGTAGCCCTGAAAGAACAATCACTGGGGAAAAAAAAACAAAAAACATATTTGAAGCCTTGCATATCAGTGTAGGGCAGAATCTGTCTGTCTGCACTTTCATCAAATCCACCAAAATCGCGTTGCACCAACTGCACCACAACTTAGATCTGCTTGGAGCTGGTCTCATGTCTAGTCTACTTTCCGTCACCACATTTTTCGGTGCGCCAGAGGCGTGTAAGTGAAAACGCCCCCGGTCCACCGGAGCGCCTTGTGTTCCTAAACAAGGTAAACTAGACTTGCCCCAGAACACACACGAAGAGGTGCCAGTTTTTACGTGTTTTTTAGAATCTCCAAAAAAAAACAACTAAATGGTATGTTGAATTCACAAAATGTTATTCTGTCAAGCGGTTGCACGAAATCAAATCCCCTGGATCAGGATACATTTTTTAAAGTACCTAAATCCAGATGGTTCTAATCTGTGCAACCACTTGACCAAATAAAATTGAGTAAATTGAAAATTTTTTTCTGTGTATGTTGAACTCACCAAGTAAACATAAATTTCGATACATTTTAATTTGTGTCACCGTTGACCCCTGTGCTGGTTGGCAAAGTGAGATCACCTTATGGCCGTGCACATAAATGATTGAGGAAGTTCAGACAAATGTTAAATCATCCGAATCTACCGTTTCTTTGTGTTCTCTAGCCAATTATACCACCGTCGACTCTCCCCTGCAGAAATAATGAATCCCCATCCTGCAGGGGGTGTCCAATCCCGATCACAGTTTTACCTAAAACGAAGATCAAATGCTGCGACAAAACAATCATATCAGAACGTGAAAACCGAACGTCAGAAGTTTCCCCGCTCCCCCGTCCGTGTCGCAGCTCGCTCCTCTGCCGAGCTCAGGCCGCCAGTGTCCCGCAGGGACAGCCGTTGTCAGGACAACCAGAGTGCATCTGACAGCCAATCGGACGAAAACCCCGAGCCCGCGTCAGGTCCCATGATATCTGGCCTGCCTAAAATGTGAGTGCGGGGGGGAGCGCGCGTACGTGTGTGTACGTACAGACCTGCTGGCAGTCGTGTCCATCTTGGCGATGTCAACACACACTGACCCCGCTACAGTGATGGTATGTGACACGTCTCCCTCCTCCGCCCTTATGTTTGTCCTGTGACATCGACACTCATCCAGACGTGCATTTCAACTTAAGTCGCCGCGGATACATTTTCTGTCGACGGTTTTCTGGCCTCCGCGTGCGTGTGTGCCCGTGTTTCACACCAGCCTGCGGGTGTGAAACGGGCGGGCAGTTGGTTTTGTGGCTGTCATTGATTATGTGGACGATGGTGTTGTTTTAATTGCATCTATGAAAATGTGTCCTGACAGCACGACCAATGTGATTTCAGAACATGAATTAATTGTGCTGTAGTGTGTGTGTGTGTGTGTGTGTGTATATGCGTGTGTGTGTGTGTGCTCTAATATGTGAGTGGGCCTGCGTGCCTGTGGCTACAATTCTTCCTTCCCCGATGCTGAATGTTTGCTCCTTATTTGACCTCAAAGAGTGCAAGGCAAAAACTAGGACACCACAGCAAGTGCACACACGCACACACACTCTCACACACACACAGTCAGCATATTCAAATCAACCTGGCTAATCTAATACGCATGTTGTTTGATGTGATGTTGATGTTTCATGTTCTGGTTCTTTCTCCCCGCCCAAAATTGACTTGAGTGCCCAGTTTAATAATAATGTCCTTAAAAAAATGTTTGCATGCTCATTTTGCTATGTTCACGATGCACTTTCCTTACCAAGAGCCTTCAGGGACCGTGAACATTTCATTTATAAAAATGAGTCATCCTGAAAAAAACATGAGGATATTCAGGTGCGTATCACACCGTGCTCTGAATCATCCGCACTTAACATTGAACCATTTAATTGACATTCTTCACAAATTGCAGGAAGAGGAAGAAGCAACACCATCGTTAGAAGCAGTGATTAGTGGTGCCAATCTAAAGTTTACCGTTTTTTTTTTAAGTTTGAAAATATTTAGACTTGAATAATCAATGATGGCAGACACTATAATAACATTAAAAAATGTATTCTTCGGATAATAGCTCAGTCGATGTGAATTAAAAGTGATTACAAAGGCGTGTTTCTATAGAGCTCACATATTGTAAGTCCTTATTTTCCCTGACCCGTACAATCCGATCATTGCAACTTAACTCATTCTTTAGCTTAACTCTCTCAACTTCCCCTTAAATTTCGACTTATTTAAGAGTTTGTTAATTCAGAAACGATGAGGCACACAGAGAACGCACAATGCTTCATATTCACGCCCCTCATTCCCACTCAAGGCCAGTGCTTCACGACACAGACACCGCTTAGGTAAGAAGCTTTTTCTGTTGTCGCATGCTCTTGTAGTTGTTGATGTTGTTTAGCTTTCATTTGGATGTAACCTTCTGGGAACGGTATGATGAATCAAATATTCATGATAGCAAAAAAATTAAAAATAAACCTCCATGAGCCCACTTCCGTCACTGGACTACATACACAAACATACTGTAAATGCATACAGTCACTTGGAGGGAGGTCGTCATTATGTTCCGCTGACGTTTTGAACGGAATCAGATTAGCCCTAATCATGTCGCTGGTCACTGAGCCAACCTCTCGAATGGCTGGATGTTCATTTGACATCCACTCAGCAGAGTTTTGATGCTGTCGGACACAGACTGCCGTATCAGACAACCTCAGGCAGACAGCAGATGTAGTAACAGTTTGAAATGGATGTGAAGGGACAAATGGAATTAATTGGAGCTGTTGAGGCCCTGACTTCATATAGAATGCCGGACTGCCATCCAGAATTATACGATGGCAAGGCATTCCTTATATCCATCCATCCATTCATCCAGCTACCGCTGTTGGAACCTATCCCAGCTGCCTTCTGTGGAGCGGCAGACTTGACCAGGGAATGGCTGCCCCGTCACTCGCAGGACGCAAATAGAGTTGGACAACCATTCGCATGTATTTAACTTTTACACAAAACCGCAGGCGGTGTATAACAGAATGATTTTAAAAGCAGCAGAACTCCATCAAGCCTTCCAACCCGACATGGAAGTACCTGATACTTAAAAAGAGGCTTTTTTAAAATGTGGGAGATGTCTGGTCTGGGTGTACCTCGCCTACCTCTGAACCCTCATGAAATTTTCCAAGCCATGCATCCAATTTTGTTAAAAAAAAAAAAAGAAGTTTAGGTTATTCTATTTTCCGTTATGGTAAATGGGCTGTCACTTGCGCGTTCCACTTTGAACCTCATTCACCTACTGGTGACGCAGCATCAGGAGCGACTGGGCGTTCAGTGTCTTTCTCAAGGACACTTCGACATGGTCGCGATGGCCCGGGGGGGGGAGAAACATCTGCGTTGAATCCAACCCAAAGATAATTGGTAAAAGACTTTGCATGCGGCGGTGTGAAACTGCGTTTTCCTTGTCCACTTGTCACACCGCATCTCTCACTCTAAAGCAGAGTACACACATATCGACACATTTAAGCTCTTCTTCCCCCCTTCAGATCAAAGTCACAAAGTCCCGATTGTCAGCTCTCTCGAAAGGATTATCCTTATTGATTATTCTGTAGTGTGCCGTGCGTTAAGAGTGATTTCTTTTTTTTTCTCCCATCTGCTCAGAAAGCGGTGGGACGAGCCATAAATGCCGTGATCATGATGTGACACGAAGTAACAGCCGCCTGTGTCTCAACGTGCGTATTCTGACCATCGGCAGCATTGTCTCCCGTTTGAGCAGACATGACCAACGTTGATGTCATTCTATTTGCGGTGGCATTCAAGTATGCCTGCGTTCAATTCCCGTGCAGGGAAAGTTGGACATGAAAAGAAAGAGCGGGATAAAAATGAATATGGAAGGAGAGGATGTTTGTTTGTCTCAGTGAATGCGAAATGTGGCAAAAGTAGTCGCATCAAATGGAACGCGGGCACGGGAGATGGATGCAACTTAAAAACGCGGGCCATGAAAGATTGATGCGCTGCTAATTCGGCTGCAAGAAGCTCCTCCGGCCATCTCTCTTGAGGCATGTCTCTCGCTCACACACAATCATACAGCGCATTAGCCAATATGTATGAAAATTTTAAAGCGACATCTTAATAAGTGGGAATACGGCTAAGTTAGAAACAATCAGCCATATAAGATCATGTGTCACATCTAGTTTTCAAAAAAGACTTCATCTTTGAATTCCTCCCATCCAAAGTTATGCTTCCGATCAAAACCTGACGAGGAGGATAAAAGCCAGCAACATCATATTTATTAAAGCCCTGCTGGTTACATGCACTGTGTGAAGTGAAGACGCATGTACTGCCTTTTCTGACTAATAAATGTGTGATGATTGCTAAGTTCACATGAATACTCATCATATTTTTGCACAGGTTTGGGCATTTTAAATGTAGCCTTTTTCCCTCGAGGGGATTAATCTCAGTGACTTTGGTGATCCCTGAACCTTCCAAAACTTCTGGACACTTAATACTCCCTGACCTTTAAAACATATGGTTAGCAAAAGTGAGCCGAGATGTGGCTATGAATAAATAATTTGCATAACTCAAACAGGAGGGGACTCATGCGTAAAAGGGTTTAAGCCTGTCTTCTCAAGAGGATGTTCAGCTCTTGTCGGTATTTATGCGCGTGTGTTAAGTGCACGTGCATGCTTGTGCCCTTTTGTTTCAAGGTCCTTTTCACATCCAGACAATAATGGCAATGACAATGTTACTTATAAAACATTTTAATAAAGTGCAATATATTTTAATTTGCGTTTCATTTCAAGAACAAATTGAACTGGAGGATGGGCCGTTTATTTGTTTTCGTTTCGTTGTGATTTTGCTGATCAATAGGCAATTATGATGAGAGTATGCTGTGAAATGTTATTTACACGAACATCCATCCGCACGATTTCCCCTGCGATGGCTTTCAGGCCGGTTCTATTCTGGTACCCTGTTAAATACCGCCCTCTGGTGGTGAATTTGAGCTTTGCTGTTGACGTCACGTTGCACTGTGCGGCTGTTTGCTATAGTTTTGAATGACTCACAATATTGCATTAAAAAATATGTTACAGAACTGTAGCTGCAAATCTATTTATCTATTCATTCTTTTTTCTTTTTTGTTTTAATTATTGTAGTGGACAGGAATAAGATGGCAGATGCAGGCCTGGAGCAATGATATGAATTGGGCTTCCATTCCTTTTAGGAAGGAAAACAAACAAACAAACAAACAGTCCTGCAACGTCTCAATTCACTTGCAGATTATGTATACGTGTGAAATCTGGCCCTGGTTCGTTGAATGGTACCAGATGGATACAGTGGTTAATTGTGCCACCTGACATCATATTTCAAAGTCTGCATGCATAAATAAGCTTCGTTTAATCTTATTGCACACTGTTTAACTTCTCTTCCTATGTGGACATTTGGAGTTTCAGTGGACATTATGTATGTCTGCCATGTTTTTATATCACTTTAAAGATTTGGAAAAGGTACGTCTTTGAGCAAACGGCTATGATTTATGATATAGGTGTTCATTTGCAATTCTAAACAATTTCTTTTCCAATTGTTGTCACACTGACGATTTTGTCTCCATAGCCAAGAAGGACTCGTTTACTTTTCACTGCAGAACAGAATATGGTTTCCTGTACCTCTATGTTGGGTTATATCGTATTTGGGGAGGGGATGTATAAAACACCGTGACCTGAAATGACCACCAGAGTATTTTGTTGTGGCTAAACATAGTGGTCCATCATTCTGGTCGATCAATGGGTTTTTAAAAAAAGTTTTTGAGTACCATAACGCTATGGGTTTACGGGTGCAGAGTTCAGTGCCGAGGCGCCCGAGATTAAGATGACAAGTCTAAACCTCTTAAAGCGAATATTCACGCCAAGTCTAATATTCCATGGACATCATCCATTTTACAGGAGGGAAGGGACTAAAGAGGGAGGCTGCCATTCTGCCAGCGCTTCACTTTAAAACTTTAAAGAGCACATTTGTTCCTTAATCACTCTTGCCGCTCCACCTCTGCTTTTTCTATCTGGCTACTCTGCACTATTTTTCGGCTCCCATCTTCTTCAGCCATAAGCCCTGTCAGCTCTGATTAGGCCACGGTGTGTTTGTGCGTCAGTGCGGATGACTGTTTTAAGTGGTCTTAGGGGGCCGATCGTTCTGCTCCGCTATTACTCTGGACCTGCTCGTCCGGGGGGAGACGCGCTATTGCTGACGCGAAGGTCGGACAGACGTCCACCGTTGCTTCCGATGGTTCACTTGACTGTCTCATCGGGTACTGTTTGAGACACAGCTATCCTGGAAGAGAAAAGCACCTTCCCAAAACTGTGCCCAAGTTGGAAGCAAGCAGTTGTGCAAAATGACATGGTAAGATAAGAAATTGTAATTCAGAGGACCCTACTGCTAAAAAAAAAAACATGGTGTTCAGTTGCCTTAATTCAATGTTGCAGGTGACCATGACCCGGACGATAAATCAGAGCAAGATCGCGAGGAATGGATTGTTGTTTCAGCTCCGACCGAAGCCGTGTGAAGCGTCCGTCTTCGCGTCGCAAAAGTCACACGGCTTCACCTGTGTGAATCCGCGTATGTATTTTTAATGTCGCCTTTGCTCTAAATCGACTCCCGCAAATGTTGCACGAGAACGGTTTCTCTCCCGTGTGAGTCCTCATGTGAATCTTAAGTGCCGTGGTGCTACTCAGCCGCTTCTCGCACATGCCGCAAGGGTACGGCTTCTCGCCCGTGTGAGTCCTCAAGTGAACCTTCAGCGCTGTCGTGCTGCTCAGTCTCTTGTCGCAGAAGTCACAGGTGTACGGTTTATCGCCGGTGTGAATCCTCATGTGGCTTTTCAGCGCAGTCTTGGCTCGGAATGTTCCCCCGCAGGTGTTGCAGCAGAACGGTTTCTCTCCCGTGTGAGTCCTCATGTGAACTTTGAGGGCCGTGGCGCTGCTCAGTCTTTTCTCGCACATGCCGCAAGGGTACGGCTTCTCGCCCGTGTGAGTCCTCATGTGGACCCGCAGTGCCGTTTTGTCACTAAATCTCTTTTCGCAGTGGCCACAGGGGTACGGTTTCTCACCTGTGTGGATCTTCATGTGCCGGTTCAACATGGCGATGACAGTAAATCGGTTCCCGCAGATGTCGCAAGCATACGGCTTTTCGCCCGTGTGGCTCATCGTGTGCAACTTCAGGGTTGTTTTATTGTAAAATCGTTTCCCGCACAGGCTGCAAACACATCGTTTCTCCCCTTTGTGGATTCTTGATTGTGCGTAACCGCTGATGATGTCAAGCGTTGGCTCTGTATTTTTCTCGGAGTCCAAAACCCGATCCTCTCTATGGGAACTTTCGGGACAAACGGGAAAATAGGTTGAGGGATCCAGCCCTTGCTGTATTCCCGGCCCCGCTTCCTCCTGACTGGTGCAAGGTTCTTCTTTTATCTCTGTAGATTCTGGCTCCTCTTGCTCCTCAATGGACCAGGACGACCGAGTGACAACCTCCTGTTGCTTGGGGACATCTTGCTGTTGGATGTCTGAAGGGACAAAGAAAAAGGGCATGTCATGACATGACTGACTCAAATCTCTCGAAGCACGGCCTCGTGGGATATGTTTTTCCAGGACGGAATCAATGAGCACATTACTTATACCTGAAGTGCTATTTACATGCACCATTGATTTCGTCTACAACTACAGTGCGGGAAGTAGTGTTAAGTTTGTTTTTGTATAGTCCGCGTATGGGGACCGCATCAGAAAATGTTCTTTATTATTTGGGAGCAGAGGAACCCAGCCTCTGGTATCACAGCCCAAGTTCTAAAAGATAAACTACTGCTGGCCCCATGATTAAGCAAGTAGAATCTAGGTTACCAATCTCTTAATCCACCTGTTATAGCGCAAAATATTTGTTCCAAATCTTTTGAAACGTTCAAATAATGGCCACTCACAATTAAACCTCACCAATGTTTAGAGTGTGACTTTGCCCATAAGGCGTCATCAATAAAAATGTGCTACTTAAGTATTACCAAGTTATTACCAAACACATACCGTGATTGTTGGTCTTGTCAAGCCTCTGCTTCATTTCTGCCTCTACATTCTTTCCCGAATCTCCATGCTCGTTTTTTTTGTCATGCTGACCCTCGTCTGCATTGGTGCTGTGCAAAAAGGCATCGTTGTCGCAGTCGGACTCTTCAAAGTGATTGTGACTTTCACCAGGACTCGAGTTCAGAGGGTGATTGTCTGTGTTATAACTTTCCTGACAAACAGAAATCAGTCTGAAATTATCGCGCTCTGGTTTCATGTCCAACTCGTCTCCATCCTGACTGCTGCGGGGCTCTTCTTTAATTTGAGGAGGTTCTGGGTCTTCTTGGTTCTCACTGGGCCAGGAGGACACAGCGAGAACTTCCTGTTGCTTGTCGACATCTTGCTCTTGTTGGTCTAAAGGGACAACAACAACAACAAAAAGTAATATTTTTATTACTGTGACGAAACCAGTCAGAGTCCAAAAGTACTTTTGCCACCTCTGTTATTACACATGCTTAGTGAATGCTGAGACGAACAGACACGTGAATTGCAGCACTGGACTGGTGTGAGGAAAGCCTTACTTCATACTAATAAGTCTTTCTTCTATCAATTTTATATAGAATTGCTCAGTAGTCTAGATGATAAATGATAAGGGTCTGCTGGAACTGCGTCGTATCCCAGCAAACAGAATAATAATGAATATGACTGTCATATCAGGCTAATATTGTGCAGCATTGGCTGGACCGAAATTCCAAATGAGGACTTCGTCATCTTTCCATTTTAATGGGAGTAAATTTCAACCACTATTGATAAAGCCCAGTATAACCCGTTTCCCAGTGTTAGATAATTTGACTGACCTGTTCTGTATAGCTTTATTCTTGGTTTCCGAACGTCGTCCAGAAGCCGACGCTGACGTCCGATCTCCTCTTCATACTCGACGATAGTATTTATGAAGACGCCGGCGATCTCCTCCGCGGCAGCAGCTAGTCGCTCGTTGACAAAATGTCGAATGTACTGATACGACGACATTGCTTTACCACCGCAGCTTTACTGGTCTGTCTTCACATTCGTTTCGCTTGCAAGGAGTTTGGGTTGACAGACGTTCCTTGTTTCTTCCTCTGACAAGAATGATGGATGGCCAACAGCTTTTAAGTAAAGTACTACCACCTCCTGCCAAGGAGTTTAATTACAGTTGTTTTCTCACAATACTCGACTCACGAGATGCTTGGTTTCAGTTTGTGTTGGCAGTTTTCGACGTATAAACGTGGATGTCATGTTTACTGATTAGTATTTACTGTGTGATTTGTGCTTGTTACTTATGTTACAAGAAGTGCAAATACTTTGGTACTACTACTAGAGTACTTGAGTCAATTATTTAGGTATGTACTTGAGTATTATTTTTCTACTTGTACGCCCCGCATTTGAGAACAGATAACTCTACTTACTACTCGTTACTTAGCAAAGATACTTTCACCTTCAGTGAATGATTTAATCTTCCCTTAGATATTCTGACAGTTTCGAAACAGCTAATGCTGAGATTTCTTTTTCAAGAAAAATCATTATTTTTGTCATCCCAACCTGTGCCTCTACAGCAATTACTGTATTGATATTGGTATTGTTGTAGTTTGTTCGTAATATTACATGACATGGTTTATAGTTGGTTATATATTGGTTAATAGTTGGTTATCCCTATGAGTTTAGCCATTTTAATCACTCAACGTGAACGTTCACCATGGCTTTGTAAAAGACAGTATTACCTTCGTTCGTCTGAGCGTTCGAGTTGCGCAGGTTTGAGAAGCGGAGACGCTATAATGTACATGAGTCATATTGTAACGGAATGCCTCAGTAAAAACGTGGCGCATTGATATCCCTAACTGGCGAGTAGCTAGTTCGTGTTTCGAAACGAACTATGCTGCGCTGTTTGTTTGGTTTTTAGTTTTTGTGAGTGACGTCAATGTAATGAGTCAAATGTCAAAAGCTACCATTCATGATGTCACTATACACTCGACTACTCAATGCTGCTATAGTGCTGTTACAATGACACCACAAATATGACATATCAAAAGACAACATACTTCAACAATAGAAAGGGGCAGGGAGACAAATGACATTCATTAAAGTGCAGTTTGTTTAATAAGAAAAAAAAACACACAAACATTAAACAACATAGAATTCACAACCAGTATTGACAACATAAAAAAATACAACCGATTCTGCTGGCAGAGCCAGCAAGGCCTTCTCTGCACACCTTGCCATTGGTAAATACTGCATAAAATGTATAGAGCAGTAAAACAGAACATCTACGTCTAATCCGGCTGTGATGTAATTCATAGGTGGTCCCTCCTTTGATTCGTTGAGCTCCTCTGGTTCCGGTTCTGGGGCTATTCAGGTAGAACTGCGGCGACAACGTCACTATAGGGTCCGTAGCGGCCATAAATGTCTTTGCCTACCACAGCGACACACAGCTCGTGCCCTGGTTTGTACTTGGTGATGGACACCCACATGGGCAAAGATTTGGCATCCACATTGCCCAAGAGTCTCCACGCTGGGAAAATTCCACTCCCCTTGACCTTTTCCATGGTTAGGAAGACACTAGAATGTAGGAAGAGAGAAATGGACAACATCGAAGCAAGTAATCAAATCCAAATGTTGTACAGTAATCCAAAATTAAAATACAGTACATTAGAGGAACCACTGAAACCCTTTATTTACACCCTTTAACTTCAAAATTCAAAATCCTATTTCCAAAAATGTTCACCTTCCATTTTTTCACATTTATTTTGAAGTCACGTTCGCCTGCAAAATTCATTAAATAAGTTTCGCCAATTAACACATGGCACACAGCACTTTTGTTTCACCTGTAACTCTGCATTGGTGGTAAAGAGGGCTCATCTTCTTTTCCTGTCCACATCACAGAGAGGCTTGTGGGGTGCTCAATAAGAGCCAGCTGGACAGTCACTTTTTGGGGGACGTTGTACGACACAGCCTCCATGCTCAAGTTGGACGGTAAAGGGTTGATCGGGAGAGGAGGATACCAAGACTCATTCTACAGCATAAGGAAAGTAAAGGAAGGTGAGTGAATACAACTCTGTCTTGATTATTTCGGATGGATTGACCCTGAAAGACATAAGTCACAAAAATTCTGACTAGCTTGAGCATCATGCCCTTAGTCACAATACAGTATGCATGTTGTGTTTTGACATGAGCGTGGTAAGTATTTTACCTTATTCTCAGGAATAGGAGGAGAGCGACTCTTACATAGATCTGCTAAGGTGCTCAGCATAGGTGGTAGCCCTAAGCAATATGGATATTTTACAATTAATTTGTTTGATACAATACATCCTTTATATAGCGCTTTCATAACAGCAGAAGTTGTAATAAAGCGCTTAACAAAACCGTTAACATAAAGTAAAATAATAAACACAACACATAACATAAAACTTCCTTTCATAACCTTGCTGCTATGAATTGGGAATTTCTCCATTGCGAGACTAACAAAGAATTTCTTATCTAAAATAAAAACCACACAAGACAGTCGTGCAGTCCTAACCACTTTTCCCTCATCCGCTTTGTTGTTTAAAGCGGTTTGAGATGAAAGAGGATGAGACTCTGGGCTGCACAGTATGGCCTTGATATTCTTAGGCAACATTGCGATACAAAATATAAATCTTGATCTAAAAACATGACAAATATGCACACTCGTTTTCTGGATGGGCGGAGAAGTGTGGATCTTGCCGTGAAAGGCGCAGCAGCAGAGCGCTAAGAGGAGTAAGTAACTCCAGAGAAAAATGACGTACCAATGCCTTACGACGTCACCATCCCACGTGCAACAATCTGTGGCATATCAAGTATATATGAAATATGCCCCACCCCTATTACAAGCCATTTTAAAAACTGAAGTTTCATGCTTGAGCTCTATAATTTGTTGATTTGCATACAATGTGCTATGCTACACTTCCAGGTGCATTTTATTCAAGACAAAAGTTCTGAACTTTAATTCTAGGACAGAAATAGGAGTTACTCCAGTTAATTTTTTGTGACATAAGAGCAACACTTGTTTTGAGTTTTCTTATTTTTTTAAAAAGTAGTGGGGGGGGGGGGGGTCATAAATCATTTTTGGGGTAAAAACATCGGAGATTGTTTTTGTTTTCTGCCATATCGCCCAGCTTTTACAGCTGGATTAGACACAGAAGCAAGTCATAAAAGGGCAAAATGAAAATGAGTCAACAAAACACAGTCCCCAGCCATAATAATCATACCTTGTTTACTTTTATCCAACTCCTTTTGAATATTTTCGGTAGTATCCTGAAAAGGAAGATGTGTTTTTATTTTTTTTTATTGAAAGGCAATAAAAGTCTTACTATGTTGAATTGATTTGAGGAGCTTTGTTTGGATCAAATGTCCCTCAAATTGCAATCACTGTATACAAGATTTAAAAACTGTGACTTGGTGTCACACCGTGAGGAAATAAAAGTGCAAATAATCACACAGGGAAGATGAACAGCACTCACCAGCCCATCGTTTTTATTTTCTTGTCTTTCCTTCTTCATTCGGTTCATGTTTATTTCTGTGGATAAATACTCATGTGAAATAAATAGCTATCTACTATTCTACAAAAAAATAGTTTTAATAGTGCTGGGGTCTTACTTTGTGACTCAGTTTCATCGTTACAATCTATGCTGCTGAGGAAGATGACATTGTAACGCAACGCACAAGAGTTCACCTTAAATGCAAACTGAATTATAAGTCTATCTACTTACGTAATGACTTCATCATCATCATCATCATCATCAGAAGATGGCAGCAAAGTCTGAAACTAGTGAGATTTAAGTATTTGCCATAGACACTAAAATGATATTTAATTAAGTGGGTAAACGTGCATGGACGACATTCAAACCTTTTTGTCTGACTTTATGGCTGTGAGTGCTTTTTCTGCTCTCCTTGTGATTTTCTCAATACGTTCCTGAAAATCAAAATAAACATCTGTCAAGTTCGTTTGTTTTTTAATAGCGAGTGTGCATATAGCACTACTTATAACACCACAATAAGTCATAATACAATATGTCAGAAATTGGTTGAATAAATTACATTGCAAAATAACAGTCATTGCTACGGTTTGCCAACCTCAAGTTTTTGGATGGATTCTTCAAAACCCATATCTTGTTGAAGCTGTTGAATACTTTCATCTAAAATATGCATCTTGGTGACAATCTTTTGCATCACTTTTTGGACTTCCTCTTCCACCAGCATCTGGAGCTGTACATAAATGCGCACACACTTATAATACTACATTTTAAAACACATCTAACGACAATTAACCAACCTTCCGCAGTCAAAGGTTTTGACACTTCATCATGTCATTAAATGATGAACCGTGTCCACACTTTTGACTGATACAATAAAATGGTTTTACTTACCTCAGATTGGGAGAATTTGATCTTTTTTTCACAACTTGCAGAGGAATCTGACGGGGGACACAACCGCTTCATTCTTAAGAAGAAAAAAAATACAGAACGAAAGGAGGGCAGCTTTGATCTCACAAAGAACAGTGTCGCCAAACACGAGAACCCCCGTACAGTGTCGCTTCTTTCACGCTTATTGTTTGCTGTTGTCGTCGCTTTGCTTTAAAAAAAAAAAAAAAGTGTTGATGGCGTTCTATCCTATATACAAAATTCCAACATGGACCAAACATGGACAGACCTAAACATGACCGAATCTGATCTGATAAGACTAAATAATTCAACCTAATAATAACAGATATATATGCTGGGCACTTCCCTATGCCTGATAAAAATCACCAAATCAAAACCAAAAACTTAATACCTGGAAACCGCTTGAGAACTCGCACTTGTTTTGTTTGTTCTATCTGTGTTACTTCATATTTTATCCGGGCGTCAACACTTCCGGTTTGCGGCACATTTCTCGGTCCCGTTAGTTTATCCGTTATACGAGTCAACTTTGCTCTTTACTTCCATCTATCTATCTATCTATCTATCTATCTATCTATCTATCTATCTATCTATCTATCTATCTATCTATCTATCTATCTATCTATCTATCTATCTATCTATCTATCTATCTGTCTGTCTGTCTGTCTGTCTGTCTGTCAAATCACATTGCAGACACATTTTTCACAAACGAGGCAAAACATTTTATTGTTTAAAAGATACAATTACGGAGGTTTGCATCAAATGAGCGGGTTCTTAAGAGTTTGTACAGTGTGAAGTTGACGTACTGTACTGTACTGTACTTTGCCGAGGTGTAGTTGACTAATAGTCCAGTTGAAGTCGCTAGAGGACAAAAAAGTCTAGTCTAAAAAGAGGGTAACAGGAAAAGAAAGTAACGTCACAGTGACGTGAACAATTGTCGGTATTCTTTTACAGAAATATAAGGTATCGCATGACGCTCACCATTCATATTTTCTATTTTAATGAAATTGAAGTCTTTTTAAAAAAACTAAACATTTTAGAATTATCTATCCCCCCCCCAAAAAAAAACAGTCGGTACAAGTACAGTATGCCCATGATTGTTTTTTCAGAAATTAAAGTGAAAGAGGCTACTATTAAGTTCAGCGTCAAACAGTTTTAAAAATATAATAATCATTGGTGACATTTTGACTTTACATAGGATTTCTTTACCCCTCGAAAAAAAGAACTCAATATAGTTAGTAGTATATTTTTCCACCTACTGTATATATATTCAAAGAGTGTGCCACTGTACGTAATCACCCACAAATACAAATGTTTTTTAAGATTCAATTTACATAGTCATTCATTTCATTCTTTCTCCTCTAATTGTAAGGGATTGATTTGAAAAACAGGAACATCCATGAAATATGAAGGCTTATTAATGAATATGGAATTAAAATCATATGACTAATAACAGGCAACCAAACAAAATGTTGTTTTGATCATTTTTCAAAAATCGTCTTGAGTTAGAATCCTCACATCCATTTCCCTGAATCAAGAATTTACCCAAAGGTAACAGAATCTTGACAAAACAGTCCAGTGCATCACCAATTGCTCATGCAGTTGAAATGGGCACATTAGTGCCTGCACAATGTTTCCAAAAAAAACAAAGGTTTCAGCTCTATGTTAAAAACCACACCAACACCAAGAAATAGTGATTTTAAAAGTTAGTGCTATAATATGAGCAAATATTAGCCAGAAATAATCTTCGGCGTGAAGCATCAGGCATTGAAAAACATTTCAGAATGGCAACAGAATAAAATGACTCATTTCATCCTCACTTGTGATGTTAAAAGGAGTTGCATTTGGTCAAATAAATAGCCTTTGTCCTGGTTTTCATTCAAGAAAAGAGCAAAATAGCATAGTAGCAGGCATGACAAAATTAACAAAACAGTCCTATTTCAAGTTTATGTTGTCATTTAAATCCCAAACGTCACAGCACATAATTGGTTTGAGTGTTTCACCGCGTCACCAACAGTTGCCAAAGTATAACACAGACAAAATATTAAAATCCAACAGCTTGCATCACTACACTTCTTATAAGCTAAGGTTAACATATTTTCAACTTTTTTGGTGTTATTGACGACATTAGTTCAGTCAGCAATAGTCTCAACTATACATACACAGCAAATATGTACAAAATAAGTTTTTTTAAATTTGTTAATAGCTTCTCAAAAACAAATGTGGACCCAGCAAGAAAATCTCCCGATTTTTTTCTTTCACTTATCCCACATATATTTCACACATGGCCTTGCTCATGTTGGTGAAAAACATGACAATGAGCCAACAAAGAAGTAAAAGAGAGAGTACGGATGTGGGGAGTCAATAGTCAATAAAAAGAGGAATGGAGGAAAGTACGTTCTTGTTTTAAAAAGGTTGGAACACCTTCAACAACAAATAAGAGTTTTGGTGGATTTTAATAACTTGGATGAGCAGTTCATGCACAAATTAAAAGATATGTTCATGCACAAAGAAGCATTGGCTACTGTGGACGCTCTTCCTCTTCGATAGTTTTACAGGACAGCTTGTGAGAATTTACATGGAGATGCTCACCTGGATTTAATGCAAATGAACCTGTATCGGGGCTATAAGGAAATCGGGTGAGACTTGTCCAACTTGAAATGCAAACGGGACAAACATGCGGCTCTGTCTCCACGCCATTAAGTTCACGCTGTAAAACGTATGCCGAATGTTGTTCAGTCACTGCTATTCATCAGACAATACAGTGAGATCTCCTCAAATGACAAATATTTACAGTGTCGGTGTGCAAGGGGAGTGACGTTGAATGCATTCTTGACAGCATTCACTGAGCACCATGATAAGAGCAAGACGCAATGCTTGATCTGTGTGTGTGTGCTGTTTGTTGTTTTGTTTGAGGGGGTGGGGGGTCGCATTTATATTGCCTCTCTACTACTATGTGAGCGCACTGCACAATTATCTTCTTGGGTATTCACTGTCCATCCAAGGATTTCGATGTAGATACTCTATGCCCAGAAGTTGACATTTACTTGCGTTTTCTAAGCACCAAGTACATGAGACCACTAATTAGAGTCATTGGGAAGCTGACCCAGGCCAAAATATAGGAGGATCCGTACGAGCCATCATGGAGACTGCTATGGTGGAAGGACTTGTTCTGAGCCGTGTAAATGGAGGCCGCCATCATCACGCACACAGCTGAAGGGAAGAGAGAATTCAGGGGGAGGGGGGAAAAGGAAAGAAATGTTTAAGCCATGCTGTATACGTAAGATTGCGAATGTGAAGTTTAGCTCCTTTTGTGGTAATAATTTTGGCACAATATTGCAGCATTTTGGTGCCAAGGAAGCACGCTGGCGTGAATTGAGGGACTTTATTTAGATAACAGTAGTGCTTTGACACCACCGTGGAGGCTTGGTGCAGAGGAATTTTGGTTAAGTGACTTCAGGAGCTTTATTTTGACAGAAGTCTCACTTTGCCACCACGTTACGGCATCATGAGGCAAATATATACCTTTGGGGGGTGATCAATTCTTCATGGGTTTTCGCCATTCTTGACATGGCTTTGCCCTCAGCATAATTTCCAAATTGTATTAGCAAAGCCATACATGACTTCATTACACAAATTGCACCTGTGCTGTTCGCAGGGGGATTGTTAACAAGCTTGGTTGTGAATAGAAAAAAAATCAGTGAATAATAAGGCCTGACGCTCGTAAACGTAACGTGGGTGAGATTTTGCGGACATATTATTGATGTGCATTTGTGTCACTCACAGGCCAACAGCTGAATAATGGCGGTGAACACGAATCGCTCTCCTTGCTTGAGCCTGAAGAGCTGAAGAATGAAGACGAAGAAGCTGATACAGCATAAAATGGTGGCCAGGATCATGGTGGCCTGCACCGTCTGCAGGTAGGCTAAGGGGCGCAACCGACAGCTGTTGGAAAGTCGTACACCGCATACACACACATCAGCACTATTTGCAGCCGCTACACATTCCTACCTGCGTCAGGAGTGTGGCTTTTGGCGATAGGAAAGCAGGTGGTGTTGCAGGAGTACCACAGGTCCGAGTAGAGCACATCCCGTCCAGGTGGTGACACCAACCACCATGCCTGTGACACACCATAAACGTCTGTTCCTGCAATGATTTTGTGTGTGTGTGTGTGTGTGTGTGTGTGTGTGTGTGTGTGTGTGTGTGTGTGTGTGTGTGTGTGTGTGTGTTTAAAAATGGCCACCCTTTGACGCTACTCACATTATGTATGGTTGCAACAAATAGGAGAGTGGCTGCAGCCACATGGAAAAGGATGATGAGGACTAAGATGATCAACATAGCTGCCCGCCCCGCTGTTCGGCTCACTCGTCTTCTAGTAGTTGCTAGACGCAGACAAACGGCTAGATGCTTCCGTGTCACTCGGTCTGGTTTTCCCTCTGTGAATGGAAGTCAAGTTTGCTGGCTGATGGTCAGGCTGGATCAGGGCCTCTCACAGTAAAGGAGTCAATCTGGAGCAACAAAAATATAAAAATCAACACGCAAAAAAGCAGGTTAAATGCATCTTTTTTGGATATGGGCAAATGATTTAACTATTCAATTAGGCGTTGTTTGGGTTGGACTCCTTCGTTCTCGATTCTTGCATCCAACATTGCGAAGAGTTTGGCCAAGCCCATTTCCTGCGCCAGCAGATGCACATTGTCAACTCTGGACTCAACTAGTTTACACTTTTTATCAGCACTATTGTTTAGGCGCTCTTGTTATTAAGTGTCTGATGAACGATCTCAACAAAGAATTTGCTAAATTCAGGATTTCGCGTGGCATCCGGAGAACTTTTTGAGGAAACAAATATAGAGTGGAAGTGTTGAAACTGCTCCATCTGCAACCAGTTATCCAAAAAGAGCTTTCTATTGAATTGCAAGAATCACGGGGTTGATGAGACACTCAGTGAATTACGTGCAGCCTCAAAGTCTCCACTCAAATTTTAAGAAAATGTAATTTAAGCGTGTCGTGTCCATCTGGACGACTTGACAAGCAGGCATTGGGAGTTTCTCCATTTGCATTGCAATGTTTAAAAACAGTAACGTGCCATTCAAATCAGTCAGATAACTAGTAATCGGTTAAATGGTTGTAAAGTTTGGATTGCTTATTGATGAATGGTGTCTTGGAGGAACTTTAGTGGGGGTCCATGAGCACAAAAAAAATTCTGAATGGCTGTGTATTAAGATGTACTGTACTGGTGCTACTTTCATTGGAATAGCAGGTTAGGCTCTCTGCTTCTTTATTCACTTCAGATGCTAATTTATTGCATCGTGAAATGCTTGAACGGTAGTACAGTAAATGTGAAAATTCCAAACGTCTGAAAATACTTTATAATACTATTTTTGCTATGTTGTGTTCTTCTCTCTCAGTCTATTCTATCAAGCTATTTATGACCAATTTTTCCTGGAGTCTCTTCTCAGCTAATTAATTTTTATTTGGCAGACAGCACCTCTGTGTCAGCCTCTGCCACTCTGTTGCCTCAAACGCACCTCAAGGGTGGGTTCACACAGGGCTAGTTCTAGGTCCCCTTTACTTGCTTCCACATGGCTCGTTACTCGGGGAAACAATTTATTTTCCCAAATGTACGGTATGTGCCTCAAACTATAGTAGTGAACACCTCAAGGTTTCTTCAGCCTTGCTCTGCCCCTGACTGTGCCTCAAACCAAGCTGAAGCAAGTGGAGCAAGCCTTTGCTCTTGTAGCTCCAAATTTGTAGAGCGACCTGCCTCTGCAAATCAGACGGGCCTCCTTCCTAGCCGTTTTTAAATGACTTCTTAAAACGCATCTCTTCCCCTTGGCTTTTGAAACACAGTAAGACAACGCCATGTTTTTATGATCTTTGTTTCACAGTTATTGTTGTTCATTTTACTTTATTGCTCCTTTTATGAATAACATTTGTGTGTTTTAATGGTATTTATTGACCAACTTTTTGTTTGGATGTGAACCTCTTTGGTGTTATTCATCTGTTGTTTTGTACAGCACTTTGGATAAATTTGGATTAGATTTGATTGAAATCAACACAAGACTTTGATATGTGCACACATGATTTAGATTTTGGTAATTGCCACCCAAAGCGAACACAAAAGGAACTGAGTTGGAAGATACACATAGCCGCGCGCACGCACGCCCGCGCGCGCACACACACACACACACACACACACATTTAAGCCAGACAGCAAAGGAATTAGCCGTCTCCGCCAAAATGGAATCATAGTAAAAACAGACTCCTCCCGCCGACAGGAAGCAGGCCACAATTTGCGTGAGCACACGTGGCTGTGGGGTTGCTTCCAGGAGATGGACTGAGCCTTTTTGAGGTGGCGAGGACAGGAAAATAGAGCCTAAATCTATGAATCTTGTGACAGCAGGTTGAGGGTTTAGATAGGAATGTAAACACCGACTGCTTTTGGTAAATGCTCGTCATCATTGAGCTCTGAGAAGTAAACAGGATGGAACGGAGACCAAAAAAAAACTTGAATATATTAGTACCAGTTCATAAGGGCATACTGACTCTGTAGGCTCTATACACAATGTAGTCAAGCCGCGGTTTGCCTTTTTCAAGCAGTGAACCACAACTTAAAAGTCTATTATTATTAAAATAATACCACTCTTACTACAAGCACAACAATAAATCCCAAAAGAGTAAATACCTCTCTGAGCAAGCTGGCCAGATCCACCTCTAGTCGCATTTATTGCATTACAACACTTTGATTTTAATTCCATCCTGCTGAAATACTCTTTGGCACAGCGGGATCATTCCCAGATGTGCACACGTGCACATTCGCACGAATGTAATCGGGTCTGCTGATAACGTTGCGTTAGCAAAAAAGAAGGACGTAAATAGAATTTGACCTATTTTTTTTTATCTTGCATGTCACAATACACACACACACACACACTATATATACTTATATATATATATATACTTATATATATATATAAGATCCCAATCTATGATAACCCTGGTAGAAAGAATTAAGGTGTGAATGCACTAACGCTCACCTCAGACACCAGTCAGACACACTCACACACACGCAGATAATGATATCCACATGCCACATACGTTAGCCTCGCTGATCTGGAATGCATTCCGTTGTTGTCAAAAAATCTCATTGTGTATCTGCTCACAAAGCAGCAGCTGTTCTTTGCCAATCACCAGGGCAAATAAAAGACTTCACTATCTAATTTAGTCAGAATGCCTTTTCTACCACTTGGTCAGTCAGAGGTAACATTTATAGCCATTGTGGGTGTATTCCAAAAAGCCAAATTTGATTTCTCCCCGAGCCGAAATTCTCATGTTAAACATGCGAAGCACAATCAGTAACATATACAAGTGAAGCCACCTCGACTGTCACATGCAGACAAAGAGATGCAAAATACAACCATTCCTCCTTTCCACTCACCCTTATAATGGAAAGCTAGGGGACTCTGCAAGAGAGTGTGTGCATGCATGTGTGCGCGTGTGTTTGCACGTACGTGTGTGTGTGTGACTGCTGGAAAATGCTGACATTTAATGTCCTTTTCTTTCATAAAACACAAAGCCACAGACTTAACTGGGCCTCTGGATCTCACTCCCCCGACCGAGTCTCTCACTGTTCCGCTCGCCCAACTCCTCTCTTGCTGGCTTTGGGGAAAATGGCTGAAAACTGATGAACAGAGGACAGGAAGTGGACATGAAATCTTCCAGTGGGGCCCTCTGGCTCCAAATGTAGTTGTACTGCTGAGAAATGTGACATTCCTCGCACACAAACTTCCTTCTGAGCCACATTACTGACAACTAACAAGCAGATATTCTTGCTCGAGTGATGTATCGAGCTCAAGGTTAAGGCCATTCAATCTACGGAGTTTGCACTGAGCATTGAGGCTGTTTGCGCAAAGAATCGGATCGATGAAACGATCTTTTGTCCACAATGAGAATGTAATCAAGTGTGGGTGTGGGTGGGTCAGTTTAGGCGGTTTGTGTTTATACACAGCAACCGTAGTGCCAGGTCTATTTTTAGTCAAAACACAAAAGGCACATCTTCCCCGTCACAGAGTCAACACAAAGCTTTGTCTAGGGAAGAGCAAACAAAGGCAATTTCTTCATGTACACAACTACGTTTTATTGTAGAGTTGCAAATGTGCCATATTTTTCGAGGCCAGAGTCAGGCATGGCGATGATGACAAGATCATGACTCTGGTTTGGCCGATAATTTCAGGCTGGTTTGTCGTTTGAGTCCGATTGTGACGCGGGCGGGTTCCATTATTTGCATTTTTCTGTAGTTATGAGAAAAGTCACGGTACCGGTTAAGTGTGGGCAACTCTATCATAAAAGTAAAATAGAGTCGAACTCACCCGTTGAAGACTTCCCGCAGACGTATAATGGAAAGGAATCAGAGAGGTGTTTGCGGACCGCCTGTTGTCACCGAGTGGTGTTTTCAAGGGTATTGCTGGAACGAATGAACTTTTGTCATGCCTAAATGATTGTAGTGCTCACATGACACAATGGTTTAAATGTGTTTATCATTTGAGGCATTAAAGATTGCGGTTTAACTCCCAATGGTGTGACTTTTGGGACATGGCTTTCAAGAGTCCACCGTGTTCTACAGTACTGTTGCCAAGACCAACAAGCAATCACGACAGGAACAGGAAAAATGAGAGCAATTGTTCAATCCGTTGTGTAATTAATCTTCTGGATCCAACAAAGCCCAAGCATGACTGCTTTTTTGGAAAAACAATACAGGACTGCAAATATGTATTAATAATTGTCCAAAACTAAGTTAGATTTGAACATTCACGTACAAGACTGTTTTCAAATGTACAGGTTGTAGCCTATGTACAATATTTGCAAGTATGGTGTGCCTCCAATTGGGCAATAGGAAATTTGAATGAAGAGTATTATTATATCTTTGTCACCCCTTAAAGTGGATCTTCTTCAGTTGCCATGTAAAAGGCATCTCTGGCTCAGCATATTCAAGGTCACGGGCTCACACAATAAAAGCCGTCCCTAATTTATGTGAACAATAGGCGTGATGGTGTCGTGCAAACGATTGTGTAGTCCACACTCATTAGGAACTCGTAAACTGGACAAATGTTCGCATTACTGTTTTTCCTGACGTGTTGAAAGACTTGGCTTTGACATTGGTACTCTTTTGCGTTGGACACTGACATGTTTTAGTCTGTCTTTGAGTCCACACGTGTTGTTCATAGACCTTCCTAAAGTGACCGCCATGAGTAATGACCCCCACATGGTAGAGTGAGGTTAGGGCAGCCAAAAACAAAAAAAAGTTTTCTCTGTTTAACATCCACACACTGCACTTGTATTTTCTTGATGGATTTCCTCATTCAGCACCTTTGTCTAGCCTCAAGTTAACTTGGGATCAAATATCATGCGCCTTTCTGCTTACGCTGAGTTCATGATGACAGAAAATATTGGAAAAACTAACACTGACTAGCCGGAAAACCGGAGGCAGTCTGTCAGCCCTGCAGTAGCCGAGAGATCATTTTACAGTGTACAAAACTTTTGAAATAACCTGCTTCAGATCAGCTGTACAAATCGTCCGGTCCACAGAGTAGCGATTTAGTCACATAAGCGTTTATGGAGCTCATTATTCTAATCAGTATTATGAGTATTATTTTAACATTACATTAAAAATATTTGTATTCATTTATTTTTATGAAGTACTATACAAGTATTTAAGTATTTTCAATTCAAACGATTGACCAAAGTCCCCCCACCCCAAAATCATCAGCCTGGATAGTTACTTACACCGATAGAGGACGCACTCTCGTCAAAACTGAATTCTTTTTTGGTGCTTGGGAAATTCTAATTACATCATAATCTTTCATTTTATCCAATAACTCTGTGACAAGAATCACCACAAAAATAAGAATTGTGCTTCATTTTCTCGGTTTAAAGTGGGAACGACAAAACGTCACGTGCATTATCCCGAAGCGCTGCCATATGGAAGATTATAAAAAGGTAGCTAGAATGATAACAAAGGAAAAATAATGGTTAAAACCCCGAGAGACTTTTAACTTCACACGTACAAGCAGCTCGTGTGTTCTCGTTTTCTTATAAATAACTTGCACTTGGTCTTATTCATTCGAAGAACGCGAACACGCATGGGTGTCGAAAAACGCCCCCCTTTTGGTCAGCAATTTGGACTTTGGCGCTGGGAATTTGTGCGTAAAAATACGCGCCAGGAAATAAAACAAGAACGCGTATAACATGAAAATAAGAAACATTGAAACACTTTTAATTGGAAGGCGCAACTCTTCAACTTGTGAAAAGAACAACAACAAAAAGTGTATCAACGTGACACGCGGTCTAATTTGCAGCATTCAAACTAGATGCAAACACACGCATTTACTCACCGAGTTGGATTAATGTGGAATAAAACGCGATGAGCGCAGCTCCAGATTGTCAGGAAACAAATATTAAAGTGAGCAAATATTGTAACGGCAAGTCTCCAGGCGCGACGCAGCTCAGGGAACAGGCACCGACCAACTCACTCGACTCCCACAAAAAAAAAAAAAGTTGGGAGATGCACATTTACTCTGTGGCTCGGCTGCTGGCGTGGGAGGGCTTTGGGTGTGGCTTTGGGACCGGGAGCGCATGTGTGTGTGTGTGCGCGTGTGTGTGGGTGTGTGTGGGTGTTACATGACAAATGTAGAAAATCATAATGGAGAACCGAAGGGTGGTTTAATAGTCAGTTTCACGCACTTCATAGCGACGGAACGGAAAGAGGAAAAAAAAAGACAAGGAATTTGGCAACCAAAAAGAGGATGTATGAAATGCTAAAAGTGAGGGGGAAATCCGTGGCCACAATTAGGAGAATGATTCATAGAATTAGGAACAGTTGGAATAGTTGTGAAGAATCCAGAGTCAGTCCAGGGGAATACAATGTTGTTGTGTACGACCGCAGATAGCGTGGATGAATGCAATTGTTTTTGAAACCACTAACAGTGTATTGAAATGCAAAACAAAATCCAGACGACGACTGGTGGGTTGTGGAAAGCTGTTTATTCCTCAACCGTATGAGATTTCTGTACACTAGTGGAACAAACTACAGTACATCGTATATCGGGGGACCGTCATCATTCTAGTAGAATGTAGGAATGTCGTACAGATTAAACATCGTCGTCGTCCTTGTGAGCCCCATGGAATATGTATTTTCTTGTAATCTACAACTATGATACAGTCTGTACATTTTAACGTATAAGCACAAGTCTGTCTGTGAACTTTATACCTTTACAAACTATTAAGTGATGATGTCGTTGAAGTCTTTACGTCACTATTTGCATTTCATTCCTGTTCTCCTGCACGCTCTGTTCCATGGCTCTGGATTTTTTTATTTTTCTGTCACACCTCCCCATGCTGAATAGAATTAGGCACACTCCAAGGCACGAGTCATCATAACCATAAAGGCACGGTCTCTAAAGGTGTGGCGATGTAACATTAAACGCAAAATGACGCCGAAGTCTTTCATGGCAATGCATTCGTATCCATTGATATACAGTACCTGCGGGGGGTGTGAAAAGCTGGTGTTTATTCACCGCCACACCCATCTCTTGAGGCATATCAGCTCCGGAGTGCAGTCATGTGCAAATAATTGATACCAGAAAAATCAACACTGGAATAAAACTTCAACAATCCTCCCAAATGTCTAAACAGACTCGTACTTGGCGCAAAGAATGCATTGTGACGGAAGTGGATTCATGTGTGCGGTCATCAGGACATTGTTTGGCATGGCAGACGTGCGGCGAAGAAGAGACTATTGTCAAGGCGTGTTACGCCGCAAATTAACCGGGGCATTCTCAACACATGAAGCCACACAGGAATGAATGGGACTCATTCTGCCTGTTGTGGACTGTTAGATTAACTCTTTTGAGCCGAATGGCATATACAACATCGAGATCTTCAGCATCAACTCATTTCACAACGTTAACAGACAGAAACGTCGTCAAGATTAGGTCAGAAACACTGGTAGTGTAGACAATGGGTGTAAGATGGGGGCGGTTCTCTGTGGGTTGCACACTTTTCACATTTTCTCATCTCCTTCGTATCCTCACTGAGCTCCAAAATATGCAAGTTAAGTGTCATGGAGAGCGTAAGTGTGAAGGCTTGTCTCTTTCCGTGTGTGTCATGCCTGCAAATGGCAAATGATCGGTCTCGGATGTCACCTTTGTGTCACCCCTCATCAACTGGGATTTTCAAGGACCGAGCGATTCATCGTAGTCTGGCTTGAGTGTTGTCCATTGTGTGAAGAAGTAGTTTGCATTACTGAGTAAACACCTGTGTGTGGGTGTGTTTGTGTGGGTGTGTCATAATTTGGTGGCCCAATCCTCAGCGAAGAAATATCACATGCTTGCAGAGGTGATCATGAAGCTCGCAAATGTTTTCCACAGCGGTAGTGGTGGGAGACGCGGGAATATAACTGCCCGTTTGCCTTTCCACAGTCGCAGGCCAATTTGTTGTTTAAAAATTGCATAATCCTTCCCTGAAAATTTATGAGGTGTTAACACTTGAAGCCAAGTTCGGCCGTGCTAGTTTGTTGAAAGTCAGTGACGTGCAATGTGCTTTTCGCTCGAAATAAATCAACTGACGGCGCAATACTGCAACAAAATTGTACATGTATGTGTTCTTTGCTGTGTTTTGGAAATTTTTTTTTCTGTTCACTTCTCCAGCAAGGTCTCCTTTGTTTATCCTCCATTGGAGTTTCTTAGGCAAATGGATGAAAATGTTGGAATGCAAATAGGATGGAAAGAATCGTGTCTTTGTGTAGCTGTGTGTGGCTAATGTAGTTGCTCATGGCCCAAATTTCAATTTTACTCACTGTGTCAAAATGTCCTCGTAATTAGGTTATACGTGTCATGATTCTGATCATTTGGTATCTCTGCCAATTTCATATCCGAAGTGAGTTTTGTTGAGTAGGGTGTCATGATAACCGTAAATGAATGTGTCATTTCTGACGACTATTATGCTTATAAATAACCGTTATGGTCAAGACAAATCATACATGTGTCACGTGTTAAGCAATATTTCACGCCACAAATGGTTTTCAGAACAATGGGCGGTGCTGTTTCATGTTTTTGTGAGTAACTCATCAACGGCGCGAGCTAACTGAGACCCGAAGACTATTTCACTCCAGTAGAATATACTGGTTCGATTTGACGGTTGACTGTGTGTTGTTGCCATCTACAGTCTTGACTCATTGCAAAAGCTGTATCCCATCACCTCCTGGAAAAGTGAACATATACATCGTCAGCAACAACTCTGAATAAATAAAAAAAAAACACACACACAATTAAATACAATCCGAAAAATACAAATAAAAATAATCCGATTTGGCTAGAGAGTCGGTCTTGACATTAAACAAATGTCGTGTTCGCGTAACCTTCAATAGATTGCTGCTTTAAATTGTGCAGTATGTAGTATTTAAAGTCCCTCTCGGACACCTGCACATGTGGTAAGCAGTCCACAATGAAATCACTGCCTTAAAACAAATCCCGCAACATAAACCGAAAGAAATATCGCAATAACTGGCCGCCGCTCATCCAAGCTCTCCGTGTTCATGTTTTGCAGTTTTCCAAAGGCGCCTCATAAATATAGGCAGTATTTTTAGATTTATCTCTGTGCCCCTCTCCACAAGAGTCAGAGGAAGGGGGAGAGGAAGCGTTCTAGGAAGTAGTTTCACTTCCAGCGTTGTTCCACAGTCACATATAGTCTGTCACGCTTTATCGTAATTACCGAGACATTTTTTTTCCATCTCCTCCATTGTCACGTCTTATTTCTTCTCTTTCGTCAAGTATTTGTTTGTTGGTTTTTTTTTGCCACACTGTTCAATGTGTCTCCTGCTGATTGCCTACCGTAGCGGGCCTCCGCACACGCACGCAAACACACATTTACACACTCTGTGAGAAACAGGAACAGGGGAGGTGGGAGCCCCGCTTCCTGTCTACTTGAGAGTGTGCTGGTCTGGCACGCTGCCAGATGTTAAAGCTGCTGGGAATTGTGGCTTCATGGTTATTCCGGAGGCTCACTATATGTACACTATATGAAAATAACTGAAACACAACACCAGGCGTCATTGGCGGACTAAATGTGCACGAGGCAACAAAAGCTACGCTGCCAAAGTGCGATCCAAAAAATGCACTAAAACGCCTTATTGGGTGGAGGCATGCACAGTTTACTGTGCTCACCTGCCTACCTATAACAATAGCAGGTAAATGATATGCGTCATTCGTGACATACAGCGTGCAACACCTGATATAGCTCAGAGACGTTGGACCTGTTAGTGAGAGTGATAGGAAGGGGTGCTGTTGCCTGAAGGGACAAGGACGATGGGGCTGCATTGTTGTTTCAACAAGCCTTGGCCTCAGACCTGTGTGTGTTCTGCGTGCGGGTGTCAATGTGTGTGTGTGTGTTTGTGTGTGTGCGCGCGCACAAATGCACTGCTAACTGCCACTGAGTGACCAGAAATAGTCTGCAGCTAATCTTCCTTCCTTCACACAAACAGTCACATACAGGGGGACGGGCAGACAAAAGACTTCCCTTCCTTCCTAGCAAGATCGGTTTTATCATCATCCTACTGACACTGCACACACGCGGCTCCACACAGCCGTGGCTGTGAACCGGGTTCCCCAAGGGTGGTAGGTCGCAATTCTAACCAATCGTCCACAGCTGCCCATAAAGGTCAAAGCTCACCGTTGTTGGCCATGATAAAAGGCGTGGCTTATAGTTTGAGTTCATCTCAAAGATGTTTGATGATGGTTGAGGTCAGGGCTCTCGAGTTCCCTACATCAAACCCATCCAAAAAGGCTTTTATCGAACCTTTTCTCCCACCGGGGCACAGTCATGCTGTAACTTTTGAATGCCGAGCTTTGCTTGAGGCTATAGTCACTTATTGCACAGTTAGTTTAAAGTGAATTACAACAGCCAGTCTTCGTGTGAAATGAAAAAAAAAATCTCTCTTGCAACTCTGGAAGACGAGTCCAAATATCACTTCTGCAGACACAGACACACAAATAGTGTGGTAAGACACCGGGGTGTGTGGCAAGAAGGTGCAGTTAAAAACAGTTAAAATTATCTCAAAGGGTACGACCCCACAGCTGAGAATTTCATGTGAGTTGCAAGACGAATGAAGGGAGAGCGGCTTTGAATGGTAGATGGAGAAGGATGGAGACACCAAGTCTCTCGAGCAAGACTGAATTTAATATAACGTCGTCAAGAGATTGAAATCCAAGTGCACCAAAATATCTGATGAATTACCGCAACATGTTGGATAATTAAAGGGCTGTGGGACACAGATCCTGTGACTGTCATGTTATGCTGTCAAAAAATCTCACTCAAGCCAGGAATCTGTTAAGATTGAGCTGTACGAATTTTGCCCGGCTACAAGCGCCTCACAAAAGTCTGGCGAAACTTACTATTTCACATTTTCACTCTTTAACTTAAATTACAATGACATTTTCTTATTTCATATGTATTCCACTTTATAAAAATTGCCACCGGTCTCAAACGCGCTTACGGTCGTGTAACTGTTTTTGCCAAACCGTATATTTTAAATGCTGTTTAATGCCTTATTTTCAACCTCGACGTAATTAAAATACAATGAACCGCACTTCCCTGACGCCGTTTAGCATTATCAACGTGACACACCCCGAAAGTTCACATGTTCCTTTTTCCCCACGACTTCCTCTTTTTTTCCTCAGCAGAAAAGTGACATCTCGACACAGTCACCCTTTCCCCAGAAAATACACCCACAAAGTCTCCCTGTTCAACCTTACAGAAAAATGAACAATGAGTGTGTGTGTGTGTGTGTGTGTGTGTGTGTGTGTGTGTGTGTGTGTGTGTGTGTGTGTGTGTGTGTGTGTGTGTGTGTGTGTGTGTGTGTGTGTGTGTGCGTGTGTGCGCGTGTGTGTGTGCGCGCGGTATTGTTCCGAGTGTGATGACTGCTCGTGCAGCCAAGGCTTAACTTTTTTGCTGAGTAACCCTGTGACCAAAGTCTGTCCTGAGTCCAATAGGATGTGTGAGCGTGGTCCACTTGCTGAATTGACAGAATGTGTCTTCTTTGACTTCATGTGAGGTTATCAGCCCAGCTGAACGAACCATGGGATGCTAAATATTTAGAGAATCTATCCATGATATGGCTCTTAGAATAACAATACAAGTCACAATGTGCCCCTCGGATAACACCGGACCTTTGCAATGGTGTCAAATACTTTGCATACTCAGGCATCCATCGTAGTAATAACCAAAGGTTAAAATGACAACCATGCACCGTACAGTCTCTCAGGAATAGAGTACTTACCATAGAGTGCCTCACAGCTATGTGCTTTGTCGTGTTAACACTGCAATGCTACCTTTAGGGGGGGATTTAACTTTGACTTTTGTCACTAATCAAGTTTTGTTTCATTTCATAAAATGTAAAGAAATACCATTTAGTGTAACTCAAATTAGTGTCGTTTTACTAGGACATTGTTTTTATTTGCTTTATTGGGGAGGAATATACAGGTTATATTATATATGCCCTTGGGTTTGAAATTGTATGGGACTCGTTGTACCAAGGAGTCATATAAAATACTGCTACGGATACAATTAGTAGTGATTTGGGTTATATATTGAATTTGTTTCCTCCGTGTATGAACCACACACGATGAGTGGTGTAAAGAATCCAACTTTTTTAAGCATAATCTTTGAATGGCATCTTCTGAATAATACAGGGGAAAGGCTAGAGGACGTTCAAACTCCCCCAAACAAAAGTCCCACTTGCTCTTTTTTGTGAGCGAGTCCTTCCTTTGTGGGCGTTGGGTTTTCATGGCAGACTGCATACATGTATCAAAAGCACCCTCTAGCGGAGGTAGGGTAGTAGTTATTGATCTTCAAGGTCACTGCTTCTCTGCCCACTACTCTGCAGTCGACGTTTTACTCTTTAAGTGATTGCAACTCAACGAAGACTTGCTTGTTTTTGTATTTTCTTTTCAAAATATTTTTAATTCTAAGGAGACTGTCATATGCGGAACCTTCGACGAGGGGGAAGTTAAATGGTCGGACGCAAAGATGGACGATGTACCAGCGAACGCCAACGAGCGTAAGTTTTGAAATTCATTTACCTGCGTATCAACACTTTAACGTCAATAAACCAAATGTGAACAGCTAAACTTTATTTTTTATGGGGAATTTGTGGTATGTAAATACAGTATTTACTTGACTTCCTGCCTCACCGTTTGACGCATCCCCCCCCCATATAAAACGCTACAAACTGTCACTTCATGTATTGCAATCGAAAATAAAAAATCTATATACATAATGGTATCTACCTTGCCTAACCGTGAGAATCTACCTTGGACGTACAGAAAATGTGTTGAGTCATTATGACGCAGCTCTCAGCCTGTTCGATAAGGAGCCTCGAAAACATTTGTAATCTATTTTCTTCGAGCCACCTGACTCCGTTTTAAACAACGTAAAAATCATTAACGTTCTCTGCATTTGTCAAGTTACACAATATTTCCAAATGCATACAATTTAAATGTGATTACAGAATGTTGCGACTCGAATTTCTTTGACTGTGTTGCTGTATAAGTGAATTTGCAAGAGTCATGCACTGGTAAGAGGGCTCAAATGACAGTTCTTGTCAATGTTCCAGACTGTCCAGGTACAAGGAGTGAGCAGGCAGGGAAGACGTCATCATGTCAGGGCTGTCCTAACCAAAAACTGTGTGCTTCTGGAGCTACCAAGACCCCAGATCCTGGTACAGAATTGACCCTTTCTAACTGAGCTGATGCCAGTCCTGGTTTAGCCCTTGAGCCAATATCAGATCATCACCAATTCTTCTAATAGTCTAGTCATGGTATAATTTTAAAGCAAAGCTAGAAACCAAAACAGGGCTATCCAATTAATTTAGTAGTTTCCAGGTAGTAGTAGTATTTTTTTTAACAGTATAATTAAACTAGCACTGGCATCGGCTTTGCATAAAAGTGGTGTAAAAGTCATAAGTTTACATTTGAGCTTGGTTTCAAAATATGACTACATCAACTAAACATATCCTGTTTTCATATATCATCTGCAGCCATTAAAGAAATAGGATTAAAACTGTCCACGGTCAAACACAAGATCCTCGTACTATCTGGGAAAGGAGGAGTGGGAAAGAGTACGTTCAGTGCTCACCTGGCCCATGCCTTGGCAAGTGATGAGACCAAGGAGGTAATGTTGTAGTTTTTGACCATTTTTAGGTGGTGGAGAAGTCTGAGGCACAGTGAGCAGTGTGGCCAAATCTCGTTTCTATGCTGCGTTTACCACCACCTCTTACTGGAAAAGACGCGTCAGTGTTTTCTGCCTTTTTCAATTTTAGGTTGCCCTACTGGATGTAGATATCTGTGGTCCGTCAATTCCTAGAATCATGGGGTTGGAGGGAGAGCAAGTAAGTAGAGCAAGTAAAGTATGATTTGCCCAAACAGGAAAAGTAGATATTTAATGTTTCATGTTTAGACATTGATTACAAATCAGTACTTCAGAAACAAGGAATATTTTTGTGCTATGTGATATGAAGGCCACTAAATTAGTGATTTCCCTATCTCTAGGTACATCAGAGCGGGTCAGGCTGGTCCCCTGTGGTAAGTCCCGTTAAGCAACGCTTGAATGTCTCAGCAGAAACATTCCGTAAGGTTGTACATTTCACTCGTCGACTATTTCAGTAGATACAACTGCATAGAATGAGGTCGAATGCAATTAGTTAAATCATATATTCGGGCTTTACTAACATGTCACTCAGTTCTTATTAAATTAATAACTGCAGCAGTGTTAACCAAAATTTTGGATTTAAGATCTTGTTCTGGATATTGATTATAGTGTGCACGTGTACTTCATAAATTGTCCATTGAGCAAAGCTATACGTGTCCTCCTTGAACTCATGTTTCAGTATGTGGAGGACAACCTCGCTGTCATGTCTATTGGCTTCCTGCTCGGTAGTCTTGATGATGCTGTAATCTGGAGAGGCCCCAAGAAAAACGGTACAAAACACTGTCTATTTTACCTAATTGGAGGGGGGGAGCAACTGAAATCTTTAGATTGGGGAACTCAAAAATAACTTGGAATAGAGTTCAGTAGACTTTGGTAATATAATGTAAATGAGGAATTGAAAAAAAAATAGGTAGGACTTGCACTAGTATTTGATTTACCATTTCAGGAATGATCAAGCAGTTTTTGAGGGATGTGGATTGGGGGGAACTGGATTATCTGATTATTGACACGCCCCCTGGCACATCTGACGAGCACCTGTCGATTGTGCAGTACCTAAGCTCCACCCACGTGGATGGAGCAGTCCTCATCACGACACCGCAGGTACACACAAGGACATATTATACGATGCCTCTCATGACAGCTGCATTGAAAAGCAAATACATCTCAGCTCCAAATTGACAGTCCTGCTTCCTGTAGGAGGTGTCTTTGCAAGATGTTCGAAAGGAGATCCGCTTCTGCCAGAAGGTCAAACTGCCAATCATCGGTGTGGTGGAAAACATGAGTGGCTTTGTGTGTCCAAAGTGTAAGGTCAGTGGAAGTACTGCAGGCAAACGTAAAATACATACAGTATTTGTACAAACAGTACCTGGCCAGGGAGTGAGCAGAATCAGACATTCATCAACGCACGTTGCAGATTTTATCATTTTGGTTCTTACGCCTTGATCTAAAATGACACAATTTGTCAAAGTCAGTTAGATTATACAAGTGGCAATTTACATTGTTGCTGTTGCCGCTTTTAATATCTATTCTCCAACTGTTTGAGGGTCTGCGAATGTTTGCAAATCGACTCCCAAGGCCGCTTTTTGTCTTTTTAGAACACATCGCAGATCTTCCCTCCCACCAGCGGGGGTGCCGAGACAATGTGTGCAAACCTGAATCTGACCCTGCTGGGCAAAGTGCCTCTCGACCCAAGGATAGCAAAATGCTGCGACGAGGGCAGGTCTTTCCTCAATGCAATACCGGACTCTCCTGCTGCTGAAGTCTACATGAGAATTGTCCAGAGTGAGTTGACTCCCCTGATTTCATTCTAGTGGATGGTAAAGTTCAAGTTTTTCGTTTACGCCTTAGTCCATACAGTTAGACAGACATTGAAAGAATTTTTTTAAAAGGGATGCGCACCACACTTTTCAGATTTACGTATATTAGTGAACGTTTTAAAAACGTCAGCACTGCCATACACTAATTGCAGTGATCTCATATTTCTTTCCTTTCCTCTTATTAGGCATCAAGGAATACTGTTCCATCCATGACGAGCAGAACACTGTCTGAAGAAGCTCTTTTGATGGCAGTCCTGTTGGACCAAAGCTAAGACTCTAATAGCCACCCGACGATTTTTTTTCTGTTATAAAAAAATATATGGCTTGTCATTCACAGAATGGTATTATGGATTCTGAAAAACAATCTGTCCATGGAAAAAAGCATTTTAATAATATGATTTAGAAAAATCGGTTACACTTTGTAATACAGGAATAGACAGGAAAGAGAATAAATTTATGTTGTATGAATTCCTTGTTTTCAGTCAGTATTTTTGAATGTGCCTGAATGTGGATTTGCGCTCAAAATAGTAATGCATTATGACGCATAAAACTTTAATAAATGACTATAGAAAAGGCTGTATAAAGTAACATTGAAATCTTCGATCAACACTTTCTTCTAAATTTACACTGAAATGTGGTATGATGATGTTTCTCCAATATCCTGCCGACTGACCTCCAACGAACAAGCAAGACATAAGATTTGCACTTGTCATTAGTAGTACAGTACTGTAATACAAAAGAAAAACATTGAGGAACTTTCTGTGATTTGACCTGCAATGTTCCGTTTCGTGGCAACGCTGCAATAAAATGTGGTTTGTCGAGAATAGTGACAGAGACAGTAGTGTGCAAAAGTCTTAGACGACCATTACATTTCTTTTAACAATGCCGTAATCATAAAAAAATAGAATGCCACTAGGGAAGACCTCTACCCAAAAATAAACTATTCATAAAAGTGAAAACAACTCATGAGATTTGCATTTAGGTTGCTTTGTTTGTTTATTTGTTACTTAGCAGGCTACTTCCTTCCTAATGGCGTAAGGGGAACAGATGGGAGGTGTCATTATTACAGTAATTCTAGGTGACAGTGTATCACGTTAGGCCCAAATACAATTTACACATGCCCCCCAAAAAAACCCTCCTACTATAATATCATTCCTCCGCAAAATTTTGTGCATTCATTTGTTTAAACCTGTTGGGTCCAATAGTGGCACAGCGGATTAGAAAATGGATGGACAGAAGTTCATGCACATACTCTTGAAAGAAAACATTCAAATGTGTTTCTTCAGCAGGTGGTCAAACATTCAGGTGCTTTCCACATCCATCCCCTAATTCTTGAAAACAGGTTTTAGTAGGCGTGGGAGCGTCGATAGGTTCAGAATCCTCCCATTGGCAAATGAAATTACCAAAACTTGGAATCAACCGACCGTGCATGGGTTTGAAATGTTGATGTTTTTCCTCACATAATTTATATTCCGACATGGTGTGCCTGACACTTTCAGTTTCACTTTAGTCCGTCTCAACCCACCCATGAGCTCCTCCTCCTCGTAGTGCCCCAATTCCACTTTTTTATTCCCTTGTGTAGCGTCATACAGAAAGTGAAAGTGTTTTTGCGCCACATGGAGGGGCCATGCAGCCACTTAAGGACATCAAGCCTCGGATGTTTGACCAGATTTAAACAGCGTATCCAGTCAGCCCCGGGAGGAAAAACAAACCCACGCGGTGCACAGCGCGCCGAACAGACCAGGTCAGTTTCATTGTGATGCGGGTTCCGATGGAGCAGTTGGACACTTGACAGGGTTTGAACGTTAATTTTTTTAATTTATGAAATTTAGTGACAGGAAAAGATAAACAAACAGGTCGTGATTTGCCTGGTGCACGAACGGCTTTGCGTCATCCGTTGTATTCATTCAATACCGTAAAAAGTAGATAATAGCAATACAAAGGTCACACACCAAAGTGACTCGGAGGGCGCGGGGTAACCTTCAGAATACATGATGTCACGATCAATAATATTGATGAACATGTGCACCACGATTAATCCTGGCGGTCAATTAAATGGAACGGTGGTCGGCTCCTTTCCCATCCAAAAAGTGCAGCGGCCACGACTAGCAAGCGATCTACGGTCAAGTCCTCTGACCAAACAAGTGACACCACAACGTGCCAGTAGTCAATAACAAAAAAAAATGTTGGCAAATTTTAAAGTGTATCATGTGTGCTATTTCTGTAAATGTATAACCCCGCTTTTGGAGGAGGAATTCGAAATCCCACATCAACAGTGGGAAATACCATTCTAGTTTCCTGGTCCGCTATAGCAAGTGGTTAATTATTTTCATCACGAATTGGAACTTCATTGATTTTCGGCATTCCAGATTTGCACGAGGATCTTTTGTTTAGTTTTTTTTTGTGTGTGGATGTGTGACAGGTTGCACGATGCAGGCAACAGATTACGACCAAGATTTGTGTCCTGACTATGGAGCCTTACCAGGTTAGTGTTTTACACAGGACATATTCCCTGATGAAGGTCAGGGAAGCCTCTGCCCCAGACCCTTTTGGCGAGTGTAAAATATTATTGATAATACATGATTGTGATGATAAATGCCTAGATATAGCAGTAGTATCTTAAAACATTGATACTGCTCTGATATTTTCAAAACAAAACTGAGAAATATTTTATTTGTATTGGTCGAATTTTCTTTTTCACCTCGCTGTTTTCTTGTGCATAATGTTATGTACTGCAGAGTGTGAGTGATGATGTGTATTGTGATACTGCAAATAGGCAGGTCAAAACAACTCGCGTGAGATGCATCATGATGTGCTGATTTTGTGTTTCAGATGATTTATCAGAATTCATGAATGACAGTTACCTGGTGAATATGCTTGGTAGGACGCGACCAGAAATGAATGCGTGTCATCAATTGTGAAAACGTGCTCGGGGTTACAGTTACTATCTGCTGCTTTTTCATCCAGACGCAGAAGGCCTCTTCGCTGATGATCCCATGTTTATTTTTGATGGCAATGACTTAGGTAAGGATCTCTTTTATATACTTTTGCCTGAAAATAGACTGATGTTAAAAGGAGGAAAGAAAAAAAGGCCATCTACCCTAAATCAAATGTTATTGCACGTTGAGGTAGTTATTAAAAACAAAAATATGATACGGTATACTTTTCATAAGGGGGGTGAAAATGAAAGAGGAACTTTCTGATGAGCGGTGAAGCATCATGTTGTTGTGCGGTTATTTTTTGCAGCACTCTTCAAAATCACGTCCGCTTGCAGCCAAGTCAGATCATGAAATAAAAGAACGTTGTCTCAAATGATGCATTTACAGACGTCGTTATTCTCCGTTTTAATCGGCAGACAGCTATTAATTCAACACGTATCTTGTCCTAATGTTGTTCGTTAAAAGATGGGACGGTTACACACTTTTACACCCCTCTGTGTGACTTGCAGATGACACTGCCTTGACAAAAGAGCTGCCCGGCCAACACGGAAACCAGCAGGTAGATCAGATTAAACCGAAAGGAAAAAATTACATTCTTCAAAAAAGACCCAGAGGTGAGCACTCATTCACTTGCAGATTAAAAAAAAAAAAAAAGTATGTCTCCAAGATAATTGCTAAATCATGTAAAAAGGGCTAAAGGTGTGTTTTCTTGCCTCGGCAGCCACATTATCAAAACGGAGCACCAAAAAACAAAAAGCTGAAGGTGAGATATCATGATGTTCCCTTCTCAAAGTGTATGCCATTTCATTTTAGCTGACAGCGGCAACATTTTGTTTTTGGGGGTGTGCCCGCTACGAGAAAACCACAGCGAGTGTGCCCCGCTAGGTCAGCTCTGTGAGTGGAACCCCTACCCCGCACAGATCCTGGTCCTCGATGACTTCCCACACAGCCAACACCGGCCTTCGCTCATACATATCGGCCTACAACTCCCAGTCATAACCAGCCCAAGGAAGATGCGCTGGAACCTCCATAAAGCCAACTGGCAGAAATACCGCCAAACCCTGGACCGAGTATTACAACCATCCCACTCCACACCATCACGATAGATGAAGCATACAACCGCCTCTGCAGTGCCATCTACAAGGCTGCCCACACAGCTATCCCAAGAGGCTACCGACCCCTCTACATCCCCTGCCTGGATGAAGAAAGCGCTGCCCTCCTACAAGCCTATGAAGCATCAGGGGACCCTGAAATGGCAGACCACCTCATAGAATCGCTGACTACAGCCCGGGAAATGTGGGAGGAGACAGTAGCTGGCTTGAATTGCACCCATTCCAGTAGGAAATGTTGGAGCCTCATCCGCCGCCTAGGAGCCGCACAGAAACCTCCTACCCAAAGAAGACCGGCCGTCACACCCAATCAAGTGGCATCCCATCTACTGGCCATAGCAAAACCAACCCAAGACAAGCACACCAGAAGAGCAGTGACAGCTGAGCTTAGGGAACAACACAAATCACCCAAAGAGGATGACAGTCCTGAGCCTCCTGACCCTTTCGAGAGCAGTGAACTGGAGAAAGTCCTGCAGGGCCTGAAATGTGGGAAGGCAGCCGGATATGACAACATCTTGCCGGAGTTTATGAAACATCTGGGCCCTCAAGCCGTAATCTGGCTGACCAAATTCTACAGCAGAATCGCACGGGACAATGTGATTCCAAAGAAATGGCGCGCAGCCAAAGTCATTGCCATACTGAAACCCGGCAAAGACCAGAAACTACCTGCAAGCTACCGCCCAATCTCCCTACTCTGTGTCCCTTATAAAATCTTGGAACGTCTAATACTCCAGCGCATATCCCCAGGAGTAGAGGACCTTCTCTGTGTGGACCAGGCAGGCTTCATGAAGAACCGCATCACAGGAGAACAAGTACTGGCCCTTACTACGTTCATCGAAAATGGCTTTGAGAAAAGACTAAGGACCGGGACTGTGTTTCTCGACCTCACAGCCGCCTATGATACAGTCTGGCACAAAGGCCTCCTTCTGAAACTTGCAAAGGCTCTCCCTGCCTGGGCAACGACAATCATTACAACCCTCCTGACCAACCGGAGGTTCAGAGTACACCTTAGCCAGAACAACAGTTCTTGGAGAACACAGAAAAATGGACTCCCCCAAGGCTCAGTTCTCGCTCCAACACTGTTCAACCTTTACACAAACGACCTCCCTGCACCAAATCCCGCAAATTCATCTATGCTGATGATATCTGCCTGGCATACCAAGCACCAGATATGGAACAGCTGGAACACGTGCTCACAGAAGACCTCGGCAAACTGGACCAGTACTGCAAAACCTGGCGGTTAAAACCAAGTCCTGCAAAAACTGTCTCCAGCAAGTGCACGGACAAATGATTTGACACCTGATGTTACGTGAATGACAACGAGGTGGAGATTCAGGTTTCTTGTATCCTCTGCCATCTCATGCAAGACATTAAATTGTAGAATATGTATGAATATACATTTTCTAATTGATAAATCACAATTATCGGTGGATTGGATCATTTTCCCATAGCAGCCGTAAAATCTATCACACTACACAAGTGTGTCATGGTACCCTGTTTGGAAATCACTGAATTAGTCTGGAACGGAGGAACGTTTTTCCTTGTTCAATGGATGACTGGAATTTGTTTCCCCCTTTGTTCTCTGGCCTTTTTCCCCCCCAGGTAGTGACACAGGCTCAATGGCGAGTCCGGGAGATCTTCCGTGTCTCTCTACGGCACCACAAAGCATCCTTCATCTCCAAACCTCCATCCAGTTTGTCACCTTTCCAGCGGCTACATCTTATCAGTTGAAGACGCTAACGACTCGTCCTCCAGTTGGCCGCCTCCCACTCCCCGTCGCTGCTGCACCAACATGCATATTGGGTGAGTGAGCATATATTGCTACTGAGTTTATATGCAATCTCAAGCACACGCTAAACTAATGAAGCATTAAGTTGTGGGTTATTTAGACTGGGTAAAATAGACATCACAAGCTATGTAGTGATTGTACCATATGGAGGTAGTTCTTTGCCCACATTTGATTCCTTAAGGATATTTTCTGTTTATTTGCTCTTGTCCCGTGGCTGCAGTACACGTGTCTCCTTTGCCATCAGTATCCAAACCGCAGGTGCCACCCTTTTCCCCAGGTGGGTGACGCAACAGTTTAGAATGTGAAATAAATGTTGATTTTATGCCATGCAACATATTACTGAATTCTCATGAGAGCGCATTGTAACGCTGACGTTTTGTGTTCTAGAGTTTTGATACTTGGATCTAACCATCAGCTTAGTGTCCTTAAGATCTCCCTTTCCTTTCTGTAGAGGACAGTGCAGTAGTACCGGCCCAAATGAGCTCACCCCCATCCGGAACATTGTCGGACACCACAAGCAAAGTCATCTGTCCACCTTACGATTACGGTCAGTACAGTTGAACCTCAGAATGTTTTTGCCCCCCCCCCCCCCCCCTGCATTTTTACAAGGGTATTGGTGATGCTAAAACAAAGAGTGATAACGATAAGAAGGACAACCTTTTGGAGGAGATTATGTTTGACTCACGAGGGTTTGGGGCAGTTTTCTTTTGGTATTTTCACAAACGGGCGTTTGCGCCGTAGTGTGCGTGAACACAGCCGACTTGCTTCCTGCCAATGGAAGCGGATCCTCTCGTTCCCATACTTTAAGTGAAAAGAATGAGATCAATGTGTGTCATTTACTCAGACGGTGCCTCCATTCCAGAGATGACTCAGCGTAATGCGTCAAACACCGTTCAGCGGTCTCCCACCACGTTCGATTTACCTGGTAAGTTTTGTCAAAAGTTTGACTGGAAGCCAGCGTTGAACCAGTGTGATGAAGCCATTTCGTTTCACCCTCAGAAAGTGTCAAGAACTACATCCGGATCGCCAAAGCCCAAATGCATCAAATCTGCGAGGAGATGGAGGCAAGGCTGAATTTGAGCAGTCATTACGTGGATGTGCAAGTTATCCAGAGAGAGACGTTTTGCTCGGGGAAGAAAAAGAACAAGTGTCCGAACAAAGAGCTGTTGGCCATGGGAGATACGGATCGACAAAAAAGACGGATTACATTGAACCAGGTATATCTTCACTTAGTATTTAATATTTAAACTTCAGACTTCATGACTTTGAAGACTACTTCTTCATTCCGTCTGATATTGCTGGACACGATGAGTAAATGTAACGTTCACGTTTCCATTCTTTTCGTTTAGATATTTGAGAAGTCCTCTGGAGATAAACCAAAACGACATATCCTCCTGCTCGGCAAAGCAGGCATGGGAAAAACCACCGTCATCAGGAAGCTGTGCCATGACTGGAGCAGAGACGGCCTCCCCCAGTTTGATTTTGTCTTCTTGTTGGACGGCAAAGATCTCATCTCTTCAAGGAAGTCGCGCTCCAGTCTTCAGACTTTACTACTGGACCACGCTGCCGTCGCCACTTCCATTATAAACACAGAGGAAGTGTACGCTCAAGTCCTTGCGTCCCCCAAACGTGTGCTGATCATTTTTGATGGATTCGACTCTCGGGATTATGACATTCTGTTTCAAGAAAAAAACTTGACAACCTTGTTCGAGAGAGACGCGAAAGCAAAGTCCTCCACAGTTAGACAGATGTACTCTGCCCTCCTCCAAAGGGTTCTACTTCCAGGATGCTTTCTTCTGATTTCTGCCAGACCCAAAGGCAGCGCCTGCCCACTCGCGCAGAGAGCGGACTGCCTTTTGGAGGCTCACGGATTCACCCTTCCAAATATCGAAGCATATTTTTCCAGGTACTTTGCCGATCCTGATCTCAGGGACTCTGCTTTGAAATTCTTCGCAAAGTCCAGCTATCTGCGTCACCTTTGTTGGAATCCTGGAATCTGTCGACTGGTGTGCTTGGTTTTGGAACACATTGACGGCTCAGAGGGCCTTCCGAGGACTTTAACTGAGCTCTGCCATCGAGTGCTTTGTATTAAAATTAAAAATGACAAGCGAGGCCGTTGCCCTTGGGCTGAAGCTCAGGTAAAGAAAAGAACAAGGCAGTCAAGGGGGAAGGATCCAATCGAAACGGATGAGATTAAAACCGCGCGTGGGGAAATTTGCGAAAAAGAAATGCTGTCCCGTTTGAGCTCTCTGGCCTGGGAAGGAGTGAAAGCCAACATGTCCGTCTTCCCCAAGAAGCAAGTTTATGCTCAAAACTCAAGACATTCGGGCTCGGGAAGGGATTCCTCCGTGCTTACCCCGCGACTGCAGGACAGCTCGGCTCCTGTTGCAAGAGGAAGGAAAGAGAAGGAGAAGCAGAAAGGCCATTTGAAAGTGAAAATGCAGAACAAAGGCAACATCGACGACATACCCACATGGAAGAAAATGTCAGCGGTAACGACGTCTTGATGTGGATGGATCCGTTCCTTCAGAGTTACCTGGCGGGACTCCACTTGTCCGTGGCAAGGTGACTCATTGTCATCAACTCATATCCTGTTTTGAATCCGATGTCTGTCGTGACTCGCACTGAGCTCACTTTCCTCTTTCCCCAGAAATGTTTGGTCCCAGTACTTCCTCCAGAACCTCCTTTCCCAGCCTGGCCTAAAGGGACGCCGACGCTCCCAAGGAGAAGTGCAAGAGCTCACTCGGCGTTTTGCTTTTGGCATCCTCTTCCTTAAGCCGACCGAGTTACGCAAGCTTCATCTCGACGTAAACTCCGGGAAGCGAGCCTTATTCACTGAACGTTTTGAGGGTCTTTCCCTTGCCGACCTGGGCCCCGATCAGGTCCTGGAAGTGTGCCACTATGCTTTCGAAGCAAGTTTCTCGCACGACAACGGCGACGGTGGCGAGGCACCGCTGGTCGCTCACCTGGCAGCAAACCTACCGGAGGTCCTCACATTTCGCGGAGTGCCACTTGGCCTGCACGACGCATACGTGGTGCAGAAGATTCTCGAAAGGGCTGAAAACGGCGGTAGAACATTTTCTTTGGATCTCGAGAACACCGGGATACCGATTCCAGGACTCCGATCCCTGGTGGGTCTTGGCAGCTGCAGTACGTACAGGTATGGGTTGGCTTGACCGTCCCTTCTTGCTCTCGACAAATAGTCAAGTTGCTCGAAAGTGATCATGAAAGTTGCGCGTTTTTTTGTCTAGGGCCTGCATCGCTGATGTCATCGCCCTGTGGGAGCAGTTAGAGCAGAGCGGTGAAAGGAAGCCCCTTCAACATTATGTGACCAAGTTCACGATCCACCCGATGAAGGTCATGCAAGTGCGCCAAATGGAACACCTGGCGAAGCTTGTGAACATTCACACGCACGGGAGGCTGTCAGACCGGTAACTGACACACACACATTTGGTTGACGCCATACACTGTCACGCACGCACGGCATTAAAATGGGTATTAATCTGAAGTCTCGGCGAACTTGACGCCATCCTGGAGAAGGGCGTTCCAGCAGTCAAGGAGCTACGCAAACTGGAGTTAGAGTGAGTACCTCTGCAATAGTACGACCGTAATTTCCAGATTATAAACCCGGATTTTTTCCCACGCTTTAATTGTGATATGGTCTTGTCACATCTGACCAACGAAATGATCAAACGTGTCACAGTCGACCAACTAACACTTCGCTTGCTGTCTTTTGTTTGTAACGTTATTTAACCGCGAGTGCGGCTACTGAATATCGAATCGATGAATTATGGACTGAAATTATCTAATTTAACCTGATGGTGTCACTTCTGGCTATCTCCTCCTAGGATTGGTCCAGAGCGTGGGCCCCAGGCTATCCCCAAACTTTGGGAGTTTCTCCCAAATTTACATGACCTCCAGCACCTCGAGTAATATAAAACTTTCTCCTGTTTTTTTTTTTTTTTGGGGGTCACTCCACGTGTCTGACCAAGTTGATCTTTCTCCCCGTCAGTTTGGAGGGCAACAAGATTGGCGACAACGGCGCCGAGCAGTTGGCGAATCATTTTGCCTCCCTCTGTTTTCTGCAGATACTCAAGTGAGTAGGACCACTTAGGTGCTCCTTTACGCTCTTGTGATCACAGAATTAAATCGGTCACACTCTAATGCAAACGGTAGCGGTACCTTAAATGGAGGTGATGTGAAAACATTTTGGGGAAGGATACATGCCTGAAAGAAATTGCTATCGTGACGATTATCTATTGTGTCCCAAGTGCGTATTTCTGTTTTGTGGTTTGCAGTCTGTCACAGAATTACATCGGAGATGATGGGGTCAAAAAAATGGCAACAGCATTAAAAGATCTACCCAAATTGCACTGCTTAATGTACGTCATCACACGTTCAAACAAAAACAAACACACGTTGGGAGAGTAGACTTGCCATACTGAAGATTTATTTTCCTCTTTTTCCAGCCTCTACAGCAATGTGATTTGTGATGAAGGTGCCGCTACTTTAGCCGCTGTCCTCCCTCACATGGCATCATTGACTGACCTCGAGTAAGACTTGCATCTTTAAAATGTATTCATGAAGTGACCAAATGACACCCACAATGCAACTTGTTTTCCTGACAGCGTGAAGTATAACAAGCTATCAGATGTGGGTGCACAATGTTTGGGAGCCAGCCTCAGGAAATGTAAGAAAATGAAGACTTTAAGGTGAGAAAACATCCCCCCCCCCGTCTTTCAATGCAGCAACCTAACATAACCTAAATTGGATGCCAGTTTTTGTCATGTCGCTGCTTCTTTTCTACCACTCCAGGATGTGGAACCAGTCTATTCCGTATGGCATATTTGAGAGACTCCAGCATCAGGATCCCAGAATCCTTTGGCATTAGTAGTGCACCTCCATGCATACACCACTTTCTGGTACACTCCATCATAGGTACTGTATGTGCTGGCCATATACTGTATAACAGCATACCTAGAGGGGAAAGGTATTTGTTGTCTAATATCCCACCGAGTGCTTAAATTCAATTGGCCCCTTGCTGTCTTAATATTATGTTCTCCATAAGTGATAATGCCTGGCGCGTTTTCACTGTTGTTTCAGATAGGAGAAATATCATGACTTGCCGATGAGCGAAGTCAACAAAATTGTGTACCGGTACTTTATATGACCCTCTTTTTGACGTCCTTTGTAGAACACGCTTTGGGTGTTTGCTCAGTTCTTTTTTTTTTTGTATGTACAGTATTCATATTGTTCACATTCACGTCACTTTATGAGTTTATTAAAGCAACGACTTCCTGTTCATGCTTGGCTTGAACAGGAAGTTTTTTGGCTCTGTCAAAAAAATAAATTATGGAAATGTTAATAGATAAGTGTTTAACATACAGTATTTCTTGTTGCAATTTACAACTTTAAAGTAGTCATAGTCCAGTGTGGGCTGTGTAATTGGTGCCCGGTTTATTCCACCACTTAATACGACCACGCCTCTCGGAGGTCAAAGATCACATTGATTGAAACTACCTGTACTCTTTAGTGCCAATTGTTGTCTTGTGAACTAACACCCCCTTGTGGACAATATTTGCATGACACGCATAAAGCACGTGGTTTCAAAGAAATCGCAGCCGAGTTGGAGCACTGGCTGCACCCAAAACATGCTCTACAAGTCTATGCAGAGTCTAGGGTTGCCTCCCCTTGGCAGTAGAGTCCATCCATTCATCCAGTTTCGGATTCGCTTCTTCTCAGAAGGGTCACAGGGGCGTGCTGGAGCCTATCCCAGCTGACTTCGGGGAGTAGGCGGGGGACACCCTGAACCGGTTGCCAGCCAATCGCAGGGCACACATAACCAACCATTCACGCTCACAATCACACCAAGGGACAATTTTGAGTGTGCCATTAAGCTGCCCTGCATGTTTTTGGAATGTGGGAGGAAACCGGAGAAAACCCGCCCAGGCATGGGGAGAATATGCAAACTCCACATAGGAAGGCGGGGCGCTGGAATCAAACCCTGCACGTCTGCACTGTGAGGCAGGCGTGCTAACCAGTCGTTCACCGTGCTACTGTAGATGAAATGTTTTGTTTTAATCTGCTCAACAACAAACATGAACGAAAGGGTGCAAAAATTATTTTGAATGTCTGTTTATAAGGTGGTTTTATTCCGTTCACATACAAATACAAACTGCGCCTGACTGAGTTTTCAAAACCACTCATTATGCATTCATCCATTTTCGAAAGAGCTTTTCCTGTTCAGGGTAGCTGGGAGCAAGAGTCTATATTCGGTGGCATTGAGCAAAAAGCAGACTACACGCCGGATTGTTCGCCACTTAACTAAATGGCATATTTAAAGATAAACATTTAAACTCGCACCATCACTGATGGAAACTGAACCCGTCCGACCTACACAGAAGTCTGGTGAATGTACCACTACACTGAGTGAGCTCACTCATTATTTACCGCCAATTTGTTCAATACACGTCATTATTGCTTCAAGGTAACACTCTTTTTTTTTTTTTAAGAAAATTCTCAATCCAGAACAGGATGAAACAAAAAAAGATTGTGATAGAGATAAAATGAATTAACATTCAACCAGCATTGCAAATCTGTTTCAAGTGTCTTACATTTGGAAAATAACATATTTACAAGGTAAAATTGTGAGTTCGATATGAAGTAGCTGCTTTAAGATTCCTTTCAAGGTTCTCACCAATTCATTATTAGTATTTAGTTTTGACAGTAATCTGCCAACGGGAAGCACATTTGTATAAATTATTTATGCTGGATATATACACTGAAGAGAAAATGTAAAGCTTTTTATCAGAGCAAACCCAAAAACAGCTGCCCAGCCGACTAATACTGTCTTGTCCTGTGTCATGTTTGAGATGCGCTACCCACAAGGCACCAGTTTGATTGAGAAGCAGAACGCACATCGCGTTGAATACACATCTTAAATTCAGGGTGGGGTGCCTGCAATGCAAGGATACATTCTCCTTCAATCAAATTAAATTGTTGGCAAATGAGAAGGGAACAATTTGGAGGCTACAAACGCTCCCAGGTCTGATGACTTGCGTCTTTTAGTGCAATCAACTGATCTGATTGCATATGATTTGCACCAAGCTTCTTATGTCTGGATCGATATTGTACCCTGAATCCACAGTCGCAATGTCGTCTCGCATGCAGCACAAAGTACAGCCTTTTTTCTGTCAATATGTGCCAAGAGGTCACAAATGCTTGTGTGGACGTCCAGGTGGCGGTGAAGTCAAAGAATGAGTCATCCCAAGAGACGATGGTTGAAAAGTTGCCTTAGGTGATGTCATCGTCACGCTGAGATGACCTGTAATCACATCAATCACAAAGGGTTAAAAAAAAAGGAGGAAAAGATAACATTGTAGTCACATCTAACCATTTTAAATGATCTGCTCCGATAAAAATGTTGAAATGTTATTTTTACTTTAATGCATGTCCCAAGATATAGCAAACACCTCAGCCACATCAGCACATTTAAAGTCCAATCCAATTGAATAAAAAGTAATTACCAGTAAGCATTCCAAAACTGCTGACCTTAGAACAGACGTCCAGGAGACAGGCCTCGTTTGTCCCTGACCTCTCCATCATCTTCACCAGCATCATAATCCAATCCATGTCACTCCAGATACCCTTCAAACAGATCCAGCTCTGTGTCCGAGTCGTAGGGCAGGGATGCCGGGTCAGAAAGAACCCCGAGGTCCACCAGAGCCCGGTCCATATCCTCGGGCATAAATACTATCCCCACATTCAGGACGATGTACTCCATCAGAAAGGCGTAGTAGAGGATGAGGACGTTCACAAAGAATAGGCCCAGATAAAACATATAGGGGTGCTCGTCCAAAAGCGATTCTACTGAATCCAACTGGGCATAAATTGTGTGGATCATAGAGAAGAAAATCACGGTTTATGCGATCCAGTGTTTGAGTGTCATGGGGAAACAAGGTGAAAAGCTGACATGGCTAGAAGTCTGCATGTCCGGTGAGCTTCGGACGCATTTTTCGCCAGTGCCGACTCGAAAAGGTGATGTGCACTGTACTATAATAGCTGTACACTGACGAAGGAAAAGGGTAAAAAAACGTGCACACAAAACAGTCTCGCGTGCATACCTAATAACAGTGCACTAGCAGTATCAAAATATCACAGTAGATCACTGTTAAGATTCTTGACATTGGGAGTCTGGCTTTGCGGAATTCAAGCCATGCCAAGTGGCCACGCGTAGCTAAAAACAGTCTCCCGCAACGTTAGCAAAGACAGAAACCCAAACAGAATACATGTAATATTTCTATATGTAGATACGAAAACAAGCACTACCCACAAACACACGACCCCGTTTTAACGCCCACACGCCTTATACTAACAGTTACCAACTGCATCAAAACATTGCGGACTGCATAAAGTGTCACACGTCATTGATCGAACCTCATCTTTAGTCGACGTCTTCATGAAATGACGACATCGAGGAACGAACTTTTTTTTTTTCAATTCCTCCACGATTCGTCAGTCGGATCATTAGATCGAGGCCAGAAAATAATATAGCAAATAAAGAAATGAGTTCAAATTTCGATTTTTGATTTGGTCTCCTGTACTAGTTTGTTTAAAACGGAAAAAACTACATTTCCCAAACCTCCCATCGTCGACCACGATTACGTAACGAGTCCTCGCTCCTCCCGTCTCAACCTATCAGCAACTGTTTGCAAAGTGGCTAGCTCCACCGAAAGTGGGTGTTATGGACAGATGCAGCCGCTAACATCAGGGAAATAAGACGCCTGTCAAATTATCAATCTCTTTACAACCGCAGCCATGTTTGGCAGGTCGCGGAGCTGGGTTGGGGGACAGGGGAAATCGAAAAATATCCATTCCCTGGATCATTTAAAGTGAGTAGCTTGCATGAACACCTAAATGCTAACGTTAGCCTTTACGTGAATTGTAATACAGTACAGAAATTGCTCTTTAGTTACGAGTGTCAGTATTTCCTAATCTGACTGCATTTGTAATATATATATTTTTGAGGGGGATGCTGTGCACGTTTATACCGAAGCTGTCTTTAGTTGAACAAATTCTCCTTGCCGCTTAGACGAATATTGTCAATTTAAATGATGTTGGAAGTGAACCTTGACACCCTGTGACCAAAGTCCAGGTTTACCAATTAAAAATACCACTGTTGTCTTTTTGCTTTATCAAGATGAGACTCTACTCTGTTTCACTCATACTGATTGTATATTATGTTACCCTAAGGTACATGTACCACGTCTTGACCAAAAACACTACAGTGACAGACCACAACCGCAACCTCCTGGTGGAGACGATACGTTCCATCACAGAGATCCTCATCTGGGGGGACCAGAATGACAGCTCTGTATTTGAGTAAGCCCACCATAAATGACACACAACCGCTGTATGAGCACTCCACTTACAATAACTTTGATTTTTGTGATCGTTGACCGCAGATGTGTTCCCTAGCATTCATTAAATGACAATCTACTTGGGATTTTAGTTTCTTCCTAGAAAAGAACATGTTTGCCTTCTTCCTGAACATCCTGCGGCAGAAATCTGGGCGCTATGTGTGTGTTCAGCTTCTCCAGACGCTTAATATACTCTTTGAGAACATCAGACATGAAACATCTCTGTGTAAGTGTTTACATCTCAGGCCAAAGTACCAAAATACAGTTACTTTCTAATAGCACAAAATACAAAATAGCACATCCACAAAACAGTTGTTGAAAATATAAATTCTCCTCTCTTCTGTGCAGATTACTTACTATCCAACAACCACGTGAACTCCATCATCGTTCACAAGTTTGACTTTTCAGATGAGGAGATCATGGCCTACTATATCTCCTTTCTCAAGACACTGTCGCTCAAACTCAACAATCACACGGTGCACTTCTTCTACAACGAGGTGAGGCTACATGTCTTGCAGTTTAGCCATTGCCAATCAACAGAGTGGCATAAACTGGTTTCATTGTTTAGTCCTCCCCCACCCAGGAATCTGCATAGAAAAAGTGTTGATTCCACCAAGAACAATCCCGATTCCATGAAGAGCAAATGTTGATTCCGCGGCTTGAAAGTTAATTTTCCAGGGGTATTGAAAAAAAAATGACCAGCCTATGTTGACGCCGGAAAGTTATTAGTGTGTTGTCAACATCAACTGTACCGAAAGTGAACATTTAAGGACAATCGTACTGTCTCAAGTGACATCAGAGTCAAGTCTTATTTGTGTTTTGGCTGGCTAACTTCACATGTTGACATACTCGCTCATGCTAACATTTATCTTTACCACCGTTGTCTTGTAATTTGAATCTAAACCGGTTTGGCTGTGATCATCAGGGTTGAATTTTTCTATTCAGCTCACACATCTTCTAGTTCTGTTTCCTTTTAATGAACATAACACTTTTGCCTTATTTATACCTTTTATACCTTATTTTCTATAAATTAACCTGATTTTAGGAAATGTTGCTTTATTTTGTCCTTTCTTAACCACTGCTCAACAACTAAGATAGTACCATAATTTGTTTTTCCCCCCCTTCAAAATGTATTGTGTCCACGGTCTCTCGCTTTGTGTTGCCTTGTGGAGGAAGCAGGACCTCGCTCACTATTGCACCTCTCGATGTCTCCCACATACAGCACACAAATGACTTCGCCCTGTATACCGAGGCCATAAAATTCTTCAACCACCCGGAAAGCATGGTCCGCATCGCAGTCCGCACCATCACCCTCAACGTGTACAAAGGTGAAGTTCAACAACTTGCATGCATCCATCCTCATTAGACCAGTCAACACATTTTTACAAAATTTTCTCATCAGAAATGCGAGTGAACTTTTCTAAATGAATTATATGCACTTTTGCACTTTTAGAGAAAGGACCGCAACACGTCCTTTCTCTATATGCACCGTTTTTAGGATTGAAATGAATTATTGAAATGTGGAACAATAAGTGCTTTTTTTGCGGTCGGGATATATTGTTTGCAGTTTTTATGTAAAACAACTAATTTAGTGGTCCCTCGCATCCTCAACGCCTTCACAGCCGCCTCACTATTCACCTTAACACTGTTTGTTTGTCTCCCCTTCCTTCTCAACAACCACACCTCCTCTGCCGACTCCTTGTCTCCCCCCCCTCCCCTTACCCTCTGCGCACCCCATCTGCCTAACTCCAGTTTCATGTAAGTTGGTTCCATTCATTCTGTCTTATTCTTGGGCTGGGTATTACTGAAGCTGCCTTTTCATGGGATTTTTGTCGATGCTTATCCAGGCCACATACTAACAACCGCAGTTACCTCAAAACAGCTGGGGAGTACATGTTCTGAAAGACTCAATCGGATGCCCGACATTTCTATAAAAACAGATCTCGACTCAGACGTCACACGTATGCTTTATTGATACCCATCCCAGTTGTATCTGTTTGAGTGTACCGGTACTTGTGATTGATTTGATGTGATTATTTTTTTCCGGAATAACAAAATTACCTCATTTGTACTGTGGCTAATTTTGACGTTTTCCTGTGCTTTGGCTCATTGAATTATTAAATCAAAAGACTTTTGAGAGAGAGAGAGAGAGAGAGAGAGAGAGAGAGAGAGAGAGAGAGAGAGTGTGAGGAGGTGCGTTTATTTTAGCTTTTTTTTTTTTTTTGCTCAGTATATTTTCATGCCTCTGTCAACTTTGTTTTACTTTCGGCGGTTACAAAATGTGCGTGTGGGTGTAAATTTGAAAGTGTGTGCATATATTAGAAGCGCGCGATAACAAGTGGTCTCCCTAATCCTGTGACTCTTTAGTGGACAACCAGCACATGCTGCACTACATCCGAGATAAGACAGCGGTGCCGTATTTCAGCAACTTAGTCTGGTTTATCGGCAGCCATGTCATTGAACTGGACAAATGTGTGCAGACAGATGAAGAGTAAGTGCTTGCAGCGTCCTTATTCAATAACTCTTGGTATTTAGAGAGCTTTGTGTTATTATTTCTGGCCTCTAGGAGTCAGGTTTGTCCTTGGTTTGTAACCACCCAGAGGGACTTCAATTACAGTATTTGTAATGTGTTGGCGTAATAGTATGATGCAGTACAACTGCGTATGCTGCTTTAATTGTATGTATTTTTTTGTATTAACATGAATATAAAATGACAATCAAAAAGACATTTGAAACAAAAGTTATTTTGTAAGATCTGTCTTGAAAGTCAATACGCCCAAATTTCTCTGTTGTTTCTCAGGCACAAAAATCGAGGCAAGTTAAGTGACCTGGTAGCTGAGCACCTTGACCACCTCCACTACCTGAACGACATCCTCATCATTAACTGCGAATTCCTCAATGATGTTTTGACTGACCACCTCCTCAACCGCTTGTTCTTACCTCTTTATGTGTTCTCATTGGTCAGCCAAGAAACGGTAAGCGGGCTCAGAATTGCCGGACACATCGGGAGAAATCAGCTTCTGTGACGTCAAGTGACTTTTACTGAACGTTGTTGTTGTTGGGGGTTTTTTAGCATGAAGAGCGAAAAATCAACCCTCAGGTGTCCCTCTACTTGCTGTCACAAGTAGGCAACGCACACACAACAGTGAACTAAAAATGCATACCGCTGATATTTTGCTATTGCTGCTCAATTCAGTGACAAAAGTACTTATACAATACAAACAGTTGTTTTGATGAGTTGCCTCCGTGTTTTTTTTTGCAGGTGTTTCTGATCATCCACTATCAACCCCTCGTCAACGCCCTGGCTGATGTCATTTTCAACGGAGACCTGTCTGTCTTCATCCCTCAGACAGGCCTTCACAATGCACAAAAGAATACAGTAAGTCGTGGGCCTTTTTAGATATGTATTTTTTTTTCCAGTGCTTTCCCTTCAAAAGGTCAGTGAGAAATGTTACAAAAATGTCAAGGGTGGATTCACTTTTATCAGACACTGCAAGTCCTCTTTCTTTTCCATTTTCTATACCACCCGCTTACTTTCCCCATCTAATTTCTCTCCTCTCTCCCTTTTCAAATTTAGATTCCCCCCACCCCTGCCCCCATTTTCTTTGGTTTTGACCATCTGCCTTTGTTGTCGGGTGGGCGTCAGCAAAGTAGAGTGAGCATTTCTGAGAACGTTTGCGGTTGTTCTCTGCTCTAGCTTTGTGTTTTTCAGAAGCAGCCTACTTTTTCACTGAATGCCAGCAGTGGTGTGACCTCGTATAAATCATGTTGGTTGAGACGACCACAAGAAAAAGCCTCTGCACCCAGACGTGTGCCAATTTTTTCAATACGAGGAGCGTGTCTTTAATAGCATGCTTCAGTTTCAAAACTTACCTGAATGTTAAATAGATTTTCAAGTTCTTCAAAAATATGTCGAACCTTTAGGGGGGGGGATAAAATGCTTTTTTGCGGGGTTACCCGTTTAGTTCATCTTGCGGTGCTATTGTGTTATGTTATGTCACAGAAGGAGGAACCTTTTTTTGTCACCCAGTGTTCACTCATTCTGTATTTGTGCCACGTGGGGACCAGAAAGTGAGTTGAGTGTGGGTCGGTGTAGCTTTAATGTACCTTGGCCTCCATTAATTTCTCAGCAGCGTCTCGAGCGCGTGAGCGGTTTACCAGAACATAGTCATCTAAGAGGTGTTGCACACTTGCCCCCCTCAAAGATATTTGCCTGTGGTTTATGTGCACGCTGCATAAAATGGCTTCCAAAAAAGACGCACTCGATCCCCCCCACCCATGCTAATACTGAAAGTGCTCTCACAAGTCTCCAATCTTTTCACAACCAACTCAGGTTGTGTCACCTCTTAACACATGGACAATGATGGGAGAGAGAGGGTCAAGACAGGGTTCATAAAATCTTGTAATTCTGCACAAATCTGGTCAAACACGTTTTGCTGTTTGACTTTTTTTTCTAAGTAAATAAAAAAAAATCCCATTTGATATTTGATTGTAGACAAGCTGCGACGTAAATCGCCTTATAATACGCAGCACCTGAATAATATCCTTTTCTGATATACGCTTTTGTTTGAAAGCATTCGGGAAACGACTCCTTCCCAGGTCGTGAGTACGCGGAGGAACTCTAACCATGATATGCATTCTCATGAGAAGTGTCAACACACACATATGTGTCTCTATGTGCTACATGCTGGCGGTTATGTGTGTGCGTGGTGGTTTGTACACGTGAAGTAAGGCCGAGTTTCAGTTTGAGCTACTTGTTTTGTTTTGTACCACAAAGGCACTCTTAAAAGAGAGACAAAATGAGGAGAAACTCTGTCAGAATTCAGTGGGTGGATTATGATCGACTCCTTATCTGTATTCTTATTCGGCTCAAGTGATGGACATCTTTGTTGGTCCTTGTTTTTTTATTTATTTCGAAAATACCTGGCTTCACTTCATTATGTGGTCATAATGTTCAGTGCATCCTTCACTGATGAGTGTGTCACTTTTCTCATTTATGAGTATGTTTTTTATCATTTTTGAGGTTCTTGCCATCATTACTCAGTTTTACTGTAAGACCCAGTTTTTATCCCCTTGGCCAATTTCTTATCTGACACACCAGCTGTTTCCTCTGCGAGTGTGCATCTGTGGTTGGGTCTGGTATGCGAATGTGTGTCTCTGCTTCAGTGATGTACCGTGAAAGCGTAAACTGACTCGGATCAACCTGACACATCAGTACCAATTTACTGTAACAGACAGTGTGTGTCGGTGAGTAAGTGTGGTGTGTGTGGTCTTCTAGCGCTGTTATCTTGGTAACCGCTTTCCAGCAAAGGTCGTTATTGCATATTGCTTTTCGGAAAGAGTTCTTCCACTCGGGTTGGAAAGTGCTTACCGTACTCACTCCTAAAACGTACACTCACTTTATCATAAGGAATGTCTCATTTAAGATTGACATGAGCTCACAATCATTGCTTGTCCTACTGTGTATTTGGCATAATATACCGATACCCGTGTATGGATTTCAGGCTAGTTCCGGAGGGGTGCGTCGCTTTACCAAGCCACCGGAATCTTTGGAGCGCTTGCTGGAGCTCTCCCGCCACCGTGGCCGCAAGAGAACCCAGAAGAGGCCAAACTACAAGAACCTAGGCGAGGAGGATGAAGACGGGGGCGCCAGGGGAGGAGGAGGAGGAGGGAGCAGCAGCAGCCGGGAAGGGGCAGATGAGGGCTGGGACGATAGCGGCCGAGGAGGCGAGGGAGGCCGAGAGAGGGAAAAGGGAAAAGGTACCGAGATTTTAGGAACAGGTGGGAGTTCTAAGGGGAGCAGAGCGAGTGGGGAGACGGCGGAAGGTGAGTGTGAGTGCAGGATTGTTTGCGATTGTTCAACTCCATTAGTCTGCCATGGTGTACCCCTTCTATCTGAAAGCAACCTCTGCGGCAGTCCTCGTCTCCAAACGAAAAAGAGAAACAAGCTCCAATATCCACTTTGTCTGCTGCTGCTGAAACATATTTTGCTCCCTGGCCTTTTAATTCAGCGAAAGGTGACCAGAAGTGCAAGTCCATATAAGGACAAAAGACTTCAGAATCTACAGACCAAAAATAGGTGGCATGAATAAATTCTCTTTGCCTAGTTTTGAGATGAAGCCTTCCTGCCTTCCCTCTTCGGTACATTTTAATTTCCCCATGGTGTGGCCACTGATCACACATCAACTCCTTCTCATTGGAAGTCAACTGTCCATTTCCGCCATGACATACCATCCATCCTGTGCTCCTCACCTGTCCGCCCGTCTTATTCTCGCTCTGTGTGCATTTGTTTGTTTTCGGTCAAATTCCTAAACAATGCAACCTCTGAAGTTCAAGGATGATCCACTGCAACATTGCGGGACACTGGAAACATTTTTTCCAGTGGATAATAAGCCGTTCTGTGATCTTACCTGGTTATGAATCAATCACCAAACACTGAAATATCGGTACTGCGAAACCTGAGCTACGATATCGTGAGTTTTTACAGTATCACCTACAAACAATAAAACACAGAGTCCGAACTTTAAGTGCACATTCTTCCCTTGTCACGTTGTTGTTCCCTTAAGACCCGTTAATTAAACCGATGGTTGCCGCAAAAAAAAAGAGGTTTCATTGTTCATCCAAGTCGAGTCCTTCTTCACTTGACTGCCAACTGACAAAATCCTTTTTTGTAGTTTCAAATCAGATTTACTGTATATTCATATGGAGGTCCAAATATTTTGCAAATGTTAAGATTAAGTCAATGAAGTGATTATCAGTCAAGTGAAGAGGGAAATTCCTTCCGACTGTTTTTTTAACCTTTTGATTTCATGCCAACTTAAACGTCATCACGCATACGATGAAGCCATCCACAAAGTGTGTGTGTGTTTGTACTGCCAGAAATAGAGATGGTGGTGATGGAGACTTGTAAGGTGTCTGAGTTGACCGAGCAGAACATCACGGATGAAGAAAAGACTGCGGCGGCAACGCGCACACACACGCAGAGAAGCAGGTACCTTTTCACACGTGCGTTTGCCAGATGCGATCCGCAAGTGCTCAAGTAGCGATTTTACTCCTGTCTCATTCTGCAGGCCTTTCTTAGAAATGGTGTACAGTGCCCTGGACTGCACCAATGACGACTACCATGCCCTGTTTGTCCTCTGCCTGCTCTATGCAGTTTCACACAGCAAAGGTTTTATTTATCGACTGTATTTCCCAGTCCTCATCTTTACCTCATCCAAGTCTGTCCTATCTTACTTACCGCCCCCAAATCTTTCCTTAGGTATAAACAGTGACCTTCTGGAGCGACTGCAGTTGCCGGTGCCTGACCAGGAAAGAAGCTCCTACAGTTTGGTACTTGCCGAGAGGTTGATCAGAGTCATGAGCCAGGCAGCACAACCAGGTAACATACACATTGCCGTTCTTGCATATGCTTTTTTTTTTCTGAATGCGGGGTTCGCGGTTCATTTATGTGCTGCGTCTGTGCTTAGATGGTCGAGTTCGTCTAGCGACTCTGGAGCTCAGCTGCCTTTTGTTAAAGCAGTCTGTGTTGTCTGGAAGTCCGTGCATCATCAAAGATGTTCATCTGGCCTGCCTGGAGGTATGACACACGAGATGTTCCTGTCCCGGTGTAATATGTAAATGCACATCAGAGATTCTGGACTAAAATAACAAGAGATGTGTCACTAATACGGTATTTAGTTGTGTTTATTATTATATCACCGTTTCAGTCCTCTACAAATATCAACCTCCCACTTCACCTGCCATTCTCAGCACTTACAAATTCTTCATCATCTGTTTTTAAATTACCCCCGCCCCCGCCCCCACCCCTCTCCGCCCTTCTTATTTTCCATACTGCCGCTTAAACAAAAAAATGCAGGTGTGTTCCTGCTTGTGCCATCTGTATTGTTTTTCATCAGTGGTTCATTAAATCTAATTTAATAGTCTGATGATTAAAGGACACACACAATAGACAGCAGACTGTCATCAAGAATGTCGTTAAATCTCTAACGGTCAGAAATCATTAATCCACGTTTTACTACCGCCACTATTACATCGCAGTTTTACAGTTTGAGAGAGAGACAGACAGAGAGAGAGACTCTCTACCCTCCAATATAATTTGAAGTACTTTACGATCAGCATTTATCTAACGACATGACCAAAACATACACACTGCAGTACTGAAAGTGTGGCAGCCAAGACGCATTGAAAGGTGCTTATAAATAAAATGTATTATTATTATTATTATATGAAATGAAGATAATAGACTGCTGGAAATACTGGACAATGAAGTTGTAAATGTAGGTCAGTGCTTCTCATAGCGTTTCGGCCTTGCTGGCTTTGACCACTGCGTTAAATGCATCATGACACGCTTTTTTAGTGCAAAGATAAATTGGCCCTGCCGATGCATAAAGATGGCGATCTGTGAGACATCTTGAAAGCGGGATTTTTCACAGAGTTAACTCTGCTGTAACATTTCAAAATGTCAGCGCATTTATGCAACACTCATTTCCTGTGATTTCCGATTGATTTTGGAAATAATCTCCGTACGCGAAAGGGTGGGTCTTCAACGCTGAGCAAAGTGTGGAGTTTTCAAAAAAGGGTAGAGTGACTACTTACGTAAGTTGATGTTGTTCAGTCGACTAATGACTTGTACCTCCCCATCAAAATCAATTCCTGTGTGAAGTACTTTGCCCTTATTGATTTTAATGTGAAATTACTCTTCAGGCTTTCGGCAATGTGAGTGAAACTTGATGATTGCACAACATTTCATGTTTGAAGCCTCCGAAGATTGTTTTGTGACACGTGTGATATCGGATGTGTGTAAATGCAAAAAAAAAAAAAATAAATCCAATTGTGGTCAAACGTGTTGCATCTGTCATCCCGCGAAAAGTGTAGCAGCACACACGCGCGCAAATAAATCTGATTGATGAAGCTGCTGATTTCCAGGGATAACAGTGGACACTTCTTGTATTCTATTCATCTTTATTTTTAATATTTGTACATTTGAAGTGGCATGAATTTTTATACCCGCTCAATTATGCTAGCAATATGATATGCACTGTACCGGTAAGCATGTTTTTAGCATGTTTGACATGTCCTGTGTATCATGCACACAGGGGGCGAGAGAGGAAAGTCTGCACTTACTGCGGCGATTTTACAAGGTAACTATGCAACCTCAAACACACCGAAACACCATCGACCGATGCACTCTGTTTGCCCTGCATTGAACTGAATTGTTGACATTGCTCATTTTACAATCAAATGAGTGCATAAAGTTTTATTATACGTAACTGATTGCACATTTCTTTCCCGCCACCACTTGATGTTAGCAGCTTAGCGCAGGGCAGTAAATGTTATTGGTTTATACACTCATTGACTTTTACTTTCTCTGCCCTGATTGCTTTCTGTTTTGTTCTCAGTCACCACGGTTGTATTATTTTGACACAAAAATCTAGCAGGCAGTCAGTTTCATTTTCTCTTGTAACTTTTTTTTTTTTTTGCCTCTCACACTTCCAGACTGTACTTAGGGAATCATAAGATCATCTGAAATGCTTTCTGTCTTCAAAACCGGCTGCCTGTTTTCTGTGTTTGCTTATGTCATGTTCGCAAGCTGAGCCCTTAGGCACCGTGATGTCATTTCCAGTCAATAGCAAAACAAGCCTCCCCTGAAATGGACTAAAACAATGGATTTAGCTGCTTAATTCCGATTCCACAAACACATTGTTCATCACAATGCTGTGTTTAGACAAGTGGGGCTGCTTAGAACATATTGTTGTTGAGATATTTGTGACTTGGCCTTCCCTTTAAACGTACACGTAACAACACATATAGTGATTACTTTTTTTTTCATCCAATTCATTAATTCATCTAAAGAATAATTGGTAGATTAATTGATTTTAAAAATGATTGCTATAAAAATGATTGCTATACAAGTGAAAAATGTGCAGTAATTTCGTCTGATAAATATTCTCTCTTTCTTACTCTGCAATTTTTACCACCAAGTTGGAGGCACCCGAGCATGAATTATGAGCTGTAAATCCATCTTGAACAAACACCCTCAAATGAATCATTTCCAAATAGCCGTTGTGGATGAAGGAAAAGAATTTTTGCGAAGGGCAGGACTCCACCCCAGGCAATTATTTCATTGCCGTGTGGAGAAGAATGATGTACTTTAATGCCCGGCATTTCAAGTATTTATGATCCTTTGAATTGCAGGGCGAGGAGATCTTTCTGGACATGTTTGAAGATGAATACAGGAGTATGACGGTGTGTTGGCCTTTCTTTTCTTTTCTACCAAAACAAACGTCCTGCTGTTTGAGAGCTGCATTTTTGCTGTTCTTAAAGCGCGCCCGGTTGATGGAGCTTGATTGTTTCAGAGTAAACCGCTGAACGTGGAGTATCTCATGATGGATGCCTCCATACTCTTGCCACCCACCGGCACGCCTCTGACTGGCATCGACTTTGTCAAGAGGCTCCCTTGTGGAGATGTGGAGAAGACGCGGAGGGTACTGTCGAGTCACATAACATGTCTTTGTGTGCGTCTCTGAAATAAGATACTGCATGTCATGCTAACTCTTTCCTTTGTGTTTTTGTGGATCCTCCCACCCCGCCTGCAGGCCATACGTGTGTTTTTCATGCTGCGGTCACTATCGCTGCAGCTTCAAGGAGAACCGGAGACTCAGCTGCCGCTGACCAGACCTGAAGACCTTATTAAGACTGATGATGTCTTAGACCTCAGTAAGTTGCCTGTCCAAACACAACATGATATACTAACAACACGACACATATAGCAAAAGCTTGATTTGGTTTAAACTCAGCGATGGCTTCAATAGGTACACCATCACCATCGGTTTCTTGCAAGATACTTATGCAAAATATTCATCAGCATAACAAGAAAAAGTTTTGATTGACGCTGTTCGAGGTCTTATGCCAACAGTATTTGCTATTGTAGTTTTCCAGAGCGCCATTGTCTTTGTAGAAGTCAGAATACCAAACATGCCGAATTACAATAATAGCTGAGTGTGGCAAAGTGAATGGCAGTAACTCACTTTAATAATTGTAAAGTTAAAGCACCCTTGGTTTTACCTTTGTCAAACCCTGCGTTTCCCTTTTGTTGGATTTCTACCCTTGAAAACAAGGAATTGGAAGAAGCTCTTGGTAAAGAAATAGATTACTGATCTGGGATGACTAAACAGTCTGGTAAGGTTTACAGTTGGTGCATCAGTGAACACGTCTTCTATGCTGACTCAACAACAAATTTCATACTTCATGGAAAGCTTTGCTCAATGATTACGAATGCAAAAAGTGGCCTGTTGCAATTGCAACACAATTATCTCAAGTTTATCTTCAATTCGCATGAAACATCCTCAGTAACTCAGCGTCACTCAGATATTTATTTTTTACTGGCAGGAATTGGCATGTAAGTGTGTAGTTGACATCACATAGTCCTGTTTACATTACACTTTTAAATCAAAGGAAGTAAGACTCTCGAGATGTGAACCCATCGTTCGTCATTGCTGTGGAAATATTTTGTCCTTTCCAAGTGTGTGTCCGTACTACTGATTTCTGAGTCACTGCGCTAAACTTTTGCAGCAGGCGTGGGTGTCCAGCAAAATGTACCGCGTTTAAAATAGCAGCCAAGAAGGGTAAATCCCGAGATTTATTGATATTAGATGTTTTGAGTCGTTTTGCAAGAAGTGGCGCGCAAAAGGCGGGGCTGACCGGGCCCACAGCCCGCAGAATGGCCAACATATCCTCCATGCCATTTGTTAAAATGACGTGGATGACTGAGAATATACAGCGACATAAACTAAATTGCCCCTCCCCCTCCAGAAGTTAAAAAGGATGTGGGCAATTGTGCAATTAGGCTGACACTATGCTTATGTGTGTGTTTCAGATAACAGCGACTTAATAGCATGTATGGTGGTCAGTAAAGATGGCGGCCAGGCTCAAAGGTTCCTCGCTGTTGATGTTTACCAGATGAGTTTGGTTGAACCAGAAACCAAACGCCTCGGATGGGGTGTCGTCAAGTTTGCCGGCCTGTTGCAGGTTATTTTCATGTCTGTATACGTGGGTTTTTTTTCCTGATTCAGGTTTCCTTGCATTCATTGGAAGGCCTGCCGAAAGAGATGATTTCTTTATTTATTTGCTTAAAGCGGTTTATTTGCCCCTCCCACAATGAAAATGCTGAGTGGCTCGTACCGCTGGGAAACCACTAACCTCAATGGCTTGTGAGCAAAAAAAAAAAAAGTGAATGTCAAGCACTGGTAAGCAGTATTCAGCATCTGCGATTTACCTGGGCTGCAAACAGTGAACCGACAGGAATACTGCCCTCTGACTTCTTTCCAACTTACTTTCTTTGTTGGTTTGTATCGTCCACCGGAACCTCTTCAAATCCTTTTTCTCGCCCTTCCTCCCGCCACCAGGACATGCAGGTGTCTGGCGTGGAAGATGACAGCCGAGCTTTAAACATCATCATACACAAGCCCAGCTCCAACCCCCACGCCAAGCCGCTGCCGATCCTCCAGGCCAACTTCATCTTTGCCGACCACATCCGCTGCATCATCGCCAAGCAAAGGCTCGCCAAAGGCCGCATCCAAGCCCGACGCATGAAAATGCAGAGAATAGCAGGTGAGAAGGCGCAGACTTTAAATGGCGAGTTAGTACGCGGCTTGTTTTTCACGGGAATTCACAAGGGGGCGTCAACAAAGTCAAAGACAAACATTAAATCATTAAAGCCAGTCTCCATTCAGTCTCGTCAGGTCACTTGCGTACTATGTGAAAGCTACCTGATGCTTTTATTTTAGGTCGCACCTCCGTGAAATAAATGTCCCCTTGATAAAAATGACAGTTGTGGAAGATCAATCAAAGACGAACCTATTCTGTTTGTAACCCAGCCCTTGCCCGACATCCACTGCCAGACGCTTGTTCCAAACCAGTACTGAGCGACTCACAATAAACACGGGGGGGTTATTAGTCACATCTCCTTCCTCCTTGTGATATTCTGGTCTCGACAAACAAATCTTGGCAGCCATCTCATCAAGGAAGATGTGCTTTGCCCTGTCATTTGCCCTGTGACTTGCTGTAAAAGAATAAAACTGAGCCACTCACTACGAGAACCTTCACTACAACTGGATGTGAAAATAGATTTGTTTATTCACAAGATAATAAGAAAGATAATATTTGTCTCACAGTGGAGAAATTCCCAGAAGAGATAAATCAAATAAAAAGACGGAAAGAAACTTAAACAAGGATAGGAGCTGCTGTAAAGCAGCCACTCTCGCGGCGCCATCTTTGAATATGAACAGAGATCAGCCAGTTCTAAATCAGGTTTGCAAACTTTTTGCTGTGCTCGCTAGATTTACTTGGCACTAAAACTTGTTTTTTAATGGATTAACAGCAGTCTGTTTTCATTTAGTCGCGTCTTTCCTACCTACCACACCACATTTGGAGCTGAGTTGCCGGACCTTTTTTCAATCCGTCACATCTCACCACGCAGCTCTTTTGGACCTGCCTGTGCAGCCAAGTACGACGGAGGTGCTGGGTTTCGGACAGACGGCCAACGCATCCCCCGGCGGTCTCCCTTTCCGTTTTTATGAGCAGTCACGGCGAGCGCCCAACGATCCCACGGCCAGCAGAGCGGTCTTCGCCTCGGTTGATAAAGTCCCCGGTAAGATTGCGATGATCCGCTTTTGGTTTCATATTCGTCGGCCATCTGTGCGTTTCATGGCTACGCGCGTCATCCGCAGGCTTCGCAGTGGCTCACTGTGTCTCGCAGCACACCCCCTCTCCTCTCTCTTCCCCTTCAACTCCCTCCAGTGGGAGTGGAAGCACAGGACGATGCGACTCGGTGACAACGAGCACCATTTCAGCTCAAAGCCCCGCAGGTAGAGAACAGTCATGCATACACATACCTTAGATATAGATATATCGATATCTATAATTTGAGATATATATATATAGATATATATGAGAGAGAGAGAACCTCTACACTACAATATAATTTGAAGCACCGTGCTTTACAATCACTGTTTATCCAACAACGTGACAAAAACATCCACACGACTGAAAGCGTGGCAGCCAAGACGCATGATATGAAATGGAGAATGGAAGCAGGATAAAGAAAGACGGAGAAAGAATCGTAAACGGAGCCGTCAACTCGAAAAGTAAACGTTGGCTTTTTTGCACCCAAAGATGACGGCACCTTCTTGGAGAGCACTCCTCCGTCCTCGTCATGCGGAGAAGGCGAGGGAGGCGGCCCGCCGCCGACTCTGGCCCCCAGCCTCACCCCGGCCTCCCAGCCCACCATCTCCCTCCTCACCGACAGCAACGCCGACACCCTGAGCGTGGAATCGCTGACGTTGCTGCCCCCTGCGGACTCGCCGCACCTCCACCCCTGCGCCAATCCCCTCGCCGCCCCCGCCTCCTTCCTCATGAGACTGGATGAGGACAGCGATGCCGAGAAAGAGGAAGGAGAAAGGAAAAGTGAGCCTAAGGCCCAAGTCTCGCCGACGGAGCGCCCCGAGACCGATGAGACGTTAAGGGCAGATCCGAATTTGGAAGCGCTTGTACCCACCCGTGACGCTGTCGAGGATCCGCCGGGGGAATATGAGCCAGAGGGGGAGGCCTCTGTGGGGAGAGACTCGCCTCAGCCGAATGAAGATGAAAAAGATAACGGCGACAAGCACACGGAAACACCTGACTCACCCGAATTGGACTAAAAACGCATTTCCCACACATCCCAGACGACCGCGACGTGTTGAACCGCCCGGCTTGGCTGCGGGCTGTTTCCGCGCCGCGACCTGCTGGCGGCACGTGACGTCGAAATGGCCATTAAAGCCTTTCCATTTGCACACAAAGAAAACCTGTGGAAAAGACTCGGATTGACGGAACTGGTGGAAGACTCAAAGCACATTTGGGCTCATCGGTTTCACAGACCTGAGTTTGTGGCACGCGTCAAAGCGTGTAACCAGCAGTTTGGTTTGTGGGTTTTTTTTAACTCTTGATTGGTGGCATTGTCACATGGCGTTACTGCTGAGGTTTTCAAAGATACGATCTATTTTGTACGTCTTATATTCACATATGCCACTGTTTTTGGAGACAAACGCACATTGCTGCACAAGCCTTTCATGCATTGTTTGTGTAAAAACTCCAAGGATTCATTCATCATGGATGTACCGCATGTGTGCTACGTCTGGTTAATGTCTTAATTAGACGACCGTATGCGAAGTTCTCACATTATTTCCCACTCATGTAGTTGTTCTTCTGCTTCAAAATGGCCCTCCAGTTCAAAGTCAGAGTCGTTTGGAAAAAAAAACAAAAAATCCCGGCCTCTTCCTGGAATCTGTTACACTTTCCAAGTGTTTGGGAAACCGCTCCAGGCGGTCGAGAGTGCATTATCACTCACATCTGCAAAAGTCCTCTTCAGCTCCAGATTCTTCCTTGTCATGTGCTTTATTTGGAAGGCTGCTGGCATAATAAGATGATACGCAGCAGCCTGTTCGGCATCGTGTAAAAGAGCACGACTGGCGATAACGCGTCGCCGCACACCACTTGAAGTGGTTGAATCGCTTTTTTGTCCAACCTGGTGTCACATGAAGCCATCTTTTGAGTCCTCACGCTCGCGCTGATTAACCAACAAATAAGGATGGCAAGAATATCTTAAAGTGTTATTACCCTCCCCCCCCCCCCAAAAAAAAACATTACCACAAAACAAAAGATATGCTCATCACCAGACGTTTTGGAGTGGCTAGCAACATCCTCATGATTTAATATAACCGCTCGAGTGTTTTGCAGAGCATCTCTTTACAACGGCAATAAACAAGTTTTTGTCAAGGTCAAAAAACGAATGTAACGCACAACTTGACCCTCCCTGCGGCGTTAACTTGGGTGTCTTTAGTGTGTTTTAAGGCTTTATTTGTAAAAACAAAGATCTTTGACTTTTCAGTTCCATCGCTCATCTTCTGTGCCATGATCTGGCTTCGTCATCTGAAACTCCTCGCTCTCGGTTTAGGAATGGAGAAATTGAAAGCAATACGCTCTCTCTCTCCGCTCATCTTGCTACTGTAAATAGCACCGGAGTGATAGTGAGAGTATGCTAAAAGAAAAGCATTTGAACTGGATGCTCCGGTGGCACTTTTGGTTCTCCATCTTCGCGATGTGTCGCCTTGACAACGTCGACCGGAAACGGCCACGACGGGCTGCCATTATTTCGTCATCTGATTGTAGCGTGCGCGCGTGCTGTAAAATGCTTCTGCCTTTTCAACATGTAAGTATTGTCGATGACTTTGAAAACAGAGGAATAAATTAAAAGCTGCAATAAATTATTCTACCTAACAACTCCGAGACGGCCGCGTGGTTATTCGTAGATGAAAAGACTGCCAAAAATGAAGACCTGTCCGTGAGCAGACGTCGTGTGCGCTTTGTACGAGAGGTGACAAATGCGGTTCCTATTCAGAATGTTCTTCCTGTCTTCAAGGAAGTCTATGTGTGCACGTGCGAATGTCTTTCGGGAACTCCGATGACGTGTCTACGTGCGTGCCGATCTGTACTACGCCGTTGTGCTGTCACCGTGAGACTCAAGTTTTGACTGCGCAAATTCCAAATAGTTAAGGGAACAGATGAGCAAAGAGATGAAGAAAAAAAACTACAAGTTGGTCTCAGCTCAAATAAGACAGAATTCGTTCATGTACCAAACCTGGGGGTGCATGAACGAATTTTTCTTTTTTTTTTTTTTTTTTTGCTCATTGACTGTCAAGTTCAGTGCTGCCAGCACGGAACATCTTGTTCCCTGAAAGATCATCTATGGCATTCTATGATTCTTTTCAAGGTGTCCTTTTTCAGTCTTAACTCTACCAAGTAGATAAAGCAAAGGCGGCACGCAAAATGACTGAACAAGCCTCTCAAAAATGCAGCGTGACGTTTCATTGGCAGATTTCTCATCTCTTCTCTCGTTGGTGGGAGTATTGTACAGTGTCATAGATAACATCGCCAGATCAACTTTGCATGGTGTTGTTTTGCCTGTGCCCTTTGTGATGAACAGCACAGTAGGCGTTGTTATCTTTGCCAATCCTTTTAGTTAGACCGAGGTCTAGACAAGTCTCCATGGACGAGTCAGATAACAGTTTTTACGTGGGACGCGGAATTATATCCGCTGGTATCAAATTCATTTTAATTCAAAGGCCACTTTCAGCCAAATTTGATATCCAGTGGGCCAGATGAGCTTGTACATGGCTTAATACGTAATAGGTCAAAATATTTCCTAATTTTTGGTGTAACTCATCCCAAGTACATTCTGAAATTAATCGCATTTCTTGTGGTTGAATAAGAAATGTCTTTACAAAATGAGCTTAGGTTATTTTTATTTATTTTTTGGGGCAGGGGCATCAAATCCTGACTTCAGAGTGTTTTTTCGTGGTCGTCACTGCATAGACAAAATTATTCATTTCTATCCTCAGGTGCCAGATCGGACCCCCTGATGGGCCGGTTATTGCCCACAGGCCATGTGTTTGACACCCGTGGTTTAAATTTATACATGAAGGTATACTTTAATCTTTTCATCCGATTTATCGGATTGCCTAATGCCCTTTACAGTAAAAATGTGCTTCTTCAAAATGAACCTAGACATTTGACTAGCCCCCAAAATTTCCCACTTCCTTCTGAGATTTCAATCTGACTTCGGCTTCATTCATAAGACCGTTGAGTTACTCGCAACGTGTCATAAGCTGCTCCTCTTTCTGGAAAGCGTGTGCATGCATGTGTGTGTGTGTGTCATAGTTCATTACTACTAAAGTCAGCCGCACCCACCTGGTGCAGTCATTCGTTTTGTCACCCTTCCTGTGCTTTGACAGTGTTATGATTTTATTCCAATAAGTTTCTCCCACCAAAAAAAAAAAGACAAACCATGTACTTTCATGTTTTTTTATTACAACAATATTTAGATAAAGTAACAGTTTTTGACAAATGTATCTGCCTGGCAGACATAGCTGAACTCGAGAGGGTAACTGAGGATATTAGAGTATTGCTACAGAATTTAATTTAATCACGCGGCAGAATCGCCCGCTTTCAAGCGCACCCTCCACCACGCCGCTGTATTGTATTCCGAGAGGTACGAAGGAAAGTGCACAATTTTGTTTTGATTGTTATGGTCCTTGCATGTTCTCTGTGCTTCAAGTCCTCTTTTTCCACAGCATCCTCTCTGGACTTCATGTCTTTATGCGTCCTGTACGGAACGCCGTTCGTGCGCATGAAAGAGGAGTTAATGGAGGACGATGCAGTGCCACGCATGTACTCCAGGTGGCAGCTTCCCAGTGAGAGTGCTAACGTCAAACTGATGCATAATAATAATGTCACAACTTGTAAGGGAATTCCAACAGGAAAACTTGGGCGACATTGGTGAGGGGCAGCTCTGAAATCTGCCTCCCTCCGCCGCAGAGCTCCATGATGCGCCTCCTGCACAGCTCCTGCAGCGTGGGCTCCCATTTCCTGTACGGGACCCTCAGGCTCCTTTTGGGGGAGTTGGTGTAATGCTCCAAGAGGGCAAAGAGACTGGGGAACGTGCGCTCGTTGCCGGCGAGTGAGAATTTTTGCCGCTTGTAGTCGATGCGCACGCTGACCGGCCCGCTCTTGGCGTGATAGGACAGCGTGAAAAAAACATCCTTCTGCCGGCTGTCCCGGATGAGATAGCTGCCCGGCGGGGCATCTTTCAGCATGCGGTGGGCCTCCTCCACTCCCAGAGGGCCCCAATAGAAGCCGCTCAGCTCGAGTTGGGCTGCCGTGTCCGTAATGATCCTGCAGTCCTCTTTGCAGTTGAACGTGGGGAAGTGGGTTAGGTACTTGCATGGCGTGGACGCAGACCTCTGCTTGGGTTTCGGAACGACCCGGTGCTGAAGCTGCGCCGACTCGGAAGATTCTGAGCTCGAGGCGCCTGTCAAGTGATGCTTGCTGTCTACAGCGCTGTTGGCTACCATCCTCCAGGAGGCTCTAAACCCTCTCCCATTTCTGACCACCACAGTGGCGCCCTGAAACAGACACCACGAGGTCAGTACAGTGTCACAAATCACATCATGACATGTATGACAGTATGACCGATTCCTCAAAAACTGCACTAACACAGTTCTAAAATCGGAAATGCTAATTAATGCATTGTGCTTCACAAATGTAACAATCAGTTTCTATATTTAATTCGGAGATTGTTTCATGTGTCACTGGAGGGTGCCTGCATACCACTAGAACCGTATTTTCAGACTTTAGAATCTACCCGATAGTACAGTACACCTAAAATGCCTGCAGCAGAGACAATGTTTGTTGTTTGCAGTGGCATTCTGAAAAATGATTCTTTTTGTGTATGTTGCTCAGTACACGGTCGAGAATAATGCGGTACAAGCCACTCAGCAATAAACATCTTTTGGAGTACCAAGGACAGTGTCAATACAAAAGCATGATCTTTAGTGCAGGCACAATTTGGGATACAACTGGTTGGTTAGCTAATGTGGTTTATGAAAAAAATCACCCTAAGATCTTTTTTCACTGTGCATACGACACATTGGCAATTAAGGCAAAGCAGATGTATTTATACTGTATAGCACACAACACAAAGCAACTACATGTGCTTCAAACAGCTAAGAGCTAAGATTTTTTAAAAACAACCTCAAGCAAAGCGAAGAAAACAAGAGTAGTTTACGAAAATTAGAAAAAAACATTCATTGACTATATAAACACATTAATTGAAAGGCATTTCTATGTAAATAAGGTGTCTCAAATTACTAAAAAGGAAAAAATAGATTAAAAAAATGTTTCGACTTTAATCAAAGCACATACGTGCGTTTGGCGTAGATAGAACCACAGGCTCCTTTGTACCCGCCGAAGCAATTAAAATGGTCAACTTTGCTATTTTGCACAATGCCACCAACACTAGCCTGCATCTTCTTTTTTTTTAAATCTGTCAACTGTCTTGGCTGTAAGGAAACCCGTATTTTAAACTGCGTTGTCTGTTTTACGTTGTATTAACCGTTTCTAAACCGTTTAAACCGTCTTTTGTATCCTGTCTGTTAGATAACTTTCATTTTGGGACAAAGGCGCTTATAAATAAAATGTATTATTATTATTATTATTACAACACATAGTTGAGTAATTCAGCGTTGCGTTCGTTTAGGCATGCTTTCTAGTAAAAGTTCATCATTTGTGTGTTTACTGTTGTAGTTACAACAAGTAAGGGGAAAAAGACAAACGCCCTGCGTGCATTGATGTCCAGCGTGAGAAGTCTTACCGTGTTTGCTTCAGTTTAATCCCCAAAGTGTAGAAGGAGTTGCGTCTCCGTCTCGTACCAGACATATGTCGTGTGTGTCGAAAACAATTTCTCCCTCGCCTTTTATAGCTGACGCCCCGCCCATTTAAATGGCCCAGCTCAACGAGTCAGAAACGAAACTGAAACTCATTCATTTCGGCTCAAAGCGAAGCGCTTATTGGAAGACTTTTCAACCGCAACGTGCTCGCCGCACGACAGATGCGTGTTGAACGAGAGGAAAGTTCATCGTGTGTTTTTTTTTTTTTAATTGTATGAATATTCATGTTCGGCTGGTTTTCGTTTATGTTTGGGACTAGGGACCTCTCGTCACAGTGTTTAGCCAACACCAGTTTCACCCATGGACACAATATTGGGTGGACATTTTTGTGCACTCGTTCCCCAAATGGAACCGAAATTTGTTTTGAAACAGACATTTCTTCCTCATGTTATGGTGACATTAGATATAGGTTATCGAGATGCTAATTAACCCTGGAGAACCCAACCACCTTTTTCTTCTTTGGAAATTTATGAATTATACATGAAATGACTGCTATATGTTCACTGAACACCTAAATATATCTTTTTCCAAATATTTCATGCTTTAATCCTAATTTAGGATTCAGGCCAAATTTGACCCTTTGGGGTTTTAAGGGTCTTCTCATGCGCTCACCACCCATGGGAGGGGCCAAAGGGGTCGGGTGCAATGTGAGCTGGGCAGCAGCCAAAGGCGGGGACCCTGGCGGTCTGATCCTCGGCTGCAGAAGCTAGCTCTAGGGACGTGGAATGTCACCTCTCTTGCAGGGAAGGAACCCGAGCTGGTGTGCGAGGTAGAGAAGTTCCGACTGGATATCGTCGGACTTACCTCCACACACAGCCTGGGTTCTGGTACCAGTTCTCTTGAGAGGGGTTGGACTCTCTTCCACTCTGGAGTTGCCCACGGTGAGAGGCGCAGAGCAGGTGTGGGCATACTCATTGCCCCTCGGCTCAGTGCCTGTACATTGGGGTTCACACCGTAGACGAGAGGGTAGCCTCCTCCGCCTTCGGGTGGGGGACGGTTCTGACTGTTGTTTGTGCATACGCACCCAACAGCAGTTCAGCGCACCCACCCTTTTGGAGTCCTTGGAGGGTGTGCTGGAGAGTACTCCTGCTGGGGACTCCCTGCTCTGCTGGGGACTTCAATGCTCATGTGGGCAACGACAGTGAGACCTGGAGGGGCGTGATCGGGAGGAACGGCCCCCTGATCAGAACTCGAGTGGTGTTTCGTTATTGACTTCTGTGCTCGCCACGGATTGTCCATAACGAACACCTTGTTCAGACATAAGGGTGTCCATATGTGCACTTGGCACCAGGACACCCTTGGCCGCAGTTCGATGATTGACTTTGTGGTTGTATCATCGGATTTGCGGCCGCATGTTTTGGACACTGGTGAAGAGAGGGGCGGAGCTGTCAACTGATCACCACCTGGTGGTGAGTAGGCTCCGATGGTGGGGAAGATGCCGGTCCGTCCTGGCAGACCCAAACGTATTGTGAGGGTTTGTTGGGAGCGTCTGGCGGAATCCCTGTCAGAAGGAGTTTCAACTCCCACCTCCGACAGAGCTTTTCCCATGTCCCGAGGGAGGCGGGGACATTGAGTCCGAGTGGACCGTGTTCCACGCCTCTATTGTTGAGGCGGCCAATCTGAGTTGTGGCCGAAGGTAGTTGGTGCCTGTCGTGGCGGCAACCTCGCACTCGCTGGTGGACACCAGCAGTAAGGGATGCCGTCAAGCTGAAGAAGGAGTCCTATCGGGCCTTTATGGCCTGTGGGACCCCAGAGGCAGCTGACGGTATCGACTGGCCAAGCGGAATGCAGCTTTGGTGGTCGCCGAGGCAAAACCCGGGCGTGGGAGGAGTTCGTGAGGCCATGGAAGCCGACTTCCGAGCGGCCGAGGAAATTCTGGTCCACCATCCGACGTCTCAGGAGGGGAAACAGTGCACCACTAACACTGTGTACAGTGGAAGTGGGGCACTGTTGACCTCGACTCGGACGTTGTGAGCCGGTGGGCGGAGTACTTCAAGACCTCCTCAACTCCACCAGCACGCCTTCCTTGAGGAAGCGGAGTCTGGGGACTCTGATGTGGGCTCTCCTATCTCTGTGGTTGAAGTCACCGATGTGGTTAAAAGCTCCTCGGTGGCAAGGCCCCAGGGTGGATGAGATCCGCCCGGAGTTCCTCAAGGCTCTGGATGTTGTGGGGCTGTCCTGGCTGACACGCCTGCAGCATCGCGTGGTCATCGGGGACAGTGCCTCTGGATTGGCAGACCGGGTGGTGGTCCTCTTTTAAAAGGGGGACCGGAGGGTGTGTTCCAACTACAGAGGGATCACACTCCTCAGCCTCCTGGTAAGGTCTATTCAGGGGTGCTGGAGAGGAGGGTCCGTCAGGAAGTCGAGCCTCAGATTGAAGAGGAGCAGTGTGGTTTTCGTCCCGGCCGTGGAACAGTGGACCAGCTCTACACCCTTAGCAGGGTCCTCGAGGGTATGTGGAATTCGCCCAACCAGTCTACATGTGTTTTGTGGACTTGGAGAAGGCGTTTGACCGTGTCCCTCGGGAGTTCTGTGGGGTGCCGTGGGTATGGGGTACCGAGCCCCTGATACGGGCTGTTCGGTCACTATACCACCGATGTCAGAGTTTGTCTGCATTGCCGGCAGTAAGTCGGAATCGTTTCCAGTGAGGGTGGGACTACGCCAAGGCTGCCCTTTGTCACCGATTCTGTTTATAACTTTTATGGACAGAATTTCTAGGCGCAGCCGAAGCGTTGAGGGGGTCCGTTTTGGTGGCCTCAGTATTGCATCTCTGCTTTTGCAGATGATGTGGTACTGTTGGCTCCTTCAAGCAGGGCTCTCCAACTCTCACTGGAGCGTTCACAGCCGAGTGTGAAGCGGTTGGGATGAGGATTAGCACCTCCAAATCTGAAACCATGGTCCTCAGTCGGAAAAGGGTGGAGTGCCCTCTCCGGGTTGGGGAGGAGATCTTGCCCCAAGTGGAGGAGTTTAAGTATCTTGGGGTCTTGTTCACGAGTGAGGGCAGAAGGGAGCGAGAGATCGACAGGCGGATCGGTGCAGCGTCTGCTGTGATGCAGACGTTGTATCGGTCTGTCGTGGTGAAGAAGGAGCTGAGCCAAAGGGCGAAGCTCTCAATTTACCGGTCGATCTACGTTCCAACCCTCATCTATGGTCATGAGCTATGGGTCGTGACCGAAAGAACGAGATCCCAGATACAAGCGGCCGAAATGAGTTTTCTCCCTTAGAGATAGGGTGAGAAGCTCGGTCATCCGGGAGGGGCTCAGAGTAGAGCCGCTTCTCCTCCACATCGAGAGGAGCCAGATGAGGTGGCTTGGGCATCTGATCCGGATGCCTCCTGAGCGCCTCCCTAGTGAGGTGTTCCGGGCATGTCCCACCGGGCGGAGACCCCGAGGACGACCCAGGACACGCTGGAGAGACTATGTCACGCAGCTGGCCTGGGAACGCCTCGGGATCCCCCGGGGAGAGCTGGAAGAAGTAGCTAGGGAGAGGGAAGTCTGGGTTTCCCTGCTAAAGCTGCTGCCCCCGCGACCCGGCCCCGGATAAGCGGTAGAAGATGGATGGATGGATGGATGGGTTTAAGGGTAGCATTTGAGGAGCAGAATTTATAGAGGCCAAATTTGACCCCGTGGGTTGCCCAGGGTTAATGTGAGTTACAGTATACATGAGGAATGAACATTTCAAGGTAGAGAATACCGAAGGGTGTTTTCAATTTTCATTTGGTGCCACTGTGCTTCTTTCGAAAGGGACTCCTCAGATTTGGCTCGGAAATGGCTTTGTGAGCGTTTGTTTGTTTCACGTCAGATGCATAATCGTATTTGTTTTTGTCGAGCTCGTCTGCAGCTTTCGAGCTCATGGAGCAGACGGGAGGGAAAGAAAGTCTCACGACTATGCTATAAAAGTTCCTTAGAAACACTCAGTGCGACACCGGATGCTACCTCGGCTGTCTTTGCCATGTACATAATTAGTTGCTTATTTATTCCTTAGGTTTCATTTCTGTGAAATGGGGCGGCACCGGAGACGTGTGTGTGTGTGTGTGTGTGTGTGTGTGTGTGTGTGTGTGTGTGTGTGTGTGTGTGTGTGTGTGTGTGTGTGTGTGTGTCTGCTCTTTCTATTTACAGTAGGTGAATTATGTGTGCGAAACACTACACAGAATAAGATGAATGCATGCGTTACAATTGAAATGCTATAAAGCAATCAGTTAGTGTACTGTTGATGAGAACATGAGGCCCAGCCATATCTAAGATAATTAATAGATATCAAGAGCGGCACGATGGGCGACTGGTTATCACGTCCGGATCCCGGTGCAGAGGTGCAGGGTTTGATTCCGGCTTCGGCCTTCCTGTGTAGAGTTTGCGTGTTCTCCTTGTGCCTGTGTGGGCTTTCTCCATTGTTCAATATTTCAATTCCTCTGAGGTTTTGAAAACTCGATGGAATGATGGCCGGACATACGTCAGCGGAGCAAACAAAGTGCCTTTTGTATTATTAGACGTGGAATTGCATGGCCTTCCTGGTCTGGAAGTGGAAAGTCTTCCTTGAAGCTGTGTTTGCATGGTTGTAAAAAGGAAGAAAAACTGCACAGTCACCAACAGTGACGGGGAATTTCATTGAAGGGAAATGAAGATGTATGATCTTTGTTTGCACTTCACTCCTTTTATCGTTGCCTTAGGGCATCACACCCATTCAGGATGTGCATCCCCATCTGTCAAATTTCAGTTATGAGCTATTGTTGTGCTGCGATGTGTCTTTGGGACAGTGTCAGCATTACCGTTTGGTCATATTTCTTCACACGGTGTTTATATTTGTATACAGTATTTTCATCTGGATGGATTGTGAACTAACTTGCAGTGATGTCATTGTTTTGGGGGGAAGATTGCACTTTCATTATAAAGGCTGCAGAAAGTAAAGTGATCCAAGCTTTCACTTTCAGCTTCTTTCACGTTTCTAGGATTCAAGTGATTTTACTGTCAAACCAACACACCTTTCCTTATGACATGGCACAAAATGTGATACCCAAGGTTAGCCCAGTGAGTCCCAAGACTTGTGAAAATAAAACTAGATCAGCAAAATGGGATTTAAAAAAGCGTTAACGGAAATGCTACTGAGCATTTTCATGTCACCTATGCTATTTATAGCCATGTCTACATTTTTGTATTTTGAACTCATGATACAAAAATCCAGCCTGCGAAATCACTTTGTGAATTTATCTGGTTGAACTGGTAAGGAAGTGTAAGCGGCGCTGCGGGGAAAAGAGAAGCAGCGTTTCAATGAATCTCTCGTTGATTCAAAGGCGGGACAAGGAATTCGCTGGGGCATTTATGACTTCATGGCTTTGCGTTCTGATTGTGATCTGCTGCAGTCGACCGTTGACATCTACAGTCACGCGGTCCTCTCAATGTGAAAGTAAGCCGCTTCCATGAATTGCAAAGAGTTAGGAGAAGCTAGCAACTGTTTTAAGCATTGAAAGTCAAACGAGCAGAAAAATGTCATTGACAATGGAAAAAGGTTTCTCTGGTGGTTGCCAAGTGAGACTTGAGCAAAGAAGTGTCTTAAGTTCATCCCAAAATGATTGCATGATGCGCAGACGTTCCAGCGATCCATCCTTGATCATCCCCTGCTTGCTCAGGCTTAAGTTCAGTCAGAGCGAAAGAGAAAGTAACTGAAAATGTATTGGGACAATAAAGGCTTTTGACAGCCGGTTGGCCCCCCTTCCCTCTTTCCTGGAAAAGCTTTAAGCGCAAGGAAGCGAACGATAAATTGGGGCCGCATTTACAGTTAAACTGATGTCGAGTTGAGGGCCGCAAAATATCATGCTGTGGGCCGCAAATGGTCCCGAGGCTATCAAGGCCACGGGGGCTTTTAATAAAATTCCGAATCAGAACGTAGAAATGTTACATCAGGAAAAGAAACCGATATTGGTATTTTCTTGTTGGTATTTCTACAGAAGATGAAAGTGTGATAAGCGTCAAGGCAACGCTCTCTCTGCGGTCAAGAATGATGTGCAAAACTACGGCGGGTTTGTTTCAAAGTGTGACATCACCGAAAGAGGGAAGCAGCACTTCTCTGTAATTATTTTTCACGCAAACAGGATCTATGTAAAACATTTACAGTAAGTCCTCACATGGTCAAATGCATTGACAGAAACATTTTTTTAAAATAAAGAATGCAGAAGAACATCCGAAGGCCAACACAATCTGTTGTGGGATGCTGGTTGACCTCCAGTGTGTTCTAATCTCTCTTGAGAAATTCTGTCAAATAAATAAACTGTCATACTGATAGACATAAAGACGTCACGAATGACGCGGTGGGTCACTTGCAAGACTTCCAAGCAGGCAGTGTGGGTTCAGTTTACACTCGGTGACAGTGTGGGGAGGCGGGTGTGTATGCGAATGGGGACTGTATATGGAGGCCATTCCTGTTAAATAGTGGACAACACGAAATTGTGAAAACATTTAATGTATTTAACTTACTATGCCTGCTTTTATTTCATTTATTGTTTTTTTTTTGTAATGTCATTTAAATTCAACTGTACAGAAAAGCAAGAGTCTTAAGACAAAAAAATGCAACGGTTTAAGGTTGGGATGCGTCACGTGGCCGCAAGAGGGCGCCATTGTACTCTCTGTGATGGGCTTTCCGAAGAGGAAGAGAGGACGCGTTTAAAGGGGAATGAAATAGTGACACACAGGTCATAAGACGCTGTGGAGTGCGTGTGTTTTTCGAGATGGAGAAATGGAAATGGCCACCAGGCTGGAAGGAGAACGTCTCTTTCTGTTTGTACTTCTTTCCATGTAGTAACACAATCCAACCATTCGTCGACTGGAAGGTATTTTAGCGGCACTGCCAATCATCACTCATTTGAGCTTCAAACTTGTTTTTTATTTTTTTATTTCAGCAGGTCTTGTATCCAGCACATAATGGAATTTGCCTTCACAAGGTGCACTTCCACAAGACATTTTTAATGAATTTGTCAGTACAAAGTACCGAAGCGCATTTATACAATATTGCACATGTTTAAATCCACCTTGACTGCTGCCGCCTCCAAAATGCATGCAACATTCGCCTGACTTAAGTTCCTCCTGCACAGGTGAAACACAGCAGCTGGAGCAGCACCGTGTGCTTATTGTTTGCACCCTCCTCGGGCCAATAGTGGGAGGAAAAAGCAATGAGAAACCACAGTGTGAGAGGGGAATTGACTGGTCCAGTGTGGGAGCAGAAAAAGGGAAAATGTGCTTTAAAAAAAAATACAGTGATAAAGTCCTCCAGCAAAACACAACTTTTCGCCTCGCCACGCGTGCCAACTTTCTTTCTCGCTCCAATTTACAAATATGATCAGTAGGATATTTTGGAATGGATATGCCATGAGTTGAAGCACAGTGTGTTGGCTCTTGTAGAGGTGGCAGGAAAATAGACAAGGAAATGATTCCAAAACAGTTGACATTACGGTGATTTCCCAGTGGACCACTCTCTATTACGTTTAAAAAAAAAAAAAAGAATCACTGTGATATATTTTACTTGCTGCCGTCCACGTTACATTGCGGGCCCCATCGTCCTAAACACGCCTTCCCTGCTTCCGATTTGCATCACATCCCGAATAAAAAGAGAAGAGTGGCTTATGTAAATGAGTCACCATGTGACATTTTATCTTTCTATATCTACCCATCCAGGTGCTCGCATGCAACGCTTACGTCAACCACCAGAGCGCCCCCGATGCCGAAAACCGCAAGCAAACGAAGACGTTTCCGTCGTTTCGCAGTCTGCGGGGGTCACGTGATTATATAACAATGCAGCTATCTGGTGCTCCCATCGAAGATGTTTCATAAGAGGGAATGTGCGATTTTAATTCCTTGATTAGTTACTGTTGATGTTTTGCTTAGTGTGTCAGTGTGAGACTGCTTTCAAACAGGTGGGGGACCTTCCATCACCGTTTCGCACCTTTTGGTAAAGTGCAGGTGTCCTTTTACTTATGAAAATAATTAGCTACGTACCACCACAATGATCACCATTAAAGTAGTTGGCAGAGGCAGATGTTTTATTCGATTATTATTTTCTACTTGAGTATGAGATCTGATTGTGAAAAGTGATTTTCTTTCTCTCTCTCTCTCTCTCGCTCGCTCGCTCGCTCTCTCTGACGCGCGCCCCCTCACCCGTCGTGCACGCGCTGGGAGGCAAACGAGGAAGCTTTGGGTGTGCGGGTAGCTTTGCAGCTTGCGGTCTCGTCACCTCCACTCAACATTGAAATCGGCAAACATCCGGCAGCGGGTTCACCGTGTCGCCGTTTCAATCGCTACTCTCTGAGCAAACCAACCAACGAACAAAAATATCAGGACTTTTTTTTCCTTCCTCCCATTTTTATAACACACCATTAGTTTTGTCTGGCGCAAACTTGCTGGTGCCACTTTCAAGTTCAAACTCGGGTAGTCGCTTGGAGGAGCATGGCTGACGGTGCGGCGGCGAACAGCGACGGCGAGGACGGACCGCAGCAGCCCATGAGGGGCTTCGCTCGCCAAGGAGCCCTGCGTCAGAAAAACGTCCACGAAGTGAAGGACCACAAATTCATCGCGCGCTTCTTCAAGCAGCCCACCTTCTGCAGCCACTGCACCGACTTCATCTGGTGAGCGCAGCTGCCTCTGATCAATCGATGGACTTCGATGAAGTCGTGTTGGGAGTGGGAGGACGGACGGCAAGATTGGCGTTCGTGAGACGTTTGTCAGTCAGTTGAAGTTGGGTGACAAGCATGACTCAAAGAAATGATGCGCGTGGTCGCAACTTGCACGGACTTGCCAACATAAAGGACGAATTGCATTCTAGACGTGCACTTGTTGCTGCCTAGGCTACATCTGCGGCCAAGTGTGTGATGAGCTGCAGCCCCAGAAAGAAATGGCTGCTAGTACAGAATCACTTCATCAATCGTTCATATCCAGCTAAGATCCATGTCTCCTAGTTCGATCCTTATCCTACTGGTTGAAGGCAGTGTAATAGACCCCCCCAACTAGATATTAAGACAGTCGTTTTACTATTGTGCTGAATTGTCTTACTAGGGAGGACAAAGCGCGCATTCTAGTACATGGACAATACATCTCTGCACACTCGTCAGACAGCCATTTTACTAGTTCATCGTAGTCCTTGCAGTACGCTGACTTGGCTTACCATTCAGGACAGAATATAGGATACTAGTACAAGGACCACGGACCGCCTTTTTCTATATGCGGACCTTGTGTGATGAACAAGAGGCAGGCCACTGACTGTGAATGCCACAGCTAAGCTAGCATTTTACAACAAAAACAATCAAACGTAACCGACGACTTCAACCGCTGACACAAGCGGACCCTTCAATCGCTCCCTCTCCGATTGCTTCGATGTCCTCAGCCCACCAGGGTGGCACTCCGGTTATTAAATTAATTTCTCTCTCCACTTTGATTTGCACACTTTTATTTTTAGCTTTGTTGTGTGTAATATCCCCGACGTCGCAATTATGCAAAAGCCCCATGATGATGCCGTTTTCATTTGATAATGGGGGGGGCGAGACTTGAGCCAGAAGAAGCGTGGCATGAGCAAGAACAATGAGAGTGCTGAGTGATTGCACACATCCTGGGAGATTAAAAAAAAAAAAAAAAAAAAGAACATCCCCACACATCAGTTTGCATGATTGTGTGCGACAATGCCTGGACAATTTTCCAACCCGTGACTTGTGTGTGTCTTCTCTTCACAGGGGTTTTGGCAAGCAAGGGTTCCAATGTCAAGGTAGGAGAAAACCACCAACACAAAGTTTTTGTCGCACATACTTGCCAACCACGCATGTCAATCAGTTGTCAACGGCTCAGTGGTCGTCTCCCAGGTTGTGGGTTCAATCCCCGTGTCCTTGAGCGACATACCGAACCCTCTCATTTGCTTCCGTTGCCGCCTCTCCAGTAGGCGCATGAGAAGTCAGCGCGAAGCGCTTTGCAAGTGACAAACCCGTTACCGTTTAGATTTGCGAGATCCTATCGCCCGGGATGCTCGCGGGAACATTTGCTCATTGGTGGATGAGTAAGGAAGCCGTGTGCGCAAGTCTGGCAGCGGAGGCTGGACTTGATGATTGAGTCACACGGAGGGTCCAGCTGGAGGTGGAGGTTCAATGATTTGGAGGCAACGAACAGCTGCAATGCTAATTTCGCCATTTGACAACCGAGGCACTTTGTCTGCTGTCAATCTCGAGAAGAACGTGCGTCCAACGTGCTTGAAAAGCTAACGTGAGGGGTTTTTTGGGTTTCCATTCATGGCGTATCCGACTTTGAGTTGTTGCTTGGTATCTATCCTGTGTGACGTCCTCGTCAAAAAAGAGAAAAAGTTCTAAGGGTGAGAATCTGCGCCGAGTCAGCTCTGATCTCCTTTAAGCCTTCTCTGTGTGTTTGTGTCAAATACTTCCGTCTGTTGCATTTTTTCTTGTTTTGGTGCCCTCATCTCCCATCTGGACAACTGGCAACCCTTCTTTTCGGCTCACCAATGTGAACAAACGCACAGGGACACGCGTAGACGATAATATGGCTGCGCCTTATCAATGCAAAACGTTATTTTAATCATCAAGTGGATGTAGTCAAGGATTTTCACATCTCCTAGCAACAGTGGAACGCAACTGACTATACGCCGTCAGCCGGAAGCGGCGCTGGCTGTTCGGCACAGCGGTGTGATGGCTGATAATTAGCCGGGGCGAATGTGTGGTGCGTCAATCGTGTCCTTTCGGAATGCATCCGCTGCACTGCAGGAGAGGGGGGCGGAGGAGGGGGGTGGGCGGGGGTTTCTCGGTTTGCGTGGAAAGGAAGGCAGTGTTGTAGGCGGAGGGGTAACTGGGAATTATACTGGAGATTGGGATGGAAGGAGAAAAAAAAAAGATTCTAGATATTTCTTTGCTCCAGAGGCAACGCAAGCATCGCGAGCGGGCCGAGATCGCTTGACGAGATGCGTCGTGGTAAATCATCCTGTCAAGATGGACTGCGAACGCCGCGTGGAGCAAAAATGTGTTGACTCCAAAAAAGTAGAAGGAAATAATGAAAGCCATGACAGGGCAACAGTTGAAATGTGCCGTCTCACTGCGGCGTCCCTGCGACTGCGCAAATGAGGAACTCTCAATATGTAATCGGACAACTTTTGATCCACTTGTTAAAAAAAAAAAAAAGTCATTCTGAATGCTACGCGTGAGTTGCAAAAGGCAGCAGATACTTTGCTTACCTGCAAGACTGGAAGTGTGAACGCAGCTGGCCGCGCGTCAACCCACTCGATGGGCAAACAACCCCAACTATATTTTTGATCATTTGAAATTCAGCGCGCCTTCATCTTCCCATCAAGCTCGTCGCCTCTATTTTCGGTTCGTTATTCAGAAAAGCGAATAGGAATCAAACTATGCTCGTCTCGCGGTTTGCGCACCGTTTGTGATTGTATCGTGTGTGTCCACCGTTGCCCCTTCAGACTGATTCTTTCTCTTTCGTCGTCTTGTTGCTACTGTCAACAAGTCGCCGACATGCAGAGTGGGCATTCAGCACCGAGTGTGAGAATGCGGTGTCCTCCTCCTCAATTTATGTCTCAGACAGAAGAAAATTGGAGAGCTTTGATTGCACGTTGGTTTATTTATTCCGCGAGATAATAAGGTTCGCACGGAGGCTCCTCTGAGAAATAGATCCACTGACAACAAGACTTGCTGGTTCGAAAAAGCAACATTGCCTTTGACACTGCTTGTGGGCAGCCGCCGCCCTCAGCTCAGTCGCAAATTCTCCTTGTGGCCGATTCCGGAAGAATGTATTCAAATAAATCCACGCAGTCAACGGAAAGGCAAAAAAATGGACGCCGACTCGATTGCTCTCAGATGGATTTTTGAAATGCCAGAAACTAAAAATGAGGCCACGAAGCATATTAGTGCTCCCAATCTGGAAATCGGGCCCATTGTGACACGTGCGAGGGCATGTGTTGAACGCTATTACAAACCGTGAGAACATATTGTGCGCCTGCATGCTGCAACTGGTTGCGTGTGTGTGTTTTAACGTGTGAAATTTTAAAACGACCGTGTTAACATTGAGTTTTAGTGTTTAACAGGCCGTCAAGTGTCCTCCACTGGTCCAACTGCGCATTCATCCTGGGCAAATGTTCCCTTTTGAGAGCTTAAGAGGGACTGATGTGTGGGTTGGGGGGGGGGGGTGAAGGAGCTTGAAAAGAGTTCCGCGTTATGGAGATATAGAAGAGCTGCAAAAGAACATAAAAGTTAATTAAGATAGAAAGGAAATAAGGGGACAATATTAAGGGTTGTACAAGTCTAAAATGAACTATTGATAGTATTGTAAAAACAAGGAAACAATTTTTCATAAATGAGAAATGGTGTCATTCAATTAAAAGTCTAAAACAAAGTGGAATACGGGACGATATTGGAAAACAAACAAACAAACATCGGCCTTTATGTGTTTTGGTAAAGGTAAGTTGAAAATGACTTGCGCCATAGTGCTCCACGGCTAACAATGTGCTGTATTGATATTGGACAATATGAGGTAATAGTCAGTGTATCCTTGTTGAGGCTGGGATTTTTTTGGGGAGGAAAAAGGCCATAAAAAGCCCCCCAAAAAAACCCAAATAAAAAAAAAAAACCCACACCCGTGGGTGGACAAATTCCCCCCCCGTATGTCTTCAGGGGGTGTTCGACATTCGCAACTCCTCTCTCGAAGGCAAACCGATGCGTGAAAATCACAACGGGGAAGATGGAGAATATACCAAACGGTGTAGGAAGCAGATGAAATGAAAATGAAATTCAAAGGATCACAAGACATGTGATGTGTCCTCTAGAGCCCCCCTCCCCCCAAAAAAACATGCTGGATTTCCATCATGAATTTCACGCCGCTTTACATTCTAAAAGTAATCCCTGCACAGCATAGCATAACAGGCAACATATTTTTTTTGTGTGTGTGACAAATAGTGGGTCATTTGTGAGGATGTTCTTGGAAATCCTTCAGTGTGAGTGAAGCGGCTGCTTTCTGCAATCTGACAGTTCCACAATAAATTGACAAAAATAGCGCCAAGCCCAGCGAGGCAGCTGGTGGGAAATGAGTGCGAGAGGTACGTGCTGCCACGACACTCCAGCCGGAGTTGATGGATGAGATTTTTAAAATCATTTTTTTTCCGGCAAAGGAGATAATGGACGGGCACGAAGTGGTATAGAAATGAGGCGAAACGAGACGAGATAAATGATGTGGGAGTGGAGATGCACTTAAAACAAGCCCGTAAATGCGTTCTTTGCTTCAGTTATTAGCACACACGTTCAATCGATTTTTTTCTCCTTCTTTTCAGTCTTTATTTTGAAGGTCTGTTTCTTCTTCCTTCTGACTAAGAGTGTCTTTGAAGTTTAATCGCCCGTCTCCTGTGTTTGCCATTAACCGCGGCGCCGCTGGTGGGCACGGTGCCCACACTTCCTGTGGATTCTTAAAATATGACTTTGCCAGCCCGTCCGGGTTCAAATGACTAAGTGAACATTTGCAAACGCTTGCTGTCTATCGGTGGCGCCTCTCACATCTCAGGTGCTTCCACAGCTCTAACCTGTGTGGGCACCGGGTCTAAAAAACATGCCTCCCACGCTCACAAACATCGATTGAGTTCCCAAGGCAAAGGGGAGCGGATAGCTTCTGTTTTGTTTTGTTTTCCTCTTTTCTGCTCACCCAGATTTCGTTTTGTGATCTGCTGTCTTCTCCCTCTGTGATTGACACAATACAACACGGCTTCTCCGATTGCCTCAATCTTTCTTGAACTTGTCAATGTCCCCTGGCCCCCTTCCTTTTATGCTTGGGGCCCCCCATCTCGCACCTCCCCTTCTCTCTTGTGCCGTTGGAAGCTGCGGGCTTTGATGATTTTATAAATAGCTCAAGTGTTCCACTGGGAGCAACGGCAAATGGGATGGATGGATGGATGGAGTGGGGACCGAGTATGTGGGTGTGAAGAGAAAATGGGAAGGAAAAGCAGGATCTTGCAAAAGCTACAAGGGTGGACCACATGACAGACAATACAGTGGGGGTGGGGGGAGGTCATTCTGAGGTGGACAAAGTGATGAAGTGATGACCCGGCTGCAGTAATCACACACAGTAAGTCGTCCAGGTCCTGAATGAGCCAAGCAGGCCCAGACCGCTACCGCGTTTCTCCTTTGGCATGGTGTACTTTTTTAAGCTGGACTTAACGGGCCATACACCGTCCAAAAAGAGCGACTTTTGTATTTTCAGTCTATAGAATATTTCTCAAAAAGTCTTGCTTATCATCAAGATATTGTTCTGCAAATCATCATTTTTGTTGTTGCTGAAAGAGAATTAGATTTTTTTTTTCCACCTAGTCACTCTACTGTCGCGACCAATGTTTCCTGCAATAACTTCTTCCTCTTTTGAGTTCAAGACAGCCCTTGTTGTTCAATACGAGTAAGTACATTGACAACTTTTGATAATAGGCAGAGGTTGGTGAGACACTCACCTTTGTGTGACCTTGACTAACCACATTTTAAAGACTGGTCACTGGACGCGTTGATGCTTATCTTCCTGACGGCTTACTTGTCCTTGCTGCTGACATTTATGGCAATTGTCCACCCGTCGCTCGGGTGACGCCTCAGAGACATGACGGGGTGCATCAGACAACCGATGTAGGTCAAGCGCGTTTCAGGTTCGACACAACAACACGTTATTAAAGGCTGCTCGTAAAACTTGAGGTGGCTTTACGGTTGGTACTGCCCGACTGCGAACAAACTAGAGTGAAACCTACTGCAATGTTTTTTTCCTTCCATCGTGATGTGAAATTTGAACGATTTCCATCACGTTTTGTCACTTCAAGTTCGATGTGTTTGCTAGTCCGACGGAGAGCGCTAACTATGTCACCGTTGCTCCTGAGACACTTTAACCCTTTCGTAGACGGGTGGTAACCTAGCAACAGGGGCAGAGAGCAGTCATCCTGGACCACTTTTCTCATCCCCGCCTCCTCGTTTATTTGCCTTTCCGCTCATGCCGTTGCCCCGCACGCCGTCCAAGCCCGGATTAACTTCTTTGCTCCTTTTGTTGGCTAGTATATGTCGCTATGTTTTGAGAAGTGGCAACACCGTTCAAAGTGTCCGTTTCCTCGGAAGTGGAGCATTTTGAAGCCATGAATTTCTCTAGAATGATCCCCCTCCTCTCACAAGCTTCGGTGACCAATTTGAGTCAATGTTTTCCACTGGTAGCATTTTTTTTTCGTCGTGCAGCGAGTGATATGATGTGCCGAACTGCACACGTTAGAAGCCCAACACACAGCCAGACAGCATTGGTCCGTTGCCAAGCATTGAGCGAATTGTTGTTGCCCTGCTTTGCCAAGCTGCAGCAGGCATTACTGTATACAGTAGACACAAGAGCGTCTCACGCCCCTGTATTTCCCGTTTGCGGTGTTTATTTTTCACCTTCGGCCGTTTGTTTTGTATGACTTATCCTATGACCCGAAAAATAAACAAATAAATAAAATAGACCGAATGTGGTGACCGATGATTACGCCACTGGCTTTCAAGTAGCCAACGCTGAAACAATTTCGGGTGGGTTGTGAGGTTAATATGTAACCGACAATGTCATTGCAAGCAGGCTATTCACAAAAGATTATAAAAGAACAGAATTCAACAGAAGCAGCCTCAAGAAGGGCGTGTCCTTTATTCACCAAGTTACTTATTGCTCTTTTTCTTGAGCAAATGCCCCGCCATCAGCGGTATCGGCATCCACCTACTGTGCTCTTCGAATGGTTCTGTTTTCCCAATCCTCACGTTTAATTTTCTTACCGTGTTACTCAAAACGGCAGCGACAGTTTTGCGGGGGAGTCAATTAAGTCACTAGGTGCCAGTTGCATGGCAAATGTGAGGGAGGAGGGCAGAGCAGTGGTCCAAAGCTGATTTTACACTGTAAGAGGTCCATGTGTGTGTGTGTGTGTGTGTGTGTGTTGGGCTGGACATGTTCAGTCGCTGGCTGTTCAGGTCACACTGCGGAGGCTGGAGTACTGCTGGTTTAAGAGGAAACTAAGAGCCCTCCACGCTCACACAAACTGAAGGAGAGCGGAGAGCCTGAGCTGATGCACACTGCCTCTTTTCAAGTTGTGTGGATGGGTGGGGTGGTGGGGGGGCGGGGATGCTAAAGGTGTCATGGTTAGCAGTATTAGCAGAATGCTGTTGTTAAAGGAAATGTAAAAAATGTTTTTTAAAAAAGCATTGCAACACATTTTATTTGCATCCAGACAAAAGATAAAACTGATGAAAGCTTTCAGGTGTATTGCTCTTCTGCGCCGATGCACAAAAATGATTACAAAGTAATCCCAAAGTAATCCCACGTCGGGCATCGTGGTTTGACGGCATCCACTAGCGAGGAATGATTGTTCTCCGCCGTGCGTGGATGGGAAATCCGCTCTTGACCCACCCCCCCAAAAAAAAATCAGACTTTGAACCTAGTCAAGAGATTCTTTGCATCACCTGTCCGTTAACAGGCTATGAACCGTCTTGAGCTGAGCTCAAAATGAAATGGAACGTAAAGCATGTCCCTCAAAAGAAAAGATTTTTACAGATGAACCGCTTGCATAATATTGCAACTCTCAATCAATTGGAAATCGCCGGCCCGCTGTGATGCAGAAAATCACGCTTTTAAGAACGGCAGGCCATCAAAGGACAGAAACGAAGCCAGTCTGTACCATTGGGCGTCAATAGAGCCGCCGTCAAAGCAAGACGGAGCTCTTCGGAAAGCCCCAAGGACTCGATATGGTGCACTTATCGATTTTTGTTGTTGTTTCTTTTGTTTATGGTCGTTGCATTTTCTTTGATCGGAGGTCGCAGTTGGCCTGCCAAGTGGAGTCCTCTGTGATTTCCCTTTTGAAAATAACGCAAAAGATGAGAGCTGCCATGTCAGAGATTGGGATGGAAGGATGGAGAGGAGATGGGTGGATTCCAGTGAGGGAGGCAATGATCGGGGTGTGCTGAATCACTCTGACCCTTCTCCCATCTTCACAAGCATTGTGGGTATTTATACTGTTGGCGTAGGCTGTTCAACCCCCTTATATAAGCCCGTACACTCACACATACAGACCATGGGAGAATGGCGTTATTTTGTTTGGACTATTGACTTTCTACCTCCCGTTTCTCACCCCTGCTCCTTGTCCGCTTTTGTCTCAGTGTCTACCCACCTTGCTCACCGGAGTGTTTTTCTTCAGCGAGACAGTCAGAAGAGCGGAACATGTGAGCAGCAGTCTGTCTCATCTCTTCACTCGCTTTCTTTAAAAAAAAAAAAAAAAAAAAACGCTGCCAAGCACTGTAGTCACGGATAAAGATCTGGTGGAGGCTGTCGTCATGTTGAGGCGCTAGCCAGGAGTTGAAGGATTCATCTTATCCTGTTACTCTTCTGTTGAACCTGTTCCTGGGTGTGTTTTGAAGCCATTTGGGCTCGACTGCTCCTTATTGGGTGATACCTCGATTTATGAGTTGAATTTGTGGCCAAGCTTTATACATATATTCAAATCATGTTCCCCCTTTGAAATTAATTGAAAGGTTATTAATCTGTTCCGCCACCTGAACCACCACCACTTCACAAATGGACCTGGTATCCTTCTTTCAAAGTATTTTTAAAATCATGTTATGGAAAATCTTGTTTTTATACTTTTAATTATTTTAGTCAGCTATTTTTTCAATTTCTTTACTTTTTGCTTTTTTGAATCTCTTCAACTCTGGGACTGCTTTTAAATGTACTTTTCATAACACTGCGTGAAGGATATTGAGTTGCGCTGGGTAGGAAATGCGCCATAAATCGGTGATACCATTTATTTATTATTATTATTATTTGGCAATGTACTTCAAAATGAGTGAAACTATTTACGTGACACTTAAAAAAACCAAAAAGCCCATGACTTACATTCACAAGTTTGTTGTCCTTTGCCCAACTGTGGTCGGCAAAACAAAATTTCCAGCAGGTCTGAATTCAAATAGCGAAGCAGCGACGTTTGTGAGGGCGGTACTGTATAATCCATACTGTAGCGACACAAGCTGGTGTGTTTTGCATTGACGTGACATCTAAATCTGGGCCATCACCGGGCTCCGTGTGATGGCATCGCTCTCGCGCTTTCACATGCACACTCGCACACGCACATTCTGGCGGCTCATTAGTGGAAAATGCTGTGCAACATTGGTCTTCTGCCAACATTTCATAGAGAGAATATATGAGAACCGCAGAGCAGAGTAGGGATGATAGAAAGGAAAGAAATATGATGGGAGCTTTGGAAAAAGGAGACAATGAAAAAAATAATAATACAGACACAGCGGCAATTAAAACAGAAAGCACCATCTGAACGTGCTAAAGTTTGAGTTCACATTTGGCCAAGCAGTTACAATGTCCCAATCCTATTTTTGCTTGCGTAATATTTTCAAATAATGAGGATTTTGAGAGAAATTGCGCTAAATGCTGATAGCTGAGTCGATGGGGCTCTTGGTTAAAAGATGAGCTGACGTGGCTTCGGCGTTTGTACTTTGTGCCAAAGACACTTTTTTTTCTTTCCACGTTGTGTTTGCATTCACTTTTCATAGCTCTGTTCGCTTTGAGCGCAACAGGACTTTAATATTGATTGACAAACCGGCATTATGTAATAATATAAAGTGAATATTGATGACGGCCGCTGCTCGAGACACTTTGCGGTATGGCTGGGGGGACAACCCACCAGTAGTTCTATTGGGCATGAGGAGTTGTGCAGTGAGTTTAAAAGTTGACCATGAAAATGTTTTTGGAGGTCTGTTTTCTTCCCTCCTCCGGAAACGGACTTTATAAGCAAGTCCAAACGTGAACAGCGATAGAAATGAAAGACCGAAAGCCACTTTGACCTTCCAGTAAAGGAGTGGGATCAATATTGTGCTGCCTTATTGTTAATTGATCCTGGATATTGGAAGCTGTTAGGGAAACACGATGCGCCCCGCTGGCTGAGAACCAATTTTGAACGCCAGTATTCATGGTCGGCATCACCATAAAGGTTGCTAAAAAATATTCTGCCCAAAAATATTACGGGTGAAATTTGGAGTGAGTGACATTTTGCAAACGGTGCCGTATTTCTTTCGCGAATGAATCTTGCGATACGCTCAAAATGAAACACATATTTGCGGGTACGAGTCTGTTGTGTAAATATTGTGCGTTTCCCACGACTATTGAATAATGAATGTCGGACTCAGATCAGAGGAGGAGGGCACCACGGGGTCAGGAAGTCACATTATTCCGGAACATAATGTATCGGTCTTCCTGTCAACTTATGCTCGTGTACTATTAGCTCGGTTTCATGAACATTTATGAAGCCAATCGAACATTCATAGTTTGCATGTGAACCGAGATTTGCATTTAAACCACATTACAGTCCGTACATTTTCTTTGTTATGGCACATTTATATAATGATATTTTGTTTGTTTTGGCCCAAGGGTCCTTTCGTTGCGTGGCGCGCGGTTCTATTTTTTGCAATACAATCTGTGTTTGGGTAAAGGATTTGGCAGAAGTGGTCCTCCAAAAGAGCAGTTGCCTCCAAGCAATATGTGCGTCGAGCGCTCTCCGTTTCCCTCCCTACTTCCTTGCCTCCTTCCACCCTCGCTTTGTGTATTCAATCTGCGATATGACTGCGATGAGTGGGTGGTCCGATACGTGTGTTGTATCATATCACTGAGGGGGAGGTGTGACCAAAGAGGAGGAAATTGCGTGGGAGTCAAGTATCATTGAAGTACACATGAGTGTGTGTGTGTGTGTGTGTGTGTGTGTGTGTGTGTGTGTGTGTGTGTGTGTGTGTGTGTGTGTGTGTGTGTGTGTGTGTGTGTGTGTGTGTGTGTGTGTGTGTGTGTGTGTGTGTGTGCGCGCGTGTGCGTGCGTGCATAATGGAGCGAGATGAAGAAAAGACTTGCTTTTTAATGATATTCAGCAATCAGCAATTTCTGAAGAGCCCAGCTCGATTGTTATAAAACCCGGCTGTGTCGTTGGCAAACATTTTTTAATTTATTATGAGGTAAAATCACAAACACTATTTTAAACTATGTATGACAAAGTGCGTCCCTCATTGAGAGGCTTCACTCTGTAACGACGTTTGGGCGCAACACTGCCCTCTGTCGTTTACTACTTGTATTTACAGCGCATATAATACAGTGGGAACTTTGAACTGCATCCTCGTTGGGGTTTTTTTTTTGGTTGTTTTTTTGGAAAGAACTGATCCAAGGGTATTTGTTTTTGTTGGCTTTTCACAATCCTTCAAAAATGTCCAAGGCAAACCTCAGCATAGTGAGCGATCGCCCTCCCTATGCATTTTCTCAATTTTGAAAGGGGGTTCTTGTAGGCAGATATGTGGCCATTTTTTGGCAGACAGTCTTTGGATGATAGCGTGTGATGTAGCTGATCTTTTTGCTAGAATAAAGTGCTCATCAAAGTAGCCAGCGGAATGTACTCTAGTTCAACAGGCCTGGGTCAATGTCGTTTCGTCTAAAGAAAAATACTTAAGTCAAATTCAAACGTATGTCTCCAACAGGTACAATTTAGTAGTGGAATAAATGTAACGCGTTACGACCGCTCTCAGAGCGCAAGCTTATTTTTAGCCAACCGGCCTCGTCACGCCTGCCAGCCGATCTGACGTTGATCAGTTTGATGGCGACGGCGAGCTGGATGGCAGCCGTGCATCGAGGCTTTTGATGCGTTTCGGGAACACTAGCTGTTGTCTACACACATCCGGAAGAATTTGTTTACTTTAAAAAAAATATCTCAAATAAAGTATGCCACAACAAAAAGTGTTCTTTGTTCCTATCCATTCTTCTGTTAAAATAGGAAGCGGAGTGCCGCGACATCTTCTATTGCATTTGCAGCCTCGCGCAAGAAGCACTTCTCCGGAGTGGCTGACGATGGCTCAGTGGTGCAGGGCTGACAATGAGAGTGTGTGGGTGTTAATAAGACAGACGCGTCTGTACATTTCCCACTGGAAGCCGTTTAATAAGTGAGGTACATGGCAGATTTAACAGCATCGCACGTCATCACTCTTGTCGAGTCTCCTCCTGAGTATCGAATACAGCGGGGATTTCCGACGTCCGGCCTGCCCCTTTTCTTCAGTGGCTCGATCCCCCCCCAAAAAAATTATATATACATATATTTGACACAGTTAAAAAAAAATGTGTGGGTGTGCTGCTTCCATCAGCGATAGGCGGTCATAGAGGAGACCCTATCCCAGACCCTTTGATTATTTTGGGCCAACTGAAACTGACTCACTAAAGAACTTTTTTTTCTTTTTCCCCCCCTCCCCACAGTGTGCTGTTTCGTGGTGCACAAACGTTGCCATGAGTTTGTCACGTTCTCCTGCCCAGGAGCGGATAAAGGTCCAGCATCAGATGTGAGTACGACCCACAAACGGGCGTGTGTGTGTGAATTTGCGTGTGTCCGGTACAGTCAGAACAGCAACAGCAAGAAATGCGAATTGTTTACACACGCGAGCTATGTGTACGTAAAAGCACTTTTTTTTTCCTCCTGTGAATCTTGTCCGTTAATCCATAGGTAAGCTGAAAAGTACGTTTTGTTTTGTTTTGTTTCTGCAACACACTAAAAAAAGTACCAAGGACTCCCGCTTGAGGGATTCTGAGTATTATGAATTTCAATTTAAAAAAGAAATGATTTCCAATTTAGTGTGAACAGTTTGCAGAAGGTCCATCAAACACCTTTGGCATAAACTACTCCTACTTTTGATGCCCGGTAATCGTTTATGACTTGCAAAGAGCAAATGACTTGTAATGTGAAATTGAGTTTCATTAGTTCAGGATGTGGATCGATATGATCACACAAAGGTTATGAGACATTTTGTTAGTGGCGCTCAATAAATTCACCGTTTTTTTTACTTTGTAATGGGGTTCATTGTTCCATCATCAAAATGAATCCAGCCAGCTGGCGTAATAGATTCTTAATCATGGCTTTCGCCTCCTCGAGCCGCTCTTACAGGAAGTGCTATTAAGTGTTACTTTTATGACAAAGTAGTGTCGGCTTTGAAAGAGCTGACAGGTAGCCTCCTTTCTTTGATTTCGAGTCTTAAGTTGTCGCCGGGCTTTCTCATTTGCACTTCCGATGGAACGCTAAGGCGTTCCCTTCCTCATCTTCACAGTGCTTTCATCAATTTCAACTTTATCCTTTCAAGAACCGAAGGGTCTTTTAACTTCCAAGTCCTTTCTTCCTTCAGGAGGACCCTTCAGTCTGACAAGTACACTTATTCACCCCCCGCCACCCTCCCCGTCCCCCCTGAGAGAAAATGCTCAAATGCTTTTCAGTTTTGGGCTTCATTTGTTGAAATGCTCCTGGCCACTGATTGGCGTCAGGGTTGTTTGCTTTTGTCTTGAACTGTTTTCATCGATGATAGAACTGCCAATCACCCGCAGATCACCTGCACCCGAATAGCTCTCCAACCGTCATCCGCTCTGCAGTCGCCTCCACCCATTCTATTTAAATGCCAGTCCACCGCAGGGGTTGGCGGGCTGCTCTTAATTACGGGGCCTTACCAGCCCCACCGTGTCATTTTCTTAATGAGTTTGTGGACTTATGACCTCAGTTCCAACGCTGGTCTAATCTAGGCTAGCTTCCTTTTTGAACTTGATGTAAATTTAAATAGAGGAGACAGGTAGCCTGCTCCTCTGACTATGCAAGGAGAGAGGGAGTTCGAAAATGGAATCCTACTTGCCCGTTAAGAAGAAAAAAGGCACGGCAAAGCGAGACAATTTTAACAACTCGATGTGCTTCACACAGCCAAAAGCACAACACCTCAAGGCATTGACAAACTAACACCAACGGCAAAGTCAAGGTGAGCACTGGCTGACCGGCATGACCCAAGGCCCTCAAACCAGGCTCATTTCATCAACACATAAAATAGATGTTGTAAAGTATGCTATAATTCTTGATCCTTGACTTACGGTATTTTAAGAAAAACCCTTTCAACCGGCATGTTTCGAACACTGTAGCTGTAAAGATCCGCATCAGATTGATTCATCACTTGTACGCCCTTCGGGGTTGAAGAGGCGGAGGTTTTCTGTGGGGCAAGGCCAACTGTTTGTCAAGGGCATTGCAATTACTGCAGCTGTTGAAAATTTACTGCGCATCATCGGTTACGTTGTCACCCACTTAACAGTATGAAGCCCCCACCCCCCTCCTCTCATTTTCCTCTGTCTCGCAACGATGTTATGTTTAAAAGAAGAAGTCAATTATAGATCTGGGTTAATAGAATACTCGTCCTCGGAGACAAGTCGAGGGATGAGATGAGGCTCTAATGAAACCTACATTCAAGGTCCTCAGCCTGATAATGCTACTTGGGGCTGTGTGGGGAATGTGAGTGTTAAAGGGAAAAGAAAAAAAAAAACGCCAACTAAGTCTATGTACTGTACATTCTGCATATAACCCCCCCCCCGGCCTCCAATAGTTCCTCAGTGATAAAAGCATGCATCTGGGAAACGAAATTCCAACCTATCCACCGTAGTAGTCAGATATATGTGTGACGTCTCAAGGTTGTCAACTAGTTTGCAACGGGAATTTACAGCCACACTAAAATTTGTTTACGTGATCAAAAGCGGAGCGTGCACAACGGAAAGTCGCAAAGTGCGTGGGTGGTCCTGTAGCACTCGTTAGTGAAACATGACTGTTGAATTGTGTGCATAAGTTATGAGCTGACTTGATGCTGAGACTCAGCAGCACAGCATATGCAAAGTGTCCGTTTGTCCACGGGGTTGCATCCACTCAGCTGAAATATTAATAGGCGAGTACATGACCCATCATGTTTCAATACATTTGCCACGGCCATCCAAGACAGTCGAGTGATGGTTCATGGGTTGTACCTTGCCCCCGCACCCCCAAAATGGTGTAAATTGTTTTCAAAAAGTATGTTTTGTGCAATCCTGCTAAACAAAATGACATTTTCTGGTAGCGCAGTGGACGGGTGCTGAGCACGTTAGGTTAAGCCTGTCGCATATTTGTTCGCAGGTTTACATTCAGTCCAATTTGACAAATGGATGTGTCAGCCAAAGTAACTCATGTTTTCATCTTCATCTTCCCTGCGATCGCTTTGTGCACAGCTGCTATTTCTTTCAATACGACCGCAACAACATCGCTTTTTCATTTTGCAGAGGGGAAAAAAAAAACCTTGCAGGAGGTACAGTCGCCCTTGAGAAGAGATGAGAATCAAGACGGACAAAAATACGCCCAGATGCGCCTCTCCACCCACGCAAAGGAAATCACAGGCAGCCGCACAATCATTTAGGCATAACAAGAAGCGCATACACACACTAGTGAGCAAACCTTGTGGAGGCTGCGTAGAATTCGAGCAGCAGCCATCTAATTTCAACACAATTTTCCAGGGAGGATGGGAAGAAATCAATGTGCATATTTTGGGGGCTTAAAAGAACTGAAAGATTTCACCAAAGTATACCATGTGTCCCTTTTAATCATGTTAAGCACTGAACGGTCACTTTCGTTCCCTCAGACATCCTTGGTGACCAGATAGCAATATTAGCTCGCGACATCTGGTGTATAAGGAAACAAAAGATCTGGTGCATCTTGATTGGTTCAATATTTGACATATTGGAACTTCAACAATGCACCTGCTCACATCATATTTATCATATGTTGTCAGTGATTATGCAGTTATGCGTGTGTGTGTGTGTGTGTGTGTGTGTGTGTGTGTGTGTGTGTGTGTGTGTGTGTGTTTTTGAACTGAACATTCAATTTCCATTAATAACATAGCCGCAATTAATTTGAGTGGCAAGCGCCAAAGAAAAACATTCAATCATCATATGTGGCCGTGGATGCCCATGGTTGCGGGTCTCTCTCTTGCTCTCTCGATCTCTCGCTCTCTCGTACATACTCTTCAGACGGAAATAGAACCACTTTCTGCCCCAGTTATGCCTTACAGGTGTTCTTAAAAGAGGAAATGATACCCAAGTTCCCATGTATACCGCACTTGTCATTTGCATTGCGCATTTGGATCATTTCTCATTTTTTTAATTCATCATCAGTCAGACGTATTGGTCACATTTTTATTTGGAACATGTTCCCCATGATGAGGAATTGATGACTTTTTAAGTCAAGTGGTTGAAGTACAGTGCATCCACTTCCACTCGAGGCTCACTTTCTTGGCTCTATCGCTTGAGGAAATCCAGAAGATGATTCAAATACTCTGTTATTGATTTTGAATATTTGGTGAAAGTCTGCACAAGGATGCTAGCTTTTGACATTAAATGTTGACATTGCTCTCTTTCTGCAGGATCCGAGGGCGAAGCACAAGTTTAAGATCCACACCTACTCCAGTCCGACTTTCTGTGACCATTGTGGTTCTCTACTGTATGGCCTCATTCACCAGGGCATGAGATGTGACCGTACGTACGACCAGAAACGGAAACAATTCTTTCAAGTTTTGTGTCTGGTTATGATTATATGGAGCACATACATGATGTTCTGAAATTTACTTGATGTCTAATTTTCTCAAGTGTACTGTTGTGGCTAAAAAAAAGTCTGTACTGTCCAAATGACAGTTTTTTTTTTGTGCTGTTAAAAAAAATACGAGGCCAAGATAAATAATGTCAAAGCTTTTTCCACCATTCGTGTCATATGATCAGTCACATTTGCAAGTAGCAATGATGCTAACGTCGTATGAAGGATCATAAAGGATTATGGTTGCATTATAAGGCCGATTTAGCATTCCCAATTGCTCCATTTCTTAATAGTGCACTGTATTATTTTATTTTATTCTAGTGCTTTAAAACTGGCGATTTAAAAACAATGGGAAAAATGGTGGCCAGTCCGCGAACAGCATGTACTTGTCTCAACTGGTCCGTGACGCTCCGAAGGTTCGGGATCACTGATCTATATTGTCTCTTTCAGACTGTATGATGAACATCCATAAGCGCTGTGTGGCCAACGTGCCGAGTCTGTGTGGAACGGACCATACTGAGAGGAGAGGGCGCATTTACATCAGCGCTGAGATCAAGACCAATGTGCTCACCGTTACCAGTAAGGACGGCTATTCAATGTGTTATGTCTCCCTCTAGTGGTATAGTTATTGTATTACAGGTTACAGAAACCCTCCATTTGATTTGACGTATTTCATGCCGAACACACGATCGCCAAACAGCACGGCAATATATATACAATACAAACACAATGCAAATAAGTGGACGTCATTAATGCATGTCAGTACTGCGTTATATGTAGAACAGGAATTGTGATTTTAACATGCCCCAGTTAACATTATAGTACATAAGATAAATGGAGATTTACCAACAAGTATAAAATGCGTATTAACGTTAGGCAGCCATGTAATCTCAAAGCAGTCATGACTTGACATTTCCTTTTTCTTTTGTGCTTTATTCTATTTTTAACAGGAAATCCTTCAAGCGGTAAAATGTCTCATCCGACTAAATACTCCAAGTTAGCTTCACGGAAATGTTACACTCATGCAAAGCCTCTAGGTGGCAGCAGATGTTTATGATATGCTTGCTCTCTGCTATAGTTCCATTAAAAAACGGTATAATACAGCATTGTGTAGTTTTAAATAAATAGTTACTTCTTTAATTTACATGCGAGATGTTCTCATGTAACACTGTGTTCTATTGTTTCATTCATTCATTCTATTGATATCATTTGCATTTTGTGTAGGACTACACTGCATCATACTGGGAGCTGTCCTGTATTTAGTGAATTTACTTGACCTGAGTGAGCAAGCTATTTATTAGAAACACTTAGAAAGTGTCCTGAAAATTGTGCATACATACTTGAAACTGTGCAGCCATGAGCAAGGCCCGAAAATCAAGTAATATAATTTGATGGAATAGGATAAGCGGTTTGGATGGATGGATGGATGGATGGATGGAACAAATGCAGAGAAGGCCTTGTTGGCTCGCCTCTGCTTTATTCCTGATCTCAGTTTGCAGTGTCGCAATGCTTATTTGCATCGACAGGGGTCAGTAAGTACACACCAGCTGCTGCCACCCCTCATTGCAGTGAGATAGGGAGCAGAGAACTGGGAACTGGCTGTAAAAGCACCAGAAATGGCTGAGCACCTCAACATTGCAGACTGCTGGAAACGGCAGCTGCGCCGAGAAATGCATTAGTGCCATGTAGCTCAATTCAAAGCAGCAGGCAAGAGTGCAAAGTAACACTATATTGATCACTTTTAGGTCACTCTTATGCCTCTCGGAGAGATCAAAGCTGAGTGTTGTGGCAGAACAGCATCTATGGACATGGAGGGGAGTCGAGTGTTTGGCTCAAGGACGCGGAGACCAGCAGGGGAATTGCGGTCTTAGGACTGTGGCTTTGGAAGTTATCCACATTTAGTGGTGCTGCCGTGACATCCACAGAAGTCGCGGGATAATCAACTTGTAACACAGTCAGAAGGATGAATCAAGAGCATACATTGAGTATTATTTCGATCGCATTTTAAGAGGGATCTTTGATACCATTTTTTTTTCAGACTGATACCAATACGAGTATTCTTTGAGTATGCATCAATACGGAGTACTGATACCTCTACCAGTTCGATACCACTTTTTTTCAGACTGATACGAGTATTCTTTGAGTAAGCATTGATACAGTACTGATACCTCTACCAGTACTTCTGATATATAAAGTTTCATTAAACATAATGACAACTATTGTAAACAAAAATACGTTCTTTGTGATGCAGATGATGATTTGCCGATGTGTCAAACTGCTGCAGTATAGCGCCAACTGCAGCTGAGGAGGACATACTGGCCAGATTTTCTTTGCCTGAAGTATCGGTGGCTGCTATCGGCAGCCTCTAAAAGAACCCAATACCCAAAAACAATACGATACAGTACCTGATATCGGTACCGTATCCCTGCTTGACGCACATTTAAACTAATTAAAACACACTTTTAGGGGTATACGTGCCGGCCTTAATATTGAGGACACAATATAATCTAATTGCTGTCCCAGAAATTACCCATTACAAAAAAATAGTCGAAGTTGGCACGCTAACCACGGGATCACCGGGCCGCCCTGTCATTAAGCTAATAAGGAAAATCCTCTCTCTATTCCGCAGTGGTAAAATAGATATCTCATCTAAGCTAGACTTAAATACACCAGTTAGCGCACTTACTGTAGACCGCAGTACACGAGCAATCACATTTCCGTTACACGCATTAAAATAAACAACAGCCAAGCATATAAAGACACACACAGACCCCCGTTCTATTTACTGTCAGAGTCCTATGAGACTCTTTGGCATGCTACCCTCTTTATCGCCAGAATTTGCTGGTCACTTTAACAGGCGTCATCTAATATTTATTGTCCGGCTCCGCTGAGGGTTTCATGCTGGCTATCGGGGCCCGCGAGGCTGTGGTTCACCTCTCAGAGTGTAGTCCAACATCCCGCTTTGCCCACACGCTGGAAAATCAAACCTTTCCTTCCTTGCGTCTTCTTGAATCGCCTGTTTTTTAAAATGTGCTACTTTTGTGTTGCTTTTTAAATATGAGGTTGCATGCAGGAGAGAAATGTTTGATTGATCGACTGATAGACATAAATGTCTACATTTTGCGCCACAAGGGCCGTCTTGATAATCCTTTTGCCCGCAAATTGTAGTTTTGTATGACTTCAGAAATTCTTTGAAGGGAAGATTGTGGGCAAGGAACACACGGCTGCAAAGGTCAACGTCGTCCGTATCCATGGCGATGATCCCACTTTGTTTTCTCTCCAGACAATCGACGAGCACACAAAACAGACTGTTAAATGATGTTTAATGTTGCATGTGATTCCATTTGGACACTGTGACGGAAGCGTAAACGGTCGATGTCGGCAGTTATCGGCTTTCTCCAAATCTGATTGTTTTAATTGAAATTGAAAAAAGTCATTTTCGTGGCTGATTTGCAAAAGTAAAAACGCATTTTTTCCACAGTTCTCTTGGCATCTGAACTCATTTGTGATCATTGTGATATTTTCCCATTTTTTAAAAATCTTAACCATAGATCAATTTTTCTTTCTCCCTGCAGTCAAAGAGGCCAGGAATCTTGTCCCGATGGATCCCAACGGTCTGTCAGACCCGTACGTGAAGCTTAAACTGATCCCGGATCCTCGCAGCGAAAGTAAACAGAAGACCAAGACCATTAAGTGCTGCCTCAACCCCGTCTGGAATGAAACCTTTAAATTGTAAGGCCTTTTTTTTTTTTTTCCTTTTTTACACCACCCTTGATCATCCCCCCCCCCATCTATTAATTAGGGCTGCTTTTCTATCTCTGCCTTTCTTCTCATCTGCCTCCATCAGTCTCTCCCAACATGATCGGTTGCCTCCTCTTTCATCTTGTGTTCCTCATTTAGTCCCTCACTCGCGCCGTGCAGTCTTTTAAAAGGCATTACATTACGCGCCGCTTTCCAAGTGTATGTCACCGCTGGCGCTCAGATAACAACATCTGGCGTCTTATATTCATAAAACTTCGCTTTTGGGGTTGTTTCCTGCCGCTGAATCCAGTTATGTACTTAATAAATCATCATCGCGGCTCTCCTAGAAGAAGACGGTCTTAAATTATGAATCATTTGGGGGGGTGTATATTGGGGCATTAATTTGCATGACTAAAAAGATAAAAAAAAGAGGGCATAAACAATATTTAATCACACGCACTGTGTGTGGCTTGAATATAGGCTCAAATATAGAATGGCCCCTGTGTTTGAATATGAGCCATTGACCATAAATTTGGGGGACAATATTTGTCATAGGAAAAAAATGGGGAAAAAAGATCTGTTCCAATTTGACAAGGAAGTTAAACAAATTAAAATGAAGAGAAAATAAAATTTAAGCAAAAACTGCAAAAAAAAAACCCTCGTTGCATGATATGTTGCAACAGATATGCCAAATGAGGATGAAAATAACACACTTTGTATATTGTACACACACAGACTCAGAAGGTGAGAGGACTAATGCAAGCTAAATGTGGAGTAAGTCTTGGCAAATATCAATGTTGGATTTGGCCGCTGGCCACGAAACTAGATGAGAGCGAGTCCCCTTGATCCTTGTCTGATGGGCATTGTTTTTTTTTTTGTTTGTTTGTTTTTTTTTTCTTCAAGCCACCTGAAGGAGTGCGATAAGGACCGCCGTCTTTCCGTGGAGGCGTGGGATTGGGACCTGACCAGCCGCAATGACTTCATGGGATCTCTGTCCTTCGGCATCTCGGAGCTGCAAAAACAGGGAGTGGATGGATGGTAAGACGGAGGAAGAGGAGGGGGAGCGAAGGTGACCTTGTTCATTAGCGCGCTGTTGGAGAACGGCTTTTGGTTTGGGCCCTTCTTACCGCGGTGACACTCTGTGACAAAACGTCTTTCCCTCCGCCACTTCATTGCTTGTTTTCGCTCTCGTCCGCGTTCTCTCTCTCTCTCTCTCTGTCACCCGTTCCAGCTTTCTTTCATCCCTTCATTTCTGCTGACACTACTGTCAGGGCGTTTAATGAGATGCCAGCATTTGCGGCAAAATGGTGGTCTGGAGATGCTCCAGGCAGTTTTGACATAGAAGTAACATCTGCTTTTCGGAGCTGAAAAAAATCACTTTCGATTGTTATTTTCCTCTTTGGTAGGTATCTTAAAAAAAAAAAAAAAAAAAGGCTGAGCCTTTGACAAAGCTTTTTTATTTGCAGTACACGTCTGTCAGGAGGATTCAATACAAAAATCCGCTCATAATATGTACAACAATAGGCAGCATCACGTGGACGTTATGCTCATTTGTATTTGTTTTTTGAAATTAATTATCATGCAATTAGTGAAATGTTGGTATTTCTTTCGTGACAACATTCAGATCCAGAATGACCTTGCCACGTTCGCGCCGCGTACCGCTGAACGTGCCTGCACTTGTTCAATGATGCTCCCTTGCACCAAAATAGTCTGACTTCAAACATACGAAGGCTTTTTTTCTTCAAAAAGGCAATCTATTAGATGTGCCGATTAATTTGTGCTTCAATAATGCTGAGTTTTATATTGACTTGTTTTAATGCAGTATAGCCGATCAATCTAAATGACCTTGAATGAATTTTTTTTTCCGCCAAGTTTCCGCGAGTGAGTTGAGGTGAAAGAAATGTTTCAGATAATGGATATGTGGACAGTTTGGCACTTTGGTGTGTTTTTCCAGATATGCGAGTTAAAGTGAAGGCGAAAGTACCAAGAAAAAAAAAAAAAAACGTCATTCCAGCAGAAGATGAAAGTGAAAAAAAAGTCAAATCCCGTGTAAATAATTCAAGACATATATTACAAATACATTACAAGAGCTAAAGGCCATATGGCACTCCAATCCTCCCCAGTGTAATTGAGCGTGAATATAGAGGCTGTTTGCTGTGTTCCGAGGAGTCAAACGCGGCACCCGTAATGGACCAAATGTGAAATTGTCTTCCATCGATTGGGCGAAATGAGAAGCGTCTTCACTCCTCTGTCAGGCTTTGCGAGATTACCATGAAGGAGAGGGAATTGCTAAATAATGAGCCTATCATTCTTTCACACTTTAAATTGGCGTACTAACTGTCGGCAGCCTTGCCTAATGGCTGCAGTTAATGTCTAAATTGTATCAACTAATTGGGAATTGATTTAAGTGGAAATATGCTCTGTCCTCAGGTTCAAGATGCTCTCCCAGGAAGAAGGCGAGTACTTCAATGTTCCCGTTCCACCGGAGGGAGAGGAGGGCAATGAGGAGCTACGGCAGAAATTCGAGGTGGGCCTTTTTTACGCTCGCTGCGCGCGTGCGCGTGTGCGTGTGATACACTCTTTGGGAGCGCTGTTAGCAGTTGGCAAGCGCACACTCACCATCCAGTCTGGCACACTGCAGGGGTGTGTTTGTCTGTGTGTGTGTGTGTTTGTGTGTTTGCACATGAATGAGTGTATACGCGCGAGTGTGATCACGAGGCCCTCCGATGAGCGCGTTGCACGCGAGACGACCGTTGCTTCGTCTGTCTCCTGCTCCCACTGACTGCGAAATGTCACAGAGTGGCGATGAAGTGCGCCGCTCTCGTAGCCAAAAGATCATCCGGGCCTCGTCCGCACGCTCGCTGAATGCATGCGCGAGATCAATGACTCTTTCGGGGCAGCAAAGTCTACAAAAGCTACGTGTGTTATGATAATACAAAGAGAGGAAACGGACGAGAAATAAAAAGGCTCTTGGCAATGATGAGACTCACCACGCTTCGCTTTTTGGCCACGGGTACATGGAATGAGTACCATGACCCCACAAATTTGATTGGAAATGATTTTTTTTCCAAAGAAATGAACAAACAGTCATAACACGAACGCCAAGTCGTGCAATGCACGGTGGAGGTAATTAGCATAGCGTCATTATTGAAAACGAATCGGTCTCCAATAACGCCAATCAACAATGAGCAATATTGCCTTTCTCACGGCAAAACGTTTGAATGGATGACATTAGATTATGCGCTCTGTCTACCGAATGTTACTGCCGATGCTCGAGTCGGCCCTGCGGCGATACAAAGTGCGGCCTCTATTTCAATTTTCTTGCCGTCTTGCGTTCGGCGAACACGCAATGGTAAAGCCGACATCTGAAATGAAATCATTGATGCTCTGTTATCGCTGTCCCATATTCAGAAATGCCTGTACACACACACACACACACACACACACACAGAGCCGGAATTATTATTACAGAATTATCCAGCGTGCAAAGTTTGTCTTGTAACTTCATCTGACTGATTCCCTAATGAACGATCTCATCGCACGCCACAAAGCGCAGTGGTCCAATGTGTGCATTCTGGACCACCAACAGCGACGCACGGAGAAGCCACGTCAATCAATTGCTGGCGCACTCGAATCGGCCTGTGCGGTTACGGATCAGATCGCGTGGGCCCGTGTGATTGATGCAGAGCACCAACGCGACCACGGGAAATGTTCATCCTATGCCCAAAATGTGCGCCGGTCGAGCTTTCTGCCCGCTCAATCTTCCCGGATGTCTCGCTGCCCCGCCCCTTTTCTGCCCCCCTCATTATGTTTTCCCTCTCACTCTTTTGCTTATCGCTTTTGTCCTCATTGCCCTCCTGGGAGCTTCTGTCTCTTTATCTGTTTTTCTTTCACTCTTGAAGGTCACGGTCCTCGGACACACTGCGAGAAACATTCTCAGGCAGGGGGGGGGTATCTCGCACGGGCGGGCGCGCGCACACTCGCACTCAATCCCATTGGGGCAGATGCGGAGAGGGGGCGAGTTGTTGCCGTTTACCGGGGTGGTTTCGGGTCTGCGCTGGACACCCCGTTCGATGAGCTCTAAGGCCGGAGTTGTCTGTCTGTCGATTTTGTGTGACGTAAGGTAACTTGGAGATAAAGCGAACGCATTTTCAGCTCGAGCTTTTGAGTGACTCACAAGGATTCTACTTTTTCTATTTCGAACAACACATTTCAAGCCAAGCACCCAAAGAAGTAACGACAAATTCAAAATGCCGTTGACTGTTTGCCAGTCTGTGTTTTATATTCGTCGTGTGACTGAATAAGAAAAAGAGTCAGGAAGTGTGACAAGTGTACAAACAGGCGTCTTTTTTTTTTTTTTTTTTTTTTGTGAGAGAGAAAGTGCAGCACAGAAATGACGTCAACCGCCCAGACTGAAGAAGTGAGGAAATCAGCGTGGCTCAGCAATTTGGGATAAGATAAGGGATGATGTCCTCGTCCTGCACCTTTTTGTTTCTGAGTGCGTCGGCATTTTTTTGTTCAAGTCCAGAGACCCTTTTAAAATTGAAATACGGTCATACAAAATGCAAAATATGATCTGAACCGTATATTTTTTTTAAAAGCCAAGAAGACATCGCAAGGGAGGGTGGCAAGGTCAAAAGGGGCGGGTCTATTAAAAGGGAGCGAGAGGGTTTGAAAATGGAATGCGGCAACAACAAGAGGGAGATGGTGATGAATAAATGGAGAGTCGGATGTATGGAAATGAGAGATTGAGTACCGCCTCGTGAATAAGAATCGCTGATCCAGATGGACCGAGTATTTGCACCATCTCTACAAATGCTCTTTCAAATGCTGTTCATTCATGATTGCGCTTTCTTTTCAATGGAATTGCGAGGGTTAATGACGAGAAGTATCCTCCAGCAAATATCGTCTCATAGCCGCTATCAGTCATTGCCCCCATCCAAATCATCTTTGAATGAGTTATGTATCTCTCATCTTGATCCAGAGGGCGAAAATCGGTCCGGGCAAGAACACCGAAGGCAAATCTGCCAATGCCGCCCGCTTCGACTCCAATGGCAACCAAGATCGCATGAAGCTGTCTGACTTCGAATTCCTGATGGTGCTGGGAAAGGGCAGTTTTGGCAAGGTGAGATGATCTTTTTTTTGCCCACGGAGGGCCTCGGCACACAACTTCTGTTGCGTTTCACGCGCTCACGTTCCTCCCTCCCAAACTACTTCAAGCAAGCTGTTCTCAACCTTAGTTTATGCCAGTGGTGGGAATTAAAGTACAAATACTTCTTTCATGCGCTAATTGATTAAGCGGTGCCTCAAAGCTTTGGCCTGCACGGTCTACGTGGCATCAAAGCTCCTTAGGAAGAGTTTCGAGAGAGGAAGGCAAAGTACAGAAGGTCCGAGCGGGACATCCAAAGAATCCGTCGTGATGAAACGCAGGTAGATGAAGATAAATGAAGGGAAAGAGGCAAAGATGATGTGGCAGTTGCTGAGCGATGAAAGGGGAGAGACGGATGGGCGGGTGGCTGACGTGAATGAATTTTAAGAGGGGTGTATGAAAACAGACTGAATGGAGCAGACGTGAGTGAGCAAGCAAAGGGGACACCTTGGCAAGGTGGCGGCTGACATGAATGAATGAGAATCGAGGCGAGCAAGCAAAGCAAAGCAAAGCAGAGCGAGAAAAGAGAGAGAGAGAGAATTTGCAAGGGAGCGAAGACGACCAAAGCAGCGGGGAGAAAGTGACAGATACGCAACGAGAGAGGGACAATTGACTGTGTTTTAGACCTTGGATGTCTGTTTCCATGGCAACAGGCACCACCGCGCCGCGTCGGAGCCGCGAGCCGAGTGGAGGGTCTCGCTTTGTTGGAATGCCAAACATGCGTCAAGAGCAAACGCTCGCGTGGATTTCGTGAAAAGCACAATATGTGCAGCCTCAGATGAGGCTGACAAACACACGGGGGGGGAGCTTTTCATTTCAAGTGAACTGCACAGCCCGGTCCAATACAAGAAGTGTGAACAATGCTTCTGCTAACACAGATGAGTTTTGATTGATACTGTCAGAGAGATATTCGTGTTGATGATGGAAAGATGGATTTTTTTTTCAAGGCAATAATTTCATGAATTGAGAAAAAAAATGACAAATCGCAGCCCTAGAATGAATCCTAATGCACCAACTGTTGATTTCAATTTGATTTAATTGTCACTTACTATTACATTTTGAGAAATAATTCTATGCGGTGTGATTTTCTTTATTAAACGGATTACCCAAATCTTTTTGGGGGGCGGGAACGGATTAATGGCATTTCCATTCATCTCAACAGGGAAAGATGATTTGACATGATTTATTAACTCATTCACTCCCAAAGACGTTTTTAAACGTCTTTTCAGACTTGGTCCAGAATTGGCTGGTACTGAATGAGTTAAGCGCTCTGCGTTATTTTAATACTTGTATTTACAAGTGCTCAAATGCTGTTGTTCGGTATTAAACAGCGGTGAGACTAATTCGTTGATGGGACAAGGTGATCACAAAATGATGACGACGTAAACATGAGCACACGGTAAGTCACTCCCTGATTTAGACGGGAAGACACACTGCTACGGCGGACATTATCAGAGCCGACAGTTCGGACTAATGCAACCCGGCGCCGCGTGTTCTAACATATTGCGCTATGATGCACTGCGGTGTAGTGCGGTAGATTGTGCTTTTGGCCGGCTTTCCCCGGGTGCAGCCACCGTGCAAGGTCAGCAGACGGAACACTGACTGTGGCATCATTTACGACTTTGTGTCCCCAGGACTTTCCCTTTCTGTCAGACGACCCTGAACAACGTCATCCGCAGAAAAGAGCGTTGACACGAGAGTGACACGCCTCCATTCGGTGTTGTGATTGATACCGGAACCACATGACCTTGATTTAAGACGCAAAATAAGAAGCCCCCGAGCACAATTGACGGCGTCAAATGACGTGTACAAGTCAATCCGCTGCAGCGACGGTGTTGCTCTCTTTTCTGTTATTGCACTTCATGAGAACTTGTTTGGCGATGTTACGTGGCGGTATCCTTGTCCCTATTGCTGCACGAAATCCACTTTGGGCCAGATGGTCTTTTTTTTTTTTTTTTTTTTCCTGTTTCATCCTGAGAGAGTCCTGCTGACACCAGATAGAAACGCACGTGAACACACTCGTCGCGTTTGTGAACCGATGTCACAAAGTGAAACTGCTTGCTCAACTTTTATGGTCAAGTCCATGTGCCGCCCCCCCTTTGCACACAAACGCAAAACCACGCACACACCGCGAGCGTGTCCATCTGTGCAGCGCTCCCTGTAGGATCCAAAGCCTAATAAAACCTCGATATTATCATACCTGAATATTTATAAGGCATAAACAGCAAATCTGCTAATTCCGCGATCTCATAGGTATCGTGAAGTACCAAGTGGGTGTCAAGTCAGTCATAGCGTCCTCCAAGTTAAGAATTGTGAGTGCATTCCAATTTTACTTTGCCTGCATTTTTCCTTTCAAACACTAATGCGCGCCACAAACATATTAAAGGCTTTAAAAATGAATTAAAGAAAAAAACAATTGAATTAAAGACCCTCTATTGAGGTTCCAAAACTCAATTAGCCTTTTGGGGAACACACACGCACACACGCTGTTATCCATGTTAATGGAAACTCTGCGCTGTCTTTAATATTTTTCCTTTCATTGCCTTTTTTTTTCCATAGATAAAACACATCCATGCTTATATTGGTTTGAGGCTGATAAGCGGGAGAGTTTTAAGGAATAGTTTTCCACCCTAAACGCTGATGATGCAGTTTAAAGTGTCCTCCATTTTGGAGACTCATTGCCCCCGCTCAGCGTTTAGAAAAATGTCGTTTTGCTCTTAGTTTAGATTCATATTGTGATTTGTATGGCGATTCGAGGTGACCGCGTTTGGATCCAGCGCACTCGCTGATCTGAGGATGGGCTACAAGGACAAAGGTCATGAATGCGTCCTCACATACGTCGAAATGCGTTGTGTACGGTACTCTACGTATCATCCACCGTTTCTCTTTCCAGGTGATGCTAGCGGAGCACAAAGGCACCGAAGATCTGTACGCAATCAAGATCCTGAAGAAGGATGTGGTGATCCAGGACGACGACGTGGAGTGCACCATGGTGGAGAAGAGAGTGCTGGCGCTGTCGGGAAAGCCGCCCTTCCTAACGCAGTTGCACTCCACTTTCCAGACCATGGTAGGGCGTCGCCTGGGGATTTCTTTTCTTTTCTTCAAATGTTGGATTTTTTGGAGATGTGGACGGTTTCAAATGAATCGGCGCGAGGCATCCGCTGGACTCCCTCCTCTTTAATCGCGGCTGTACAATGCACCAACCGGATCCACGGTGGAGTCGTGCTCGCCTTGTGACGCGTAATCCATAATATTGCGCTAACGATGAGTCAACCGAGGAGTAAATATAGCTCGGGAGAACGCTGTGCTCAACTCAAATGTCATTTACGTCGATATGCTTAGTACACGTGTGCAGACTTTCATACGTGTCTTGACGAGTGAGAATAACGTGCGTGGGAGTGCGCTCGCGGTGGTTGTTCAATGCGAATGGAGTCGACGCGCATCCGCGCGCGAGCGTGCGCGCGCACGCGCAGCCGAAGGAGTGTGTTAATCCTCTGCAGCATTAATTCTCCACTCAGCAGACTGCTCCCCTACATTACGGTACTTATGCACTTCCAACACGCCCGTATTTATTGTCAGCTGTAATGTGTCGTCGTATATTTTGATCATTGAAAGCTGGAGAAAAACACGCACGCAATAAGCTCGCCGTGCGCCAGAAAATGACCGCTTGTGAGATTTGTAGAATGATAGTGACGCACACACGCACACACTAAAGCCCCTCGCACCTGCGCCACATACGGGAATCTTTATTGGCAATTTCTGTTGCTAATGGAAGACGATGGTGTCTTAAATTGATACGACTGTAATGCCTCAGTAGACGACTGAGTTTTTATCGGTCCAATTTTGCTCCCGGTGTCGTCCTTCTTTTCTCATGACTACTATTTGACCCCATCACTTGCTATTGTCTTTGCTCGTGATACTTTTTCCCCATTTCCCGAACCTTTTTTGACCTTTTTTTTTCCTCCTCACTGCAGGACCGCTTGTACTTTGTCATGGAGTTCATCAACGGCGGAGATCTCATGTATCAGATTCAGCAGGTCGGCAAGTTCAAAGAGCCTCATGCTGTGTGAGTAGAGGCAGGCGAAAAAAAAACCCCATTTGACTCATGCAAACTTTCACGGTGGCCCGGTGGTCCAGAGGTTAGCGCGTTGACCTCACAGTGCAGAGGTACCGGGTTCAATTCCAGCCCCGGCCTCCCTGTGTGGAGTTTGCATGTTCTCCCCGGGCCTGCGTGGGTTTTCTCCGGGTTCTCTGGTTTCCTCCCACATTCCAAAAACATGCATGGCAGGCTGATTGAACACTCAAAATTGTCCCTCGGTGTGGGTGTGAGCGCGGATGGTTGTTCGTCTCTGTTTGGTTCAGGGTGTCCCCCGCCTACTGCCCGAAGACGGCCGGGATAGGCTCCAGCACCCGCCGCGACCCTTGTGAGGATAAAGCGAGACAGAAAACGGATGGATGGATGGATGGATGCATGCAAACTTTCACTGTTTTTGAAAGCTCATCCAGAACAAGGCCATCCGCATCCCAGAGCTCCTATTAAACCCTGGGGGGTGAAATATTTTGTTCTCCCCCAAATGAGCCTCGCCACTGTGAAGGAGTTGAAAGAAATGAGTGTGTCCAGCAGCTGCCGGATGAACTCGAACACCTCCATCAAGGCAGGAAATAATTCATGTGGCTGGAGAGATCTGTGATGTCAAGTCGGGCCCAACACGCCGGCATATTTAACGAGCCGGCCGCTAGAGAGCCGAAGAGCCTTGTTGGCGTACCCATCTAATGTTGGATAATATTACAAAGTCGTTGTAATGTCCACCACTAATTAACTAATACAACAGTTGTACCAAAACAGGTTATTCACCGATACAATTGCACACACAATTTCACGCCCACCATTTGGGATCGGAGTAAATCAGGGCCCTTGTACGACCGCTGAAGAATAGGATTGGTGTGATGGCGACGGCCTTTCATGGGTTCTTTCTGATCCACAGACAGTATTTGGCCCTCAACCTTGTACATGTTTTCATTAAAAAGGGAGAAGGTCACGTGAGCTTTGCGCGACAGCAACGGCCCTCCGGGTATCATTCTGTCCACAGATTAAGCACGAAATGGGCCGTGCATATGCGTCACCGCTCTGCACGCACTCAAAATGCCTCGCGACGTCTTTAACGAGCACGTTACCGACAAGATGTCGACTGTGCACGGCCTGAGAAAAATACCCTCTCGTATGTTTGTTGACTGCACGGTCGGTCAGTGTGTCCAGACTGTCGATCTTATCAGCTGGGCCTCGAAGAGACAGCGCCGACCTTTCGACAGACCCGCACATGCACGCCCTCTGCTTTTCCTTCAGCCTCTTTCTAATTAAGGCGGTTTTCTGTTGTGCTCATTTGTAGATTCTACGCCGCAGAGATCGCCATCGGATTGTTCTTCCTGCATCAAAAGGGCATCATCTACAGGTAACGTCCGCAGCGCGAGACAAGAAATCGTTCATATTTCCACTGACCTGTCTCGGCTCGGGCAACGTGAAGTCGTGCCAAACTGAAGAAATGTTGGGCAAGGGTGGGCAAACTTTTTGCTCATGGGTCACATTTGAGTTTTAAAACAGACAAATGGTAGATGAGGTCAAAGAAAAGTGTGCATGAGGAATATTTAGATATAGTTTATTGTAATGACACAATATTTCATTATCGGTTTATAATGCTATTGTACATAATTTCCACTTAATTTATTTCAAAATTATTGAACTCATTCACTCCCAAAGACGTTTTTAAACGTCTTTTCAGACTTGGTCCAGAATTGGCTGGTACTGAATGAGTTAATTGAATAAATATATAGCATCTAAATTTAGGTTTTTGAAAATTATTTAACTGAATAAAATATATGACATCAAAATTTTGCTTTTTATTTTTGTATTTTTAAAAATGATTACGTTTACATTATAAGGCATATTTTATGTATGAGTTGACTGTGTTCTTTGATTTGATTCTACATCTGTCGTGCAGTAGAATAACGCTGTTTGAAATGAAAGAATGTTCATAAAATGTTGAATAACTCTATAATCGTCTTTGTTGTCCGTAGCGGTGCTTTAAAACTGGCAATTTAAAAGCAATGGGAACAAAAAAAAAAAGATTGCCGCTCCGCGAACAGCATGCACTCGCCTCAACCGGTCCGTGACACAAAAACAAGGTCGGGGACCGCTCCTCTATATGTCTGTAAATGAATGAAACGCCCGTTTGGGAACTGCAATTCCCACTTGGAGAGAAGACTGTTTTGCAAGCACTTGATCAACGAGTTCCTATTTCATTCTGAATTTGAACCCAGAGACCTCAAGCTGGACAACGTGATGCTGGACAGCGAGGGCCACATCAAAATAGCCGACTTTGGCATGTGCAAAGAAAATATGAACGATGGAGTCACCACCAAGACCTTCTGCGGAACACCTGACTACATCGCACCAGAGGTAGACCGTGCTTGTGTTGGATATCGATAATCTCCGTCTTACTTGAGCTGAATGAATGGAAACGTATTGCGTGTCAATTTCACTGTCATGTTGTTCCATCGGTAGCGTGACGATCAATCTTTCTGTTTTAGATCATAGCTTACCAGCCCTATGGGAAATCCGTAGACTGGTGGGCCTTTGGAGTTCTGCTTTATGAAATGCTGGCGGGACAGGTGTGTGCGCACGCATTTGTTTATTTCATTTGATTTTGTTTTCATGTGATTGCAGGAAAAATGCATTTGCATCCAAAAAGATAATAAATAACACGGACGCTTCTTTTTGTTCTGCATTTGATTCCTACCCCAGCCTCCTTTCGACGGTGAGGACGAGGATGAGTTATTTCAGTCCATCATGGAGCACCATGTCTCCTATCCCAAGTCAATGTCCAAGGAGGCTGTGGCTATCTGTAAAGGGGTGAGTGGACGCATAAACCGCACAACATTCTCCATCGCACCCACTGACCGAGGTGCCACCTTCACACAAAATGTACAAAAAGAAATTTGTTTGAGAATAGTAAGTAGGAACTGGAGGGAAGAGGTGAGTGGATAGAAACAGCGAGAGCGAGCAAGCGAGAGAGAGAGGGAGGGACATCAAAATTATCTGCATAATTAAAACCATTGTGAGGGAACATTAATGTGCAGTGAAACAACATTGTTCGCTTTCGCTATCTGTCCTGCTTCCATCTCTCTGTCATAAGCGCTCCGCTTCCCCGTCCTTCTCTCCGCCTGCACTGCTCATTGTTTTTTGTTTTGGGTTTTTTTTTTCTCCCCCTTCATTGCCCATCCTCTCACACAGACACACGCACGCACACGTTGCACTGCACTGCACTAATGAAATGGCTTGAGCTGTGGGAGCTCTTCAAAATAGACTGGACAGTTAAAATGAAGCTGCCTAACAGGGCCGGACCACTTTTCAAAAGAGTTGGCCACATGGATACACACACACGCCTCACTCTCGTCTTCGACCTTTGTGCCTCACCGACCGCGCTAAATTGCCACCGCACGGACACGCACAATCACACGCGCTTTGGCCGTGGACCAGATCATCCAGAGTTTCGTCGATATTCAGCATCTTTAACTGAACTCGGAGGCTCTTTGAGTTAATGAAAGGCAAACTGGCCATAATATTAGACACACCTGCGCAATTTGAATACGCTTCAGTGGCGCTGCTACTACCAAATGATAAAGCGCGAGAGAAATGGATGTGGTTCTCTTCGGCATTGTTCGAGAAGCATATAGGTTTGGTTTTTTTAAGACCGTGTTTTACCAAATTTACTACAAAGGAGAGCACAGAAGCCTTGCTGTCCTTGACCTCGCACCACTACCAAGATGTTGCATCCCTTCCGTGCAGCTTCAAAAGTGACCCAAATATTAGTCAAATAATATCACTCTGAAAATGGTCAAAAATTCTGCATGTTTAACTTTGTAATTTTTACTGCAGCAGTTGTCATGAGATTGCGCAAGTGTACCTAATAAAGTGTCTTGTGAGTGCAGACTCACGCACGTACACACACACACACAGGGCCAGCATGGACCAGATACACACGTTGTCACAGCCATGCAGGCATTCAAGACGTTCGTCGATCTTTCACGAACAAATTGATGACAAAAATGTTCACTCTTTGGCCTACAAGCACTCCCACGTATGCAAAGACATTTACACACGCAGACGCGCACGCATACATAAGGCCACGTTATGTATTAGTGATGATTACTCGGGTTGTTGTGGATCACCATTGGGGCGTGAACGCTCGCCTCCGTCCACCCCCGCAGATCCCACCGCGCCCTGACAGCAGCGCCTGGGTTAACGCAATTCTTGTGCGCGCGCGCGCACGACGACGACCACTTGAAGCCTGACATGATATTTCCATTTGCAAGAAAAATCATCGTCGGAACGGTGTTTCACAGCAGCGAAGACAACGTGCAAATGCGATCGCTCAACTCGCCGCCGAGAACCCGCCACGTTATTATTTTGCTGATCGAAATTCAGCGCGAGGAGGCGCAAGGGTTTTCCGCTCCGCGTAGCACATCTTTTCAAAGATTGTGTCATTGTAAGTAATCGTACTTTTCGAGTTTTCCCGCCTTTATCGAGGTGGAAGAAATAATGGTTTTCAATACAACACACGGTAAAATCGTCGGTGCCGATGTGTATGTGCAACGTGTGTAAAAGGAGTGATCAGAGATGTTTCCACTCCCCTGATTCTATCCAAGCCAACATCTATATTTCATAGTTAGCAATGGGCTACACACATGCGCGCGCGCGCACACACTCAAACAGCAGCGCATACACGCCGATGTTATGTTTTATGGAGACATGACGTTAGGTACACAATATTCGACTTCACATGACTTTACAGCAAAGGCTAATTGAACACGTTCGTTCCTACACAATGTAGCCGCGCGCATACTCGCGCCGGCACATGAGATGAGATTCACATTTTATGAATTGGAGCAGCACTAATGACGGAAATAAGCGAGCGTGGAGCTCAAAATATGATGCCGTATTCATCTAAAATGATTGAATTAACAAAGTTTTGCAGAGGAAAGAAAAATGTGATTGTTCTTGTGAGGATGCTAGCAAATGCTGTTGTTTTGTTAGCTTATTTTACCATCAACATAGAAGAGGCGAAGAGTGAATTATAGTGGGCAAAAAGACCATGCCGCACCCCTAAGTTGTTTTAGCCCGCTTAAACACACGCGCACACACACACACACACACACACACACACACGCACACGTGTAATACCCCGAGTAAACAACTCCTTTTGATATTTTTGTGTTTATTTAGGAAAATGTGTCAGTCAAAGTGCGAGCGGCCCACCTGTGCTCGCGTGCGCACGTCTGCGTTTGCGTGTGCCTCGTTGACTGACCCGTGAAAATTGCTATTTTAGTTTCGAACGTAATGAGCTATGACTGCTGCTCCTCGGGGAGGCACGCCCCACCTACACAAACGCACGCGTACGCACATGACGTCACCGGCCTTGTTGCCTTTCTTACGGCTTTGCCTGGACAGACGTCATAAGTGCTCTTTAATTTTGCCGGCGGGAATGCCGACGTGGCAAGCGACGAGCGAAAAACAACAGTTGTTGTCTGCGGGCTTCGGGGCGCTTGCTCACTTAAGTTCATCGAGAGTGGAATAGTGGAAAGTGCTGCGGGTGGGAAATAATAATGGACAGAAACGGAATTCAATTCAACGAAAGTGATGATTCCAAATTTATGAAGTTTGAAGCAGCTGCACCTGGTTGCCATGGCAACGGCAATACTCTGCATTTGCTTGAGATAGAAGCGCCCCACTCAAAATGTAATCATTTCAACCAGAGTGGGTATTTAATGTGCCGTAATTCCATTTGCATGTTTTCATATGTGGGGGGGGGGGGGGATCTGTTGTGGTTCAATATGATGACAGTATGTGGCGAGAAGACCTTTGAAAGAGAGGACGCACAAGTTATGAGGCCAATAACACTTGAATGTCAACAGCCCCACGCAGCTCAAGCCGAGTCCAACGAACAATACACGAGACAAATCCTGCCTGTGCCATGTGAGAGCAGAACGCGACTAATCCCTCATTCTTTTCCGCTCTCCGTCTGGCCAGTTGATGACCAAGCATCCGGCCAAGCGGCTAGGCTGCGCTCCAGAGGGGGAGCGAGACATCAGGGACCACAGCTTCTTCCGCTACATGGACTGGGAGAAATTGGAGAACAAGGAGGTGCAGCCGCCATTCAAACCCAAAGCTGTAAGTTTGGCCCGCTGTGAAGGAAGTCTCATCAAAGGGTCCAAATGCTTAAACCGCTGCTTCCTATCGAATCTTGACTCTCTTCTGTCTTTTTTTTTTAACACTTCCTGTCTCTTTCCTCTCCTTTGAATGCGACGATCTGCGGGAAGTCGGGACATAATGATCGTGGCGGTAAAATTGACAAGCTGTCTCTTCTTACAATGGCAGCGATCCATGAAAGATGGCCGAACGGCTTCGCGGCGCGCTCGCGTTGGGTGCAACTAGTTTCTGTCGGCTGAGGTCACTTGGAGTTGAGCGTAATCCTCGGGGGGGGGTGAGAAGATACTAGTCAGACAGAGTGACCGTAAACAACCTTGTATTTTTGCGTGCGCTCGTTCTGACGACAATAAATTTAGTCGGATCAGAACTAGCGCTTTGATGATGTCACCGTGACTCACACACATGTGGCATTATTATGCGCATGCAGACTCACGCAGCCCCAAGCCTCACTGCTGGTAAAGGGTGTTTCTGGGTTGTTGTTGTTTTTTTTTTAAATGCGGCCGCTGCTTTGCTTGTGTGTCTTTGTTCCGCTCTGTGATTGTATGCGTGTGTCTGTTGCGGCGGTGTGTGTGTGAATGTGTACCCTGTATATTTATATGACTTTATTGCAAACGCATTTTTGGGGTGTTTTTTTCTGCAAGTGTGCTCGTCCTAAAAAGCGTAGCACGGTCCACTGGGACCGCTCATGTTTGAAGTCTAGTCCATTTATATCTTACCGTTTACTGAGGAAGTGCCTTTTCTTGTTAGGAATATTGTGGAAACTTGGGCAAATGTTTCAAGTTGTTTCTTACGTTGAAGCTGGTGGGAAAATGAAACGCTAATATTTTGGTGGTACTTTTGCTTTTGAAACAGCACCTTTTGGTTTTGTGCTCTCAGCTGTTGTACTTGGTGGAACACCCACGCTGCAGGTTTGAGGTGCTGGATCGACAGCGGATTATGTACAGACAATTCTTGGTCGATCCGTTGCAAGTGTTTGGTTGCGCCACGTAACGACTCCGGTTCGCGGCTACCGGACCGAACATCTGACTGACCGGTTGGCTTCTTGACTCCCGCGGTTGTTGTTGGTGGCGCCTGTCGCTTCCACTTATTATGTGTGTGGAATTGTCTTCATCTTCAATGTTGGTCCTTCCCACCGCAGCGTTTCAATCATCCTCCTTCCACGCAGATTGTCTTGTCCAGCCATTAACCCATCTGTCCATCCATTCTCACATTTTTTTTTAATTTGTCCAATTCTCTGTGTTCACTGTCGTATGACGTTGGTCTCTTTTATTTGCATGTTCACGGGCTCAGTCTCAAATGAAACCTGCCCTGGAGCGAGCGCACTGCACCTTTTTTTTTTTTTTAACGGAATCCTGCCGAAATAACAACTGGACTAGTCTCAAGGCGCTTTGATACAAACTAAGCCAAGTGCGTCCTTGGAATACAGTCGAGGTCAGATTGCTGCATTCTAAATTGCAACCTCACTTGGGCAACGTTGTCCCTTCTGGTGGCCCAAACAGGTTAAAAGGCACGTAATTAGCCGAAAATACCGTTTGACCTCGTTGTGTTTCACATATTTCCCTAAACGATAAACACAGTGGCTTCATTTCATTTGGCCTTCAGAGATACACCGATTTAATGAGTTTTGGAGTTTTCCTCCGGGTGACGTTGTCAGAGGATATCGTCTCCTTGTTTTCTTAATTAAAGCTCAGCGCAGTGATGGAGACACACGCAGAAAATTGCTTGTCTTAAAGCCCCCGTGAGGCGTGCTGTCGGCAAAGTATCGTTTTTAAGTTAATAACTTGTTTCGTGCACTTAGAGGGCGACACACCTCCTGGGCTTTAAGGCTTTTTTGGGAGGGTCCTCTTGGTCACACGAGGAAGTAAAATCAAGTCAACAATAACTTGTGAGTTCACCCGAGTGAGCTTTCATACATTTTAGAAGTCTTGTCACTTGAATGTCCTGGAAACGCACTTTGTTTCCCCCTTTTTTTTTTTATAAACTGCAAGTGCACCTCCACAGGTTGTTTGAGACTTAAGTAGCCTTATGTTCAAAATGAAGTTGAATGTGTTTCAAATATTTGGAAAAAAGAATTTGCATTCCTGAGCTGTGCTGGTGATCTTTTATCACTTTAAATATACAGTGGTACCTTTTAGAAAGGCGTGGGTTTACAGTGTGTGACTTTTGACTTCATTGCACGTTCATCCTATTTTATTGTCTTAATATTATTTATTTGTACTCTTTCCTGATTAAAAACACAAAATATTGAGGATTGTTGTGGGGCTTGGGACCGATTAATGGCATTTCAATTCATTTCAATGGTGAAGACTGATTTGGTTGATTTAATTTGAGTCACAAACGAATTAAAATATTCAGTCAAGGTACCACTGTAATCCGGAGTGATCCAAATCCGCAGCAGGGGTAAACTGGAGCACAGCCCGAAGTAGGAGCAATTATTTGAAACCATGTTCAAGTGATGTCATCTCACTCCCCCCCCCTCAACCCGCCACTCCCCCTTCTTTTGTTCCCCTCCCCTTTATCCATCCGTTCTTGTCCAACCCCGCTCTCCCCCCCATCCCTGATCCGCCTTCCCGCCCCCTCCACCCCCTCCTCAACAGTGTGGACGGGACGCTGAGAACTTTGACCGTTTTTTCACGCGCCACCCGCCAGTGCTGACCCCTCCCGACGAGGAAGTGATTCAGAACCTGGACCAAGACGAGTTCCAAGGATTCTCTTTTATCAACCCGGGTTTCCCTGGAAGTGCTCCTACTGCCCCTGCCGCCGAGCAGGCTTGATTGAAGCTCATTTCTGGACATTGGGACACACACATGCATGCACACACACACACACACACACACTCACTTGATTCAGGATATTATTGCAAAGCATTCCCTCAATGCATCGAGTCGACAACTGACAAAAACATTCATGATGTCATCGATTAATCGACATCGACTATCGTCACCTTGCCAAAAATCTGGTCGTTTAACCACTGTTGGCACAAAACAGTATCTTTATGACTTGAACGTCGTTAGGGCTATGTTGCTCACATAACACATGTATTGCTTCATTCGTCAATCAGTATTTCTGAACGAAAACTCCGTTGGTGTTATTTCCAAGTCATGCAAAACAGCCGACGTCTACTAGTACTGCTATTGCTTTACTGCTTGTAGTATGCCCTGCTAAATCTCTCGAGCGAATACCGTATCGTGAAAGGATGGCCAAAAACAAAGAGAAAGGGTCGGTTGTGCTGCAACGTGCAGTGTGAACAAATTTTGTGTTTGATAAATTCAAAAAAAGTGACATACACATAGAGAACACACACACACACACACACACACACACACACATCTCCTTCCTTGACTCTTCTGGTACACGCTGAGTCTAGCCTGCAATTCTGATGCGTTCCTTAAAGTGTCGATATTAATCTCAGTGTCTGTATGTTTATTCTGATCTAGAATTGGAATGCTTGACCTTCTCATGCATGAGTTTCGATATCAGTACTATATCACAAAGTTGGACTTGATACTGTATTTTACCTTCATGCCCACAGAGACAGCGGAGGATGTTTGGGCATCGTGATGGTCAAATATGGTTTGAATGGCGTGTTTGATAGACAAAGCTCCTCTTGGGGGACTAGCGGCTCCTTTCTTTGTGTTTGACTAAAGCATGGCTCCAACACTTGTTTACATAATATATGCTGTATGAGTGCGGATGGATAAAAATGCACTTTGCATGCATGACCTCCCAAGCGCCACGCCTGGCTGCCCCCCCCAACCCCCCACCGCCTGTGCTTGTGTTTGTTTGGACGGCCATAGGGTCCGTCTTGCTTCCTATGGATGAGGCGCTATCTGACTTGTTGCTCTACAGTTGGCGGGCGAGGAATGAAAAAAAAAAAAAGCAGTCTGACTGAATGTTTGCACGTCATTTTGCTGAGATGGAAGCACCAAAGAGGGTTTGATGTGTTGTGACAATTTGCCCAGTTGCCTGGCAACTCAACTTAATGTCCCCGGTCATGAAAAACAAAAGGTGATGTTTTTAATGCGACATTTGCATGTGCAATGAAGGTGCCCGTTCAAACTGCAGCAGCACAGAATGTAACAACAGGTCACACAAGCAGAATAATGTTTGTCTTTGGGTGTTGTTCAATTGAGCAATAATTTTTATGGTGACAGGGTCACATTTGTCAATCGACGACCACCTTTGCTGGAAGTGACACGCATTGGTTGCCTTTTGTTGTTTTTAACACATATTGGTTGTCTTTTGCTCTTTTTAACCCCCGACCAACTCATTCTTCTGAAATTATTTCATCTCATATCGCGTGGTGCTAAACTGTCCATATCTGCTGCTGATTATTCAATAATATACCGAATTATTCACAAGGGTTTTCATTCACGGACTTTCCCTCCGACTGGCCTTTGAACAATTAAGCATGTTGCGTAATTATGCTTAAAAATATAATACGTACGTTTTATTGATAGCTCTTGTCTATAAAAGTAGAGTATATGATAACAGTTGAGAACCACTCCTCCAGCAGGATCCTTTACAATTGTGTATTTCTCAAAAATATTCAAATGGCACCTACTGGTCATTCATCTCTTTAATACGACTTTCTTAGTGCGTTGTCATTTTGGGAAAAAATATGATAGAGTTCAACTAAAGTACTGGACACATCCAAGTGGACTGCGCAATTGCTAATCGTGTTGTGGCTCGTCGGTTTGAAGTACCAAAATATTCACTGATCATGTGGACTGATTTTCTTTCATGATTAAAATCCTCAAATATATTGATTTGCTACTATCACCTTCCCTGCCCATTAATAAGAAATAATTGTGTGATCCCTCAATGCGGCTAAAAAGCACCACAATGCACCTCCATTGTTGTTTATTTATTGTCGAAAGTCCTTCCCTGTATTAAAACGGAGAGCAAGCAGTGTCAGAGTTGCAGACAAATGCATAGAAATGTGCGTTGTACGTCGTAAAGGTGTGTTTGTATTACACAAAAAATATGTATATATATTCCTGCAAGAAAAAAAGATGTTTAATCATTGAGCGTTTACAGTATTTCCATGTAACCCCTTTGGAGGCTTCGTGTTTTTGTGCTTCAAATGTTGAATGAAACAAGCTCTTTGGTGCGCAAACGATGTGGGAAGAAAAGGCTTTTTACAATGTTGTCCGTGTGCCAAATTTCTATGATTTTACAACACAAGGCTTGCAATAAAAAAACAAAACACACACAAACAAACAAAAGAGAGTTTGTGTGCAGGGGGTTGTCGTGTGCTTTCATAGCGGTCGGCGTCGTTGATGCTTCTTCTCTATCTGCATTTATTGAAGTGGTGCAACATGCGGTGGAAGAGCGAGATTAGAGTGATGGAGGCTGACAGATGGGGAGTAGACTGGCGAGAGGAAGGGAAAGAGATGAAGAAGAAGAAGAAGAAGCAGGGAGGAGGGATGCAACAATGAAGGAGGGCGCCGAGAGGGAGGGAGGCGAGGAAGCGGCCAACCAAGCGAGGCAGCCGGCTACGACAGCCTGTGCATATTTCATGGCTGCCACTTATCATAAGAGCCTTTCCTTGATGGGGCAAGCGCAGGTTTGATGACTTCAAGGAAATAACATGCACAACACGGCCTACATACACACAAGCCTGCTGAGCCACTAAAGTCGGTCGCCGGTTGAAAGGCTGCTCGAGCGAGCTACCAAAAATCATTTGGAATGAATTATGTTAAGATTTTTGTTGTTGTTTGTTTCATGTCCATCTATAATATTCATGACATAAGAAAAATGGGTGAAAAGGATTTGGCTCATCTGTTTCTGAACAGGAATTAAACTCACCGTTGTTTGAAGAAAAAAAAAGGTTGCTAAAGCAGTTGGGAAAATATAGCGAATAAATCTCAAAATTGGCAAGTCTTGACCTCGCTTTTGTAAAGCAGCTCCTCTCTATTTGCAGCCATGTAAGTACAAGCAAAGCTAGCAACGACAGATGAATATTTCATATAACTCTGTTAGAATCTGGTGTGCATCAGTCTCTGAGCACAACATCTTATTGTAGCGTTTTTTTTAAAGTCTTCCTCTTGTTGATTTACTTTTGTCGATGTGGCCTTTTTCAATTGTTGGGGCGAAAACGGTCTTAGCCTCTCCTAAAAACGTTTTGAAGAACTTTGAAATTAATTTCTCCGTCAATGATATCCGTGCGTCCAGTCCTTGAGTTAGCAAAGCAGACTGTGACCATGAAATCCCTGCCTCAATACATCACATCCCTCTCCAGAAACAAGACAGATAAATGCAGGTTCTGGATAAGACGCCTTTGTCGTCTTCTCCCAGGTAAGGTATGCACTTGTATTGCTTGTAAAATATTCTTAAGCACTCGTTTGCTCATTATTATCAGGTCTAGTTACTCTCCTTATTGTTTGCCAGCTAAGCTAACAAGTCTTGCTATCTGCTCTTAGTTGTAGCAGAAAATGTTATCACAAAGGGATCACCTATAGCATTAGCTCTTTAAACCTCGTAGCGGGCCATGCATCCGGTAGCCTGCATGGCCCATCCATGGGGAAGTCCGCGACCGAATGCACCTCGACGTTCCCTCGTGATCAGAATTATAGAAAATGCAAAATTGCAATAAAACTGCAACTGCGCCTCATACATTTTCTGAAATTTAGAGAATCCACTTTTGGGTATAAATGAATACAATTTCAGAGAACAATTATTGGCACGTAACTTGTGAATGAAGGTTAGTGTTTCTGATGATGTTTCGGGATGAGGGAGGAAAAAAAGTCATTTTGTCATTCATTGTGAAACATCTGCACTGAATGCAAATGATTTTGAACAGAAATACGTTAGGAGAGAATGCTGTCTAAAGTTTGTATTGGCGTGCATGTAATAGCTGGTGTACACGGTAAGCCGCCGCAGTGCCCGGGCGCGTCTGATAATTAATTCCAAATGTTGCCGCCCTAAAAAAAAATGAAAGCCAGTGGCGTCGGCACAATGCAGCCAGCGCTTATCAGCCCAAAACAGGTCAGCGTTCGATACCCGCCTTTCATTCACCCCTCCCCACACACACACACACTTGCTGCTAATCCTCTGCTTCCTGGAAAGTGATGGTGGGAGGCAGGAAGTAGAAGGACGGCTTGGAGTAATGACTCTCGGTGTAATAATCCTGTGAGCCTGTGGTTTGTATGTGCGTCCTATCGCCACATCTCCTCCAAAGGCCGCTGATGTTTATCTCTTCTCCTCTCCGCTCTTCTCCCTCCTCTCATATCTCCGTCTTTCTGCCTCACAGCATTAAGCGACATTCAAACGTGCTCAGACGGAACACATTAGGAGCTGCCCTACATGGCTGCCAGCTGTGTGCGTGTGTGTGTGTGTTTGAGAGCGTGCATGTCTGCGCTTTTAAAGTCCTTGCTTTAGAGAAATGGAATGACAATAAATTGATGAGCTGACATATTCTTTCGAATATCCCCGCAGGATACACAGCAGTACTGTACATACAGATAGAAGTCATTTATTTACACCCATTCTAAAGACACGTGTCATGTTCCTGTTATCACATCAACCATTTTCTGTGACATGCAAATGTATTTATTTTTGCCTGTCACGCTACACGAGATGGGGTGGCCATTTTGCTTTTGTATCGCCACTTGCCGTCGACTGGAAATGACATCACAATGCCTGAGGGGTCAGCTTGCGAATGTCACGTGACAAAGTCCAGAAAACAGGTGAACCGTAACAATCGTTACCTGAACCCCGTAGGCACCGTCATGTCATTTTCATCAGGCTTCTGAAATCTCGCTGATGAGCTGAGCTTGTGAATCAGGTGTGATGGAGGAGGGACAAATCTAAAACGGGCAGGTTAGCGGATTTCGAGGACCGGACTTGGGCATATTTGAACCTCTGTTGACTCTACAGACAATATTTTAGGTCAGGTTTCCCAACTTTTAATGAGTCAAGGTACGTATTTATAATAGTTACGGCACACTACCAAACAAAAAACCCTAAATGCCTAAACACTGAAATTGGGGTAATGGTGACTCAATGTTAGTCACAAATTGACTTGGTGTCAAATCTGTTTAGTTGACAACAAAGCGAATGTCCTGTGATCTAAATGGCAAATGGATACACGGGGTAATTGTACCTTCTGTCTGTCACTATACGTTCTGCCCAATGCCAACGATATGAAATATTGTTACTAAAAGCATGCTTTGCGTTCGAGCAATTTTTTTTTTACACAACCGCCCACCCCTTAGGTTATATATTAGTTTTTTTTTTTTATTCATTCATTCATAATTTACTTGGCATCCAATATAAAGTGAATTCAAGATGACTGAAATGGAACTGGCTCTACATAGTTAAAAGCTGAAGAAGTCAAGCCAATGAATGCTCATGCTTAATATTAGTTTTTAAAATCACGTCTCTTGAATGAATACTGTTCCATCAGTTTGCTGTGCACCGGCATTTCTCTGCAACAGCAGCTTTATCGCCCTGGCTAACATTTGCACCATATGAGCGGTACACCAAATATATCTATCTGCTCATCCAGGGTCTCCAGTACAAGCCATTGTACTATGCTAATTATTCATTTTAAGGTCAGAAAACTAAAAATGTGTAAACACCTCTCTTTCCCACTTATTATAAGTCTCCTTTGGGGTTATCCAGCTTTTTAGTCATTATCCGATCATCCAAACATAAGGAACAAAAGTCACCCAGAGGTCAGCGGGCGCCTTGACACAGGTGCAAAATTTGCACATGCAAAATACGCTTGACCTGTTCGCTGAAACATTTAGTACCAATTGTTATTAGGATATTCTTGGCCTGGAACGTGCTATGCATGCATGGAAAATCCACACTATCTTCATTCTCACAACGTTTATGATTGTAGCTTCTCACAGTCTCTTGAGGGGGTGCAAGTGTACCTAATGAATTGTCCACTTTCCTTCCTCCTTCCCTCTCCGCTCATCCCATCGTTTCCTCACGTTTTGGTCCACATTCACTTTCCCCTCCACATCCTGTCGTCCTGTCTTCCTCATGTCGCCCTGCAGAAAACCCGTCGGGACACGTGCAACTTTGACAAAGAGTTCACCAAGATGGCGGTGGACCTGACGCCCACAGACAAGCTGGTCATCATGAACCTGGACCAAGATGACTTCATGGGCTTCTCCTACACCAATCCGGCATACGAGGCTCCGAACTGAAGCCGAGCGGATTGTTGACGAGAGAGGCGGCGCACGTGTTAGGCCAGTCCATTCGACACACATAAATGGTATCGTCCAACTCAGCTTGCACAATACACTGCATACCAAAGACTTTCAACGTATTGTGTAAAAAAAAAAAAAAAAATAATAGACACATAAAAAAAACATTCAATGTTTATAGAAATGATGACATCATATTGAATGTAACAATGAATACTTTATTAGTCTTAAAATGTTAATTGGATAATGCCGCCCGTTTCTTAAGTTTTGACGATACTAGAATAAGAATAGAGGTCGACATGCAGCATTGGTCATCTTTTTTTGGTCATCAGGTCTGTCTCAAAATAAGTTGGTCTACCTTGTTATTCCCCAAGCCGGCGAGCAACTGAAACGTCATGTGACAAGGTCAATATGAGAAAAAAAATACATGTACCATCCGAGTCGTTTCACATTTTCATCGTATTAATAGCCACATAGAAAGCCGTGAAGAGATGAGCACAATTCATTGCAAGATGTCGGCTGACTTTCATTATGGTCTCATCTCAAAACAAAATTTCCATTAAAAAAAAAAAAGTAAATAAATAATGGAAATGATCAATTTTATGGTCAAACACGGTAATGAAATCAGCATAAATAGCGCTTGCTTCTGAAAAGCAGCACGTACTCGAACGCAGAGTTGTAAATGTGGGGGGCAGTGGGTATGAAGTGTTCAGCAATGTGCTCGCCGCACGCATTGAGTAGACATTGGGAGCTTAACTTTTCCGTCAAATCGTCGCAACAACTTCAGTGGTGACAAACTTTAGGGGTGCCACATTGAGCCAGCTTTAAAATAGCACGTTCTAAATGCACGGATGATGGAGAAAGTACTCGTTGAGGGCGCTGCGAAGGCCAAGGGTATCTGCGGGAACCGAGCTCCGAGCACTCAGGCTTTTCCTTCGCTGTCCACATCACACCATGACTGTGCTCATTTGTGCATTTGGACCATTGTTGCCTTTTTCAATCAGCAGTCATTCACGGCACTGTGGAAGTGCTGACACATCACTGACGAAAATGCCTAATGAGGAAACTTCTTTGAAACATTTTCTCCTAGGTTTTTTTTTTTGGCCGCCACTTCTTTCTCCCATCCACCACCCCTTTAATTATTTCCATTTGCTCGGTAATCCTTGCTTCTGTCGAGGCCCGCTGGGGAGCCGCAAATGATGTGATGTCAAAAGGTTAAGGCAGTCACCAATCGGGCGCGCGCACAAGCAGCGGCTGAGGAAATGGTTTGACAACTCCCAAATGAGCCATTTTGCAAACAGCAATAATATCAGCAAGGCTGCCAATCCAACCTGCCGCCCCCTCGCCCCACCCAACACTTTTTTGCGTGCTTGCGTAAATATATGCACATATTGACGTTTGGAAGATGCAAAATCTGTGTGGATTCAAGGCCACATTCTTTCTAATTCAGCAAATCTGTCCTAAAGCCTTCCACCACTTTATAGTATAATGCTGGCGTTGCCCCCCTGCACTGTACTGCAGTGTAGTTTATACACCGCCATGCTGTATGAGCATGGCTGAGACTTGGAATTATTAGGTGAAGCGTAACAAGGCGAACAATGTTTTCTCCTGGAGGCGCGCGACACACTGCAGGTCCAATGCGTGCGCGCTCACACGTAGACTAAAATAAAAAAATTATAATAATCCAATCTAATAAGATCCAATACAAGAACATTGCCCCAAATTCTGCCTTTACATGATACGAATGTTCACCTATCAGTGACACCTATCCTAAACTGCAAGATCTCCCCTTGCGGATGATGATATAATTTGTTCAATGAATTGATTTCTACAATGATTCCGAGGGATTGTCCCATGCTGGTGTCATATTTATGAATGAAATTCAATGACGTTAGCAAAGCATGAGATGTCAATGTGTTTTACTTTATCCAAACTAACAATTACAATACCTGTAATGAATGAATTTCTGATGCAAATTTTCATATCGGAGCTTTTGTGGATGGATGGTTTAGTAGGTTGCTAAATATGCAGTAGGCTCTACCGTATAGTTCTCCACCACTGAGCTCACATTGATCGACTCCTGCCGCCGGGAGTCGTGAAGCATTTAATTGGGCCCGACCACTGTGTGAAGTGATGTGAAGTGCTGTACAACTTAGGATACATCCGTCCCATAAGCTTATAAGAAGCTCATTTACAGTTCTGCATATATACAATTATGTTTTGTCTGTGTTCCTTTGGGTGGTTCAAAATCATCCATATACAAATTCCCTTATTCAAGACATAAAGTAATAGCACACTTTAATGTTTTTTCCTAGAGTTATACTATGCATGCACGTGTTTTCTCTCTTTCATTACCTGTACTATATGGGCTGGATTGATCCGCTATAAAATGTTGATTGATGATAAATGTGTGCTCCGTGTACTAATAACAATTATACAAGGGCAAAGTTGTGCTTTTTTTTTTTTGTACATGTTTACGTAAGATACACTACAAGTTGTGTGTAAGGGTAAAGAGTCTTCCATCATCATAGGAGAAAATACACGTGTTTTAAAAGTCGTTATACTGCAATACAGAATTGCTGTCTATTGAATTAGAAGGACAATTTAGTTCAAGAAATGCTACGTTTCCTCCCCGCCTCTTGTTTTAGCTTGAGCTTAACCCTCTCTTCCTCTGTGGTGTGCTCTTCCCTGCACTGTACAACCCCACCTTTATTTCTTCTCATCAATAATCCCCCCCCTCCCCAGCCCACTTCTTCGCATTCTCTCCACCCAACATGAACTCCTGAACTATGGTGAACCTTTTCAATGCTCACGCCTGCCTCATGTGCTTTAATTTGGCCTCGCTGCACATGCTAAATGCTAAGACACCGCAAAAGACGGGTAGAAGAATGTTTTGTGCCATAGTTCACCAATCAGAAAATGTCTACTGTGGTGTTGATGATTGTAGAATAATAAATTCTTGTGAAAGGTCACGTTTGGCTTTGTTTTTTTTCTTTTGGGTCAAGACAGGGGCATTTATAGAAACACTGGAAGATCCTCGACAGTGTTTTAAGTCTTAAGATGCACGGGCTACTCGTGTAACGCTGTGGGCCAGCCGGTGATATCCCATCATTAGCAAAGTTTTTGTCCAATGTCATTTCAACTGTTGTCTATTGTCAATGTGACCGTCTCCTTACGTCCAAATTTGCCCAAGAGCCCAGCTCACTGGCTCACAATAGCATCCCTGTTTTATCCACGGATGGGTCGGTCAAGGAAAGCAAAGTTGGACGAGCGATGCCTGTAGCGACCCGCGCACGTGAATACATTTGCAGATCAGCATCTCCTGTGAGTACGAGGATCCTGGTAACAAGTGGCGCTTTGTGTTGATTGGAGCACAATTCAAGATGGTGAAGTTTTGTTTTACAGGGCATGGTGGACACATGGATGGGCAGAGAGATGATGGCTTGATGGAAGAATGAATGGACGCTAAGTGTGTCATAAGGAGGTAAAAGAGCGGCGAGTTTAATTGTATTTGTTGGTTGAAATGTCCCAGGTCAACTTAAGTGGGAACCACAGCTAAGATACAAATCATCTAGCCTCGAGCTCTTCAGTAATTGGAAAGTACGCTATGAGGCCGATGGCTGAATGTGCAGCAATTTAGGAGAAGCCCCTTCCAGCTGGAAGCGAGCTTCGTGTGCTACATATAATGGCAGATATTTCTGCAGAGTGGACCGGATTTGATCATTATTGTGTTAGTAGGAGAGGGATGTTATATCTCGCAGCCTGTTGGTGATAATAATGTGCACCTGCTTTGTGCTATCCTCCTCTGCTTCGCTGATACCGCTGTCCAACGGAGCTAATACTGCGCTAATTGCTGCCTTTTAGTCATAAACAATCCGATTTTTTTGTTCCTGAGTTTACCTGGACAACGGTAGAGGGACACCTACCCATGACCTAAGAGGAACAATTAATGAAGTGACGGGGTCGTGTTGCAATAGCTTTGCGCGTCTACTAGTATTTCTTTCATACACAAGTGCGAATCAAGCAAATTTGATTCTAAGCCCCACCGGGTTAAAATGTTAACGCGATAAAAAAAAGGATGATGATCGCAACCTGTGACATATGTGAAGCTTCACTGGGTAAGCTAAATGCGCAGGGGTCACCTGGGACACCTGAGGCCAGAGAGTGTAAAAAAGCAGCACATTGGGAGGAAGAACGAGATGAGAAAGGCAAAGTGACAAAAAAGCAAAAGAATGTTATTTATTTCATTCAGCGGATCTAGAAAATGCTCAAGAGCATGACGGAGAAGCTTATTGGATTTATTTTACACTCCCGCTCTCACTCACCCACACGCAGCCCAACACACACTTTGGTTAAGCACAACATACAGTATGCCTTCACCATTGATTCACTCCGCGCCTCCTCGCTTGATCAATACGTCAGTCTTTTGTCTAATCACACATATTTTCATTTCCCTCTGATGTGGAAAATAGATTTGGGTAACCAATCCAATCTCTCTCTATGTAATGTTTGATTTAAGTTTCGGCTGATGAGATGACGGTCGAAAGTCACATCCGCGCCTCCACACATGCATACATGTGGTTCCCTCGGGCCGTGTCTCTGGCCACGAACACCATAAATCACAGCTATGACACATTAGCATCACGCCAGAATCATGCCACACTTCACCATATGTCCTCCCTCCGCCCTGGAGTCAGACTCCCCATCTGGTAACGCACAAAACAACACTGGGGCTGAGTGCTCACGCATTCGTTCTCCGTGCACAAGCAACAGTGTGCGATGAGGACGTTAGCGATAGACAAAAGCGCCCAAATTGTAGTATGAAGTAATTGCTGTTTATCGTTCGCCGTCTGGTTTCTGGGAGTTTTACTGACACTCTAGTAAACCTCCCATCTCATCTTCCTCCTCCACTTCCTCCCCCTCTTCGCTGTCTCAGAGCGCTGGCCTGAGGCGTGAGAAGGTTCCGGCTCACTGAGCGCCGAGCCTGCAGTCCTACTCTCGAGCAAGAAGGATGGGAGACTGTGTCAATGTTGGTTTAGACACCAGGCCTCCATGTTGCACCGACGCTGGAGCGATGGTGGACTCATCATAACACAAGGTAGTCATGAATTGTTTTTCAGAAAACAATTGCCCAACAAGTGATGTTATACATTGCAGTCATTATACATCATTAGTTTTCATATTTCTGATTTTTTGTGTGTTATTTGTTTATCTCATTCACCCGTTCATGCACCCTGTAACCTGATGACATTATGCGCTGTCCACTGTAGTAACCTCGGTCCCTGAAAGGGTTCAAATATGATTGGAATTATTTTGGAAGCGCTTTCCACATGCTTTTAACATTTTGTCAGTTTGCCCCACTAGGTCAATAAATTATAGTTACACAAATGGAAAATATAATTTCAAAACGAGCAAGAATTACTCAATAGAACTAAACTTTTGTTGCATCATTTTTTTCCAATGAACCTTCCAGTGGCAACTCATCATTATGTTTTTCACCTTAACCTTTCATCCAGTTGTCCTCTGTCTTCATCCATGTCTTCGCCGACTCCAGCCCTCCATCATTCCGTCTGCCAGCTTCCTCTCTTACTTGCAGCTTGCTCTTTTTCCTTCAGTCGACCTCATATCCGACCTACACCTCTCTCTTTTCCTTCTTATCCACTCCTTTTTTCCACCTTGCTTTGAGAATCGCTGCCGCGTCACCCTCCCGTACTCCCCTCACCGTCACTCCTTCAACATCCCACCCGCCTGTCTCTCACTATAGAGGTGGAATGCCATGCTTCTCTTCCTGAAGTCATTTCTATGTTAATGAGTCTCCTTGTGAGATAACGCGGGCAGTGAGGGCCTCACGTGTGCGTGCCCACATGCGCACACGCTGCAAAGGTGATAGGACCTGTCACTGCTCTCTCCCTTTTTGATCTGCCCCTGCATTTCTGTATCTGTAATCCCTTTATTTTCATTTGCCCTCCTTCCTCTGTGTTTTTGATTCTTTAAATTCGCCCGTTTCCTCATGACTGTGACAGCCATGTTGAAGTTAGTGCACCAGACAGTCCGTTAGTCACTGAGTCAGATTGACACATGAGCAGACTGTCTATATCTGTACTGTATCCGTGTGGAAGCGGAAAGTGGACAGAGACTTTGCTCTACCGTGGCCATGGATGCGGTAAGGTTGAATGATCTGTTGAAATAACACACTGCTGTCTTCTAGGGGTGTCGATATTCGCATGCGCGCGGGCACACACACACACACAAACACACACACACACTCACACACATATCGTAACTTAATATTACTTCACTTGACTAATTTATATATTTACTTTAAAACAAATCTGAATTGTTAAAACCATGCGTATTCAACTTCAGCAACCTATTATGTTATTTATTAACACAATGTTCCACCTCCTTTGCAATTTGGGTTGTTTGTAGGTAAAAAGATCCAGTGCTGTGACGCTGTGTGTGCTGAAATAGGCAATGCATTGGAGGTTGAGACAGTCATATCTGTTAGACTGCTTGTGGCACACACACACGCACAACAACAACAATGTGACAGTATGTTAACTGAACTGTGAAGCTCACGCTGCCTTGTGTGGAGGCCGTGCAGGAGAGGAATCATTAAAAACGGTCCGTGGCTCTTTAAGTGGCGTTTCTGCTTCTCTCCCGGGTACTATTCTTCATGCATCACTTGCTTCGAGCTCTCTCGCTCTCCCCCCCCCATCTTCATTCGTTCTCTCCCTCCTGGTACTAGATAGAACGCGGACTCCTACATTCAGAACCACGGACAGCTCTCCAGGCGCATGCGGCAGAATCTGGCGCCGCCGGTTAGGGGTGTGGCCGGAGCGTCAAATTTGCACTTTGCTGCTTAAAGGTGAAAACATTCTCATTACTTTTTTTTTGTATGAAACGTTGTTGTAGTTGAAAGTGGTGGTTTGAAAAAGACACGCGCGCACACACACCATCATACAAGTTGTCTGTTTTCTGTCCAGTTAAGTGTTCGGTCTTTTCCTCGTTGACACGAGCCTCCCACTCTTGGCTTTTATAGTCTTGCAAACGGTGGGCGGGAGGATGAGCATAGCTCGTACGTGATTGGTTATTCAAGGACCATATCCCCCAGTTGACCAATCAGAATCAAATGGCGTAGCCCCAGGCGGACTTTGAGGAGACGCGCGGTTAGTTTTGGTTTGTGTTGGTTGGACCGACGGGAGGAGGAGGAGGACGACGAGGAAGAGTAGGAGGAGGAGGAAGGCTGTCACTGTTATTTTTCGCCACTCCATTTGTGCCAACAGACACGTTTATTGTCAGGAGCGAGAATCTGCCCGCCGTGAAGACGTCCCCATTTTGCTGCCTCTTTGATGAAAAAAACCGCCGCTGTATCCAGCTCGAGAGTGGACGAATCTCGACCTTGGATTTCGAGGGAGAAGATGTCAGTGTGGCAACAGCTGGAAAGGAAAATACGACAATTGTCGGTCCACTCTCACAGTAGCTGACGTGTAGGGTTTGTTAGAAAAAGGGGTGAAAACCACCTACCTCGCCTCGTAATTTGGAGCTACACGACGTGTTCTACATGCAAAGCGGTGAGTCTCGTTTAGAGAAAACAACACCCAAAAAAAAACTATAGGCAGTGGTGAAGATGCTGACTGTGCCGGCTGCTAGCTGAGTTGCTAACTCCACGAAATAAATGACTGAAGTAGGCAGACGATGTGGCGTTTTTGGGACTGAGTGAGGACAGTGTGGGCTAGTCGAGGACAACCGGTGGTCGTCAAAGCTCCGGTGTGCGCGTGTGTGTGTACGTGAGCTCGTGGTGGTGTTTCGATGCGCCACCATCCGCACCCTTTGCCATCAGCCACACGGGACAGCAAACCTCGTCGACATGTCATCCCAGAAGCCCGTTTGTTAAATTTACCCTTTCCCCAAATCTCGTGTGGAAATAGCTGAAGAGGGTGGAAAGCCCATTAGAGAGGAGGTGAACAAAGATTAAGCCCAAACAGGAGTCGCCTATATGAAGATGCTGATGTGTGACCGCGGCGTCCAGATGCTCGTGACGACGGTGGGCGCGTTCGCCGCCTTCAGCCTCATGACCATCGCAGTGGGGACAGACTACTGGTTGTACTCGCGAGGGGTCTGCCGCGTGAAAAGCAGCGGCGACAACGACACAAGCCGCAAGAACGAGGAGGTAATGACGCACTCCGGCCTCTGGCGGACCTGCTGTCTGGAAGGTACGTGACCAGTCTGGATGACCTGTGTGCGTGCATGTTCATCGTTTGTCTTCCGCTCTCCCATGCATCAACTCCAGAATACCTTGTGACATTCCGTGACAAAGCCCGTAGCTCAGTTGACTCTCATGTCAAATAATTTTCCCCCTTTGAAGTAAATTGAAATCTCAGTAATCCGTTCCTGCAGACCCCCCAAAACCACCGCTATTTTTTTGTAGGGCTGGACGGTTAATCAAATTCAACTAGACATCACGGTGGAGAAAGTCTGCAAATTGGAAATAAATAAATAAATAAAACATCTGCTTAATTTCACTGCAGTATGCTTTTTAAAAATATCAATGCATGGGTGGCAATGCATTTATTTATATAGTGACTATACGTTTGCCCTTATATTGTTGTAATCTGGGCTGATTACATGATTGACTGATTTAAGGTTATAACTCACTTGTTTGGTACAATTTCGCAAAGTTGTTGCAGTGAAGGCTTAACATCAGTGTTTATTGAAGTAGATAAATAAAATGTCTCAAACTATTTCATGGTTCATTTGCCTTTGTTTAGCCATAAACCTGCCCTTTAAGACCAAAACGTGTACCGGTATGTACAATAAATCTCAGCCCCTCTCTAAGTACTCACTTGACAGCAGACAACTTTACATAGTTTGTAAGTGAAGATCTTCAAGCAGTTCTTTATAAATGTACTTTGCGTACGCTAATCTCCTGCCGTGACTCCAGCGAGTCTGTTATGCTTTCCGCCGTTCACCTCTTCTGAGTTGAATTTAAAAGGAATGAGGGGATTCGCCAAGTCGACTGTGCTGACTCCCACAACGGCGCAAACGCCCATTTCTAACGGCACGCGCCTCCGAATATACCGAAAGAAAGATAAGTCCACTCGTGCGCACAGTTAGACCTTGCCTTGTTTGGTTGTAGCTGCAGGTCCAAAAACATGCAGTTGACTTGATGAGGGAACATCCTGATGTATACTTGACTAAACCCATACACGTCCAGATAACAGCCACATTCAGACACACCATATCACAGTGCCATCTATACGGCACTAGATGTGATTCTGCTGTCTTTTTTAACTCTTTGTCTTCAAGGTATACTGGTAGAAATTAGAGCAGAAAAGCAAACCCCCCAAAAAAGTGACCCCTATAAAACACTTTTACAGACGATCAAGTGCATGCCAAAGCCATAGGTGGCACTATAACCCCAACACTGAAACCTGTTAGAACATCACAGGCTCTGCAGTGAAATCCTGCACAGTTTAACGTCTATTCAAAAGTCAGTGTCGTTTTGTATCAGTGAATGAAGAGTGTTAAGCACTGTTTCATGACAGCAAGGAGGTCCTCGGTTTGTTTGTTCTTGTGAAAGGTTTGCATGTTCTGCCCATTTTCTGCGGGTTCTCTCTGGGCTCAACCATCGAAAAAACATCCGTGTTTGGTTCCTTAAAGACTTATCTGAAGGCGTTAGTTTGTTCACTTAAGATATTTGTCAGCCCAGTGATTGACAGGTGATGGAGGGCGGGAGACAGGATACACACAGGGCCTCCTAAATAATCTCGGATTGGCTCCAGCTTCCCTGCGTCCCTGAAGAGGACAAGTGCAATTGTAAATGCATGGCCTTGTGTTATGTTTGTCATATCAAATCCTGTGTCTGAGTGCTTTGATATCTCTATTTAATATGGCTTTTATTAGCAATCTTTGAGACAGCTGGCTACAAACCTCACCTCACCTCACCTCAGTCTCACTTGAGAAACAGTTTGTCACCAAGGCGTTGCGAGAGGAAAAACAGCCAAACTCCAAAAAAGTCTGCAGCATTTCAACTCGATGCCCTTCAGGACTCAAAGTACAAATGAATAGAGGGAGGCCTTTTGTCATGGAGGATTTTATGTTCCTCATTATATAGGAGGTTCACAGAACACCCATGGAGATTAACTCTCATAAACAATGATCACGTTTTATAGTCTTAGACATTGTTGTAGTTTTATTTTATTTTTTTAAAGCCCTCGGAATAGTTACTGTGAAGTGCCCTAGCAAGTTCTTTTACATTTTTTTTTAACAGAAGAGGTTATTTCAAGTCCGGGGATATTTCCTCTAGTACAATACATTGTTACTTATATTTCCATTCAGACCTGGGTAAAATATTTTATCTTCCAAGCGCCTCACAGGGAAGTTACGAATATCAACATTAAAAAAAAAAAAATGTAATCTTCACCGTGACTTGAACATTGTAATTTCCTGTAGAATACTTGACTTGAGCTATTTCGTGACAATTTTCTGCATTGGTGCAGGTCAGATTTGCATTGCCTCTAGATAAAATATGTGTGTACGTGTTCGGTGTGCAGCCAAACATAACCATCTCAATCTGGGGGGCATAGGAGGCTATTACAGGGCCAGATGGTGCGGGTCTGAGGATCGCCTGATGGACAGACAGACGCACACTCCTAGTCTTGTAATTGGATGAGTAAATAGACGAATTCAAGGATATTCCCAAGCTATCGCATAAGCGGAGCAGTGGGGGCAATCGAGAAAGTTAACACAATGTCAGCACAATGTCAATTTACACACACGCGCAGTGGCTCACATGCAAAATGGCATGCGGGGGAGAATGTGCTCAGTCACGTCCAAACATCGTCACCCTTTTATCATTCACAGTAGCCTCATAAATTGACGGGAAATTGACATATCTGACTGGTGTACTATCTATGTGGCTTCAGAGACAGACTAAGTGGAACACAGAAAGTAGGGGAGGTGCATCATATTTGGTCTGCACTGGGCTTGACGATGAAGCAGTCATGCATAGCCAGCGCAGCACATTTTACCATGTCATAGTTTCTCCCCTGATCACACAAGAGAGTTAAAAACAAACATTTGTTGTCCTTGATAGGCTGAGGTGATGAATGAGCACAGAATCCTGGAAATGAGCAGGGAAGGACGGAAAGGGTTAGTGGAGACTCATACGTTGAATGAATGAAGCACATGGCTGGAGGAGGAGCAGAGTGTGCCAAGTGATGGATGAGCGTTGCCTGACCTCTGCTTGAGAAGAATCTCTGGGGAGTGTTTCACCCTGCTGGGGCCCACCTGGTAATAGAGAAGTTTTTGGTTTTTTTCTCTCTAAAAAGACAGGGACAAAACGATCACCCAAGTGGTAGAATGAACCACAAAGGAGGAGGTAGGAAAAAATAGAATGAATTAGAAATAGGCAATCAGTCAAGATGTAGGGGGCTGTCAGTGTTTTGGATGAAAAAAAAACAATCAACTGATGGAGAAGGCAGGAAGTGGGCTGTGTAAAGGAAGAGACAGCGTGTCTAAATTATTGTGCCAGATGAATGTGGGAAAGAAAGCGTTGAAGGGTGTGAAAAAAAGCGGCTCAGGATGAAGACGAGGGAACCAGAGGATCAAACGACAAGAGAAGGAAAAGCCACACTTTTATTGTAAGAGTCCCAAATAGTCACACTCATTTTGGTGTTTCGACTTTTTGTTGTCTGCATCCAATCTTTTGAAGGATCACAACGTGTTCACTGTGATTTTATTGTATTTTTTCTGTGGAGGAATTTTCTCAAGAGAGAGAAAAGAAGTTGGTTGAGGAGTTGTTGTTGATGGACCAGTCGCAAGGAAATTGATGAAAATGTTTGAGAAAATGAAGTGAGAAATGTACAGCAGGGAAGCGGAAAATAAATCTCCTTTGGTTGAGCCGTAGGACTCAAAGAATGGAGTGAAAAATGGCAGGACAATCTGGGTTGCAGAAATGACCAAAAGATGAAACCCAGGGTGGAAATGGCTGACCAGAAATGGCAGGGAAGGTGTGTGTGTGTGTGTGTGTGTGTGTGTGTGTGTGTGTGTGTGTGTGTGTGTGTGTGTGTGTGTGTGTGTGTGTGTGTGTGTGTGTGTGTGTGTGTGTGTGTGTGTGTGTGTGTTTTGCTGAAAGATGTCCTCAGCAAGCAGAGTTGTGACCTCAGGGAGGTGGTTTAAAATTTTGCTCCGGAACAAATGCTCGTTTGCGAAGCAGTACCGAAGCAAATGTGCACGTATGAACGCAACTGGGTTAAATTTGCTCCAGAGCAAATGCTCGCTTGCGGGGGAGTGGCCTCGCTACACGTCAGAGGAGTCCATCCGGGTACTTGCCAACATGCATCCTGGGTATTTTGCGCTTCAAAACATGGCGGGTCTTTTCTCTCTCTCCTGCGGCGTCTGATTATCGACCACATCGTTGATTTCTCCGGAGAAGAAGCCATTTTGTCACAAAGAAGGAGGGGAAATGGTATTTCCTTTTCCCCGCCTTCTTCTTTCTTTACGCATGCGCATGTTTTACTTCCGCATTCCTGTCGTTTTATTCCGCAACAGGAACTGCCCGTGTGAAAGCAAGCGGAGCTGTGCCGATGCTGTTCTCGTGCTGTTACGCTCAGCGGCTTTGTACGTGTGAACGCTCCACAAAATTTGTTCCGGTGCAAATTTATATCGCAACAAAATACTCCGGAGCAGCGCCGAAAGAAATCTGCCCGTGTGAACAGGGCTAAAGCTTCTCTGGTGTTGGCATGCTCTGGTGTAGATGACTGATGAGTGCTACGTGTGGAGTGGCGGTGTTGGTTGTTTGAAGTTGGTTAGATATTCCATATTCAACAGATCACTTCACTAGCAAGCGAATAACTTGGAACTGTTTACTTATTCTTCAAAAGCAGCGCAGCCTAACCCAATGTCCGCTTTTGAATGGAGAGAGCCAACCTAAGGGCTTGCGATGAGAACATTTGGAATGGAAAAGCGTTTTGGCCAAGAGAAGGGTGAATATGTGTGCTCGCGGATGAACAAGCTGGAAAAAAAAATGGGAAAGAAAATGTGAGCTGCGCATCCAAGCACAACGCACCTCGCTCCCTTTCATCAGCCATCACCGTGGAAACGAGCTTCTTCCTGTCTCTCCCTCTCTTTCCCTCTCTCCTGGCTCCTGAAAGAAGTAATCAGAGAGAGAGCGAGGTAGACGCACGTTAGGAGCGAAAGAGAGGAAGTGGTTCCGTCACCCACGCTGAGCTGTCAGGGGCGCTCGGAAGAAACAAGCGGCCCAATTTGCTCTGCTGTTTAACTTCCTTTCCCTCACCCTCGCTCACTCCATCCTCGTCGTCGTCTCCTTTGGTCACGGATGTGTGTGTGTGTGTGTGTGTGTGTGTGTGTGTGTGTGTGTGCATCTGGCAGGTTTGGTTCGCACGCAACTTTTGGAAGACGCACCATCTGATTCGGGACAGCTTGGAGGCGTGTTATGCCTTCATTAGTGAGCGTTATCAGTGGAGGGGAAGAGATGCGACAGGAGAAGGTCCCTTGCTGGATTTTGGAACAGATGTTGTTTGCCATCTTGATTCCCAAAGCAACCGGGTTGGGGTGAAAGTCATTATTTTCTACTCATCTTTCTATGAGCTCCACTAAGGTTAATATTTGGCGTGACATATAACCAGACATTCACCTTGCCATGACCATACACAGTACCGTCAAACCTCGGTCCACAAACTTAATTCATTGCGAGACGATAGAAGTCGTTTTTCTCCCATTTGAATGATTGAAAATGGAATGAATCAGTTCCCATGTTTTTATGCGTGCAGTTAAAAATAAATCTACTCGCAGTCACTCGTCCAGCCACATCAGCTGCCTTTATGACTCCTTTGTTCTTAAGAATAGTAGAGGCGAGGCGCTAGATTTCACCCAACTACGCTGCGAGATCAAAAACCCAAACATCATTCTCATGCTTAACTATCATTTCTTTCTTTTTTGAACAGTAAGCTCAATTAGCCTCCCTGATAGCATTATCCCTTGCACTTTTCACTGTGGTGACCCGGATGTGGAGGGTCCGAGAGAACTTTGCCTTCCCTCATCTTAATTCTTGAAAGTCCTCAAAAGTAGGTAGGGGGCGACCCAAGATTCTCTCGGCAGTTCTGACTTTCCGTTGCGGCCGGATTTTATTGGTCCATCTTTGCGGCGGCGCCAAACAAGACCGCGATGCTCGGTTGTGAATGAAATCTGAGAAAGCCCACACAAGCATCGGGAGAGCGCGTACCTCCATACGGAACGGCTCATGTTGAGATTTGAATCCAGAACCTTTTCGACTGTGTCGCTGCTTGCGTGACTGCCGCAATGCAATTGGCTAGACGTTTCCCGATTTCATGAGTGTTTTGGGTCATTTAAATAATCAAAACAGTTTGCTTGTGAATGTTTCTGTGTGTGTACGTATTGTTGTATGGGCGGGGAGCGAGTCACATCAAGGGCGCGCAGCTGGCACCTCATAGCCAATTCATCACAAATGTTGGAACATTTGGGCGCACGCTGTTGTTTGTGTTTGTCTTCTGCAGTTTAACCTTGTTTGAAGGCGCTGTTTGCTTGCTTCCAGTGGTGTATTGTCGCTGCTCGGCATGCAAAGCCTTGTTCTACTCTCCAGTAATTTCGCAAGAGGAACCAGTAACACTGAATCACACGACACGGCGTGACCTTTCTTTACAATAATAAGATGCTGTCATGCAAGATCCCCGCCTCAAATGTTTGTGGCCCCGCCCTCTTTTCTTTGCAGGAATCGATTCAGCGAGTCACCCCTTCCCCACTATATAAATACTTCAGCTGTAGCCAGTTATTCCTAGCCCCCCCCCCAAAATTCATCTTTCCTTTGGGTAGTCCGCTGGCATGGCTGCTTGGGGGCGCATTTCAAGTCGCTTTGTTTGAATCAATGGACTTTATACTTCAGTCATGATGATTTCATGTCTCAGAAAAGAAATGTCCAATTGAAGGAACATACATGCTCCTGTGTTGTAATTCAGCCAGGAGGACAAAGCGGGCCAACGTGACACACCAGATAAAACACAGAAACGCTCAAACAGAGGAACACACCGAACTCTCAGCCCTATTCTCTGAATCCCACAATGCCACAGTTCTGCCCTCGGCCCACGCTGACCTTTGGGAGGCACATGTGTCGAGATAGATGTGCCCACTGCATTTTATGCACTGTATATGCAATGCAAAGATGACGTGCAGTTTCCCAGAGATGGGCATCCCATTTTGGGGATGTAGGACAGAGCACCAGGGGTGGATGTCAAAACGTATTCATTGAATAGAATAGCTGATCGCAGCTTACGCTGATGTGCAGCAAGACATCAAAAACGGTCTGCGGTCTGTCGGATGGACGGCGTCAAATGTTTGCACCCGTTTAATGAGAAATCTCAAGTCAAGTCATTAGCCTCAAAAAGTTTGCACTTTACCATCTTTCCTCTGAGCCACAATTGACCAATTACAGCGGTCGCAGACAAATGCAGATTCTTCACTCCCGGAAGGAATTTGGGCCAATCAAATTATCTCTGCAGTGACGCTGTTATTATAAAAGTTAAACATTTCAATATTGAGGCTTTCGCCGACGGCTACAACCCAAAAAAGAAAGCACCACACTGGAGTTGGAAATGCAATTTAAAAGATGTTATACTGTTGTTGTGACCTGTTTTAAAAGTAGCGCAGTACAACTCTGGGATGAGTGCCAAAATATATATATATTTAAATACAAAGACTTTTTTTTGGTCCTCTCAGGCTGTGATTTATTGTCTAGTCCAGTTGCAAGAATAACACATTGTGTTCCAAATGGAGCAGGAATGGAAAACTGTAAAACGCATAACTGATCATTCGTTACCATGTAAGCATAGATAAGCGTCCCCTCGCTCCGATCAAAAATCTGCATTAATTATAAACCTGAAAAACCTGAAATCTATCAGTCGGCATCGCGGCCATCAGGCCATGACTGCTTCTGCTGGATTCATCATCTTGTGGAGGATGTCAAGTGCGAGAAACTCTTCATATGCAAATGCGTCAGCGGCACATTTCCTCCCGTTCCTGTGCCGGTTTTACGGCCAAACCTCTTTCACCAGCACTTCGTCTCTTGCCATCCGCCTTCGTCTCACCCCCAAAACCATCACCCCACGCCCCCTCCACATCGACGCCTCCTCATCCCCTGTGGCGTTGACCGTGTGTGAATGGGACAGGATGATCGGAAAGGAATTAAGCCACACACACGCACACACACACACACACACACACCTGTGAGTGTGCTGTGGGATGCGCGTGCGAGCACTGGAGGACTTCCACAAAGGAGGATGAGTCACTCCAAGGCGAGCTCATAGCATCCGCAGCCCAGTCGATACGACACAAACACACACTTCCCCCTAACAAACACACACTGTATAAATAAACCAGAGGCTTTCACTCACATGCATGACGGATAGTGTTCATGTGTCACTTTAATGAGCTTGGTGTCGGTTTGTGTAGGCACAGCTGATGGCTGCTATAGTGTGTGTGTGCGCGCGCGTTTTTTTGGATTCGTAGCGGTAATTGTGCATGTATGGGTGCCTGTGTGCGGTAGGCATGATAAGACTTTTCACGAGTGTTTTCTAGTATATAAGAGGCGCAGCGATGAATTGAAAACTCATCGATTATCAAATTGATCGGTATTTTGATAATCGATTCGATCATTTCATTTAAAATTAACCAAGTACTTGGAATTTGCAGCCTCCCATTGGGTAAATATAGTCCGATTTCTGTTGTCCTCCATTAAAGCAGGCTTTTTATCGTTGTGTTATTTCGAAAGAAAACATTTGCAAACATCCGATTTCACTTTGGAAAACAATGAGCAACATTTTTGCCAATGTTCTGACAAATTACAGAGCAAACCTGTAAGAATCCCAGTTGTCTGATGTTTGTGCATTTTCTACACTGTCCATGGGAAGAATGTCCTCTTTTGGACAAAAGGGGATGGAATTAATTTTTTTTTAATCCAATTCATCCATTAATCAATAACATAATTGACAGAATAATTGATGATCAAAATGATCGTTAGTCGCACTTGCACCCCTGTTGCACATCAAATTAATTTTCAACAATAAATTGAAACCACTGTGATTCTCCTTTTACTGCTATTTTTTTTCCTCTCTTATCTCCTTTTCCAATATTCCCAATTTTCACCACCGGCAGAAAAGTAATAAGATGGAGGAATAAAGCATGAAGCCTCCAGTGAGAGTGAACACAATTAAAGCCCGGAAATCAATGTTTTTTTTTTTTTTACATACAACTAATTGCAAGTTCAACAAATGCTATTTCACAAACACTCCTCTTCTCCCTCTCCAGGAACCTTCCGAGGTGTGTGCAAGAAGATCGATCACTTCCCCGAGGATGCTGACTACGAGGCCGACGCCGCCGAATACCTCCTGCGTACGTTTATGAATAAACACACCTCCTAACTGCGCCACGCTTCATTCACCCAGCCATGTTAAACCGTCGTAACAGCCTCTAATTACATTTTTAGGGTGTGACTTTCTCTTCGCGGGGCAGGCATGTGCAGTTTACCGTCTAAGATCGCAATGCTCAATTGCACTTTGCGGTGGTGGAAATAACAGTGCGCTCATGATAATACCACGATAGCATATAGGAAAGTGGTTATCACAATGCAAAGGGCTGGCAACGAAAAGCAAAGGATGTACCGTCTCGAAGCTTGACGGGCTTGCCGTACCGACAATTACTGATTGGACGGTTGCCTCTTAGAGGCAGCGTGGACTCACAACATCAAAGCACCGAAGAGATGGATAGGCCACTCTTATGCTGCCTTGGCCGAGATAAATGAGGATTGTTTTCTCCTCTTTCTCTGCAAGGCGAGAGATCCTCATTGGGGAAGATGCATAACCCGCGCACGGGCTTTTATCAACAACTGTAGTGTGTTAGGAAGAAAAATGACAAACTACCCTGTGATTTCCACATACATCCATAAAGGTATTAGAAGAGAAATGGTAGGAGGATGTATTTTTGTTTTCCTCTGATTGTAAACTGTTAAGATGGATGGAGAGGGAAATATTAACAGCAACCAGGGGAGGGGCGAAAAAAAAAAGGGGGGAAAAATTCAGCTGGAGCTTCTTTTTCATTGCTCCACTGAACACGGAGTAACCATCCCCAGAGGCCGCCAATTCGAGCAGGAGCCTGAAAGCCTGCCAGCCAATAGGGAGCCAAGACCTAGTGACCGGCATTTCATTCAGCCCAGGGATGTGGGCTATGGGGGCGGGGCCTGTATGCTCAATCGCGCCGCACCGTCGATCAACCGCCCTTTCAGCAATGTTTTGTAACTCAACCAAAACAGATTTGCATGAAGTTAATAATCGTTCTTGGACAGGTATGTTTTCCATGTGTAAGCCTTTAACGCAGCGGTCGGCAACCTTTGACACCGAAAGAGCCATTTGAACCCGGTTTCCACGGAAAAGAAAACACTGGGAGCCGCACATCTAAAATGAAAAAAAAAAAAAACTTCTACTACTTTACCGCAGCATGTTTCTTATGAAATCCACGTACTACAGAGAAAATTACATTTTATTCATTTAATGAACACATTTTGACCGTCGACTGGCGCGCCGTACCACCGCCCCCGCCCGTGCCACCGTCACGCCCGCCCCCCACGCCTCTCCCCGCGGCCGACGTCGAACGTCGCCGCCGCCGCCGTCGCCTCCGCCGTCCTCCTCCGCCCCGGGCTCGGGAGGCCGGGGCACGCGCCGGGGTGCGCCGCCGCCGCCGGCCACGGGGTCGGGCCGCGGGGGCCGGGGCGCTGGGTGGTCGTGGCGGGGGGTAGAGGAGACGACCGGTCGTCGACCGGCGCGCCGTACCACCACCCCCGCCCGTCCCACCGTCACGCCCGCCCCCCACGCCTCTCCCCGCGGCCGACGTCGAACGCCGCCGCCACCGTCGCCTCCGCCGTCCTCCTCCGCCCCGTTCGGCACCTCTCACCCGGGCTCGGGGCCGGGGCACGCGCCGGGGTGCGCGCGCGTCGTTTCAGCGGGTATACCAGCTTCCGCAGTGTGACGTCTATTTTGAGCGACGAAAAATAATATCAAATAATTTAATTAATATTTTAATATTTCAAGATCACAATAATCTTCAAATTTAGAACTAAAATAATATAAAAACTAACACAAATAAAACACACTTCAATTAAATACAAAAAAAAAAAAAATAGTAATTTATTTTCCCAAGCCAATCAGAGCCGCATTATAAGGATGAAAGAGCCGCATGAGGCTCCGGAGCCGCGGGTTGCCGACTGCTGCTTTAACGCAACTCAGTTCCAGTGTGACAGGCCGTTTGTCGGAAACCTTCAGTATGCCATCACACCGAGTTCACATGTGGGATCCTGACAAATATTTATTATTATTTGGCCTGCATATGTGTCAGTGAGTCTCCCCATCTGTCTTGGTTTCATCAAATGCGACGGGTAGCAATGGTTACTGGGAAAATATGCCCTGAGCAACTGTGATGTCATTTTCAGTCGACAGCAAGTGGCAAAATGGCCGCCCCTGAGATGGTTGAGTGAGCGTGCATATAATAGATTTTTGTAGTTTTGACTTGACTTTCTCTTGAATTCCACAGCCAGTTTAAGTTTGCAGTCACATTAAAGAAAGAGAACAAAGAGAAATATGCAAAACAAGCACATATCTTAACCTTTGAGTCTGCTAGCTTAATGTTAAACCTAATTAGCATCCGTTGCGGTGCTTTAACCCTTTAAGCAATGGATTGAACAAAAACGGTGCGGCAACAACATGTGGACAGACCACGTAACAGTCGTCACAATCATATCTGCATTTAAAAAAAATAAAATAAAAATGAAATGCCATACTGATGAGCTGAGAAAGAGAGAGATGTAAAGCATGACTATGAATTCCACTTGAGTTCTGGTGTGAGAGTGTTTTAAGATTGCCAGCGTGGTCACGGAACAAAATAAACTCATATCTCAAGGCACCACTGACAAAAAAAGTTAATCAAATCTCTCGTCGACTCGCTCAAACCTTGGCATCCGGTTTGAAAAGCAGCTCAGGGCGCTCCCTTGTGTACTAGTAGTCATCAGTGGAGGCATTGTGACATCCATTGCTGCTATTTTGGTAACCTGTACTGTGGGACTGCCAAGTGTCATTAAGCTAACAGCTTGCTTGAACCTAACAGGTGCAGTGCGTGCCTCCAGTATCTTCCCCATCATGAGTGTGGGGCTGCTGTTCTTGGGAGGACTCTGTGTAGCCGCCAGTGAGTTTTACCGCAGCCGACACAACGTCATCCTCAGCGCAGGAATCTTCTTTGTCTCCGCAGGTCAGTGTGCACTGCAAATGTGTCCCGAAAGTGGCATAAAGTAGGTCTGCTCTTTCCAATAGGGAGGATATCTTCTTCTTTTTTTTTTCATGCTGCAAATGGCTTTTCGCGTCGGACGTTAATGTCAACTTGATTTCCCGTTGAGGTGGTCAAATCAAAATTGTTGTACTGCAGTCAATTGTTCAGATGCTCGCTTTTAAGTCAGTGAAGCATGAAAGAAATGCATTGACTGGAGTTTGTGCTTCCCTTTGTTTATCATAATGAACATCATAGCAAGAAGCTGAGAGTAAAGTATAGTAAATGCATATTCTGGTCGGATTAAATGAATCAGAATTGAATTTGTGTATATAGATAGCTGTCTGGTCCACATTTGCATATCGTTTCATGAAAAAGTTGAAGTGAGTTTGCATTATTGCTGTAATCTGATTTATGATTTACTGATATATGCTCTGCTCGTTTTGTATAATTTGGTAAAGTTGTCCGAGTGAACACTTAAAGCACGGCAACGTTTTAACGACGTTAACAACTTCAATTATAGGATATTACTCTTTTTTGTTTGTTTGTTTGTTTGCTTTGCTTCATGTTTTACTTGTGGACATTGGACACAGCAGCCAGTTGAGATTTAAAGCACGCATTGATACAGCTGCACATCATCAGCCTCCGTCTCTCGACACACACACACACACACACACACACACACACACACACACACACACACACACACACACACACACACGTGCCTGCTCTTGCCCCCTGACACACAAAGAGGGCTGTAATTGCTGTTCAGTGGGATGTGGAGGGCCCCACTGGGGTTTTGTAGTAAATTCTTGAGGCCAAATTGGTAATTATTTACCACAAAAGTGTGAGGCTGATTGTGCTTAATTACATCCAGCTAATTGTCCCCATTCTGTACGTTCCACCACACTGCATGAGCACTGTATTCTGGACTAATGATATGGAATAGGAGAGCCCAGCTGCATGTGTGCGTTTGTGTGTGTGTGTGTGTGTGTGTGTGTGTGTGTGTGTGTGTGTGTGTGTGTGTGTGTGTGTGTGTGTGTGTTGTCTCTGGCGTATTTGTTAGCCGCATTGCTTTTGACTGGCTGTCTGTCTCTCTGCACGCGACAGCCTTTGGATCTCTTGATAGGTGCCAACTAACTAACTCGAAATATATTTGCAAACTCAGAAACTGCAAAGTCAAAACAATGCAATTGTTCAGAAATTTAAGTAGAATTCGGTCAAACCCATTTAACATATTTACTGTAAATATCGATAATGTGCCAATGCAGGAATTTGTTCCATTTTGATTTCTTGGAAGACATTTTGGAAATAGATTGCAGCTGTTCACCTTGATTTTGCATGTGACCTATCTAAATTGATTCTGAATTCACATTTACAAAGATGTTGTGCCATAGCCTAAGTCCTGAGATGCAAAAACATTCGCGACAACTTGATTTTGTGAATTGACAGTAAAGATTGTATTTTTTTTTCTTGTTCACCAGAAAAGATTATTTTTTTTCCTTGGACTTCTCTCGGTTTATTAAGGACCTCTGGATTAAATTCAGGCTGAAGCTTGTATCTAAGTGTTTGTTTGTTTTTTCCTTTTCCTTGCAGGCCTCAGTAACATCATTGGAATTATTGTCTATATTTCGGCCAACTCAGGCGATCCGGGCCAAAGTGACAGCAAGAAGTCCTACTCCTACGGCTGGTCGTTCTACTTTGGCGCTCTCTCCTTCATCATAGCAGAAATGGTTGGAGTGCTGGCGGTGCACATGTTCATCGAGAAGCACCGCAAGCAGCGGGCCAAGTCCCGCACGGAGCTCATCAAGAAGTCCGCCTTTAGCCGCATCCCCTCCTACCGTTACCGCTTCCGGCGCCGCTCCAGCGTCCGCTCGTCGGAAGTTCCGAGCCGCGACGCCTCACCGCTGGGTAAAGTGGGTTACACGGGGCCCGGCGCCTCCGAGATGCCCATGTACACGCTGAACCCACGCGAGGCGGGCAACGCCGCCAGCAAATCCGGCTTAGGTGGGCTGCTCAACTCGGAGAGGGAGTTCCTCCAGAGTAGCACGCTCACGAAAGACTACGCCAAGGACCCCAACCGCAGGACCACGCCCGTCTGAGAGGCGTTGCCTGCAGATATCAACCGATCATAGTAGCAAAGAGGAGGAGTCCGAGAGAGGGAGCGCTCGCTGAAGCGGGCACGGGGAAGCGCGGGGGTTAAAGGGGAGCGTCTCAAATACCTTGACTGTGAACTGTGAACTTTTTAGCCTTTGAACTGTGAATCCTGAGCCCAGTGAGCATTTCAGTGTGTGTAGCACGAGCCGTTTGGATAGAGAACTCGTTCCCATCTCCACTCCTTAACCTCATGTTTCTGTAGTTGGCACATTCATTTCTGATCGGCTTGTAATCATTTTTTTTTCTTATTAATTCATGGGATTGCCCCGTCTCGCGCTTTTTGCTATTTTGGCAGATTCTCCTAAAAGGTGTAATGAAACCTCAATGTGAAGCAAGGGTGCAGGGTAGGACCTCGGTCCGTCTTTGGTAGCAGATGAGTGCAGCATTCGTTCTCGGTTGGACTGACTGAACAATATAAATGAAGGATGCATTAGTCCGCGTGTATGTATATATTCTATATGCTCCTTTTTTTTATCGCTTTAATCACGGGCTGGCTTCTGTCGTGACAGAAAGACTGGACTGAAGGTGATTTGAGTTCATTCCTGTCGAGATTTGAGCTCTTTTTCGAATTGATCTCTGGTCACTTGTTTGCTTGTTGGGCGTGTCAGCACTTCCGGATGGTCATTTTTGGATCATTGGTGCTTCCTTTTGACTCTTTTCTTCTCTATTTATTTCTTCAGCGTCACCGATCCGCGTGACGATCCGCGCCGCTCGCCTCACCTCTTCACTCCCACCACTTTTTTCGCCCTCTCTTCCCCACACTCGTCTTCCGTCTGTGTCACTGGTAGACGAGCCGCATTGAGGAAACCCCGCGGAACAGAGGAGACCCCTTAGCTGTGAATATGGTTCGAGACGGAGCCATGAAGACATTGAACAAGAGACGCAAACGCTCGACCACTACCTCCCGCTGAATATCGTTCGACAATTGTGTCTAAAGTCTCTCTTGTGCAAGGGGGGGGTGACAATTGGCTTTGTAGCACGCGGTGTAAAGCAGACTGGAGGGGGTGCCATGCATTATTCAGAGGCTTTGGCCGCCCTCCATTGAGGTGTCAGTCACAGCCGCGCCTTCTCTCCTCATCTCCCATCCGTGTGCATCGACTGCGTGCACATACACAAACGCGCGTCTTCTATCTGTGACCTCCACAAACGCGTGTTCAAACGCAGAACGGGTCACAGCAATACATCTCCGTAAGTCTCCCTGCTCGCATGCACTTCCATATACCGCGGGTTGCTGTCACGAATAATAAGAGAGTCACCGACGCGTCTGCGTTAACATTTGGGCGTCGGCTAAGCGTTTCAGTTTATCAGCAGAAGCGTGAGCCGAGCGTCATTAGATGGGATGTATGGGGGCGAGGGGGACTCTGTGGATGCGAATGCTGTAGGAGAATGCGGCCGTTTATGTATTTTGGTACATCTGAAGATGTTCAGAAGAAGAGACAGCGATGGTCAGCAATTTCCAAACAGACAAAGCAAAGCAAAATAACTCCAATATTGAAAGGCGGTATTTTCCCATTCACTTGTGTGGGTTAGACTGTAACGAATCTCCAGTCCATGATGGCCTGCTGTGTTGTGGTTGTTAAAGGCTTCAACTGTATGGAGAAAGATGCGAATAGATTTTGAAGCGCTACCACATATCGCCTGGCTTTGGGAGATTTTTTTTTTTATCCAATCACCAGGCAACACCTGAACACATCACGTGACAGGGACGAGAGAGGAGTGAATGAGCAAGCACAGTTGCAGAATCAGAAGTGTAAAAATAGATCCAAGATTTATCCGTCTTTGCCTTTTACGCCGAACCCAGCAACGTGGGAAACTGCCGCAATTGGATGTGCTTTCACACAGTGTCACAGCATCCGACAATTCGCTGGTGATCAAACGGAAAAATGTGGAACCTCGCATTCCCTTTCACACTGGACCTTTGACATATGGCGTTATTTCTTTTTTTTTTTTGCTTCTTGGTCACGATGGCACTGCTTGGCAAGGAAATAACATCAAATGACAACAAGCAGATTTGCCACATGACCACCCGGACAGCCATTACCTTGATAAGAAAATATGCGTCCACATTCCCCACCAAGAGAGCGTTGGTATGTCCTTGCGCTGGCTGTCCCTCACGTGTAAATATTCATTTTACAACATCAGCAGTTGTCATGGGCTGTGAAAGGGAAAATGTGCTTTTCTCTTTAATTTTTAAAGAAACGGAGCACACAAGGGCTTTCTATGCTCGGCGTTGCACCGACATTGTTCAAAGGGTGTTAAGTGGATGGGATAGATGCGTGAACGCGGGACGACAAGGAAAAGTACATTTGCACGGGAACAAGCGTTTATAAACCAGCTCGAATAGCTAACAAGCGACAACGGTGTCGGAGCAGCGTTCCAGAAAAAAAAAAGTGTTCTCACTGGGCCACGTTCGCTTCAACTGAGCCTCGACGAGATGTTTTTCTCGTGTTTTAGAGTTAAGACGACTTTTCCAAGTAGTTAGAGTCAAAAGGATCAAACCTTACGCACACGTAGGCTAGCGACGTACGTTGATGAAAATGTTGTTAATCATACCTGTTGCCAAATACGACTGAAAATATTACCTCCAGTCGGCCGCTCCGAGTTGCCATTTGGACTTTGCGGTGGGAGTAGCGTAGCGTGTCATGAGGGCCCCCCCTCGCATCCACATGGGGGCCCGTCAGGGGTCATTCATGAGCCATGCCAAAAGTGACGCCTCAAGCCATGCGCATGCCACATATCCGTCGGGTTTTCCGGCGCTTCCTTTGCTTTACGGTACATCTCAAAATTGCACCCTGAACGTCAGACTGCTCCTGGTCAGAGAGTTTACTGGGTGCTTTTGGCGCCGGCCATCTTCCTTGTACCTTCACACAGCTTGGACTGGATATAAACAAATAAGTGTGTTATTTAGTAATGCTATATATTGTATTCTAAAGGTGCCACTGTGCAGAGGATGCCAACCTCTGTCACATATTTATTAATCTATTGATGGTCGGGGCACTGGGTGTGACTGCAGGGCCCAGATTTGGGGCATCTGGGGTGGTCGTCTGTGTATATTAATCTCGTTGAATTTTCTCCTTTAGTGTGGATTGTGGAGTGGCTGAATGGTTCACACGTGTGCAGCCTGCTGTGATAGAGACGAATAGATTTCAGAGTGGGTCAGTGAGTCAGCCGGACGATCAACACACCGCACGATGAGCGACAACACTTGAATAGGTGACTATACTGTACTTGCGAGGACTTACCGATCATTCCCGTTCACCATAAAAGCTTCTTGGAAACAGATCATGTGATAAATGCCAATACAAAAGTCTGTAAAGATATGCCACATCATGACCAAAAATACCGTATTTGCTCACTTAGCGGCTGCCCAATTTCTCATGACCTGCAGAGAATACTTAGTGTCCATTCGTGGATAGATGGACTATACTAATTCGAGTAGCATAACAATATGACATAAACACTTTAAGCTCTGCCGTGAACTTCAATTTTACAGATGCCCTGTCTTTGTTGATGTATTGTCTTAATATCGTTACAATTACCTACTCGCATTGGCTGATAGAAAAATGACATAGGCCTATGGCTTTTATTTCTTCCAAGTGGATGATGCATCAGTGAATTATTATGATTACTGCAGAGGGCATTATTTGAGGAAATATGGTATGACGATATTTTGGGGTTTTTTTTTAGATGCGTCGATCAAAAAATGTTTGCACTTCACGTCCAACACAACGTGGTTTTCCTCCATTGTCCTCGTAAGTATAGCAAGGAAATTAAGGACAGTGGACAATACACAACTAACACTGGTCATTGGCCATGAAGCAACATCACTCAAATGGTGATGGGACAAAAAAAAATGTCTTTGTGAAGTGTTTTTTATTTTTCGGAGAGGGGGACAAACAACGTTTAAAACCCAGATGAGTCCGTGAATCAAGTGCGGTGGAGGATTTTGTTCTGAGAAATGGCGACAAACGACCTCTACACTTTGCTATTACAAACACACACTCAAATATTCGTGAGGAGGACTTATGTGCCTGCATGGTTGTGTGTGTGTGAGAGTTCATATCAACAAGTGTGTACGTGTGTGTCCAGCTCGCCTCTCCTCGCTTGTACACGGAGTGCCTGACTTGTCCTGCCTTCAGAGTAGCTCCCACATCAGCCGAGGGGCTTTCCAGTGTTGACGTCCGACAGCTAATTACACCGATAGGCAATTCTGACCTATTTCGTATGTTGTTGACTGTCCGAATGTTGTTTTTAATGTACTCTTCACGTGTACCCTGTCATTGAGGTTTGATTCGGGACTGGCAGAGGGGTGGGAATCGGGGTGGAAAACAATTTGTGGTTACCCTAATGATCGCTGCTCTTGAATCGACGCTCCTGGTTGTAGACTGTTGATGCTCATTCTTTACCTTGCCCAAGTTTATTCGTGTGTGTGTGTGTGTCTGTGTGTGTGTGTTTGTGTGTGTGGCTCAGAAGATAGTGAAGCCATCTGCTGGTTTGCTCCTCATCCAGACTCTGAAGCTCTGATTGCTCCTCGTGACCACAATTACGGTTGTATAAAAGCATTTTCAACACTTGGACTTCCATTTGAGTTGAAACTTCCGTTGTTAAGGGTAAAATATGTACACAGGCAATTTCCCTCAAAAAAAAAAATCATATTGAAGCCATTGATTTTTGTAACGATTGCTTTTTTTTGTTGCCTTCGTGGTGCTTTAGCTTTTATTTGATGTGTATTTTGACATGGAGCCGTTTTGTGTTTGTTTTTTTAATGGTTTTGCCTCAAAAACTGTGCTCACTGTTGTTTACACGCAGAACATTTCCGTGGCTCTTTACGCTTGACCGACCAAGGACGATAGACTGCAAATTACAGGGTGTGTTACCAAGCGTCGACCATCAGGTGCGTTCAAGTGGCATCGTGGAAAAAAATTGTTGACACTGTGGCTCGCTTACATGTTGACGGATCCTCAACCAAGGTGTTTGTTTGTGTGAAATAATAGCCTGCCAAGAATCCGATCTGACTTCTTCAAAATATTTTTGACCAATTCTTTCAGACTGTTATCTAACAAAGCCATCCCTTCAAAAGGCAACATTGACGTTAATTTAATACAGATTGCAATGAGAGGCAGTGTAACCAATAAAACTATGGACGGGGGAGACATATATACATATGCTTCAAAATGACCCCCCCCCACAAAATAAAACATCCAAGTGTGCAGATTGAGCCGACAGTGAAGCTGATGCAACGTGTGCTGTGATCAAATTGAAATTATGTTGGGGGTGGGACAGACTCTGACCCTGCTGTATACCTCTGAGCCCTATCATGAGCTAAAAACACACACACACACACACACACACACACACACACGCATATGCCCGCTTGCGGACACACACACACACATCTATTCCCACCAGAATTCAGTAAGATTTTGTAAAAAAAAAAAAAAAAAAAAATCAGTGTTACCAACATTTGGTTTGTATTGAAAAATATTTTTTCCTAATGAATTATATAATATTTATGCTTTAACGATTATTGCTAAATAATTATAGTAATACTGGCAAAAGATGGCAATCATATTGTCAAAACATCTGTCCAGTTAAAATGTAATAAAGCATTTTTTTTGTTCAATTTCTTACTACGTTCTGTCGTGGACGGACGGGTTGCTCAGACACACAGCTGAATCTCTGTACACCTTATAAACGTAAACCTCCAACTAGCAGCCGTCTGACACGGACAAATGCTGTGAATAAAAGCACACTTTTACTTACATTATATAGATATGATTACCTATATCTAGAGAGAAAGAGTATTATATACAGTATGATGAAATTGAAAATAAAGAGACACCTTTTCAATGCGCCTGCGTGTGACTATTGTCATTTTGTGTGCCGTTTGCATGTCACGATAGGAGAGCTCCCATCGCCAAACACCACTGTGTCGGTCGACCTGCCGATCTGTTTGGATTTAGAATTGAATTTTCACAGGCATAAATGCAAACATGACGGAAATTGGATCGATATTTTCCAGTGACAAATTGCTGCCAAATCAAAACCTTTAGTAAGTGGACAGGAGCTGCTAATGGTTAGTTAAATGTCCTTTTCCAATTGTCTTTATTTTAAATAAGATATTGATGGGCACTTGCCCTCTGCGGCATCTCAAGATGCTAATTAGACAACGTGATGATAGCACGGGTGTGCCTTAGAATGACCTCATGAAAAGGCCACTCTAAAATGTGCAGTTTTATGACACAGGGATGCTCTGGATTGGTGTAATGCAACAGCATGTTACAGTTCCTACCAAGGAGGATGAAGTGGACCGACATTTCAAAGGTCACATGATAGTGGCGGTATTCAGAGGTGGATGCAGTCGGGTAAGTCCCCACTTTTTTGCCCGGGACTCAAACGCACGGCTTAAACACTGCTGAGATCCAAATTGTGTATCCATACTTTACTATGACGGAAATAACACTTCAAGATACTCTTCAAGTAAGCGAATGACTCTGAGCATCGCTGTTGGATGCCCATTTTCGCAAAGTTGCGTTCATCCTTGTCGACACTTAGGATGATGAAGCACACCTTCCACTTGGCGCAAAAAGCACCAGAGAAGATTTAGTCACCTAACGAGGCTCATGCGGAAACAAACCAATGCAATTAAACACTTACTGTGCTGTCTATTTATGCTGATGGTGTTCAGGAGAGACACAAAATGCCCACCGAGTAGATCTGCATTAAATAAGCACCAGTGTTTCTGTAGGACTCTTTCAAGAGACGTGCAAGCAACATCCATGAGGTGCCATCCGGCAGCTCAAACGAGCACACAGGCTTTGCAAAACTGTTGTTCTTCAATATGTTTCTTTTTTTTTCTCTATTACTTCAGTGGTTGCACTTCATTGCACAGTTTTTGTTATTATCGAGGCTGAATAGCAAGCCAAGCTGTGAGTGTAGGAAGGAATGAATGAGGAGCTCAGATACACCTGATGAATATTCATCATCATTCATCATTCATGGGGCTCCGTGCCATCGTCATAGAGATTAGAGTGGATGACAGGATTACGGACGGGGGGGGGTACTGTGCGTCACTCTGCTTTTTGTTACCTTTGACTTCCTCAAACATGAGCTGTGGTCACTCACGTCCAAGTGCCTCCCAGATTTCCTGTTGCTCAGAAAAATTCCATGTTTCATTCCACATATTCCTCCATTCTTTTCTATTTATTTATTTTCAATTCTCCGTGATCCTTTTAAGCCCTCACATTTGTCTGTTTGGAAACCTCCCATTGAGCAGTATGGCACTGTAGTAATTGCTTTCTTCAGCTCCATTGGCCCAATCAGAGAAAATTGCCTTTTATGCAAATAGCCCATAAAGCACACTGAGCGTTTCCCAGCGTGTATCCCTCAAGAATCCCACATCAGATTCTGTTACAGCTGACAGCAGCAACTCGGTGTACACTTTCTTTAAAAGTATAACAGCCATTTTCATTGAGAAATGTTAATGTCATTTGTATGTACAGTGACCCCCCCCACCCCCATCGGCCTCAGAATTATTATTATTTTTCCTATGTTGGAGTCAATTTCATATTTTGTGGTTGTGGTCCCCTTTTTCCTCTTACCCTTTCAGTGCCCAAAATAGCAAAACAAAACAAAAATTCTGGTTTCAAATCCGAGGTTTGTCAGGAATCCAAATTAAGAATTTCCACTGTACCTGCTTTTTAAATTTTGATTCTACTTGTATTGAATCTCATGGACGTGTGCTCAGCCTAACAGCAGTAGCCACTTCATTCCAAGCCATGGCAATCCTTGCAGACGTTCAAAGCGCCAAATAGGTCGCAACCATCTTCCTAGTTGTTTGACTGATCGAACTGACTAATTCAATCACACTTTTACCACGTCATTATACTCTATGCTGCATATCCACCGTGTCCATGGTCTGATGCGATATGCTTCCCATGCCGTCTTTGATGTATGCATCCGCACTCTTTTGATGGCTGAGTCATGTCGTGTATCGTATATGACGATAAGAAGAGCATGAGTTTAAAGGCAGCAGCTGTTTCCCCTTCATCCTCTCTCCCTCATTCTGCTGCTGCATCTCTCCATCCGCCCACTGCTTTCACAATGATGTGCTAAGCCAGCCAAGATAGGGGCAAATCCCTCCTCGCAAGCAGGAGGGAAAGACAGAGAGAGAGAGAGAGAGAGAGAGTTGTGTGCAAAACACTTCCTCCAACCTCTCTCTCGCTCTCCAATTGATCTCCATCCATTTGCGTTTTGAGCTGACTCCAACCAATCACCTCACAAATCGCCAGTAACACAGTGTTCCCTCTTTGCTGCCAATATGGTTGCCTCCACAGTGACTAGAATCTAGGTGGGATGCTCAATGGACGTTTAAGCAGGTAAACACAATTTCTCCCAAAATATTCCCGGACCAGACATATTTTGTTTTGACAAAACCATGCAGGTCAACTCTGTTGTAAAAACCTGTAAAGCGTAGCAAGAGCATGTGATACAGTTCCAAATTAGTGTCGCTAGACACAGTGTTGATTAGTCATTAGAATGACACCGGGCCACACATTTTGCACAAGAATATCTTGATAGTCTTGAGATTTCATTTTACCCTGCACAGATTTCAGACACCCTGTGCCAGATGCAGGAAATCAGCCCTGGAATTTAACCGTCAGCCTCCTCCATGTTTCACAGTAGGTACAGTCTTTTCTTTGCTTCATTTCTACAACTGTAACATGGAGCTGATTGGACTTGCCGAAAGTCTACAACTTAATCTCATCTGTCCACATAACATTCTCCCGAGGCTTGACAGTATACAGTACATATTTGACAACCTCCAGTGTCGTTCAGTCACCAATGATAGTCAACACATGGTGTATTAGAATAGGTGTTTGCAATAACAACAGTCGAAAGATCCAAACAATATTTATTATTCATTTATTTTAAGGATTTTATTGTAAAGACAGCTATCAGATGCAATGGAGCGATGTTTTATCTTGGCTCACTGGCTAAAAATGGCCCTCATTTCACACAGTCGGTGGAATGCAGACTAACTCACATGGGTACACGATAAATGATGTTTTGTCTCCCTCCAGAGGAGGATTTAAAATGCTCGCCTAAAATAGAAGTCACCAAAAACGTCACGACAAAGCGCCGTACTATATTTACAATTTGATGACGAAAGTATATATTTGACAACTGAGAAGGGTATATTTTCCTTAGGTCTCATCCAATGTATTATATATAATATATAATATATAATATATGTGGATGCGAAAATATGTTGAGACCTTTAAAAACGCTACTAAAATATATAATAAACCAATCAATAATGTTGACAAACCAAATCTAGTGCATAAACAAACTTTTCTCCCGGTAAATTCTTGTCATTTCCTCATCATTTGTCTTTGGCTCAAACAGGTGCTCACTGATCGGAACGATAATGTGCTGCCTTCAAAACCATGGGAAAACTGAAAACATTGTTGTCATGTCGGGGCATAACTCTCTAACGTCATAATTTATGGTATGATGCGGATACATAATAGCGTCTTTATGAAAAACAGTCTAGATATAAATCTCAGTTTACTTTTTTTTTCTTTACAAACGAGCACGTGTTCACTGGTTCACCCATGAACCTGATACAGCGTACGATTTCGAGCAACTCTTTCATCAGCACCTTATCAGAGAAGGACGTTCTTTATAGCGCCTACGTGTTCTGGATCACTTGAACGCAGCATAAACCGGCTCTTTGCTGACGAGCCGTCGCTTGTGGAAACAGCTGGTAGTTTCTGCCAGCGAGCAACTCGTCTCGAAAGCAACATTTAGTGCGATGAAAGCACAAATTGGACTCGAAAGCGACTGACTCAGCCTCGACTTAACTCCCCGCTGGGGTTCTACCAGGGTTTGGGAGATGACATGTCTTAGTGTCGACTTGCCAGACACTTGTTAGCTAGCCAAGTGAAGCGTTGGGCAGCTAACGCTAGCTAAGCTAATTTACGAGCACGCGTGGGGGTTCCTGTCTGTGAGGTTGAAGCGATTACTTAGTCTCAACATGACTCATATCCATTATAAATTTTCCTCCAAACTCAGCTACGCCACCGTGGTGTTTGACGGGCCGCACATCACGCTGACGGACCTGAAGGAGCGGATCATGGGCAGGGAGAAGCTGAGAGCAGGCGATTGCGACCTGCAGATCACCAATGCACAAACCAAAGAAGGTAACGTGACATTGGCAGGTGTGTACGTGTTGTTTTACTTGTTTATCGGATGTTTGACTGCTTGAAACCCGGTAAGAAAACACGTGGTCCGGCGTTGCCAGCTATCTGGTGGGTCGGGATCACTGGTGCGTTTAGAATCCTCTGTTTGTGTTGGATCAAATGAAAAATCTACAATCGTTAGAATTTGTCACCCCTGGGGGCGATGATTTGCGTGGCATATGCTTAACGGTTTGATAGCAAAAGACAAGAAAAAAAAATAACAGGTGAAAGAATGTACTCATCATAAAATGTGTGCTGCATTTCTTTCTCTGATGCAATAAATCAGTCGAGATTTTAACAAACTGCGATAAAGTTTGCAAGCTTAATGCTACAATACATAATGTGAAATGCTATTGACAGGCTAATGAATGGCATCAGTGTTGCAGTGCTCAGCAACAGATATTTGAACGCAAACGGTTGAGCAACACGTAGACGTGCAATAAATATTCACAACTATATATTCTTTATACTCTGCAATGAACAGCTAATATTACTGCCGCACTGAGGAACTGAGACCATTCCCACCTTTATTGTATCAGTATATCTAGTATATTTATACATTATACTGCTCCACTAAATGTTTGGATTAAGGCAGTTTTTTTATTTGTATTTCTTTATTTCAAACTGAAGCACTTGCTTATCAACTTTGTTTTTACAACCATTTTTGTCACTTGTTATTGTCACAAGCACACAATGTAAAAGAGAGAGAGAAAAAAAAATTAGAAGGCAACATTTATTTTTTTATTTCTCAGAGTATACAGACGAGGAGGGGCTCATCCCCAAAGGCTCTTCGGTGATTGTCAGGAGGGTCCCTAACATCAGAGTCTCTGTCAAGAAGACCCACAAAACGTAAGTTTCAACAATTCTGTCAAATACATGAAATTCCATTTTGCTTTTTAATCGCACTCATCTGTGGCCATACAGCAGAATATGCTGCAAAAGGTTTCTGCTGATTGTGGACATTGCTTGTAATAAATATATGAAGGAAGTCTTGTAAGGAAACTCAACCTTGTTTTGTTCAGAGTGGGAGAGTAGTTAAAGACTCCAGTGGAACACCCTGGTAAATAATAATTTATGTAAGAGATTTCCCATGTTAATATGTAACCAGGAGGAGGTGGTTTTTTCCAAAAAGGGAAAAAAAAGTGACATGATGAAATGTTGCTCATCCAGAATACTGACTAACGGGGTTATTCTTGGACAGTGTGCTCAAAATAACGAATATGTTGTATATTTATGAGCACAAAGTACTGCAACCATTTTAGTTAGGAACCTTATTATATAACACAGTGGTGTGTAATATTCTGCTGCGTATTGAAAATGGGGCCTGATGATCGAGGAAAATCATCCAACAAAGTGTTTTCAGTATAACACCTAATCATCAACTATGGTAAACATTTTGTTTGTTTTTTCCATGTTGTAGTGAGCGCTCAGCTGCCCATTGCCACTTTGCCTCCGGAGCCGTCAAAGCAGTACGTAACCAAATCACCACACACTTCCTGCCATATCGCCATTGAGCACCTAACCTAAGTAGCCAAATAAGCAGTTATTCTTGCAAGTAAAACCTTATGCAAATGTCGGGCAAATTTGACTCTGCGACATCATTTACATTTGGGAGGTAAAAGGTGCTTGCCTGAGAGTCTGAGATAGATCATGCCGTCATTAATATTCAAAGATAAGACGCCAAGCCCCAATTAATTGTTCATTCATTGACATAAATTAATGTCAACCCTTAAATAGAGGCACCCTTATTTCCTTGCAGAACAAATATAACATTTCTTCCCTTTAGGTAACTTTCCATTTAAATTTACATTTAGGTAACTTTACAGTTAAGTTTACATGGCGGCAGTTTGTTACACTACACTTGAGCGTTTTCGCATGTGAAATCACATGCGAAATCGCATGTGAAATCACAGCAGCAGGAGAGTATGTACTGTCAGTTGTCGGATAGATAACCAAACATACAATGCCGTGTGGGTGTTGTTTTAAATCGAGGAACAGAAACATCCGCACGAGTCGCATACACAGCCGGAGATCTTACAATAAATAAATAATCACAATAAACAGCACATTAAATGAGCACCTTGAATTTGGCTGGTTGATGTCTATGCATTGTGTCAATTGCAAAATTAACTCCAATTAGTTCTGCATACAGCTGCTCTGCATTCTTGATTTATAAACAAAAATCAAAAGACACTTGAATGAAAAATACTTTTCAATGATACATTGCATTGCCATTGTAATCCGTAGATCAATCGACAGACAGCCGCATTTCTCGCTCCTGGCCTTATGCAAAGGCATCCTCTCAAATAAAATAAATGCCTAATGCCTACTGCAGTTGAGTAAAGAACCACTATGAAAAAAACAAGTGGTATTTCCAAATGATTTGACATTGAAAAATGAACTGACCATTTTTGCTACAAGTAAAGATCCGGTCACTAGATGCGCTTCACTTCTTTCCACATTCTTTGTGCAAGTAGTTAATTTCAATAAAAAGGGTGTGCAAAGCCCCGCACTGCTTTCAGGCTCATTCAGTACGAAGGCGTGCCAAGTTCGGCCTGGGCGGGCCAAACCTTATCAGGCCGGGGGTTATTGATGCCTGATAAAAAGTCAACGGTTTCTTCACCATGTTGCATCATGGCGTCAGCTACTAGGCTCGCGTCCAAAGCCGCAAGTCATTTTTGAATTCATATCCAACTCTGATACATAAAAAAAAATAAAAATAGGTTTCCGTGTTTTAAAGGTAGCACTAATGGTTTGTATTGCCTCCCCACACAAAAAGAAGTTATTTTCCAAAAGCCATTTGGCTTGAACAAAATACAATACACGGGATCATGCCTTTCCTGTATTGAAACAACAAACAGTCTTAAGCTTTTATTCCATCCGACCAAGTAGTGGTTTGACGACTCTATAATAATTTGAGAAAACAAATGTAGTTTTAGTATTGTGTACTTTAGCCCATCAGAATTCTATAAACGAACACGATATGCTTCATATAAAGCTTTTACTTGCTTACTGACCTGACTTGATTTTTCTCTCTGATTTCTCAGTAGGAGAAGTGTCTGCCTCTCCTTAGCATTGATCCCGTTGGGACTCGATAACGCTTGCTCTGTTTTTCTTCAAATAAAGGTTTTCTGATGAAGCTGCCCAATGTATTACGTGTTTGATTTCACTTGAGTGACTTCATGTTGTCAACTGTTTACAATTACCGTCAACCATTCTGGTAGTGTACAACCAGCCCGTTTTCTGTTGAATGTTGATGGAAGACAAAAATTGTACTGATTCTGGAATATTTTTCAGACAATATTTCAGGTCATTGATTGAGCTTTCTTGGCAGTAAATTTTTTTTAATGACCTTAGTTCTTAGTAGCGCAATTGTGCTTTTTGTATTATAAGAACAAGCTAGCTTTTGCTAGGCTATAAGCAATGTTTGCTATCATTTACCGGTAAGTCAAGTTACGCAACTTGACTTACTGGTAAATAATAGCAAACATTGCTTATTGGTAGGCTATAAGCAAAGTTCTTATTGCTAGGCTATAAGCAATGTTTGCAAGTTGCGTAACTTGACTTACCGGTAAATGATAGCAAACATTGCTTATAGCCTAGCAAAAGCTAGCTTGTTCTTATAATTGTTTGCTGATGGCTATTCTGGGCCATCTTCTCTGCTTGTTTCAAGTTATTTTTGTGTTGGTGACGACTCAGCAAATACTCGTGTCATGGACATTCAACTTTTAGGTGGAATACCATTGGGCGCCATTGTCCTGCTCTATTGTTGGATCACAAATCCCCACTCTTGTCACCCAGTATGTGAGCACCGCTGACCGCTAAAGCCGAAAGTCAGCACTGACATGCTTTGTGCTCTCCTCTTCAATGACAGGAAAACTGTCAATCCACAATTGTGTGAAGAAAATCATTACTAGTCGAGTAATGTTTTGTATAATTGTGGCAGCAGGTTTACTTATGCTTATTTTCAAAGGAGGCAAATGGACAATTTCATAATACATTTTAAAACTCAAATACGCACTCGCATCCAACTTGGGTCATTTAAATGCATTCAAATGCAGTCTAACGATGCTGTTCGAGAAGCATTCATATATGAGCGTTTATTATTGTTCTTGTAGTTTGCAGTGGTGTAGAACTGCATTGTGTCATTATACAGAGGTTTCTAATATTTAGTTTCTCTTAAATGAATACACAATAGTCGAGATATTCTTATCAGTCACCTCTGTTCGTTTGTGAAAAGGTGTGAAAATGGCTTTTGGTCGTGAAGTTTTGCTCAATCTTCCATACATGTCTTGAGGCAAAAAAAAACGCAGTAACTGATGTGATCTAACCATAGACCTTTAAAGGAAATTCAAAAGCACCACAATTTGGACTTGTAGTTTTCAGGATAGCAGTGTGTGCAGTAGCAGGAGAAGTTCTGGCATGGGACGACAACGGTAATGTTTTTTTGCCCTTAAAAATGTGTTTCACCACTGAACCAAGTGACCCCTTGGTGCCACAATTAAGTACATACTTGTGCCTCAAGATTTATCATGTGCATATGTGCTTTTATTCAGTGTGGAAAGTTGAAAGTCTGTCAATATGGGGATTTTCAGTGAAACTGATTTGTGTTCAATTCTAACAGATGGATGACCACAGTTCTTCCAAAACTCTGCCTTTTTTCTCCAAGGTACGCTCAAATTTGCTCCATATTTGTTATTTTTATTTTTTAAATAAAGAAATGCGCTGCGGTCGTTTCTTTTGGGCACCCAAAACTTTCCTCTCCGTGCAGATGGTGAACCTGGCAGTCGCTGATGTGTCAGAGGATGATAAGATCAAAGTGGTGATGAATCAGTCCGCATACGACCCCATGACGTGAGTGATGCTCCCGTTATGATCTCAATTCGTCGATATTCTTTCCTTCATGGTAATCCAATGCTTTACCTGCGTCAGTCTCTCGAGTTACAACAAAAAATTAGGTGGGGTGCTCCCTGCCAACTACACCTGTTTCCGCTGCGGCAACGCCGGACACCACATCAGGAAATGTCCATCCGCTGGGGTATGTAAGCAACATACTGGTCATAAATCAGTCCAAGCATTTACCGTGAGCTCTTACTCATAACTTTTGTGTTTTACTGACCACAGGATAAAAATTTCGATGCTCCTCCAAAGATAAAGAAAAGCACAGGCATTCCTCGCTCCTTCATGGTGGAGGTGGACGACCCCAGCATCAGAGGAGCCATGCTGACTAATTGTGGACGTTTTGCAATTCCTGCCATCGATGCGTGAGTGTATCTGGTTAACTCCGTACCCAGGAGGTAAGGCCAAGAGCAAATATGCCTCATTTATTTGACCACATGCCCACAGCCAGGCGTACGCCGTGGGCAAGAAGGAGAAGCATCCCTTTTTGCACCAAGAAGAGAGTGAGCCAGAGGATGAGAACATCCCTGTGCCCGAAGAACTTCAATGTCTGATCTGCCGAGACCTTCTTGTGGATTCAGTGGTCATCCCGTGCTGTGGAAACAGTTATTGTGATGACTGTGAGTATGGTGGGGGGTGGCGCACCCACACTGAGTCTCACCCTGCTCGTCATACTTTTACCTGGATGTGCTTTTCCTATGGAAGTTGTTTGTACATACCTCGTATTCCTCAGAGATTTGGGTTCATCACATAGACTGACGTGGTCTTGAGCATGCAATAAGTTGCTACTTGCTAACCCGCCATTCATGTTCCCAAGTGTCGCTCTGAAACTGTGAAAGGTTACTTACGCCGTCTTCCATCCATCCTTAATGACTGGGAACCTCATAACATTGAACCACGAAGCTGCGCTGTTCCTGTTCTGCAGTCGGAAACGTCCCATTGACATGCTACCTGTCAATCTCTTGTGTTCAGGTATTCGTACGACCTTGCTGGACTCAGAAGAACACATCTGTCCCACCTGTCACCAATCTGATGTATCTCCTGACACATTGATAGCTAATAAATTCCTCCGTCAGGTAAAGTAGCAAGAGGGGGGCCGGTGAGATGAAATCATGAGTGGAAGGGTCGTTGTACGTATAAAGAGGGTGCAGTGAAACCTCCAAAGTTGAACGCACTCCATTGCCTGATGCTGGTTGACTTCCAAGTTAACACTCTCTCCCATCATCAAGTGAAGTAAATTTAGTTGGCGTTATATAATCTTTAACTTAGAGCGCAAATGTTTTCATCAATATTTTAAATGGGCACAGGTCATATAAGTTGAAGCTGCAACTTGGGGAGTGCAAATGTTGGAGGTTTCACTGCTGAGTCATACTCACCGGATAGTTTAAATTGCTTTTCTTTCTCATTTCCTGTTGGTGTATCACGCAGGCTGTGAATAACTTTAAGAAAGAGAAAGGCTACACCAAAAGTCTGAAAGGGAAGTCTGCTGCCCCTCAGTCACTCTCTGCAACGGCGACACCGAACCCCGTTCCTACTCCTTCAACCACCCAACAAAAGAAGAGCCACCAGTCCACCCGCGACCAGCAGGTCACCATCTTCATGACATGTTTCATCTCGGAAGTAGCGCCGCTTAGGACTTGTGAACTACCCGCCGTCTGCCTCTCATCTTGTTTTTAATCTCTCCTGTAATCTTCTGTCGTCTCCTGTCTCGCAATGCATGCAGGCTGACCTTAACAAGTCTGGGGCTCATCCTGTTTCCGGCCTACAATCTTCGGTGTATGTATCCAAATTGTTGTTCATACGAATGGAACCCGTCGCCTGATAGAAGTTAATGTGTTCACTGGTAACAGCTTAAGAGCTCTTGCTCTGGTGCCAAAAAGCACTTTTCAATTTGGTTTGATACGTTTTATACAATCATGCATTGCCTGCTTTAAATATTTGTACTTGGCACAGATCTTTATACAAAGGCTCCTTTGTGTTGTTTTGCTGAGACCATGAACACATTATATTTCTGGGTTATTTTGTCATCTTGTCATCTTATGATATCTTCTTTTTACACAGTGAAGCTCCAGAAAAAACACAAGATGATTCAGTGGCTGTTACGCCTCCTGTGTTCTTGAACAAAGACCCCACGGCTGTTCAAACACAGCCATTGAAAATGGTGAGGACGCGCGCATACATTCTTCAAATGGTGGGTGCCCCAAAAATTTGAAAATCGAGGGCAGGTCCATTCATTTCAACCATTTGTTTCAAAAAATGTTTCTGGCAAAAATATATATAATAATAATAATAATCCAGTGTTTCACAAAATTAGAAAACAACAAAAAAAAGGATCTTAAACACAGAAATGTCGGCGTTTTGACGTGGTGTATTCAAGTAATATGCTCTCGTGCTTTTGCAAGTCGGCTGTTCACGCTCAGTGTTCTTCTTCCGCAAGTGGAAAAGCAAGCAGCTGGTCGCAGTGTCGACTCTGCGATGTGGAAAAGGAAACAGCAGAGCACTGGCAGAAACGGGTGCACATTAGCTTGGCGAGAGTCAACCAATACTTCACCTTTGACCCAGCAGTATGTGGTACAGGATGCGGGCTGACTCACTCCATGTGACCCTAAAACGGGATCTGACTGTGGCAAGCTCTCATAATGTCTACAATTTTTAATCCTTGAGTCATTTGATGAAAGCGTCCCATAGACACATCAAGACGCCTGGGGACTGTTTCAAATTGTGATGAAAAAAAAAAGTATATTACCTCTCCTTTTGAAATTTGCTCTTTGGCTTCCTATCAGGTTCACAATGACCCAGTGCAGAAAACATCCTTAGGTAAGGAAGGCTTTAAATTGGACTGCGCAATATAAGCAAGTAGCAGAAGTGCAGGTAGACATTCATTTGTGTTTACTAATATGACCGTGGCTGTTGTTCTTTCTTCCTCAACTCAAAGGTCAAACGCCAACCAACATGCACAGGTCAGTCAAGTTTGTGTGTGCAGTTGTGCTCGTCAGTTGTAAAACTTTGCCGTGTAACTTGTCCAACTCTCTGCGATCAGGTTGACTCCATCCACGGTTTCACAACTCGTGTGTCTTTCCCACAGTTCCTCCTCGTCCTCCGTTTGTCCCGCAGCAGTTACGAGTGAATTCCAGCCCCTCCCTCCCTCCTCCTCCTCCGTTCCACCTGCTCCTCCGCCTCTCTTCTTCAGCCACCATTTCCACTCATTCCCTCCAGGTCAGCAGTATCTCAGTCACCCGCCAGGACCCCCAGTGGGCCTGCCTAATTGGACTCAAACAAACCCTCAGGGCCCCCCCATCCCTCCCCTCATTCCCTCTTCCTCCCCCTCCATCCGTCCTCTCACCCAGAGGGAATGGTTCAGCCATCACGGACACAGGAGGGAAAGGTGAAAAACATGTTTATGAAGCACGCACTTGATAAACATCCAAACGTCTTCAATGAAATGGCTTAATTTTCATTCATTTGCGTGTAACTGCGTCCTTCAGGTCTCCTGGGACACAATCCACCTACAGACGTTCCTCTCGTTCCAAGTCCAAATCCTCTCGCTCGTCAAGCAGGTCGAGCCGATCCCGCTCGAAATCCCATGGCCGATCAAGGTATCGCTTTTCCAAACAGGGGTTTTGTTTTTTGGGGGGTTCGTTCCTGCTACAAAGAATTTTATTTGATTGTATTTTTATACACATGGAATTTCATCGTACTATGAAAGTGGTCATCATGTTGTACAACATGTACATGACCTTAGTATTCTGGTTGTTTTGTTGAACTCTTAAGGTACATTAAATATCTAACCGGTGGGATACACTGCGGTCACCTTTAGCTAACGCATGTCTCGTTCTTTTTCCTCTTTAAAGTATCACGTTGGTTGCCATCGCTTATCATCACATTTTATGCGCTTTTAATCATGGACAACAATAAGTATGCATTTCTATTCTTCACCAGGTCACCATACTCCCGCCACAGAGTCCCACACAGCCACACCAATCCCTCACGCTCCTACAGCTACGGTTACAAGAGGTCCCATTCGCCTACGCAATCCTCATCGTCTTCGCCCCGAGATGGTTCTCGTTCCACGTCGCAGTCGACGGATCACCGCAAAAAACGGCATCACAGCAGAAAGTCCTCTCAAAACAGCTGCAAATCCAGGAGACCAGTGGAACACTCGCCGGCTTCTTCCAGAAATGAGAAGGGCCACTCCGGGCCGTGCGGTGCCAGCGAACCGACAAGCAGCCAGGAGACGGACACGGATTACTACCAGCAATGGAAAAGACAATACAAAGATTGGTACGACAAGTATTTCAGCAGTTATGTTAGCCACTACCACCAACTGCCGCCTCCCCCGAATCCACTGTGGGCGGACCGAGCAGAGGACCGCTCGAGCCGGAAGTTAAACTCCTTCAACCATCTGCAATATCCGCGCGGCCCTTCGACACACCGCCATTCCCCTCCGCCTCAGTCGTCCAGCGATAGTCGCTCCAGTCACTCTCGATCTTCCAGCGAGGGTCACTCCCCTCCGCCTCGATCTTCAAGTGACTGCAGCTCTCCTCTACCTCACTCGCCCGCTGACACCCGCTCGCCACCATCCGAGAACGCCGCCCCTCACTTGGGGAGCACCGAAAAGGACAGCCAAGAGCAGGGAGCGACCGCAAAGTCAGAAGAACTCCCTGCCCTCAAACCTGAGCATGAAAGAAAGATCAAACGTGACAAAGTAGTGCCTGAAGACCACACTCGTTCCCCTGATGCTGCACCTCCAACAAGCAAGAAGGACAAAAGGAGGAATCATAAGACTTGCGGTGACTCAATCCCGGACAGCGATGCTTTGGAAGCCGTCCAAGTTCCACTCAAATCGAATCAAAAGGAGAGAGAAAGACAACGGAAACCAGAAAGTGAGAATAAATGTGAAAGAGGCAAAGAGTCAACGTCTCGGCGGCAGGATGGGGAGAGGCGTCCGAAGGTCAAGGAAGAAGCTCACAGAGGGGTTAAAGACACACAGCCTGAAGTCTACAAAGCGACTAAATCCGAGAGAAAGGAGAAAGGAGCGGGCGAGGAGAAAAAGAAAGAAAAAAGTCCTATTGCACCACCTGAAAATAGGCACACGCACCCCGATCATGAAATCCCTGAGGTTGAATGTCCTCAGCCTGTTGACAAAGAAAAGCAACAAGAGCAGGAGAAAGAGGAAAAGAAACCACTTCCTCCGATAGCGAACAACATCTGGGAGGAAGGGATGAACGTGAAACCACAGAAGAAGATTAGCATCAACATCAGACTGGATGGCAAGAGGCCTGAAGAGAAAACCGAAAAACAGGAATGGTCTTGTTCAGAAAGGAGTGATGCGAACGAAGATGGTGAGAAGGTAAAGGTAGAAGCTGTGCATTCTGAAAAGCAGCAGGCAACTGAGCCTCGTGACCTTTGTACAGCCGAAGAGGAAGACGGGACAAAATCCCCAAAAGGGGCCGAGAGACAGAATCTAAAGGAGACCGAGGAAAATGAAAGCACGAGAATTGACGACGGGCGAAAAGAGATGATGGATGTGAAGGTGGATGAGAGAGTGACCAATGATAATGGAGAAAAAGAGAGGAAGAGTTTGAAGGAGAATGGAGAGGATGAGCGCGTGACAAAAGATGACGGGGGAAAAGAAAGGAGGATCGGGAAGGAGATTGAGGAGGATGACAGCGGGACAAATGTCGAGCGAGGTCTCGAACAAGACAAGTCAGTTGCTCCTCCTGTTGAAACGAAGACGGCTGAAGAGGCAAATGGCGCAGAGCCGCCCGAAGAGTCAAAGCCAGAAGAAGAGCTGATGGTGGGAGTCAAGATGAAGACTAGAACTGATGACGACGCTGACTCTGTGATGATGTCATCTTCCAGTGAGAGCCCCAACATTGCAGAGGAGCCTGACAAGTGAGGAATCCATATTTTGCTTGCCCGCCTTTTATTTTCATCACATCACGGCGTATTAAAATTGAATCAGACCTTCAATTCTAGATCAATGATCTTTTAAAATCCCAAACTTGTATTCTTAGAGTGCCGTTCTTAGCGCACGTCATCTCACTGTGCGACTGAAATGAGAATGACACTTTGACTGATCCTGATTCCAGAATGTATTCTCTTGCTTTTATTGCTGCTCTTATACTTTGGAACACAGCAGCACTTTCGTAGCGGACCACTGGGGAGGTGAGGAGCCTCCGGAGAGCAGAATCGAGGGCACAACATCCCCACGGGAAGAGAAACACGGTGAACACGACACGCCTGAGCTCATGCAGGTGTGTGACTCTTAACGTCTAATTGCCGTTAACTTTGATATTGCACAGTGCAAAAAAAAATCACCTTTGCGCGGATGAGCTTTGTCCATGTCACATTTTGTTTATAGTATGGCCTCAGTGTGTACTGCTTACGTGCTCCTCTTCTCACATCTCTGTCGCGTGGAGCCAGTTAACAAATGATTGAGTCACAGCTGCTCTTCTCTTTTTTATTTTTTTTTTAGGTCCCTTTCTTCGAATTACTGAACCCCGAAGAGACGGAACAAGAACACGTGTCGCCTCCAACACCAGGGATGCCAGGCCACAGGGAAGCACGGGGAGACGCTGAGCAAGAGAGTCAAAGGTCAGTTGAGATGCAGACGGATGATGAAAACACGGAGAGAAACTCTTGTCTGGCTCTCCCTAGTGGCCAACACACAAGTGACAGCGGGGACACTGAGACGGAGGGAAAGATGGGATCTGACAGGCCGCGAGATGATGAGAGGGACTGGAAAGGTGAAGGGGAGGAGAAAGAAAGCCACCAGGCAAAAGAAGATGCAGAAACAGAGCTGCCAATCCCAGCCAAAATCCAACTCCACTTAACATCTCATCATGCCGACAGCGGCGCCAGAGAACAGGAAGACGACATTGATGCAAACAGCCGTCTAGTCCAACACAGCGAGTGTAAAAAACAGATAAATGTGATGCCTGATGTAAAATCTAAAAGCACAGAGGAGGCTTCCGGCCACATCTATGACATGGAGGGACGGACGGGAGCTGACAGGCCAATAGATTATGAGACAAACTGGAAAGGTGAGGAGGGGACGAAAGAAAAAGATCTGCCACAAATCCAACCCTCCTTGACCTCTCATCATGCTGACAGGAAGTACATGGAACAGGAAGTCAGCATAGATGCGAGCAAGGAAAGCCATCTCGTTGATCACAGTGACTGGAAAAAACAGATCACTGTCATACCCGATGTAAAATCTCAAAGCGCAAAGGTGGATTACGCCCACGACCCGCAGCACCACAACAGTGAGAATACGGAAAGTAAGTCCAAGCACAGAGATAGTCCTCCGCCTTCCCTCGTTCACCTCTCTGGAAGGCTGCAAGGACCCCCAGAGTCTAGCGGGTCTACCCTGGCGCTAAAGCCGTCCGACGAGCCCCCGGTTAACTCGGTGTCCAACGACCACCGTGAAGCCAAGCCCCGAGCATCCCCCGTCTCCAAACTCTCAGACGCACCCGCTGTCAAGGCGAGACCCATGAGCAGAGAGGAGCTGTGGAAAAGGTACAAGCTGGAGAAACAGTTAAAAGAAAGCCAGCAGGACCGAGCGGGGACAGAACCGGGAGAGAAACGAGCCCAAATCCGGGGAGGCGGGCAGAAGCCGAGCGAGTCGGAGGAGAGAAGCCCTCGGGTCACAACAGCTACAGCGGCATCGTGACGAAGAGTGAGCATGAAAGGAGGGCAAAGAAGCACAAGAAGGGCAAACCACACGCAGACGCAGACCCAGACCCAGAAGAACTCGAGAGGAAACTCAAAAAGTCCAAGAAGAAACATGAGGGTTGTCAATGAAGAGGAATGCTTCTTTTGCCCTCCTTTTTTCCTCCTTTAAATACAGTGCTTGTCTGGATTTGGTTCTTTTTTTTTTTTTTTTCATGTTAGAATTGGATGAGAGTCATCCAAGAATGAAAATGAGTGAAATGCGAAAGAAAAGCACTTTATTCTTTAGATGGAGTTGAAAATCAAGCCAGGAAATGTTACATTTCAAAAAAATAATAATAATTGACTGCCGCATTTGCAGTGCACAAAGAATTGTGCCGGGTGACATTTGCGGTTCACGTCTCGCGATAATTTATTATTGATTCAACCTCTGTTGCCTGTTGGTGTAAATCTCATTTCAAAAGGCATGCTGCTTATAGGTTACAAGAAAATTTTGTTTCTCCTGTTTTGTAGGCAAATAAAAAAATGTTGGTGACTTTTGGCAAAGTTTATTTTCCTTTCCATTATGTTAAATATCTCTGACAGAATCAATCCAAACTGAAGAATTGTTGGCAGATATATCGGTGTGTGTTTTGTCTCGCTCACATGATGTCAGACATCCCCACGGCCACGGTGTGAGCGAGATGACAAATTTCTGTTGTCGTCCGTGCTGGCTGAGCGTGCGTTCTGTTTAATTAGCGTGACCGTGCGAAGACTGAAGGGTCATTAAAATGTGGATAAGAGTGGCTATTATGTAAATTGCAGTGTTGCCTTGTCATCACAACAAAAGCACGGCCATCGTCCTGACACATGCCACCAATTTTTTTCCATGCCCAATCATCATGCAAATCATGGATGGTTTTAAAAATATATGAACGTTTTGGTCAATTTCAAAAACATTTTTTTAAATGGTGCAGGGTAGTATCAGGTTGCAAATAAGAAGTTGGTAGAAGTGGCCTAAAATCCTTATCTTGTTGCCCCAGCAACGATTCCACCATGCTGCCCTGCAACAAAACCAAAATGTTCATGAAAAAAATGGTTTATGCCACATGAAAGTTTGAAATGTTAAGGATGATGGACGTGTCTGTTTGCCTGCCTGCATGTACCCTGTGTCTGTGTGTGGGCAAAGTGTAATTCTATGCTCTCATGAATAAATTATGCAGGCATCGAACACACACATGCACACAATTAATAGTGGACAACTATTGTAGAATTTCGATTAATTGATCGATTAACACACACACACACAGAGTATATTTCGAGCGTGTATTTTGCACATATGCACGTATTTTGACCGTATCTAAAACAGCATTTTTGTCATCTGGCTAGAAAATGCATGGTCCTGAGGAAAAAAGGGGAAATGAGAAATTCAAGTGTTAAAAATATATATATTTATAGCCTCACATTGCTTATACTCTATTGAGGACAATCTACTCTTGTAAAGGGAAGCAGATGTGTGAGCGGGAATCAAATGAAACCATTTGATGGGGGCCGGGGGGGTTGCCATTGCACCGCTGTGTCGAAATGATACACAAGCTCTGGATCCTGCTCTGAGGTTGCCACGGTAACGCCTGTCCCACTGCCAGGCCACAACCGTGCATATACACACACACACACAGTGGTAATAAGAGACAGTAAGATTGGCAACATGCCAGGACAATCTTAACCACACACTCATGCACACCACCCTCCCCCCATGTCCAAGAACATTAGTGAGCAGACAGTTGGGGAAGGGGTGCGGGGGTCAGTGTGTGTTGATGCACAAGAGAAAGTTAACCAAGGTCAATTGGGGCAAAATGCATCAAATGGGTAAAATGATCATCTGCGGTGGTGTTGTAATGAATCAAATCTCCTTGATTAGATTTGTGCTCGCTGAAGTGTTTTTTTTTTGTCCTTTATTTGTTCAATGTCATCTCTTTTCATCTGCTTTCTGCAGACACTTCCCTTCCTCGTGTCACATCATCCCGCTCCTCTTTTGTCATTCATGCTTTCAAATGCACCTTCTCCCTCTCGGTCTGTCTTGCTCCGCAAGGGGTCCCGATGGCTGTTCACGACCAAACAAAAGGCCAGTGGTGGTCCGGTACATGACAATGTCTTTTGGGTCAGCCAAACTTTATTGTATCGCGAGCCAGCTCCCTCCCTCAACTGTGTCTTCGCAATCAAACAGCTTCACTTGTCAGTCCAAGTGTCATTTTTCGAGTGATGTCCACAACACAGGGTGCCGACATGTTTTGAGTTTGAAAGATTCAAACATTGAAATTGTGCATTTCATTTTTTCTTTGACTGTGACGTCTTTGCAGAAAGAATGAATAACACAATGTAACCTGCAGTCGGCACTCAGATGAACAAAACACCGCGGAAGAACATCTTATGACCTTTCAATGTTGCTTTTTGATGTGACTGAAGAAGTATTTTCCTTATTTGGTCCCAAACCTTTCTATGGGCTTCTTCTGAAGCTGCACACTGCGTGCGATTTTATGTGCGTCGTCGTAAAACACCGCAGCTCCGAGTGCTCTTTGACCAGAGTTCTGCATGAGCTCCTGCGGTAATAGAGGTGAGAGGGCAGCACTTGATAGGTGATATGTATGCAGATGAGAGGCAATTTGAATAAAAGCGTGCATATCTTATCACCAGTATCTGCATGATGAGAAAAAGCTCCTGCTGAGCGCCCTTTTAAGATATCCATAATGGAACGATGTTGTGATGATATGCCATATATTGATGCCCATATGGTGAGTTTGTTTTGATGCGGATGTACTAGTTGGCATAACTTTTGATGGCATCCAACTGGAGAGTTGTTGGGTTTTTTTAAGAGATCATATAACATGGCAACTTTGTAAAATTATGACTTCCCTTTTATGATTTTGGTTATGTTCATACGTCTTCCGAATAAACGAAATTCTTCGCGTCGAAGGGGATTTTTAAGATTGCCATTGAAACCTATTCTTTCTGCCAAACGCTTAACACCTAAGGACACTTAAGTTATAATTAGCCTGCCTGAGAAGGGATTTTGGACGGTGGATGAAAGGGAAAGGAGATACAAAGTAGATGAAAGTGAATCAGAACGTTAGTCAGCGAGCGTGCCAGTGCCTGTTGGAGCTGTTGTCGCATGTGTGGAGAAGGAAGGAGGAGAATAATGAGGAAAAGTTTTGTGTTTTTTGTTATTGTAAAGTGTCCTTGGGTGTCTTGAAAGGCGCTTATAAATAAAATGTATTATTATTATTAAAAGAGTGAGAAATGCGAAAAATGAACGTGCTGTGGTGATGAGGATGCGGACCACTTGAGGGCCACGTGAGGGATTAGGAGCCCCCCTAATGTGACAGTCAGTGAGCACATACTGCAAGATTGATGACTTTAAGGCCATTTATGCACGAGCTATAGGCGCACCGTCCACCACATTAGTTACATCTGCACAGTCAGCGTTTGTTTTACATGGCGTACAGAGTTTGAAAAGAATTGCTCATAACTACGGCGAGTGGATCAATATCACTGAGCTCGGATGCACAGACTATGTTAAACTCCAGGATGAGATCACACCCATTTTGTCATCATTTCCAGCCATTTCTGGATTTGTTTGGTAATTCATTTCTTACAGTGTAAAGAGACTTTTGCAGTGCTTTCACACGGCATGCATACGAAGCTCAGTGCGAATGTGTGCACGAGGACCGGCCTATTACTACTTGACATGCAAATCTCTTTTCTGACCTTATTCTGTCTGTCTGCGTCTCTTGGAGTACCCCCGCCAGCCCCCACGACACATCTCTCTCTCTCTCTCTCTCTCTCTCTCTCTTTCTTTCTGCCCTCACAACTCACTTTCTTTTTACATACCGCCACATTTGACTACAATTATCTATGCTTCCCTCTTTGACCTCTGCTACAATGAGCCGCGCGCTTTTTTGCACGCTCCTGGCGCTGCACCTGATAATTCGTTCTCGTGGACGCGTATGTTTCCCAGATAATACGACATGAGGATGTTACAGTTTAGAGAAATGCTCATTCCATAATGGATCTACAGTGAGTCCCTTTTTATCTCAGTCGATGCATGCCAGACAAATACGACCAAAGAGAAATAAACATTGTATTTCATTAAATACCAGAATGTTCGAGCCGTAGAAAATGTGTCCCCCCACACCCCCGAAACTAAAGTTCACTAGCGTCGGCACGGTGGTTGACTGGTTAGCATGTGCTTGTGTGGGTTTTTGGCCCCAGCGCAAGTCAAGCACAAAGTGTGGTTTAATTGCGCACATGAGTGAAGTTCTCCTTCTTTTGGTATTCTAGCAGATGAGTGCAGCTAGTAGCAGGCGTTTGCGCCGTTGTGGGAGTGAACACGGCGGACCAGCTTCCCAGCCAATGGAAGCGGCTCCTCTCATTCCCTTGGGTATCGGTTACTGACTTTTGTGATGTGATTATTTTCTGGGTTTTGCAACAAATGTAAAGAAAACGGGATGTGATGAAACTGTATGCAGCCCACACATTAAAAACAATTGCAAATATTCATCTTTAATTTTAGACAGCCGAAGATGAGTAAGTCTTGCATTCGTTTACTATGTTTGTTTTTCTGATGAAATTATGACCTGCAATTGACTCCGAAATAGGGCAGACCCTGGCTGTTCATTACAGTATGAGCAATATAATTCATTAAATTATCAATTGCACTAGATAAGCTTACCGGGCAAACAGTATGGCAAGAAGATTGTGCTCACATCCAGCACATTTAAACCTGATGTTACATTTAAATTACATGATATCAGGTATATTATCTTGAAGTCACAACAAGATTTAACAACAATGTTATCGTCACGAGCACACAAATCCTTAAGCAGCTGAAATCATTCCAGCATTCCCATTGCCGATTGACAGGAACCTTTGCTCACGTCTTTCTTGGCCATGCCTGATAACGATGTCGTTATGAAGATGCATCGACCGCAACTATGCAAGCAGGTTGCGTGTGGGGTGTGTGTCTTCAGGAAAATGAACGGCAGCGTGTGTCAATATGAGTGTGAATGATTAAACCATCACGGGTCCGCATACAACACGCTGCTTGTCAAGGTCACCGCCTGATTTCTGCCTACATTGCTCACAGGCGCTAGGTTTCTCCTCGTGCGATATCTTTTACAAGAGTGAGACTCGGTCACTTTTTTGTTTCATGTAGACTCATGTTAACATTGGTACTGCAGAAAAAACATCAATTCAGTATTATTTCAAGGGTTTCGACAATGCCATGATTGTTATGTAATTGGGGCTCAAGTAAATGCTTTCAGGAATGGATTCTTCCATCCACATTTAATAAACACTCTGGCCGCCTTTTAGTTTGCGTGTTATCACCGTGGCTGACTGACAACATGGAATTTGAACTTCTGCCACACGAACAACAACCCACTTTTTATAGTGCATAGAAATGGTTATCATGGAACACCTTTGAATGACTATTCATTCTTCTTGCACGAGACCCCAACTTGATACCAAAAACAAACAGCGGGGAAAACGGCAGAGTTGTATTTTCAAAAAATGTGATTTGGAGAGATCGCCATGTCTTGTTTTCAAGCTCTTTTATCTAATCGTATTGTAAAGTAAACACAGATCCCGGTGGTAAATCAGTAAGGTATTTGACTGCTTTTTGCCTCCGGCAGGTTAATGTTCAAAACAGCCACCCGCAACCGTGCGCTCCCGCTAGCACCCACAAAGCAACTTTTTTTCGAATATTCACACCTTTTTGCTGTCGCTTTTGAAATTCTTTTCAGGGTATTTCTATTGCACTTGTCCTCATCAGGGTCATGGAAGGTCTGGAACCTATCCCAGCTGACTTTGCCCGAGAGGCGGAGTAGAGCCTGGACAAGTTGGCAGCCAATCACAGGGCGCCTGAATAAAAGCCTTCACACATTCTTATATTAAATTCAGCCTGCAACATGTCAGAGTCTCTGCAGACAAACTTGAGAACTTGATTTCAGTCATTGGTGGGCCAAAAGAAAGAAGACACTACTTTTTGTTGTTGTTGTTTTATTAGATTTACAGTGTTTTCCCCACAGCCAGCGAGAAGGTCAGGAAGGAATTCCTAACCTTCCTTTTTCCCTTCTTTCCTTCAAAATCTAAATTATTATTTCATTCCCTCCTACCTTCTGTCAAACCTGTTTTTTTGTGTATTTTAACAATTCCCTAATTTCCCCACTGAATTTCTTGTCACCGAAACCTGATGGTAATGGGATTATGATAATTTGATACATACTACCTGGATGTATTTATATCAGTTGTTTCGGTGGAGGTTGGTGCATGTTCATGATGGGGGGAGGGGGAGGGACTGGTTTAGTATCAGGCAAAATAAAGCAAAAGCAAAACTTGTTTTGAACAATGTCATTATCGTTTTGTGAGTCACATCATCTTAACTGTCCAATTCGTTTTTTGAATGTTTTCGATGACATCAACGATTTTAAATAGCTGTAACACGTCTTACTTTTTAATTTCTCGACTCATCGAGTCGTGTGTGGTTGTGTTCAGTGAGAGGAAGTGGAGTGTTTCCCCCACCGCGCTTCCCCTCCCCCAGTCACAAACGCGTTCAGGCGAGCAGGCCGCCGCCCCCATTCGCCCTCCCTCCCTCCCTCACTTCGGAGTCGTGCACGCGCACAGCGGCGAAAGCAAGCAGATCTGGAGCTAAATGCTAAATGCTAAAGGTTAGCTAGCAGCAGCGAGTTAAGAAGAAAATGGCGATCACGCAGGACGAATGCCTCCCCTCGTAGATGCTGCAAACGCATTCAAGGAATTCTTTTTAGCCTTACAGTCGGCTTTCCTTTTCCACTCTGTTGCACTTTATTCTTCAATGAGGTGAGCCTTTTTATTCCACGGTTTTCTTTTTTTGACGGCCCTCGATGCCTGCTATTGTAACCTTAGCCGGCGTCATCGACACAGGAGGGACTGGCGGAGATAAGTTCCGCCGCCGCTGTTGTTTTAGTTGGCCGAGCTGCGCTAACTCGCTAGTTAAGACGAACGGGTCATTTTTAAGCAGTTTGCAGAGAAAATAGGACATGCATTTTCGCACTTGTAATGGTAAATCTGTTGGCCGGGTACCATTTGCATTTATAGGTAAGATAGCTAGCATTAACTAGTTATAGTCATTGGTAACCTCAGCTTCTATAAAGCGTTTTAAAAAATATAATTTCATCGATACTATTCTTGCTCTCTCTTTTGAAATTATTTCCAGGGCTAGCAAAGCCTAATGGAAGAAAACTCACCGTGCTAGTTTAGGTGTTGGTTTTCGTGACTTATATTATAACACCCTCTGTCGGTAAAGGGGCGCCCATCAGCTGGTTCATACCCAGTAAACACGACCCTACATCGCCTTGCTTTTGCGCTTCGATGCTTGAGACTTTATGAAGCAGGGCAGACGAGGTCACGGCACACGAAGGCTTTGCGCAGACTCGCGACAGGGCTTTTGTTCGTGTTGGTCGCGCAGGAAAAATACCAGCGGAGGCGAGAGGAGCCATGTTGGTTAAAGCCGCGAGTGGGCCAACAACTGAGGAGATAATGGCCGATCGGGACCCGAGCTGTAACTCTGACCTAAACGCTGTCTCGCGCTCTGCCTTTCTCCGTCTGCACAAGGCAGACACACGCACATGCACGCACGCACACTTCGCTGGACGCAGAAGACAGTGGCTTGCCTCCCTGTTGTGCAGAGCAACTTGTTTTCCAGCATATTTGTCATTGTTCACAGACTGTAATTGATAATAATTGCGAACACAGTTTGTTTGCACGCCTTTGTTGTTACATCACTCAAAGTCGAACACTAATTGCAAGCCAGTAAAATCCTGTTGGTTGTGAAGAAATTCGTCACATGACATTTTGGGATGTTAACCTTGTCTGTGTTTCTTTTATTTTATAGATTCGGAATTGGAAGCTTTTGCCACCAAAGAAACTGAAGCATCTTAAGAGGTGTGTGAGTCCATATGAGCGCCTAATTCGCGCACGCAGTATGAATGTGGTCAGGCCTTACGTGCGGGCCTAAACTGGATCAGAAGCACTTGTTTACGAGGGCCCAACCGTTTTGATTTTAGCAAGGTCATAAATCAAAGTGATGTTTGTAGATGAGAGAAGTCACAGACATACCCAACAATTACGTAGCTTTGTAGGGTAGTCATTTTAGCCTTCACACGCCTATAAATAACGATGGAAACGTGTTGTTTGCTATTAGATAAACATGGGCGGAGTACGGTATCAGGATTCGATTGTTGTCCTGTTGTCATTTCAAGAATTCCTCATTAAAAAAAGCCATGCAAGGGGCCCCATCGGTCACTTTTTGCAACTTTAATTTACGTTTGTAGCGATTTGCGTGTGCTAACATGGAGTGTATAAAGGAGTACGACATCAGGATTCGATTGTTGTCCTGTTGTCATTTCAAGAATTCCTCATTAAAAAAAGCCATGCAAGGGGCCCCATCGGTCACTTTTTGCAACTTTAATTTACGTTTGTAGCGATTTGCGTGTGCTAACATGGAGTGTATGTGCGGAGTACGACATCAGGATTCGATTGTTGTCCTGTTGTCATTTCAAGAATTCCTCATAAAAAAAGCCATGCAAGGGGCCCCATCGGTCACTTTTTGCAACTTTAATTTACGTTTGTAGCGATTTGCGTGTGCTAACATGGAGTGTATAAAGGAGTACGACATCAGGATTCGATTGTTGTCCTGTTGTCATTTCAAGAATTCCTCATAAAAAAAAAGCCATGCAAGGGGCCCCATCGGTCACTTTTTGCAACTTTAATTTACGTTTGTAGCGATTTGCGTGTGCTTACATGGAGTGTGTGTGCGGCCGGTCGATGGGTAGCTGACGCTTATGCAAGCACACGCAGTTCCGTTTGAATTCAATTGGAGGGTCTGGTTTCGTCTCGACCGCATTGTGCTGAGTAAGCTTTGCTGTTTTAAATCGCTCAATGAGAAGCCCACGGTCCTGATGTTTTGTGTGCGCACAGATGCTTGTGTTGAGCTTATTGTCTCTGTACACTTTGTCCACAGCGCAGCCGCACAAAAGAGCTCGAAAAAGGCAGCTAGTACATCACCTGCATGTGCAATTTCCCGAACTGGATGTTTTTATTTTGACGATCAACCTGCTCGTCACTTGTTTGTTGTTGCTCACGGTGTGAAAATGCTCCAGTGGAAGTCAAAAACAATCAGGGAAGTTAGTCAACCTCAGATTTTGCTTGCATTTAAAAACAAACAAACAAACACAACAAAAAAGACACAGATTCGAAAAATATCTCATTCAAGATATATATTTTTTTAATTAGCACATACACTGCTCTAATTCACTTTTTATTTAACATTTCCGCAATTATTAAAATAGCCCACCCAATAAAAACAAGTCACACACGTTTATCACGAGAAGCAGGATGGTGTGTGATGTGAAAATGCTTTGCTTCTCCTCATCGGTAACCAGGTGAAGTACCAATTTAGGTCATTGTAATGGTTGCAGAATGTCCAAACGTTGTTTACTTTGGCTTTTAATATGCGCAGTTATTCCAGTTTTGCAATTGGGCTGCACGTGTGCAGATACTCATCCAGGCAAGAAAGCGTCGACAAATTGGCGATTTTATAATTGGGCGCAAGTCTTGGGGCACAACCTCCAAAATTAAACTGTTCTGCGATGCTGGTGTCTGGCTGAGAGTCGAGGCAAAACGAGAACCTCACCCGTATGAGACTATTGGCAGAGCTAAACGTTGGTAACCAGAACTTGTGCAAAGCCTTCTCAGTCGGCCACGTGCCTGCAGGCCATCGTCTCCCACTGTCATGGCCCTAAATTAATTAACCTGTGAACCCCCCCCCCCCTCCCAAAAAAAAAGACATTGCAGAAAACACAAACATCATTCAGCTACTGGTTTGGTTTGTGATATAAAAAAAAATAGGCTGAGATTTTGATCATTGTTTTCCAAAGGAAAAAAACATGTTTGGAAATGTTTTATTTTGATTCAACACAAAGATTTACAGAAATTGGAGAATATTAATGGTAGACAATAAAAAAAAAATAAACAAGGACCCTCAATGATTGATTAGCAAAAATAATTATCGAATATTGTCGATAAATCGAGAGCCAACTCTTTTCCAACCGAAATGGCAAAATTAGCGCGACCTGAATTGGCCCCGTAAGTCGCTGATGGAGACTGGTGGGAAAGCCATTGTGTCATCCATACAAAGCCTTCTCTGTCGGGCTGCTTGGATAGAAAAGGTAACTTGCTTGATGCCTTTTAATTGAGTGATGGCTTTACTGAAAAGGGGGGTTTCCAGTGCTAAGCCGCCATGAGAACATACTCATGCAAATCCATGCAAATTCTCTCGTGTGCTGCATGCAAATTAGCCACGCGACCATCCCCCGGTTTTTGTTCTTCCGACAGGGTGGAGGGGGGAAAAACAACAACCGTATGTGTTTCTAGGCAGCCTTTGATGTCTTTAGGTCATGTTTGGGTGCGCGTCTTGCATTTGGGTATGAGGTGTGAGGATTAACGCTTCCTGCGGGCTACAAATAGAATCAATACATGATCCCCTTTTCAACTCGGCGTCACCGCATGACTCAATACGATTCGCCAAAAGATACGCCTGCAATGTTTTATGACTGGACTTGCAGCATCAGATGTCTGATTCCTCCCCCCCGTCATAAACCCAGAATAGTTTAGAATTGTATGCGCTATAATTAAAAGCTTTTGTCAGCAGGCGTTGTCCGCCACAAAGTGTCACTGCTTTCCCTGAAGTTATGATCATTTAATGGGGAAAAAAATCACAGAACCATTTCCTAGTTGGTTGATTGTTGTTACAGTCTCTGTAGATTGCTTCCGTTTGTTGGGGCCCCTGTGGTCATCAGCGTGTCAGTCACAAGTAGCGATGATTCAAAATGGCGCCCAGCTTAGTCACATGTCGCCAAGGCGTTTTTCTCCTCATCGTTATCACAGAATTTGATGGAAGTGATATCTGGGCGACACCTCGGCATCATCTTTTCCAGCGTGTGCAGATTTGGTTTGTCTGTCGGCCATTTTGTTTCCCCCCCCTCGCTTGCCGTACTGTAAATGTGCGCGTGGGAAATGTTGTCATTTGAGTGTCGCTGGATGCTAGTTGGTATGCACGCTCGACAGACGGCAAACTCATTCTTTTTTTTTTTTCTTTTGCACTCAATTCACCCGTAACACTAGTTAAGGGCCAATTATATTTCTTAATTTGAAATTTACTTGCTAATTGGTCCTTGCTCCTCTGTTTACTCATCAGTGGAATCTTGAGAGAGCGACGAATGAGCGAGGCTGTTGGACAGATGTGGCAAATAACAAAATGTAGGATTTTTTTTAATGTCACCAATTAAACACAAATATAAAAATAGATTCTGGTGAATGTGCAAAAGTGGTCTTGCACTTTTGTGACAGTGTCGGCCTTTGATTTTTTTTTTTTTTTCTGCTGCACCCCATCGCCCTATCCCTTTTTTCTCCAAATATGTTCTGAATAGTGGAGTAAGCTCTTCAGATATTTTCACGCATTTGAAACGGAACAGAGACCACGGTTCGTGAAAAGATATTTTTGGAATGTGAATCCTGTTCATCAGTCTGGTGACGTGGCTCCCGGGCGTGTCGTAAATGGATGCTTCGTGTTAGTAGTAACTTGAGATTGATTTATTTTTTTTGTCTTTATTCTAAGTGTCGACCCTGTTGAATGAATTTAGAAATCATATTTGACAAAGATGTTTCCCCCGCGCCCTGAGGGTTTATAAAAACCACTTTGTCACGGTCATTTGTCGATGCAGGTTGATAACTAGCTCTGGTTTAGTACCATCACTAATAGTTTTGTTTCTTGAGCGTCTGTCTCTGGAATAAGATAACCAAAAACATAAAACGCATTTCCAATCGCAGCTATGCGGATCTCTTCGTGCTCCCTTTAGCCTGCCCGCCGATTCTTTATTCCGACTTGATTTTTAATTTTTTTTTGCCACTCCTAGTGCCTGCTTTCCCCATGTCAGCTGTAGTTGTCGGGGGGGATGGGCGATTGTCTGCCCATTCATAAACAGATGCTGCCTGTATTGGTGTGTGTTCTCTCCGGGAGGCTCGCACCATGCTCTGCTGTTGTTGTTGAACCCACAACCATCTGCTGAAGTACTTGATGGTTGTGAAGGAGCCAGGCTAGGAGGAGCAGGTGAAGGTATAGGAACCCCTGAGTGCGGGCGTGGTAGCATTTACATTGATCAAATGTGTAATCATAATTCAGACATCATGGCATTTGGTCCCAGTAAAGTTGTTTCTGAAAAGAAAAACATGATCCAGTATCTCCATGCCAACCACTTGCTTTGGATTGAGAGAGAGAGAGAGAGAGAGAGAGAGAGAGAGAGAGAGAGAGAGAGAGAGAGAGAGAGAGAGAGAGAGAGAGAGAGAGAGAGAGAGAGAGAGAGAGAGAGAGAGAGAGAGAGAGAGAGAGAGAGAGAGAGAGAGAGAGAGAGAGAGAGAGAGAGAGAGAGAGAGAGAGAGAGAGAGAGAGAGAGAGAGAGAGAGAGAGAGAGAGAGAGAGAGAGAGAGAGAGAGAGAGAGAGAGAGAGAGAGAGAGAGAGAGAGAGAGAGAGAATGAATGAATGAATGCGACCTGATCTCAGGCTGTTCCAAAGCATCTTGCTCCTGATTTTTAGTTACACCAAGAATAACTGAATTAATGGCATGGTTTTGGATGTAATTGTCTCTATACACGATGGAGTCGATAAATAGCCACGCGGGACCACAGGCAGGATGAGCGAGCGCGATAAAAATTAGTTTTGCATGCACAGTAACGCGCGCGGCTCCTGTTATCTCCAGTCCCACTTTAGAGTCTTACACAAATCGTGAATGAATGACCTTGCACGTTCTCACCGACTATTTGATTACAAGGAATTTAGGAGCCATTTAATGTTATTGTGGCGTCTCTGCATTTTTGTGCATTCGGTTATCTGACTAAGTCAAAGCCCTTTCTAGTAATCCTATTAATGGATTTCAACAAAAGCATCCAGGGTTTTTTTTCCCCCTGCAGGCCACATGGTCTACCTGCAGATAACGGAGGAAATATAGTGGAAACTAATACAGACACTCCCCGAGTTACGAACATCCGAGTTACAAACAAACGGTACATACGAACATTTTCACGGGTCTGTCGAAAAAAAAAAAAGAGTTAGATTTTGTATTGCGCGCATTTTTCCGAGTGCCGAACGGGCGGAGGAGGACGGCGGAGGCGACGTTCAAGGCGGACGCGAGAGGCGTGGGGCGGCCGTGTGACGGTGGAACGGGCGGGAGGCGCCTGGCGTGCGGTCGACGACCGTCGTCTACTTCCCCGCTGAAGCTGCTGCTAGTTTAGCGGGCAGCTAACCTCGAGCCCTGAAGAACGTGACGAAAAGCTCTCTACCCGTTATATGGATGTCAATATAAGCCTTAAACATACATTCCAGACAAAATATAGCACTGAAGCAACTTACGAACGAATTCACCTTATGAACAATCGTCCGGAACGTAACTCGTTCGTAACCTGGGGAGCGTCTGTATGCATTTGGGAAAATGTGCGCTGTCGGCTAGGAGGCAAATGACACACAAACAATGAAAAGGGCTTACTGGGGCTGGGCAATCTCTCTCTCAAAAATATATTGATATAAAATATATCTATTTTTTCTCCTTAATGCCCTCCACAGGGAACCCACCCACAGAAGGACACACTGTGGATGGAAGAAAGCGAAAAAGGGAGTGTGTGACAAAGGAGGAGGATAAGAGTAAAACAGGCCCTGGACAAAAAGGTAGAGAGATGAAACCAATGACATTGAACAAATCGTTGCATTGACATTTTAGAATAGGCCTGGGTAATCATTCAATATCAATACTGTATGTATCGCAAGAGACAATATCAATGGAAAATGTGTGAGGGGATGTTCGATTAAAAAAACCCGTAAGAAACCCCAAATCCATGCAAGGCATCTTGCGGTGTGCAGGGCTCGGCAACAGGATGACGCGAGATTTGTGCTACAATGACAAGCGCACAAGAAGGCATTTTGAGCACAGAAGCGTACTTTGAATGCACCAGAACGATTTTTGTGAGCATTGTCCCCCGAGGGCTTTGCCTGCTGACTCCAGAAGACATACAGTGCGTACGCCGATTGAAAGCGCGGCGAAAATAAATGACCAGCTGCCTCAGTGCAACACTTGCAATAAGATTAGTCATGTCGGTTTGCACAGCATCAACACCACCGCTTCCTTACGTGGCGCAGAAGTCAAGAAATTCCCCGTCTATGACATCATAGACACGCCTGCGTTAGCCTCTTCGACTTTCATGCTTAGCATCACACCTGAGTCACTATCAGGTAGGCGAGGTTTAAAAAAACAAACAAAAACATCTGAGTCCACTATCAAGTTCAATGAGACTTAAGACGGTGGATTAGCTACAATAAATGCCCTCCGAGACAGTTTTAGTTTGTGGGTTATTTTTGTTTTTATTTTTTGAGATTGTATAAACAGTGAGCGAAAGTGAATGTATGTGTATCAACACTGCCGCTTTGGGCTAGCATCGTTACATTATCCGCAAATGCGCATTTATGGCACTGCTATGAGTGCACAGATGGAAACATTACAATGTACACAAACAACAGCAATGTTTTCCGAGCAGATATTTTGAATTGAATTTCTCTGGATGAAACCTTTTTATTGTTTAAATGTTTTCTCACTAGGATTAGGTTAAGAAAAAAAAATCTCTGACCGACTGATAATAAATACTTGTGATATACTTTGAAGCCAAATCACCCAGTCCTATTTTAAGAACAATGGTTTGACAAATTAAGTTTGCTTGCGTCTCCGTTGTAGTTGTTGCCGCCGTTGTCATGACTCGCGTAGAACTCAGCCGACGTCGTTTCACGTTGCTTCAAATGCCAGAACACTGCAGCATTGTTTGGAGAAAGCGCTTAACTGTCGAGTGGGCTACCTCCAAAGGACGGTGTCACTATTGCAGTGGAAATATAAATGCAGAACGGCGCGGTGTTTTTGCCAGCGGTGTACCTTTCACGGTGACGTTGTGCCGCTTTTCTGTTTCGATTGCTGTTCCACTTTCCACTGGCTCCTTTTTAGACGAGCCTACTCGTGTTACTTTCAACAATGGCGCGTGTGTGTGTTCGGGCAGAAAATTGGGAGTCTCTCCGTCTCGGACTTGGGAGTTGACAAGCATGTTTCAGACACCCTGTCTTTATTCTGCATCAAATCTCATTAAAATAAATTAAAAGACATTAATTTGGAAAGCCACTGAATTCACCAACGGGAGTTGGTGCCAGGCAACAACAACAACAAGGTTTCCAATCGATGACCCCCTCCCCATTCAAGGAGATGAAATAATTGCTCGTGACTCATAAGCAAAACCACAAGGTAGCGCATTTGCAGATTGCTCGGTGTCAGAAGCGTCAAACCCCTCCCAGCCTTAGAAATGTTATCTGCTCCTAACCACGCGCACTCACACACGCTCACACACACCAACTTGTGACGTAAATGCTTGTCGCTTGACGGTCTTCGGCCTTTCGACTTGTGAAAAGTAAGATGGTGGCTTCGGGGGGGGGCAGCCGTCCTACTGGTTAATAAGCCACTTGTACACTCGGAGAGGAACATTGCGGCCGCAGTGGCCCGCGTGCTCATCTAGCCAAGACGGAACGAGCCTGTAGGACTTGTTGTACGTTAAGAAATGTTGCCATGCCAACAGTTTTTTTTTTATAGGACAGCGATGATACTTAACTCATTCAGTACCAGCCAATTCTGGACCAAGTCTGAAAAGACGTTTAAAAACGTCTTTGGGAGTGAATGAGTTAATTAAATTGCTCTTGTACGTTCGTGTGTGCTTGAATTAATACAATAAAACGATCTCTGCGGGGATTCCATCAGGAGCGAATGGTCACTTTCTGATTTCTACGGCGACAAACTGGTCACACAAAGCCTGTGAGCTAGTCCGAATAGTCCGTTTGTTGAAGGGTTGTCACGAGCAAATCTTTTTTTTCTCAAATCCACGACTGAATTGTTTCCGTTGGTGAGCAGCGGCAACGTGCGATCGTCCCGCAACATTTCCAGGAGCAGCTATTTGGACAAATAGCTGCGAAGGTAGCGTTGAACTCACACGGCACTACGTCTCTTGAGCTGGTTGACCCCTTTTGCTACGTGTTCGAAGCTGCAGCTGCATTCCGCTCGCATGGGCCCTTTGTCACTCCCTTTTCCACATTCCGTTTCCCTCCCCGCCGCCCTTACTTTGGTCTTTTAATTGTTCCTGTTCTTTTGTGAACATTTCTTTTTCTCCCCCGTGTATCTTTGTCGGTCGGCCTCCTTCCCAACCTTTTCCGTCTGTAAGACGATCGCGGCCTCCGCGACGCTGCCAACTTTTGGGGCCTGCGTGCAGGCTGTACTTGAAGGGAAGCTGCAGAAAATAATGCACTGTGATAACGATTAAAAAAAAGATTTTAAGACCAGAGTGTTTTGTATGATGAGAGAGAGGCTGCTTTAGATCATATTTTCATCGTCTTAATTTGCAAGTGACTGCTTGTCGCCATTTCGAATCGAATTCCTGTGAGTCAAGATTCAGAGATGTAAACAACTCGATTCCGTGGAATGGACCCGGTGTTTACCGTTGTGGGTCCAGTTGCGGAAGGCTGTACCGTCTCTACTTTCTTTATTCGGAGCGTGGTTGCAGAAATGATTCTTTTCTGTTTGTCTTCTGATTGATTGATCAAGAAGTACGGCGAAGCGATCCGTGGAAGGAGAAATTCTTGAAGCTGGCCGCATGCCAGGGGCTTCAGATGTGTGAGCTGAGAGTAGCTAAAGATGGAGCAGACGTCAGTGTGCCTTGTCCGCATGCCAGGGGTCCGTCTTATTGCTCAATTAAAAAAAAAATCATTTTCTATTTTTGCCTTGCAAACCGATGAAGACGCTTCAGTGCTGTAATAGCTCAATCATACTTCAGTAGTGATTGAAGGCAATGACTGGAATTATTTTTCACAAACCTTTTAATGCATTTAAGCTTCATTGCATCCGAACAGTTGCCCGTTGTCCACACACACACACACACACACACACACACACACACACACACACACACACACACACAGGCTGGCCTGTTTGCCTCTTATATTGTCCGGCAAGTGTTAGCTTTTCGAAGTCAACGTTTATAAATAGACGTGTGTAGCGCTGCAGTAGGCAGGAGGAGCGGAACCACTTTCTAACCTTTTTGAAAAAGGTCAGTAGAGTTGCGCGCACACACGCACACTTGTAGCTGTCAAATACACGTGTCCACTTTGACTGAAGGGTGCCTGTGTTCATACTTGTTGATTCATATTCTCCTTTTTTGGGGTGGCTAATGTCCTCCGGTTGACGTTTGGCAAATTTACAGGTGACACTTAAAATTTACAGGTGACACTTAAAGCGGTGTTCAGTGAAGGCTTTGGTGTTGACACTTGCAGTGGGAGTTACAGTGATGCGTCAAGTCCAAGACGATCTGTTCCAGGATGCTTGTGTGAATTTTCAAAACAGCCCCGCCCAGTGAAAATGAGTATCGGCAAGTGTCAACCGAAGTTAACCAGTTTAGTATTAGTCTGTTAAAACTTAAATCAGCGGTCACCAATGTGGTGCCCGCTGGCACCAGGTGACCTCCGAGGTCTATTTAGTACTCCCCTGGTGTGTTATAAAAATAGTTCTCCAGCGATGATGACAGCGCATAGACCTGACCCTTTTTTTTTCTTTCTTCCTCTCAATTGTGTGTATCCTCAGGACGGGACCAAGTCCTGAATCCAATCAGCCTCCCCTTTTCCCAAATCGACACAAACGCACATTCAGTGTTTATCAAGTCTCCAGCGATGCCAAGACGGCCTGATCAACCAGTTGCCCACTCTGAACAACCCGGCCTCTTCGCCCCAGACCCTTGAGGCCGTACCTGCTCAAGAAGTGCCCCTCTCCCTCGTCAACCTGGGAACCCGAGAAAAACAGTTCTCCAGCCAAGCCGGGGAGGCCCTCAATCCCATCCACGAGTTGCAGCCGCGCGCTGCCCTCACAGGTAAGCTTCAAGAAAATGTCATTTCGAAGACGGAGTTTGCAAACTGAGGTTCCACTGTATAATAGGAGGCAAAATAATACAAATTCAAAAAATGTTGTGCTGTAAAGTGACAGGCCAGGCTGTTCTTTATAGACTCGGAAATTAATTTGGGGAGGAAAAAAAAAGGTTAAATGAATTTAACATGCTACTAAGCATCTTTATGTTTAGTCGGGAGTAGAGTGCAACATTCCTTGCTGCTCTGGTAGTTTACAGCTTTGCTTTTTTTTTTTTTTTTTTGCTTTTTCACATCTAAACCACACCCCAAAAGCTGAGTCATTATAAGACAAGCGAAGCTTTCATACAGATTTTGAACAGCTCCTGAAGGACGAAACATTGAACGACAGCTACATGGAACTTACTCACTTACTGCGACTAGTGGGAAGTGTGGCAAATATTGTATTCTAATACTCATTCCTCGGTAATTATTTGGATTGGAATCTGCAACTGGTATTGTCGGTTCTGCATTGAGCCGACTCTTCCCATCAATGCTCTTCTCTTCTTCTCTATTTGAGCCCTTTTGTTCTTTTGTTTACCTGTTCCTCATTCTGTTCTGTCACTCTTCTTTGCATGCTCCATCTTCTGTTTTGTTTTGTTTTTTTTGTCCTCAGGTGAAGATCTAACCGTTTGACAGTCTTTCCTCTCTCGCCCTCTCTCTTTCCAGGCATGGCTCCCATTCGGGATTCCGTCAGCCATTCCCCTAATCAAACAGGTGACTACACATTCCCTTTCTTCTTAATTCCATTTTCTTTCTTTGATTGCCTCTGCTCGCCAGTTGCCTTTCCCTGACCTTGACTGTGGATGCATTTCTCCCATTGCATGTTAGAGAATGTTCATTATTAGAGGGAAAGGCGAATTGCGGTTGGAACACATGAAGGGTCGCTGCAAGCATTTGGGCACACATCTATACGTGAGACATCTACAGTATGTCAACCTCTGGCCTAAAAGAGATTAACTCTAAGTGTTTCTTTACAGTTGGTGAGGTCTTGACAAAATGCGTGCATGTGTTGCTCTCGCAGGTTTGCAGAAGTGAGAGCAGAATTCCATTTTAGACACGCTCGTTCAAATATTTCGGCTGATTTCTCACTGTTTAAGGATGAGATATTTGTTTTTCAACTTGAGTCTATCCTGAAATCTGTCACCTGTTGTCCTCGAACCTTTCTACCCGAATTACTCTCCCAACTAATTTTTATTTCCTCTTTATTGTTATTGCTCCCGCTGAGCCTTTTGCTGCGCTTCATTATGTAATTATAGCTGGTGCGTGCTTTTGGTTCTCACCAAAGTGACAGAATAGTGACGGACGAGTCTCTGCTGGCACCTGGCAGTGTTCTCAGGACATTCGCATAGGTGGCTTGTTGGAGGAAATAAAACTGTCTTTCTGGTAAATAGGAGGCCATTTACAACCACGCCCACCATACTCCTCGTTGACAATCGGTTGAAGCAATGAGATAATGATTACGTCATCAAAACGCATCACATCTTGTGTTGGTCTTTGCTTCCCTCTAGGGCTGGAACACACCGGCTTGGACTCGCAATATGAGCCCTCTCCCTGGTCTTCTGGCTCTCCCTGCAGCGGTGACAGCAACAGCAACTGGGGAAAGGTCCTAGTGGACGGAAGCACAGATCAAGCCAACAACCCCTCCTCAACTAATTCTTCTACCTGGGCCCCGTCATCATCTTCTTTCTCTTGTTCCTCCTCCTCTTCCTCCTCCGGCTGTGGGTCGGGATCAGACCCGGAGTTGGCGACAGAATGCATGGATGCCGACTCGAGTCCGTCGACCGGCTCCGAGAATAACTTTGCCGCAATTGCTGCGACAACCGGGATGATGTCAGCAAATGCTTCTTCCGCTGAGTCTTCTTCAACATTCACTCCTTCCTCTGACATGATGGTTGGCGTTTCGATGAACGGAGACAGCAATGGCAATAGTCGTCAGGTTCACGGCGGAGGAATTGGTACAATCTGTGGTGCAAAAAATGGAAATAGCAACATGACTGGACACCCTCACTTCTCTGTGGCCGGGTCCAGCGGTATTGGCAGCAATAACACGGGTAACCACAACAAGCTTGTTAATAGCAGCAGTGTTTGGGGGACTCAGTCGGGCAACGCCATGATGGCTTCCAGCGAAAGCACCGCTTGCTCCATTGGAGGATTGACTCCAAATACCACGACCCCAAATGCCAACCATGGTGCCTGGCCCCCAAATTCAGCCCTGAACCCAATGTCCCAGAGCCAACGGCCTCTACAGCCTCAGGGGATGAATTCAAAATTGGGTGCAGCGCCCCAACAGGGCCCCTCGATGGGATGGGCTGGCATGGCAGCTCCCGACAAAAGCAGTGTGATGGAAGAAATGGAGGTGACTAATGGTACACCAAGCAGCAACGTGTTAGGAAGCGGCACCGGTGGAAACGGTGGCCTGCAGCCCGCCAACCTTAACACTGAATCCAACGGACCAAATAACACTATGACGATGAATACTACTACTTCTACTACTACTACTAACACAACAATGACCTCTATTCCGCCAAACTCTATGGCCTCGCCTCAACTGAGCGGGGAATGTTCCTGGGGCTCAATTGGAGGAGCAGGGAGTGGTGGTCTGCTAGCCAACGGAAACCCTTCATCTACTCCACAGCACCCCCACGGAGAGACGGGGGGTCCCGGAACCTTTGGTACGCCTTGGGATGCATCTGCCTACTCTGGAGATAAGGGTCCCCTAAATCCTGACACTGTGAACCCACCAAGCCCCGCCTTAATGCAGGCTGGGAATTCCCAAATGTCCGCTACTGCTGCTGTTAAGAGTAATAATAACCACCATAACGCTGGGGGTACACGCTGGGATCAGGGGCCTGTTAGTAACCCAAATGCGAGTCAGAGCAACAACCCCTGGAGTGTCAGTACAAATCAAACCCCGGACTCTACAGGACAAATGCCAGGGACTGTGAACCAAACTACGATGAGCTCTTCTTTCGGGATACCTCACCTTGGGGAAGCAGCGCATCTTCCTCCTCCTCCACCTCCTCCTCCTCCACCACATCTAACAAGCTGTCAAATGGAGAGTGGGGAACACCCCATGGGAACAACCATTCGGCTGCTGAAAGTCATAAAGGAAGTGCTGCTAACAATGGCTGGAAGAGCCTGGAGGACGATGCCATGGGCATGGGAGGTGGAGGCACCGGTAGCGCAAGCCTGACAAGTGTCTCGGGGGGCTGGGGCCGCTCAGGAGGAAGTGAGGGAAGTGCCGAGAGCTCTGGAGGCCAGTCCAGCTCCGACCGAGACAATGTCCTGTCAAAAAGTGGGAATCGAAGAAAAGTCAACAATCCGTCACCAGTCATATCATTTCAGAGTCGAACCGATGTAGACCCAAGGGTTCTATCGAATACAGGATGGGGACAAACACCCATACGGCAGAATACCGCCTGGGACGTTACTTCCACCAACAAGCAGCAACTGGCTTTCAGAGGAGATGAAAGAAAGCAACGCTCTGGCTGGGGAACAGCCTCACCCACACAGACAGCTCCACCCCACACCTCTGGAGGTCCAGGTATGCATGAAAGTGTGGATAAGAACATGCGTGGCATGCGGGGGTGGTGTTATGGGTGAAGGCAGCACCAAAGAATTACACACATACAATTGTGGGTCAAACAATTGAATGATTTCCGTTTTATATCATCAGGTTGGGGTGATGGCCCAAGTTCTGGGGGCCCAGATGCAGGAAGCTCAGGTTGGGGTGAGCCAAGATCAACCTCTGGGTGGGATAACAAAGGCCCAGCAAGTGGAAGCGGCTGGGACAATGGATCCAGTTACAAAGGGGGCAACAACATCAGCAAAGATGACCGGTGAGTGACAATGAACTGTTTGAAATGATGTAAACAGAAATTGATGCAGTGATTTACATCTTGACTGACTACCACAAGGGAATACTGGTTTTACCTCTTGTACACGGTCAAATATTCATCCCAACACTTTCATTCACCCCTTACAGATCCAATACATGGACAAATGTGCCCAAACAGCAGCAGGGCTGGGGTTCCAGCAGCGGCAATGAGGATGAAGGCTGGGGTACCGCTGGAGACAGTTCCAGAGCGGTGTCCAACAACCACTGGGGAGATCCCCACAAAGGTGCCGGGTCAGTGGGTTGGGACAGCGACAGCGACCGATCGGGGTCTGGATGCTGGAGTGAGCCAGGGCAAACCAATACTAGCGGCAGTAACACCTGGGGAGGAAGTGGTGGGTCCAACACCCCAGACCAAAGTACTCAAAACCCAGGCTCCAACTGGGGGGACTCCAAACCCAGCCTTCAGAATAAGACCCAGGGATGGGGGGAGCCAGTGAAAAACAACCAGGGTTCCCAGAACTGGGGCGACTCCAACTCTAAAAACTCCTATACTTCCAACGAGTGGGGAAAAGGTCCCGACTCAAACATGTCAAAGACCAACAACAAGCCGACAGGTAAATGAATATGTTCATGTTTAGCTCTGATATATACTTTTAATAATCTCGGCACAAACTAGAGCCCACTCCGGTGGGTGACTGCACAATGGTGATAACGTCCGATGGTTCAATGCCTTGCTCAAGGCCATCTTAGCACTAGTCACCTCTGTGCCGTGTATTTTTGAAGCTTTCATGAAGTGCAAGGACTTGAGTGATGGTTTGGGTTGATTCTATCATCAGGCTGGTTGGGAGGTCCCATGCCCACGGTGGGTCAAAAGAACGACGCTTCAACCGGGTGGGAGGAGCCGTCTCCAGAATCCGTTCGCCGACGGATGGAGATTGATGATGGAACCGCAGCTTGGGGAGATCCTGGTATGGGTAGCTGAATTAAAGTTTGATTTGAGGGAATCGTGCTGTTGATTGTCATCATAAGCTGAAAAACTGGCAGGAGATTCACTTTCAGCTCTCATTTTGATCTCCTTTGCCGCAATAGTGAAATACCATGGCGGGGCTGTCAACATGTGGAACAGAACCGGTCAGTCAGACCAGGACAGTATGGGCCCGTCTTCTCAACACCAGTCGCACCCGTCGCATAGCTCGACACATCATTCTCAGCCCATGCAGCCTCATGGACAAGACAAAGGTGGAAATTCAGGTAATTTCAATGAATGAAGAATACCTTGACTCAAATCCACTAAAATGTGAGGTTTAGTTTTTGTCCTTTTGGAGAACTTGTGTGCAGCATAATGAACATAGCTAATTTACATTTGTACTCTCAACTCAACTGTATTTATAGAGCACTTTCAAGCAGCCATCACTGCGTACAATGATCCATATATCGGAGATCAATGATTTAATTACATGAGAAGAAAATTCCAAACGCAATAATCCCAAATATGAAAGTCAACTTGTTTGAGAGCAGCAGTTTCATCAGGCATGTGGAATTGGTTCGGGTTAGCAATGTCAAAGAATAAGCAAAAACCGTCCACTGCGACTTGCATTCAGAGCCTGGTTGAAGGCAATATCAGGAATGGTGCCAAAAATAAAGTGCCTGTTTATATGTTGCAAAAGCAGGCATTTTTCGGCGTATGGCTGCAGCATGAAATAAACATCGCACAGCTGAATGATACAGACTACAAATAGCTCTTTCTTCAAGCATATATAACGCCTGCAAATTATTTTTAATGTGGCCAAAAGTGGCAATTTTGCTGTTACATTTATCTCGAAGAGAATATTTTTGTTCATTTATTGATGTTAAATTTTTAAAATGTTGTGTTAAAATGTATTCAAGGTTGTGATTACGGGAACATTTTTCTCCTAGTTTACGGCGAATGTCATTGTCATTTTTTTTTTTAATATGACAGAAGGGGAAAAAAAATTAAAAATCCCCAAGCCCTAGTTTGTGACATTGAAAAAAAACAACTCTTGGCTCACCTTCTATAGCAGTCTCTGTTTGGAACCAGGATATGTCTCATGTACTATAGATGCTAACATTAGTCTTCAAATTTGGGTGCAGTGTTGCTACATAATTTGTTTCATCTGAACCATGTAACTCAATTCCATCATTCCAAGTGCTTGCGGTGTTAGCTCTTAGATAGTTTGTGCTTAGAATACAAGTATGGACAACGCTGAAATGCAAAAGTGGGGAGGGAAAAGCTAGCTGTAAAATGAAGCTAATACGGACATGTTAGCACAAGCCTCGTCTGTAAGCCTGTCGTGATAGAACGGTATGTCTCCATTTTAATAATTCACTTGCAAATTTATTTCTGTTACAATAAGATTGATGTACAAAACACTCAAATCTATAGAAAACATTGAGAGTTGGTTGGGAAGCCTGGACGCAGCAAACATATATACAGCCATTGTCCTTGCGGCACATTTTTTTGTGAATGTGGCTGAGTCATCCCTTAGGAATGCTAAGAGCATCTTCAATGCTCCAAACCCAGCGCCCCATTGCCCCCCCCTTTTATTAGCCTCTCTTACGGATTTCTCTCTCGCTTGCCAATTGCGCCTGCAATAGAAACCCAGGCTTTTGTTGTGGTTTAGAGACATGCAGTTGACGAGGTTGGCTTATGTGCAAATGGGAACGGTCTGTGTGAAAGAGCTGGGGAAAGTAAAGGGGAGGGGCTGTCAGGCCTATACAGGGACTCTGTCGAGTGAGCTAACTGGAACAGCAGAAAGGGGATCGTGAGGAAGTTTTGTGCCGCCTAGGCAACTACTATAAGAAGGAAATGTTATTAGATTTTATGATACATTTGTTAATGGGGGTGGGGGGTTCAAAACAAAAACTTAAATGACATACTACGCCCTTGAACCATTTGCTACCATTTTAAATGTGGCAGTCTGCCATATTTTATATGTTCAAACACAACGTGTAGAGCTTGCTTAGTGCTGTGGATAACATTTGGTTTGGTTACACTCGAGTCAGGAGATGTGATCTTTTTCCAGGGAGCATTTCACTTGTGGAGGCCAACTTTAGCTTTATGTAGTCCTTAGAGGGCCATACTAAATTTATGGGAAGGAATAGAATTAAACAATTAGACAAATCTAATGGTATGAGCATTTGTGGGTTCAGTGTTGTAAGACTTTTTAATAGGCTCCTCTGCGGTTTTATGTCTAATTTTATCGCAGTTTGATGAAAACTGGCTTGCATTACATGGCTCATGTGCCGTAGGTTTCCCACCCCAGCTCTGGACTCTGAACAAAGAAATTATATCAGGTTGTGGGTATAACTTTCATTTTACTTGGAGCAGACATCTGTAAAGGTTGAGGGATGCAAGCAGAGCAAAATTTTGAAATAGAGTTGTAAATTTGGGGGTGTTTTTGCCTTTTGTGTGTATTGCGGTGGTTGCCGATATCTTCAAGATGGTTATCTATCTATGCATGCATTTCAAGAAGCCTTGCGCTTGTCCTTTTGTGCTAGCTTGTGTGCTTGCCTCGTTACATGCGGGACACTGGAGCCTCGGGCCACCCTGCGATCTGGCCTATTTTTACTGAGAGGTATCCTTGGCATCTCCCCAAACTCATCCAGTGGTGGAAGATGCAACCAGGGCTTGTGGGTCAACTGTAACACAAACCCTCATAAATGTAAACCATTAGCCTCACATTTGACAGCGGGACTTGGATGCAGTAAGCTGCGGGTCAGCAGGAATATTCTGGTGCTTGTTTTTGAGGGCTCAATGGTATACAAAATGTTCTGGATTTTGTATGATGACCATGATGCTTTCTATTAGGTTGGGGTGATCCTTATCCCCAGCAGAAAGAGTCCTCAACGTGGGGTGAAGCCACCTCTGCTCCGCCGGTGACGGTGGACAACGGAACATCTGCCTGGGGGAAACCAGTGGACACTCGCTCTAGCTGGAATGAACCCACCCGGGATAATAGAGAGCCTGCATCTGGTTGGGGGGGTCGTCATAAGTCAGGTTAGCGTAATAGCAAGCTCTCTGCGAATTGTTTCCGTATCTTCATTGAACGTGCTTCCATTTAAAAAAAGTTCACGAGTTGAATCGTCACGTTTTTCCCCTGCCCTCCCCACATTCGCCTCTTGTTAGGTCTCGGTTCCAAACCAATGGACACCTGGCGTGGTGATGACTCGATGGGCAACAGTTGGGACCAGGAAGAAGAAGTCGAGATTGGCATGTGGACAAACAACCAACAGGACAACAGATCACATGAGCCAAACACCTGGAACTACAAGCAAAAGGGGTCCTGCAAGGTTTGTTTCTACCTGGACACCAGGAAAGCAGTTTAAAATGTGCAAAGTTGTGACTCATTCGAGTTGCCAGAATGAATTCATGAACTGTTGTTTGTTATTGTTAGATGAATAAACCAGTCAACAAACCAGACGAGCCGTGGATGAAAACGTTCATGAACCAGTTTAACAACATGAACTTTTCTGTAAGTATTTGACCACGGGTGTTGCCAGTGTGGTTCTTTGTCATGTCATGGGTTACGTACAAACAAAAACACTTACTTAATGATGTGCAAAGATTTGCCGTCATGAAAGTGCAACCTCATGCTTTTGCAACACTCGACTTTTTGTTTTGCATTTCAAGCTGTTGCAAAAGTGATGCCAGCTTGTGATTCCTAATAAGGATCAACAGGCACCAGAAAAGAGCCTCACCCGTACAAAGGCCGACATAACCGCACATAATGACGGTCCAATTTCCACGTGCCAGCAATTGCCTTTGTATGAGCCTCCAAAGTGCAGTCAGGGCACCGTTTTGGTTTCTCTTTGGGGTGTCATCGAACCAGTGCCAAATTATGCCAAGTGTCTCATTAATTGATGCCCGCCAGTGACACAAAGTATTTTTTGCGGTGGCACTTGGTGTAAAAAGTTTTTAAAACAGTGGTATTTGTTATCAAGCTGGCACCCAATGTGTTTTTTCTTGACTCACTCAAATGAATTCCCTTTTTCTTGTGAATTCTCCCTTTTATAGCGAGACTCTCCTGACGATGCCTTGAAAACCGTCGCAGGCATGGTGCAAGACAAGCGTATAGACACAATGGATTTTAGTGGAGTCATGGGGAAGAATCCTGGGTCTCAACACCAGCTCCCCAAAGACTCCTCCATGGATCGCAGCTCTTACTATGACAAGGTAATCCCGGATATCCCTCCACCGTTATAACATGAGTATGAAATTCCCTCCCTGGGGACACAAACAATTCAAACTATGTGTATTGTAATATACGTTGCCGTATTGTACATTAACTACTGATAAAGAAGAGAGCAGACATCAATTTTCTAGAATAGGCATCTACCCAAGAAAATATCTGTTGATGCTTGATAAAATAACTTGGGATCACTAACGGCAGCCCAATAAAGTAGCGCCAAGCACTTAACAGGGTAATAGTGCGCCGTGTTTCATGATCAAAACACACACCGAAGTTTCTGTAATTGTGGTAAAGATGAGGAGCAAAACTTGCAGGACACATTTCCTGATCCAGCAATCTGCCGTACATGAGGGTGCTCGTTCTCTGACTGTCGCGCTGCGCCCCACGGTGGCCATTTCAAGACATTACACTTTACTCATGCTTGAAATGTCATTTCATGTACTTTCTATTTGCATTGTGTTTGCACTTGCAACGAGAACAGCTTGCGTAGATCATTTATCAGTCATTAATGAAAGCAATAAATGTCTGATGATTATAGTTGATAACAGACCTCACTGGACGGCGTGGTTAATGTGCCTGGCAGGTTGTTTTTTTTTTTTTGTCTTGGCTTCGCTGCTCTTCATTTGCTCTTTCACCCTTTCCCCAAAGATATATCCCTCTTTGCTACACTGGCACTACCTCACACTTCCTTTTGCTCTTTGCCCTCAAATTAACCCCACTCTTGTCTGTCTGTGTGTGGCTGGCACTGTGCTTGCGATCCATCTGCTGTGCCACCCGGCCTTGCTTCCGCAGCTGTCCATTCCCCCCTCTGCTTCAGATGAGCACTGCTCCGGTCAAAGCATGAGCTTGCCCCCTCTCACTTCCACTCAGCCTATCCTATGTCCCGACTCTGGGCCGTCTGCTGCCCACTCTAGCCCTGGCGTCTCTCGGCAGGTGAGTGCGCAAGCGTCACAAGGTTGTTGTATCTGCGCTCTCTAACCAAGGCTCTCCTGATAACAAGAGGTTATTTTCATTTATCAGTTGGGCTCCATGATTAATGTTCAGTTATTTGTTAGTGATCAAAATGCAAAATATCATTGAAAGTGCTTGTTTGACGATGAACGTGCATTTGTTTTCTTTTGTCTTGTCTCTTTCCCTAGAATGTAAACCCAATGATGGGTGGCAGCAGCTTAGCACAGGGCCGCGGTGGTCTTCAATCTCAACTCCCTCATCACAACTTCCGTAACCAAGTGCCTCCTCCCATCATGCCCTCTCAGGTAGCGTGCCCACCTCCTAACCGAATTAACGATGATTTCTTTACACCAGCGGTGTCTTAAGTCCGGCCCTCGAGGGCTGCTCTAATGCATGTTTTAGATGTTGCCCTCCTTCGATACATCTGATTCAAATGATCGGCTCACCAGCAAGCTCTGTCGAAGCCTGATAAGCAAAGCGTAGACTATGCCCGTTACGGAAATGCATGAGTAAAGTAAATAAATGGGGCGATAATTGCTTGACAGCCTGTCCACGTTTTCCCTTTTGCAATCCCGCTCATGTCCCGTCTTTGTATCATTAGAATGTAGCTACAGCGACCAGGGCAAAACGCTTTTCCCTTGACAATCAAGCCATGTTGTTTGTGGCCATAAATTGTAAAGTCGCCTCAAAATGTTGAAGAGCCAGTCGCCGACTTCACTCCCCCCGCCCAAAAAACATGGATAGGTTCATAGAAACGTTTCTCTCCTTGTTTTTCAGGTCCCTCCACCCTTGTTAAAATACCCAGGTGGGAATGGAGCCCTGAATCCACTCTTAAGCCCTCAGCAGGTGGCTATGCTGAACCAGCTCTCCCAACTCAACCAGCTGACCCAGCTCCAGGTAAAGTGCCACAAACAGTCAAATTAACAACCACCATTGAACATTTTATTTGCTACATGCTCTATTCAAAGCTATCCCACAAACAGACTCACTTCATGAGCTACAAGTTTACAATAGTTTTCTCTTTCAATTTTCCGTTGGCAGCGTCTTATCGTACTCCAGCAGCAGCAGCAGCAGCAGCAGCAACAACAGCAACAGAAGGCTCAGAGCCAGCGAGTGATGCCTGTGGGGCGACTGCCTGAGACGGTTTGTTTGCGCATCAATGTATGCATTAGAGTCTGCGTCTCAGATTTTGTAACATCGTGCCCTGCTGTCTTTAGACGCGTCCGATTGGTTCATCCCCATCCATGATGCAACCGCCGCGTCACCTGGATGCTTCTTTGCTAAAGCAGTCGCCGGCCCTCAAACCGTACATGGACAGCTACTTGCCCCACAATAGCCCTGAGATGCAGAAGGATGCTTCCACTCTTGGATCCTTCAGCAACTTCCCTTTAAGTATGTTCAACATGAACACACAGTTTAAAAAATGTCAAGTAGACAACTTCCTAGACTGTATATAGGAATGATCAGTTGTATACGGTGATCTAAACGTACTTCCCCTGTTCTTTCCGTCAGGCTTGAACTCTAACCTGAATGTATCCCTGGACATGGGCGTTGGTACTAATGCCGGCGGAGCTTTAGGCTACAAAGAACCGGCCCAGTCCAGACTGAAGAAACTGTGGGTTGCTGACCCTCTGGAGCAGAACAGCAAATCTGGTACGCTTGACTTTGCATGTGGCCGTAAACTTCTTTTGTCGGTCATCATATGAAAATTCCGATGTCATTATTTGACTCCTTGTGGAAGGCCAAGCAAATTTGCTTTCTCAGCATGCTGGCATCGAAAACAAACTTAGTTTAAAAGCATTTTCAGGCTCTTTTACGTCATTAACACGTCTCCTGTTTCTGCGTCTGTCCCGCAGGTGCTATTTCGTCAGGACTGCGTCTGGAGGACTCTCCCTTTTATGACTTCCTGTCCCCCGGCCCATCGCCCCTGAGTCCTCCCGGCCAATCAATGGGCTCAGTGGGTGACGGCTGGCCGTCCCGTGCCAATTCCCCCCCGCCCCATGGAAACGCTGTCACCTGGCCCCCAGGTACGCCAGCGTTCATATTCATTGATGCTCACCATTATTTCTTTTTTTTTTTGGCTTGGAAAGCAGCTAATGTCTGTGTCTGTGTGTAGAGTTCCGACCTGGCGAACCTTGGAAAGGTTACCCCCCCAACATTGACCCTGAAACGGACCCTTATGTGACCCCCGGCAGTGTCATTAATAACCTCTCCATCAACACCGTCCGTGACACAGACCACCTCAGGGACAGGAGCAATGGTACGCCATGTTGATGGTGAACACAAGTTTTGAGTGGGCGACTCTCGAATCGGCTGAAGAACGAAACTCATTTCGCCGTTCTCTGTTTTGTGCAGGGCCATCCTCATCACTGAACACCACGATGCCTTCGAACAGTGCCTGGTCATCCATTCGTGCCTCCAGCCACAGCGGTTCCCTCACCAGTACAGCACAAAGCACTTCAGGTGATCATTTTTCTAATTTAAAGAAAAAAAAAATCACCTGTTTAACCTGTTCTCGACTCATTCTTCAGTGTAGAATAATGGAAAAATAAATTGGATTTTTCAAATTGCACGGGAGTGTGGATCAGATCCTGCAGGCCAACCCCGTTCGTTCCTTGCCCATGAGGTAAATGTGGTTTGTGTTCCGTGTCCATGCAGCCAGACCCAGTGAGTCAAAATGGTCTCCCGGCGTCGGTTCGGTATCAAACTCCTCTCTTGCCCATGAGCTGTGGAAGGTCCCCCTGCCTCCCAAGGCGCTGTCCGTGGCGGCCCCCTCCAGACCTCCGCCTGGCCTCACCAGTCAAAAGCCCAGCTCGGTCTCCTCCGGCTGGGACGGCTCGGCCCTGAGGCTGGGTGGGTGGGGCTCCGCTGACTCCCCATTTGCACCTGGTGAGACATAGAGAACTGTGATTTTATTTTTGCTTGAAACTAGTATAAAGCGTCTATTAGTTTTCATATTTTGACCATCCTGTGGCTGAAATGGTACATCGCGTTTGCCATCAGGTTCCGGTTGGGGTGACGGCAGCAGCTCAGGGAGAACCCAATGGCTCGTTCTGAAAAACCTCACGCCTCAGGTTTGCACACAAAACAAATCTTGTGTCCAGCGGCCGCTTGCTTTGTGTCATGAACTGTTGGTCCAATGGTCCCGCAGATTGACGGCTCTACGTTGAGGACTCTGTGTATGCAGCATGGCCCTCTGATCACATTCCACCTCAATCTGCCGCATGGTAACGCTGTGGTGTGCTACAGTTCCAAGGATGAGGCTGCCAAGGCGCAGAAGAGCCTGCACATGTAAGGGACATTTGCATTTGTCATTTCTTCACACACACAGACCCTCAAACTCACTTTGCTTTGGTTGTGCAGGTGCGTTTTGGGGAACACGACTATTCTGGCCAAGTTCGCCGGCGAGGAGGAAATCAGCGGATTCTTTGCACAAGGGCAGTCATTGGCTACTCCCTCCTCGGGCTGGCAGGCCGTTGGCTCGTCTCAGAGCAGAATGGATCAGTCCCACCCTTTTCCCAGCCGCGCCGCCGAGACCGGCCAATGGAACGGCGGCGATCTCCACGGCTCCTCCCTCTGGGGCGGGCCCAGTTATTCCAGTAGCCTGTGGGGGAGCCCCAGCGGCACTGAGGCGGGAAGGATCGGCAGCCCGTCTCCAATCGGCTCCTTCCTCCCGGTGGATCACCTGGCGGGCGCCGGGGACTCCATGTGAGCGGGGGCGTCGGCAAGGGTCAGTGGCCAATTGTCAATAAACCGAATGAAAGCAAAGGAAGTGACACCACTCGCTTATAACAAGATGTTCAACAAAACGGGGTCTCCCCTGTGGAAAACAAGTTACGTTTCTCTCTCTCTGCACATATGTCCACTTTGTTTTAGCCCAAAAACATATCAGTCGGAATACTTGAATCCTGCAGGCCAATTCTATAATGTGAACGGATGGATATTTGCTTCCAGGTAGTGCTCTTTCACACAAAAAAAAAAAAAGCTTCAATCGAGCTCATTATTTTATCATATATATATATAGTTTCATTCGTCATGTTTATTTGAATTCCAGTTCTATTTGTTTTCTCTCTTTTTTTTTTTTTTTTTGCTGACAATGTTGGAGTAAGAGCTTTTTAAACTTTGCACTGAATGTGTTTTTTTTCTCAGTATATATTTAATCTGCAATATAGAGGGAGCAGCCAGTTTTTCCAGTGTAGCTGTTTACTCATTGAGGTCCTTACCATGTATGCGTGGCTGTATTGTGTGTGTGTGTGTGTGTGTGTGCGTGCGTGTGCGTATTTGCGCGCGCTCCTTTCTTGCCTTGGCACGCCTACCTTACTGCGTTGTCGTGGAGTTCAAGATCAATAGAGAAGTTCAGCAAGAAGAAGAGAAGCTCAATTGGGTATCATTCAAAAAGAGGGGAAGAAAAAAAAAAGGTATTGCACCGATGGTTGTTGGAAACGGAAAGAACGTTGAGCTCTGCAGTGCAAAGGACTGTAGCCGCAGCTGGGACTAGCAAGCCCCAGCCACCCTAATGTAGGGGCCGGGGGCCTATCTAGCAAGCCCTCCCTCGAGCCCCTGAGCGGGCAAGGGCGGGAACAGCACTTTCAGAATAGGCTTTCAATATTTTGGAGGTGCCACACTGCAACCTCTTGTTTACAAGACTTAGGAGGCGGAACGTGTGTTCATCCTTCATTTTAAAGAGGAGATGGAGTAAAATAGAAAATGCTCATAAAAAAATCATATATATTGCAAAAAAATGTGAAAAAAATCTAAAACATTTATAAAAGATTAAAAAAAAAATAATTAAAAAAAAATCACCCAAAAAAAAAAAATCTTATCGAGGATGAAGACGATGCTTTGTAACTCTGGGAATTCGGATCAGTGTTTTTTGGCCATGGTGTTGGTTATTTGAATTATTCCTTTTTGTCTGCTAAATAACCAGCAATGGTTCTCAGGAAATTAAGCCAGTTTTTTCCCCCCCTTATAGTTGATTTAAAGAGGAAAAAAAAGCGACTACTCCTCCTTGTAGGAAAGGAAAATCCAACTTCTAGCACTGAAAACTATGTATAGTATGGTCTGTAAGTTTCTTTTCTCTGCCAAATAACTGCTTTAAGCTGGAGAAGCTCAACACACTGCTTTCAATATGCTGTCTTATAAGGGGAGGGGGGGGGGTCCAAGTGTGTGCGTGAAAGAGAGAGAGAAAATGTGTGTGTGTGTGTGTCTTCTCTGCTCTACCCGTGTTAAAATCAACAATGTGGGGGGGGTGCAAATGTATAAACCAAGAGAAAGGCAAAACTGTTTCTATGCATACTGTAGCTTCTCACGGCCTACTGAGTTTTATTTTTCTCCCCCTACTTTCACATCTGACAAATTTCATTCAGTACGACATTTTAAATCTACACATTTAGCTCTCATTGCCACAAAGTGTTTTTTTTCTTTTTTGAAAGGAAAAAAAATGGAAAGAAGCGACTTTTTTTTTTCTTCCAATAATACTGAAGCAAAAGTCGTCCACATTTCATTGCCTTGATCCCAATTGTGTCCACAGATGCAACAAGTCAAGTGGCTCCTACCTGTTTACAAACGGAATATGATTGTATTGTTCTGCTGGGGAGGGAGGGAGGGAGGGAGGGGGGCATCTTATCTGATCAATAATGGATGATTGTGAGTCCATGTTAAATCAATGTTCCATCTTAGCTGTCATTGTGTAGCTCCCATGTTTGGGTGGGGGAATGGGGGGGGGCTTTAAAAAAAGCTTCCGAATGCTCGAGCATTAGCGAAGCCATGGACCTTAAACTCTTTAGTGTGTTTGTGTGTGTGTGTGTGTGTGTGTGTGTGTGTGTGTGTGTGTGTGTCCTCTGCCACTACAGGTTTATATTTGACAAGTATGACACGTCGGCGTTAATTTTTAAGGCGAGCAGTGACTATTTAACAATGAGTATTAGCCACAAATGTGTGTGTGTGTGTGTGTGTGTGTGTGTGTGTGTGTGTGTGTGTGTGTGTGTGTGCACGGCAGTATTGAACTGCTCTACCAAATAATTCAATCAAACAAAATATTAGTTTACTTAATTCCATGTGTTGTTTTGCTTAAACTTTTTTGGTGGGTCTTGTTCAACAGGTTTTATTAAGAGGAATATCTTTTTAATTTTTGTGATTAACTGACGTGTTGAAGTGAGGAGCCTTGGATTTTGCACTTGGTGGATTGTGACGGGGCGCGTGAGTTCCGAGCAAAGTCTTTTGGAAGGAACCATCGGTTGGAAGCTGCAAAGAGCTGTTATTGATGGCGGTGTACTTTGGCGAAAATGTTTTTGGTTCGTGTGTGTCCTGGTTTAGTGACGAGATCAGGTGTGTGTGTGTGTGAATGGAGAAGATGGTGCTCTGCCAGAAGCAGCATGTTGTCTGTCTCCTCGGTCCCTTTCCTGTTCAAACAGTCTGCTGAAACGCTGGCATGCAGTTGCATTCGACCACTTTGTTGTTGTCCAGTGAAATGCGTTCATCTCAAGTTCTCGACGTGTTTTTGTCGGATGGATGAGTGTCACTAATGTAATCAAAGGCAAATTTGTGACACCCCCCCGCTCACCCCCCGTGTGTTTGAAAGTGGCGGTCCGTCGTACTAGTGCCCAAATAGCAGCTGTCAGTTTGAAAAAGGTCGGTGACCCCCTTTTTGCAGCCAGAAAATGCATTCACGTTATATCGATATTGTGGCCATAAAAGATTGAAAATCCTTTTTGTGGTAACCGAATCTCCATTTTTTTCCCCCCTTTCTATTGAGATTAAAAGCAAATCAAATATTTGGACGTGGATGCTTTTCATTGGACAGTTGCACACACTGCTCATGTTTACATTCATGTTGGCGTACTGTAGTGAACAGCTAGTTGTCATGGCAACAGGTGATCAGGGAAGGCTGAAAAAGAAAACCTTGGCCGGTACATTTTCACTTGCAATTGCCTGTCTTCTTCTGGCTTAAACAGCTTGACCTTGACCTTGCCCGATTCTTGATCGGCTTGCTTGAGCTCCCTCCCACTTGCCATTCTTTCTCACCACTGATCAAGCATCAGTTTGTCCTCACATCCACGCTGGGTTTCCTCCAATCATTTCAGCTGCAGACAAAGATGATCTTTCAGTCGTGGCCCCCCCCAGCTCTGCAAGGTTCTGCCAGTGTCTTTTCAGTTTCTCCTGCTTGGCCTTCAGAGACAACTTAAACGTGAGGAGGGAGAGTTTGGTCATGTGTGACAGATCTCCATGAACTTTTGAAAGAGAACCCATTTTTACCACAGACATTATTTGCCAGGGAAAGGTGCGCCTCCGACAAAATGGCGCCCAAGTATGAGAAACCGAGCTTTGAGGGGCGTCGTTAGCTAGCCGCTCTTTCAGCAACATGACTCTGGGACAAGCAACTTGCTCAGGTTACTGCTTGGCCGCGTCACTTCTTTTCCCGTCTTTTGTGTGTGCGATTTGTCAAGATGATGCCAAATGGAGGTGGTAGCAGGAAGGAAAAGGGATTGGGGGGGGGGCTGTTGTCTGTGCGTGTGAATATAAGAAGCAGGACACCGCGCATTGCTTGAAGTCGAGTTTTGCAACAAAGATGATGGAAGGAAAACCTTTTTCAAAGTGAGCGAGAGCCACCTTGAGCACTGTACAATCTCCAAGGCTGCCCAGCATTTTCCCCAAGATGGAGGGAGGGTTGGCAGGGAAGCTGCCCGGTGATACTTTACTACTTTTTACTATTTAAGAAGAATAATGTGACTATGTTCTCCTCTTGACTGAACTCTTATGTGAGCAAACACCCAGTGGCAATTATTCTCGATCAAAAATGCTTGAGACACACAAAAATGACACAACCCCCCCCCCCCCCTTCCAAAAAGAAAACTGTGATTATTTGCTGTCTTTTTTTTTTTTTGTCATGGAGTATAAAAATATGTGCAAAAAAAAATCCAAAAGCTTTAGTCCAACCAGCACAAAAAGGGTGAGTGTCGCTCAGAGAGACTATGCAGTGGAGTGTTGAACCCAAGCTTCCACGTCCAGCTTGAGTTTTTGTGTTCTTGAAAATCCCTTAAAGAGAAAAAGAAGAAGAAAAAAAAGCGTTCGGAAAAAAAAGCGTTTACGGGATTCCCAATAATATTCCTCAAACATGTTGTGCCATTGTCAAATCGTACTGCTACTACTAATACTAAACTTACTTTTTTAAAAAGTTTACCTGAAAGCGCCGGGCCAGTTGTAGCAGGAAGTGGGTGCGTGGTCAGGTCCATTCGTTTCTTTTTCCAGACTGGCAAAAGTGCAAATTTTACGTAACTTTTTTATAGAGATTCTATCAATCCACCATGTCTAGTTGGATCACCTCTTATGCACATTGCTGTGGAAGACTGTTTAATCTATATATCTATATCTATATAGATATATATCTATATAGATATATATTTTGTGTGTGTGTGTCTCTCTAATCATCGAGAGGGCGTATTCCTCTCCTAGAAATGACAGTAACTTTATTTTCAAACGTCTTCCTTGGGTCACCACAGGATTTTATCTTAACTTTTGGGGAAACTGCACTTTTTGAAGGACAATCTTTATTTGGGTATATTGATACATTAATTAAAAAAAATGAACGAAGTCGCCTGATATGACAAGGTATTAAAACCAACTCCAGTGTGCTCTAATATGAATGTCTCCTGATGCTGTCTGTTTGGTTTCATTTAATATTTTTACTTTTTTTTTTTTTTGCTTGGTTTGTTCAGTATTTTTTTTCCTCTTATTTTTCTGAATTTTTAGTGCTCTTAAAAGAATGTGTACTAAGGTGTAGACTTGTAGGTAGTAGGTCTTCTGTTGGCTGTACTCGTATACTGATTACTGTTTGTAACCTCTGGCCCCTTCAGCCAGCATACAAAGCTGTATAACTTGGGTACAACCCTCAATAAAAGACTAACAATCACCCTCATGGCTCCTCTTTCTTTCGACTCCACTGAACAGGGCATGGTGCCAGGATTTTTATATTTTCTTCTCTCCCAGGCAAAACATTGGCACCAAGGGTTCCCACTCTTCCACTTGCTTTTTATTAATGGACCTTTTAAGGACTTTTGAGGGCTAATTGAACGTTCACGTTGGATTTAATGAACAAAAAGCCACGTATTACTGAGCTGGTGTTCATTGCTGCCCAAGGAAGGGCACATCTTTATTTTTAGGGGCAATCAGCTAACCCTTTTTTTGACATACTGATCAACATCGGAACTGATCGGAGATGGCGGAAAAAGCAGAGCGGGAGCCAGGAAGGCATAGAGCCTGACAGCGGGGTTCGAGGGGAAGGGCGCCAGGAATATTTTACGTCAAAATTATGAATTGGAAGGGTGGGGAAAATGACATACACAAATGAAATGAACACCACAGGTTAATTTTTCAGGATTTTTATTGATTTTTAGAAGCTTTCCCTGAAAATTAAAAACTTCAATGGATTTTTATAAACTTTAAGGACCCATGGTAACCAGAGTGATCATGACCTTCCTGGTAGTCGAATCGTTAGGGCGTTGCACTGTAGAGGTGCAGGGTTCGAGTCCAGCTCCGGCCTTCCGGTGCGTTCTCAAAAAGCTGAAAAAAACGACAGTATAGTAAGGCGTTTTTAGCCAAAAAAAACAACATAGTATAGTAAGGCGTTTTTAACCAAAAAAAACAACATAGTATAGTAAGGCGTTTTTAGACGAAAAAAAGACGAAAAAACGACATAGTATAGTAAGGCGTTTTTAGACGGAAAAAAAACGACATAGTAAGGCGTTTTTAGCCGAAAAAAATGACATAGTATAGTAAGGCATTTTTAGCCGAAAAAAACGACATAGTATAGTAAGGCGTTTTTAGCCGAAAAAAATGACGAAAAAAACGACATAGTATAGTAAGGCATTTTAGCCGGAAAAAACGACATAGTATAGTAAGGCGTTTTAGCGAAAAAAGCGACATAGTATAGTAAGGCGTTTTAGCGAAAAAATGACATAGTATAGTAAGGCGTTTTAGCCTAAAAAAATGACATAGTATAGTAAAGGCGTTTTAGCCTAAAAACGACATAGTATAGTAAAGCGTTTTAGCGAAAAAATGATGAAAAACGACATATAGTAAAGCGTTTTTAGCGAAAAAATGACATAGTAAGGCGTTTTAGCGAAAAAATGACTGAAAAAACGACATAGTATAGTAAGGCGTTTTAGCTGAAAAAACGACATAGTATAGTAAGGCGTTTTAGCGAAAAAAATGACATAGTATAGTAAGGCGTTTTAGCCGAAAAAAACGACATAGTATAGTAAGGCGTTTTTAGCCGAAAAAAATGACATAGTATAGTAAGGCGTTTTTAGCCGAAAAAAATGAGGAAAAAAAACGACATAGTATAGTAAGGCGTTTTTAGCTGAAAAAAACGACATAAAATAGTAAGGCGTTTTAGCCGAAAAAAATGACATAGTATAGTAAGGCGTTTTTAGCCGAAAAATAACGACATAGTAAGGCGTTTTAGCGAAAAAACAACATAGTATAGTAAGGCGTTTTTAGCGAAAAAAGCGAAAAAAGACATAGTATAGTAAGGCGTTTTAGCGAAAAAACCAACATAGTATAGTAAGGCGTTTTAGCGAAAAAAGCGACATAGTATAGTAAGGCGTTTTAGCGAAAAAGCGACATAGTATAGTAAGGCGTTTTTAGCGAAAAAACGACATAGTAAGGCGTTTTTAGCGAAAAAATGACATAGTATAGTAAGGCGTTTTAGCGAAAAAACGACATAGTATAGTAAGGCGTTTTAGCTGAAAAAAACGACATAGTATAGTAAGGCGTTTTAGCGAAAAAAACGACATAGTATAGTAAGGCGTTTTAGCGAAAAAACGACATAGTATAGTAAGGCGTTTTAGCGTGAAAAAAACGACATAGTATAGTAAGGCGTTTTTAGAAAAAAACGACATAGTATAGTAAAGCGAAACATACGACATAGTAAGGCGTTTTAGCGAAAAAAGCGACATAGTATAGTAAGGCGTTTTAGCGAAAAAAACAACATAGTATAGTAAGGCGTTTTAGCGAAAAAGCGACATAGTATAGTAAGGCGTTTTAGCGAAAAAAGCGACATAGTATAGTAAGGCGTTTTAGTCGAAAAAAACGACATAGTATAGTAAGGCGTTTTTAGCTGAAAAAAAAGACATAGTATAGTAAGGCGTTTTTAGCCGAAAAAACGACATAGTATAGTAAGGCGTTTTTAGCGGAAAAAACGACATAGTATAGTAAGGCGTTTTTAGCGGAAAAAACGACATAGTATAGTAAGGCGTTTTTAGCCGAAAAAAAGACATAGTATAGTAAGGCTTTTTTAGCGAAAAAGCGATGAAAAAAGCGACATAGTATAGTAAGGCGTTTTTAGCGAAAAAACGACATAGTATAGTAAGGCGTTTTAGCTGAAAAAGCGACATAGTATAGTAAGGCGTTTTAGCGAAAAAAGGACATAGTATAGTAAGGCGTTTTGACAAAAAGCGACATAGTATAGTAAGGCGTTTTAGCGAAAAAGGACATAGTATAGTAAGGCGTTTTAGCGAAAAAGAAAAAAGCGACATAGTATAGTAAGGCGTTTTAGCTGAAAAAAGACATAGTATAGTAAGGCGTTTTAGCGAAAAAATGACATAGTATAGTAAGGCGTTTTTAGCGAAAAAAGCGACATAGTATAGTAAGGCGTTTTAGCGAAAAACCGACATAGTATAGTAAGGCGTTTTTAGCGAAAAAAACGACATAGTATAGTAAGGCGTTTTTAGCTGAAAAAAACGACATAGTATAGTAAGGCGTTTTTAGCGAAAAAAACGACATAGTATAGTAAGGCGTTTTTAGCGAAAAAAACGACATAGTATAGTAAGGCGTTTTAGCGAAAAACGACATAGTATAGTAAGGCGTTTTTAGCGAAAAACGCGACATAGACATAGTATAGTAAGGCGTTTTTAGCGAAAAAATGAAAAAAAAACGACATAGTATAGTAAGGCGTTTTAGCTGAAAAAACGACATAGTATAGTAAGGCGTTTTAGCTGAAAAAACGACATAGTATAGTAAGGCGTTTTAGCGAAAAAATGACATAGTATAGTAAGGCGTTTTAGCTGAAAAAAGCGACATAGTATAGTAAGGCGTTTTAGCGAAAAAACGACATAGTATAGTAAGGCGTTTTAGCGAAAAAGCGATGAAAAAAGCGACATAGTATAGTAAGGCGTTTTTAGCGAAAAAAAGACATAGTATTGTAAGACGTTTTTCGCTGAAAAAAACAACATAGTATAGAAGGCGTTTTTAGATGATAAAAAGACCAAAAAAACGACATAGTATAGTAAGGCGTTTTTAGCCAAAAAAAAAAACGACATAGTATAGTAAGGCGTTTTTAGCTGAAAAAAGCGACATAGTATAGTAAGGCGTTTTTAGCGAAAAAGAAAAAAAGCGACATAGTATAGTAAGGCGTTTTATGAAAAAAGCGACATAGTATAGTAAGGCGTTTTTAGCGAAAAAACGACATAGTATAGTAAGGCTTTTTTCGCGAAAAAGACCGACATAGTATAGTAAGGCGTTTTTAGCCCGAAAAACGACATAGTATAGTAAGGAGTAGGGCGTTTTTAGCTGAAAAAATGACATAGTATAGTAAGGCTTTTTTCGCGAAAAAACGACATAGTATAGTAAGGCGTTTTTAGCGAAAAAAACGACATAGTATAGTAAGGCGTTTTTAGCCGAAAAAAACGACGTAGTATAGTAAGGCGTTTTTAGCTGAAAAAAAATGACATAGTATAGTAAGGCGTTTTAGCGAAAAAAGCGACATAGTATAGTAAGGCGTTTTTTAGCGAAAAAAGCGACATAGTATAGTAAGGCGTTTTTAGCGAAAAAACGACATAGTATAGTAAGGCGTTTTTAGCTGAAAAAAAACGACATAGTATAGTAAGGCGTTTTAGCGAAAAAAATAAAAAAAGCGACATAGTATAGTAAGGCGTTTTAGCGAAAAAAGCGACATAGTATAGTAAGGCGTTTTAGCTGAAAAAAAACGACATAGTATAGTAAGGCGTTTTAGCTGATGAAAAAAGCGACATAGTATAGTAAGGCGTTTTAGCGAAAAAATGACATAGTATAGTAAGGCGTTTTAGCGAAAAAAGAAAAAAAGCGACATAGTATAGTAAGGCGTTTTTAGCTGAAAAAACGACATAGTATAGTAAGGCGTTTTTAGCTGAAAAAATGACATAGTATAGTAAGGCGTTTTTAGCGAAAAAACGACATAGTATAGTAAGGCGTTTTAGCGAAAAAGCGACATAGTATAGTAAGGCGTTTTTAGCGAAAAAAGCGACATAGTATAGTAAGGCGTTTTAGCGAAAAAACGACATAGTATAGTAAGGCGTTTTAGCGAAAAAAACGACATAGTATAGTAAGGCGTTTTAGCGAAAAAAGCGACATAGTATAGTAAGGCGTTTTAGCGAAAAAACGACATAGTATAGTAAGGCGTTTTAGCGAAAAAATGACATAGTATAGTAAGGCGTTTTAGCGAAAAAAAAAAAGCGACATAGTATAGTAAGGCGTTTTAGCGAAAACATGACATAGTATAGTAAGGCGTTTTAGCGAAAAAACGACATAGTATAGTAAGGCGTTTTAGCGAAAAAAAAACGACATAGTATAGTAAGGCGTTTTAGCGAAAAAATGACATAGTATAGTAAGGCGTTTTAGCGAAAAAACGACATAGTATAGTAAGGCGTTTTAGCGAAAAAACGACATAGTATAGTAAGGCGTTTTAGCGAAAAAACGACATAGTATAGTAAGGCGTTTTAGCGAAAAAAAAAAAGTAAGGCGTTTTACGAAAAAAACGACATAGTATAGTAAGGCGTTTTAGCTGAAAAAAACGACATAGTATAGTAAGGCGTTTTAGCGAAAAAACGACATAGTATAGTAAGGCGTTTTAGCGAAAAAACGACATAGTATAGTAAGGCGTTTTAGCGAAAAAAAATGACATAGTATAGTAAGGCGTTTTAGCGAAAAAAACGACATAGTATAGTAAGGCGTTTTAGCGAGAAAAAACGACATAGTATAGTAAGGCGTTTTAGCGAAAAAACGACATAGTATAGTAAGGCGTTTTAGCGAAAAAACGACATAGTATAGTAAGGCGTTTTTAGCGAAAAAACGACATAGTATAGTAAGGCGTTTTAGCGAAAAAAACGACATAGTATAGTAAGGCGTTTTAGCGAAAAAACGACATAGTATAGTAAGGCGTTTTTAGCGACATAGTATAGTAAGGCGTTTTAAAAAACGACATAGTATAGTAAGGCGTTTTAGCGAAAAAACGACATAGTATAGTAAGGCGTTTTAGCGAAAAAACGACATAGTATAGTAAGGCGTTTTAGCGAAAAAACGACATAGTATAGTAAGGCGTTTTAGCGAAAAAACGACATAGTATAGTAAGGCGTTTTAGCTGAAAAAACGACATAGTATAGTAAGGCGTTTTAGCGAAAAAACGACATAGTATAGTAAGGCGTTTTAGCGAAAAAACGACATAGTATAGTAAGGCGTTTTAGCGAAAAACGACATAGTATAGTAAGGCGTTTTAGCGAAAAACGACATAGTATAGTAAGGCGTTTTAGCGAAAAAACGACATAGTATAGTAAGGCGTTTTAGCGAAAAAACGACATAGTATAGTAAGGCGTTTTAGCGAAAAAAACGACATAGTATAGTAAGGCGTTTTAGCTGAAAAAAACGACATAGTATAGTAAGGCGTTTTAGCTGAAAAAACGACATAGTATAGTAAGGCGTTTTAGCGAAAAAAACGACATAGTATAGTAAGGCGTTTTTAGCTGAAAAAACGACATAGTATAGTAAGGCGTTTTAGCTGAAAAAACGACATAGTATAGTAAGGCGTTTTAGCTGAAAAAACGACATAGTATAGTAAGGCGTTTTAGCGAAAAAAGCGACAAAAAACGACATAGTATAGTAAGGCGTTTTAGCGAAAAAAACGACATAGTATAGTAAGGCGTTTTAGCTGAAAAAACGACATAGTATAGTAAGGCGTTTTAGCGAAAAAGCGACATAGTATAGTAAGGCGTTTTTAGCGAAAAAAACGACATAGTATAGTCAGGCGTTTTAGCCGAAAAAAAGGACATAGTATAGTAAGGCGTTTTTAGCCGAAAAAAAGACAAAAAAACGACATAGTATAGTAAGGCGTTTTTAGCTGAAAAAATGACATAGTATAGTAAGGCGTTTTTAGCTGAAAAAAACGACATAGTATAGTAAGGCGTTTTTAGCGAAAAAACGACATAGTATAGTAAGGCGTTTTTAGCGAAAAAAACGACATAGTATAGTAAGGCGTTTTTAGACGAAAAAAACGACATAGTATAGTAAGGCGTTTTTAGCTGAAAAAACGACATAGTATAGTAAGGCGTTTTTAGCGAAAAAAACGACATAGTATAGTAAGGCGTTTTTAGCGAAAAAAGCGTAAAAAAGCGACATAGTATAGTAAGGCGTTTTTAGCGAAAAAACGACATAGTATAGTAAGGCGTTTTAGCTGAAAAAACGACATAGTATAGTAAGGCGTTTTTAGCTGAAAAAAAAAAACGACATAGTATAGTAAGGCGTTTTTAGCGAAAAAAGCGACATAGTATAGTAAGGCGTTTTAGCTGAAAAAACGACATAGTATAGTAAGGCGTTTTTAGCAAAAAAAACGACATAGTATAGTAAGGCGTTTTAGCCGAAAAAACGACATAGTATAGTAAGGCGTTTTTAGCCGAAAAAACGACATAGTATAGTAAGGCGTTTTTAGCGGAAAAAACGACATAGTATAGTAAGGCTTTTTTAGCGAAAAAAACGACATAGTATAGTAAGGCGTTTTTAGCTGAAAAAATGACATAGTATAGTAAGGCTTTTTTAGCGAAAAAAACGACATAGTATAGTAAGGCGTTTTTAGCAAAAAAACGACATAGTATAGTAAGGCGTTTTTAGCCGAAAAAACGACATAGTATAGTAAGGCGTTTTTAGCGAAAAAACGACATAGTATAGTAAGGCGTTTTTAGCGAAAAAAACGACATAGTATAGTAAGGCGTTTTTAGCGAAAAAACGACATAGTATAGTAAGGCGTTTTAGCGAAAAAACGACATAGTATAGTAAGGCGTTTTTAGCGAAAAAAACGACATACGACATAGTATAGTAAGGCGTTTTTAGCGAAAAAACGACATAGTATAGTAAGGCGTTTTTAGCGAAAAAACGACATAGTATAGTAAGGCGTTTTTAGCGAAAAAAACGACATAGTATAGTAAGGCGTTTTAGCGAAAAAATGACATAGTATAGTAAGGCTTTTTAGCGAAAAAAAACGACATAGTATAGTAAGGCGTTTTTAGCCGAAAAAACGACATAGTATAGTAAGGCGTTTTTAGCTGAAAAAACGACATAGTATAGTAAGGCGTTTTTAGCGAAAAAATGACATAGTATAGTAAGGCGTTTTAGCGAAAAAAACGACATAGTATAGTAAGGCGTTTTTAGCCGAAAAAAACGACATAGTATAGTAAGGCGTTTTAGCTGAAAAAAATGACATAGTATAGTAAGGCGTTTTTAGCAAAAAAACGACATAGTATAGTAAGGCGTTTTTAGCGAAAAAACGACATAGTATAGTAAGGCGTTTTTAGCGAAAAAAATGACATAGTATAGTAAGGCGTTTTTAAGCGAAAAAACGACATAGTATAGTAAGGCGTTTTTAGCAGTAAAAAGCGAAAAAAATGACATAGTATAGTAAGGCGTTTTTAGCGAAAAAAACGACATAGTATAGTAAGGCGTTTTTAGCGAAAAAACGACATAGTATAGTAAGGCGTTTTAGCGAAAAAGCGAAAAAAACGACATAGTATAGTAAGGCGTTTTTAGCGAAAAAACGACATAGTATAGTAAGGCGTTTTTAGCGAAAAAAGCGACATAGTATAGTAAGGCGTTTTAGCGAAAAAACGACATAGTATAGTAAGGCGTTTTAGCGAAAAAAGAAAAAACGACATAGTATAGTAAGGCGTTTTTAGCGGAAAAAACGACATAGTATAGTAAGGCGTTTTTAGCGAAAAAAACGACATAGTATAGTAAGGCGTTTTTAGCTGAAAAAAACGACATAGTATAGTAAGGCGTTTTTAGCGAAAAAAACGACATAGTATAGTAAGGCGTTTTTAGCCGAAAAAAAAAAAAAACGACATAGTATAGTAAGGCGTTTTTAGCTGAAAAAACGACATAGTATAGTAAGGCGTTTTAGCGAAAAAAACGACATAGTATAGTAAGGCGTTTTAGCTGAAAAAACGACATAGTATAGTAAGGCGTTTTAGCGAAAAAACGACATAGTATAGTAAGGCGTTTTAGCGAAAAAACGACATAGTATAGTAAGGCGTTTTAGCGAAAAAAAACGACATAGTATAGTAAGGCGTTTTTAGCTGAAAAAACGACATAGTATAGTAAGGCGTTTTAGCGAAAAAAACGACATAGTATAGTAAGGCGTTTTAGCTGAAAAAAACGACATAGTATAGTAAGGCGTTTTAGCTGAAAAAAACGACATAGTATAGTAAGGCTTTTTTAGCGTAAAAAAACGACATAGTATAGTAAGGCGTTTTTAGCCGAAAAAACGACATAGTATAGTAAGGCGTTTTTAGCGGAAAAAACGACATAGTATAGTAAGGCATTTTAGCTGAAAAAACGACATAGTATAGTAAGGCGTTTTTAGCTGAAAAAACGACATAGTATAGTAAGGCGTTTTAGCTGCAAAAAGCGAAAAAACGACATAGTATAGTAAGGCGTTTTAGCGAAAAAACGACATAGTATAGTAAGGCGTTTTTAGCTGAAAAAACGACATAGTATAGTAAGGCGTTTTTAGCTGAAAAAACGACATAGTATAGTAAGGCGTTTTAGCTGAAAAAACGACATAGTATAGTAAGGCGTTTTAGCCGAAAAAACGACATAGTATAGTAAGGCGTTTTTAGCGAAAAAAACGACATAGTATAGTAAGGCGTTTTTAGCGAAAAAAACGACATAGTATAGTAAGGCGTTTTTAGCTGAAAAAACGACATAGTATAGTAAGGCGTTTTAGCTGAAAAAAACGACATAGTATAGTAAGGCGTTTTTAGCTGAAAAAAACGACATAGTATAGTAAGGCGTTTTAGCTGAAAAAAACGACATAGTATAGTAAGGCGTTTTTAACTGAAAAAACGACATAGTATAGTAAGGCGTTTTAGCGAAAAAAAACGACATAGTATAGTAAGGCGTTTTAGCTGAAAAACGACATAGTATAGTAAGGCGTTTTTAGCTGAAAAAACGACATAGTATAGTAAGGCGTTTTAGCGGAAAAAACGACATAGTATAGTAAGGCGTTTTTAGCTGAAAAAAACGACATAGTATAGTAAGGCGTTTTTAGCCGAAAAAACGACATAGTATAGTAAGGCGTTTTTAGCCGAAAAAACGACATAGTATAGTAAGGCGTTTTTAGCGAAAAAAAACGACATAGTATAGTAAGGCGTTTTTAGCCGAAAAAACGACATAGTATAGTAAGGCGTTTTTAGCTGAAAAAACGACATAGTATAGTAAGGCGTTTTTAGCCGAAAAAACGACATAGTATAGTAAGGCGTTTTTAGCGGAAAAAACGACATAGTATAGTAAGGCGTTTTAGCTGAAAAAAACGACATAGTATACCAAGGCGTAGCTGAAAAAAAGGCATAGTATAGTAAGGCGTTTTTAGCGAAAAAAACGACATAGTATAGTAAGGCGTTTTTAGCGAAAAAAACGACATAGTATAGTAAGGCGTTTTTAGCGAAAAAACGACATAGTATAGTAAGGCGTTTTAGCGGAAAAAACGACATAGTATAGTAAGGCGTTTTTAGCTGAAAAAAACGACATAGTATAGTAAGGCGTTTTAGCCGAAAAAACGACATAGTATAGTAAGGCGTTTTAGCCGAAAAAACGACATAGTATAGTAAGGCGTTTTTAGCGAAAAAAACGACATAGTATAGTAAGGCGTTTTTAGCTGAAAAAACGACATAGTATAGTAAGGCGTTTTTAGCGAAAAAAAAACGACATAGTATAGTAAGGCGTTTTAGCTAAACATAGATGTAAAAAAGGCGTTTTAAAAACGACATAGTATAGTAAGGCGTTTTTAGCTGAAAAAAACGACATAGTATAGTAAGGCGTTTTTAGCCGGAAAAAACGACATAGTATAGTAAGGCGTTTTTAGCCCCATAAAAAAACGACATAGTATAGTAAGGCGTTTTTAGCTGAAAAAAACGACACAGTATAGTAAGGCGTTTTTTGCTGAAAAAAAAACGACATAGTATAGTTAGGCGTTTTTAATGCGTTTTTAGCCGAAAAAAACGACATAGTATAGTAAGGCGTTTTTAGCCGAAAAAACGACATAGTATAGTAAGGCGTTTTTAGCGAAAAAAACGACATAGTATAGTAAGGCGTTTTTAGCTGAAAAAACGACATAGTATAGTAAGGCGTTTTTAGCTGAAAAAACGACATAGTATAGTAAGGCGTTTTTAGCGAAAAAACGACATAGTATAGTAAGGCGTTTTAGCTGAAAAAACGACATAGTATAGTAAGGCGTTTTTAGCCGAAAAAAAACGACATAGTATAGTAAGGCATTTTAGCCGAAAAAACGACATAGTATAGTAAGGCGTTTTTAGCTGAAAAAAACGACATAGTATAGTAAGGCGTTTTTAGCCGAAAAAAAAAAACGACATAGTATAGTAAGGCATTTTAGCTGAAAAAAACGACATAGTATAGTAAGGCGTTTTTAGCTGAAAAAAACGACATAGTATAGGAAGGCGTTTTTAGCCCAAAAAACGACATAGTATAGTAAGGCGTTTTTAGCAAAAAAAACGACATAGTATAGTAAGGCGTTTTTTACGAAAAAAACGACATAGTATAGTAAGGCGTTTTTAGCAAAAAAAACGACATAGTATAGTAAGGCGCTTTTTTAGCCGAAAAAACGACATAGTATAGTAAGGCGCTTTTTTAGCTGAAAAAACGACATAGTATAGTAAGGCTTTTTTAGCGAAAAAAACGACATAGTATAGTAAGGCGTTTTTAGCGAAAAAAACGACATAGTATAGTAAGGCGTTTTTAGCCGAAAAAACGACATAGTATAGTAAGGCGTTTTAGCTAAAAAAAAAAACGACATAGTATAGTAAGGCGTTTTAGCTGAAAAAACGACATAGTATAGTAAGGCGTTTTTAGCTGAAAACGACATAGTATAGTAAGGCGTTTTTAGCGAAAAACGACATAGTATAGTAAGGCGTTTTTTAAACGAAAAACGACATAGTATAAGTATAGCGTTTTTAGTTTTAAAAAACGACATAGTATAGTAAGGCGTTTTAGCTGAAAAAACGACATAGTATAGTAAGGCGTTTTAGCGAAAAAAAAACGACATAGGCGTATAGTAAGGCGTTTTAGCTAAAAAACGACATAGTATAGTAAGGCGTTTTTAGCTGAAAAAACGACATAGTATAGTAAGGCGTTTTTAGCTGAAAAACGACATAGTATAGTAAGGCGTTTTAGCGAAAAAAGACGATAAAAACGACATAGTATAGTAAGGCGTTTTAGCTGAAAAAACGACATAGTATAGTAAGGCGTTTTTAGCGAAAAAAAACGACATAGTATAGTAAGGCGTTTTAGCGAAAAAACGACATAGTATAGTAAGGCGTTTTTATCCGAAAAAAACGACATAGTATAGTAAGGCGTTTTTAGCTGAAAAAAACGACATAGTATAGTAAGGCGTTTTTAGCTGAAAAAACGACATAGTATAGTAAGGCGTTTTAAAAAAAAAAAACGACATAGTATAGTAAGGCGTTTTAGCTGAAAAAACGACATAGTATAGTAAGGCGTTTTAGCGAAAAAAACGACATAGTATAGTAAGGCGTTTTTAGCTGAAAAAACGACATAGTATAGTAAGGCGTTTTTAGCTGAAAAACGACATAGTATAGTAAGGCGTTTTAGCTGAAAAAACGACATAGTATAGTAAGGCGTTTTTAGCTGAAAAAACGACATAGTATAGTAAGGCGTTTTAGCGAAAAAACGACATAGTATAGTAAGGCGTTTTTAGCTGAAAAAAAAAAAACGACATAGTATAGTAAGGCGTTTTTAGCCAAAAAAAACGACATAGTATAGTAAGGCGTTTTAGCGAAAAAACGAAAAAAACGACATAGTATAGTAAGGCGTTTTTAGCGAAAAAACGACATAGTATAGTAAGGCGTTTTAGCGAAAAAAAAAAACGACATAGTATAGTAAGGCGTTTTAGCGAAAAAACGACATAGTATAGTAAGGCGTTTTTAGAAAAAAAGTAAAAAAACGACATAGTATAGTAAGGCGTTTTTAGCTGAAAAAACTAAAAACGACATAGTATAGTAAGGCGTTTTAGCTGAAAAAACGACATAGTATAGTAAGGCGTTTTAGCGAAAAAAAACGACATAGTATAGTAAGGCGTTTTAGCGAAAAAAACGACATAGTATAGTAAGCTAAAAACGACATAGTATAGTAAGGCGTTTTTTAAAAAAACGACATAGTATAGTAAGGCGTTTTTAGCTGAAAAAACGACATAGTATAATAAGGCTTTTTTAACAAAAAAAACGACATAGTATAGTAAGGCATTTTTAGCGAAAAAAAAAAAACGACATAGTATAGTAAGGCGTTTTTAGCTGAAAAACGACATAGTATAGTAAGGCGTTTTAGCTGAAAAAACGACATAGTATAGTAAGGCGTTTTTAGCTTGAAAAAAAAAAACGACATAGTATAGTAAGGCGTTTTAGCCGAAAAAACGACATAGTATAGTAAGGCGTTTTTAGCTGAAAAAAACGACATAGTATAGTAAGGCATTTTAGCTGAAAAAACGACATAGTATAGTAAGGCGTTTTTAGCTGAAAAAAACGACATAGTATAGTAAGGCATTTTAGCCGAAAAAAACGACATAGTATAGTAAGGCTTTTTAGCCGAAAAAAACGACATAGTATAGTAAGGCGTTTTTAGCCGAAAAAAACGACATAGTATAGTAAGGCGTTTTTAGCCGAAAAAAACGACATAGTATAGTAAGGCGTTTTAGCTGAAAAAAAACGACATAGTATAGTAAGGCGTTTTAGCTGAAAAACGACATAGTATAGTAAGGCGTTTTTAGCTGAAAAAAAAAACGACATAGTATAGTAAGGCGTTTTTTTAGCTGAAAAAACGACATAGTATAGTAAGGCGTTTTAGCTGAAAAAACGACATAGTATAGTAAGGCGTTTTTAGCTGAAAGCTGAAAAACGACATAGTATAGTAAGGCGTTTTTAGCTAAGGCGAAAAAACGACATAGTATAGTAAGGCGTTTTTAGCTGAAAAACGACATAGTATAGTAAGGCGTTTTAGCTGAAAAAACGACATAGTATAGTAAGGCGTTTTTAGCTGAAAAAACGACATAGTATAGTAAGGCGTTTTTAGCTAAGGCGTTTTAAAAAACGACATAGTATAGTAAGGCGTTTTTAGCTGAAAAAACGACATAGTATAGTAAGGCGTTTTAGCGAAAAAACGACATAGTATAGTAAGGCGTTTTAGCGAAAAACGACATAGTATAGTAAGGCGTTTTTAGCTGAAAAAACGACATAGTATAGTAAGGCGTTTTTAGCCGAAAAAAAGATGTAAAAAACGACATAGTATAGTAAGGCGTTTTTAGCCGAAAAAAACGACATAGTATAGTAAGGCGTTTTTAGCTGAAAAAAACGACATAGTATAGTAAGGCGTTTTTAGCTGAAAAAACGACATAGTATAGTAAGGCGTTTTTAGCCGAAAAAAAAAAATGACATAGTATAGTAAGGCGTTTTAGCTGAAAAAACATAGTATAGTAAGGCGTTTTAGTAAAAAAAACGACATAGTATAGTAAGGCGTTTTTAGCTGAAAAAACGACATAGTATAGTAAGGCGTTTTAGCGAAAAAAACGACATAGTATAGTAAGGCGTTTTTGAGCTGAAAAAACGACATAGTATAGTAAGGCGTTTTAGCCGAAAAAAACGACATAGTATAGTAAGGCGTTTTAGCTGAAAAAAACGACATAGTATAGTAAGGCGTTTTAGCTGAAAAAAACGACATAGTATAGTAAGGCGTTTTTAGCTGAAAAAACGACATAGTATAGTAAGGCGTTTTTAGCCGGAAAAAACGACATAGTATAGTAAGGCGTTTTTAGCGAAAAAACGACATAGTATAGTAAGGCGTTTTAGCTGAAAAAACGACATAGTATAGTAAGGCGTTTTTAGCTGAAAAAAACGACATAGTATAGTAAGGCGTTTTTAGCTGAAAAAAAACGACATAGTATAGTAAGGCGTTTTAGCTGAAAAACGACATAGTATAGTAAGGCGTTTTTAGCTGAAAAAAAAAACGACATAGTATAGTAAGGCGTTTTAGCTGAAAAAAAACGACATAGTATAGTAAGGCGTTTTAATGAAAAAAAAACGACATAGTATAGTAAGGCGTTTTAGCGAAAAAAACGAAATAGTATAGTATGGGGTTTTTAGCTAAAAAAACGACATTGTATAGTAAGGCGTTTTTAGCTGAAAAAAACGACATAGTATAGTAAGGCGTTTTAGCTGAAAAACGACATAGTATAGTAAGGCGTTTTAGCGAAAAAAACGACATAGTATAGTAAGGCGTTTTTAGCTGAAAAAACGACATAGTATAGTAAGGCGTTTTAGTATAGAAAAAAAACGACATAGTATAAAGGCGTTTTTATGAAAAACGACATAGTATAGTAAGGCGTTTTAGCTGAAAAAAACGACATAGTATATAGTAAGGCGTTTTAGCTGAAAAAAAAACGACATAGTATAGTAAGGCATTTTTAGCATAAAAAACGATGAAAAAACGACATAGTATAGTAAGGCGTTTTTAGCTGAAAAAACGACATAGTATAGTAAGGCGTTTTAGCTGAAAAAACGACATAGTATAGTAAGGCGTTTTAGCTGAAAAAACGACATAGTATAGTAAGGCGTTTTTAGCTGAAAAAAAAAACGACATAGTATAGTAAGGCGTTTTAGCTGAAAAACGACATAGTATAGTAAGGCGTTTTTAGCTGAAAAAAACGACATAGTATAGTAAGGCGTTTTAGCGAAAAAAAAAAAACGACATAGTATAGTAAGGCGTTTTAGCCGAAAAAAAACGACATAGTATAGTAAGGCGTTTTGAGCTGAAAAACGACATAGTATAGTAAGGCGTTTTAGCTGAAAAACGACATAGTATAGTAAGGCGTTTTTAGCGACATAGAAAAAAAGCTGAAAAAAACGACATAGTATAGTAAGGCGTTTTTAGCCGAAAAAAATGACGAAAAAAATGACATAGTATAGTAAGGCGTTTTTAGCCGAAAAAAAAGATTTAAAAAATGACATAGTATAGTAAGCCGTTTTTAGCTGAAAAAATGACATAGTATAGTAAGGCGTTATTAGCTAAAAACGACATAGTATAGTAAGGCGTTTTTAGCCGAAAAAACGACATAGTATAGTAAGGCGTTTTAGCTGAAAAAACGACATAGTATAGTAAGGCTTTTTAGCTGAAAAAACGACATAGTATAGTAAGGCGTTTTAGCTGAAAAAAAAACGACATAGTATAGTAAGGCGTTTTAGCGAAAAAACGAAAAAAACGACATAGTATAGTAAGGCGTTTTAGCTAAAAACGACATAGTATAGTAAGGCGTTTTTAACCGAAAAAGAAAAAACGACATAGTATAGTAAGGCGTTTTTAGCCGAAAAACGATGAAAAACGACATAGTATAGTAAGGCGTTTTTAGCTGAAAAAATGACATAGTATAGTAAGGCGTTTTTAGCGAAAAAACGACATAGTATAGTAAGGCGTTTTTAGCTGAAAAAAACGACATAGTATAGTAAGGCGTTTTAGCTGAAAAAACGACATAGTATAGTAAGGCGTTTTTAGCTGAAAAACGACATAGTATAGTAAGGCGTTTTAGCGAAAAAAACGACATAGTATAGTAAGGCGTTTTTAGCTGAAAAAAACGACATAGTATAGTAAGGCGTTTTTAGCTTAAAAAAACGACATAGTATAGTAAGGCGTTTTAGCTGAAAAAACGACATAGTATAGTAAGGCGTTTTTAGCTGAAAAAACGACATAGTATAGTAAGGCGTTTTAGCTGAAAAAAACGACATAGTATAGTAAGGCGTTTTAGAATAAAAACGACATAGTATAGTAAGGCGTTTTAGCTAGTATAAAAAACGACATAGTATAGTAAGGCGTTTTAGCTGAAAAAAAACGACATAGTATAGTAAGGCGTTTTTTTAGCTGAAAAAACGACATAGTATAGTAAGGCGTTTTTAGCTGAAAAAACGACATAGTATAGTAAGGCGTTTTTAGCTGAAAAACGACATAGTATAGTAAGGCGTTTTAGCTGAAAAAACGACATAGTATAGTAAGGCGTTTTAGAAAAACGAAAAAGCTGAAAAAACGACATAGTATAGTAAGGCGTTTTTAGCTGAAAAAATGACATAGTATAGTAAGGCGTTTTAGCTGAAAAAACAACATAGTATTTTGACATGATGAAAAAACGACATAGTATAGTAAGGCGTTTTTAGCTGAAAAAATGACATAGTATAGGAAGGGTGGGAAAATGAAAAACGACATAGTATAGTAAGGCGTTTTAAGCTGAAAAAAAACGACATAGTATAGTAAGGCGTTTTTAGCTGAAAAAACGACATAGTATAGTAAGGCGATTTTTAAACTGAAAAAACGACATAGTATAGTAAGGCGTTTTAGCTGAAAAACGACGAATAGTTAGGCTTTTATACTGTATAGTAAGGGTTTTAGCAGAAAAAAACGACATAGTATAGTAAGGCGTTTTAGCTGAAAAAACGACATAGTATAGTAAGGCGTTTTAGCTGAAAAAACGACATAGTATAGTAAGGCGTTTTAGCTAAAAACGACATAGTATAGTAAGGCGTTTTATACGAAAAAGACTAAAAACGACATAGTATAGTAAGGCGTTTTTAGCTGAAAAAAAACATAGTATAAAGGCGACATACGACATAGTATAGTAAGGCGTTTTTGAAAAAAACGACATAGTATAGTAAGGCGTTTTAGCTGAAAAAACGACATAGTATAGTAAGGCGTTTTTAGCTGAAAAAATGACATAGTATAGTAAGGCGTTTTTAGACTGAAAAAACGACATAGTATAGTAAGGCGTTTTAGCTGAAAAACGACATAGTATAGTAAGGCGTTTTTAGCTGAAAAAACGACATAGTATAGTAAGGCTTTTTTTTAAACGACAAAATAGAGGCTAAAAACGACATAGTATAGTAAGGCGTTTTAGCTGAAAAAACGACATAGTATAGTAAGGCGTTTTAGCTGAAAAAACGACATAGTATAGTAAGGCGTTTTAGCTGAAAAAACGACATAGTATAGTAAGGCGTTTTAGCTGAAAAACGACATAGTATAGTAAGGCGTTTTTAGCTAAAAACGACATAGTATAGTAAGGCGTTTTTAGCTGAAAAAACGACATAGTATAGTAAGGCGTTTTAGCTAAAAAAAAAACGACATAGTATAGTAAGGCGTTTTTAAAAACGATGAAAAACGACATAGTATAGTAAGGCGTTTTTAGCTGAAAAAACGACATAGTATAGTAAGGCGTTTTTGAAAAAATGACATAGTATAAAAGACGAAAAACGACATAGTATAGTAAGGCGTTTTAGCTGAAAAACGACATAGTATAGTAAGGCGTTTTAGCGAAAAAAAAACGACATAGTATAGTAAGGCGTTTTTTGAAAAAAAGAAAAAACGACATAGTATAGTAAGGCGTTTTAGCTGCAAAAACGACATAGTATAGTAAGGCGTTTTTAGCTAAAAACGACATAGTATAGTAAGGCGTTTTAGCGAAAAAACTAAAAACGACATAGTATAGTAAGGCGCGTTTTAGCTGAAAAAACGACATAGTATAGTAAGGCGTTTTTAGCTAAAAATGACATAGTATAGTAAGGCGTTTTAAATAAAAACGACATAGTATAGTAAGGCGTTTTAGCTGAAAAAACGACATAGTATAGTAAGGCGTTTTAGCTGAAAAATGACATAGTATAGTAAGGCGTTTTTAGCTGAAAAACGACATAGTATAGTAAGGCGTTTTAGCCCAAAAAACGACATAGTATAGTAAGGCGTTTTAACCGAAAAACGATGAAAAAACGACATAGTATAGTAAGGCGTTTTTAGCTGAAAAACGACATAGTATAGTAAGGCGTTTTAGCTGAAAAAACGACATAGTATAGTAAGGCGTTTTAGCTGAAAAACGACATAGTATAGTAAGGCGTTTTTAGCTGAAAAACGACATAGTATAGTAAGGCGTTTTAGCTGAAAAATGACATAGTATAGTAAGGCGTTTTAGCTGAAAAAATGACATAGTATAGTAAGGCATTTTTAGCCGAAAAAAAACCGACAGAGTATAGTAAGGCGTTTTTAGCCGAAAAAAATGACATAGTATAGGCATTTTTAGCCGAAAAAAAATGACATAGTATAGTAAGGCGTTTTTGAAAAAATGATAAAAACGACATAGTATAGTAAGGCGTTTTAGCTGAAAAACGACATAGTATAGTAAGGCGTTTTAGCTGAAAAAAATGACATAGTATAGTAAGGCGTTTTAGCTGAAAAAACGACATAGTATAGTAAGGCGTTTTAGCTGAAAAAACGACATAGTATAGTAAGGCTTTTAGCTGAAAAAATGACATAGTATAGTAAGGCGTTTTTAGCTGAAAAAATGACATAGTATAGTAAGGCGTTTTTAGCTGAAAAACGACATAGTATAGTAAGGCGTTTTTAGCTGAAAAAACGACATAGTATAGTAAGGCGTTTTAGCTAAAAACGACATAGTATAGTAAGGCATTTTTAGCTGAAAAACGACATAGTATAGTAAGGCGTTTTAGCTGAAAAATGACATAGTATAGTAAGGCGTTTTAGCTAAAAACGACATAGTATAGTAAGGCGTTTTAGACGGAAAAACGACATAGTATAGTAAGGCGTTTTTAGCTGAAAAACGACATAGTATAGTAAAGCGTTTTAACCGAAAACGATGAAAAACGACATAGTATAGTAAGGCGTTTTTAGCTGAAAAACGACATAGTATAGTAAGGCGTTTTTAGCTGAAAAACGACATAGTATAGTAAGGCGTTTTAGCTGAAAAATGACATAGTATAGTAAGGCGCTTTTAGCTGAAAAATGACATAGTATAGTAAGGCGTTTTAGCTGAAAAATGACATAGTATAGTAAGGCGTTTTAGCTGAAAAAAAATGACATAAAAACGACATAGTATAGTAAGGCGTTTTAGCTGAAAAACGACATAGTATAGTAAGGCGTTTTAGCTGAAAAAATGACATAGTATAGTAAGGCGCTTTTAGCTGAAAAATGACATAGTATAGTAAGGCGTTTTTAGCTGAAAAACGACATAGTATAGTAAGGCGTTTTTAGCTGAAAAACGACATAGTATAGTAAGGCGTTTTTAGCTGAAAAACGACATAGTATAGTAAGGCGTTTTTAGCTGTAAAAACGACATAGTATAGTAAGGCGTTTTTAGCTGAAAAATGACATAGTATAGTAAGGCGTTTTTAGCTAAAAACGACATAGTATAGTAAGGCGTTTTAGCTAAAAACGACATAGTATAGTAAGGCGTTTTTAGCTGAAAAAACGACATAGTATAGTAAGGCGTTTTTAGCTGAAAAACGATGACATAGTATAGTAAGGCGTTTTTATGAAAAACAGACTAAAAACGACATAGTATAGTGAGGCGTTTTTAGCTGAAAAAAATGACATAGTATAGTAAGGCGTTTTTAGCCGAAAAAAACGACATAGTATAGTAAGGCGTTTTTTAGCTGAAAAAAATGACATAGTATAGTAAGGCGTTTTAGCTGAAAAATGACATAGTATAGTAAGGCGTTTTAGCTGAAAAAACGACATAGTATAGTAAGGCGTTTTAGCGAAAAAGACGAATCAAACGACATAGTATAAGGCGTTTTTAGCCGAAAAAAACAACATAGTATAGTAAGGCGTTTTTAGCCGAAAAAAACGACATAGTATATATAGTAAGGCGTTTTAGCCGAAAAAAACGACAAAAAAAACGACATAATATAGTAAGGCGTTTTTAGCCAGAATAAACCACACAGTATAGTAAGGCGTTTTTAGCCGAAAAAAATGACGAAAAAAAACGACGTAGTTATAGTAAGGCGTTTTTAGCCGAAAAAAAACCGACATAGTATAGTAAGGCGTTTTTAGCCGAAAAAAACCACATAGTATATATAGTAAGGCATTTTGGCCGAAAAAAAACACAAAAAAACGACATAATATAGTAATGCGTTTTTAGCCGAAAAAAAAGACGAATCAAACTACATAGTATATTAAGGCGTTTTTAGCCGAAAAAAACGACATAATATAGTAATGCGTTTTTAGCCGAAAAAAAGACGAATCAAACGACATAGTATATTAAGGCGTTTTTAGCCGAAAAAAACGACACAGTATAGTAAGGCGTTTTTAGCCGAAAAAAATGACGAAAAAAACGACATAGTTATAGTAAGGAGTTTTTAGCCGAAAAAAAGACGAAAAAACTACATAATATAGTAAGGTGTTTTTAGCCGAAAAAAACCCACATAGTATAGTAAGGCGTTTTTAGCCGAAAAAACGACATAGTATATATAGTAAGGCGTTTTAGCCGTAAAAACGACAAAAACGACATAATATAGTAAGGTGTTTTTAATAAAAACGACATAATATAGTAAGGCGTTTTAGTAAAAAGACAAAAAACGACATAGTATAGTAAGGCGTTTTAGCTAAAAACGACATAGTATAATAAGGCGTTTTAATGAAAAAGACAAAAACGACATTGTATAGTAAGGCGTTTTTAGCCGAAAAAAACGACATAGTACAATAAGGCGTTTTTAGACGAAAAAAAGACAAAAAAACGACGTAGTATATTAAGGCGTTTTTAGGCGGAAAAAAAGACATATAGTATAGTAAGTAAGTATAGTAATATGGTCGTTTTTTTCGGCTAAAAACGCCTTCCCTATACATAGTCGTTTCTCTCTGCGAAAAAAGCCTTACTATACATGGTTGCTTTTTTTCGGCTAAAAACGCCTTACTACTTCTTATCCTGTTGGCGCACACACTGACACCTTGGGACCATGGCAGGGTTCCCACTCTTCCACTTGCTTTTTATTTATCGATCTTTTCGGGACTTTTGAGGGCTAATTTAGCCATTTTTAAGCACTTTTTCTCCATTCCCCTGCTGAATGAATTCACGGTGGATTTATTGAACAGAAAGCCACATATCACTGAGCTGTTGTTCAAATCATTGCTGCCAACGGAAGGGCACATTTTTATATTTTAGGGGCAATAAGCGAACTCTTTTTTGACATATTGTCAAATTGGCCCGAAATGACCCGAAGTGATCACATGATCATCATCGGAACTGATCAAAGACGGCGGGATAAGCAGAGCGGGAACCAGGAAGGCATATAGCCCGACAGCGGGGTTTGAGAGGAAGAGCGCTAGGCGCATTTTCCAACAAAACTATGAATTGGAAGGGTGGGGAAAATTACATACACAAATGAAATGAACACGACAATTTAATTTTTGAGGATTTTTATTGATTTTTGAATCAATAAAGATTTTTGAACAATTAACATAATTTTGCAACTTCTTTTTTATGGATTTTTACCCGTGGGAACTCTGATCGGGGTCTCCAGCTGCAGGTTGCAGACCCCTGAACCATGTGCTCCAACTAAATAGTAACTGACTTTTTCAAGTAGTAGATACTCGGTCCACAAAAACCACGCATTATGCCGAGGCAATATCTTTATTGATCAACTCAAGAAATTATTTAAATGTGTGGAGGGGGAAAACAAATACATTTTAAATGAGCCGTTCATTTAAATACAAACGCAAGACGCTGCAGCTGGAACAGATGCTGACAACACCACGAATAGAGAACCGCCAACGACGAGGACACGGCACACATTATTTGGTGCCAACTTTCTGTGGAGGTTGGATGGTGTGACCCTGCATCAAAGAATCAAAAGTCAAAATCTTGTATGATTGGATGGAATTGTCCCACTGGAGACTTGCCTTTTGGGTTTTTTTTTTTCTCTCTTTCTATTCATAAACATCCTTCTTGTCTGCGATGTAATTTACGATCTCCGAAGGAGTCATCAACTTCTCGGCTTCTGCGTCAGGAATCTCAAAGCCTGCAGAGGTAACGCATTGCTGAATATATGGCGACAGGACGGAGGGATGAAGACACTCACCGAACTCATCCTCCATGGCCATAATGATCTCCACCTGGTCCAGGCTGTCCAGACCCAGGTCTTTCATAAAGTGGGAGGATGTCTGCAGCTAAGAGGCATTCAAAGACACTACGTTAAAGTGCCTTTTGCTTGTTGCCTTTTGCAAATTCATTTTAGCTTACCTTCTCTGGGTTAATCTTGTCGTAGAGTTTGAGGACATACATAACTCGGTCTTTGATGGTATCAAGGGTGAGGGGGGGCAGGTCGCTGTATTGCCGGCACAGCACACCTGAGGAGATCTAGAAGTGGGGAGGGAGGGAATCACTTTTTTCTGCTTGGTTCTCAACGAAGGCAGACGCTTATTTTTTACTCTGCTCCTCTCTTGCCCTCACATCTTTCCCTGCTTGCTGACTTGGTGACGTTGCAGTCTTTGGTCTCAACTATCATACCAGCATCTCACTGTATTTTTTTTCTGAAAATCAAAAGCTTACGCTATATTCAAAACAGATTAATGGCATTGACATTGTCCCATTGATGATTTAAGATTAAAGTTTTAAGATTCACATGTGGTCGCAGATCAATTTGAAGTTGTATAACCAGACTGCTATTTTTACCCACGTTTTGATTTTCAAATTTAAAAATCTATCCCACCTTTCGAAACAACATTATGAGATGCTTCACAATCAAAACAGTCGATTTGTACAATAATTGAGCACCTGATGTTATTTTTGTAATAGTATTTAACTTACTGACAGTAGTGCATTAACTAAATTTGAAGCCAAACGTGAAAACTGCCATAACAAAGGAAATAACGTAACCATTAATACCACCTTAAGACTTGCATCGACAAACACGCACCAACATTGTTTAGCGAGCTAGCCAACCTGACGTGTTATCACACATAGGTCGTATATAGTGTTGATTTTGATAAACTGCTTACGAGATGACATTTTAATTGTCCAACTCAACAACTTGTTATCCAGCATTATTGTTCTCATGCTGTGATAACGCAACCGTTTTGAAAGGCGTCGGTAGGTCATGGCGACGCACGCTAGGCCCAGCAGCTCAATGATAGGGGACACTTACAGAGCTCTGGCCGAGCCACCGCGTCTTCCTGCTAGCTGCGGTGAAGGAGAGAGGTCGGAGGGCGGTTGCAGCAGAGACCGGAGCGACTCTCACTGCCAGGTTGGTGGACAGAAGTCGCAGCGAAGGTCGGCCGAGAGAGCGGACACACTGGTGCAGGGCACGGGACGCCATGACTGAAAGAAGTCGTAAGGTACCCAGGATACAGCGCGAGGAAGGGGACGTACCAAGGGCTTGCCAGTGCGCATGTGTGGTGAGATTCGATTTTTTTTTTTTTACCATTAAACGGTATGTTTGAATATAAGTTCATTTTTGAAATGATTCTTGTAAATAGTATAATAAAAATATACAAGTAATACAAATAAAAGCACGACATACGCTTCCAGGCCTGTTCAGGAAAAGTAAAGTCCAACTACACAGCATTAATTAATGCAATTAAGTACATTACTAAGTACTTAAAAATCACAAATAAAAGGTCACAATAACTTTGTTAAAAATAAAACATTAATAACACATTCTAATTCAATACTGTATTCTGTTCTGGGGTGTGGCGAAATCAATCGATAACGCTTTCCTCAACTCATACTGCCTGATCATCCATCCATCCAATCCGACTGTCAGTCTGAGGAGCGGAGCTAAACAAAACAAATGCTTCACGGTTGCCTTTTACTTATTTTCCCATAAACAACTCCTCATTTTCGCAGCCATGGAGTTGTCTGAAATATTATACAACAAAGCGGAGTATATTGAGACGGTAAAGTATTCTTTCTGGACGCCGTTAGCCAGTGTGCTAGGTGGCTAACTAGCCGTACGGGGCGTTAGACCACAATGGGATCATTGTGTTAACTTGTGCAAGAATCACGCGTCTATGGATCTTGATGTTATATTTATGGTTCATTTCAGGCGTCTGGCAACAAGGTTAGCAGGCAATCGGTACTCTGTGGAAGTCAAAACATCGTACTTAATGGCAAAGTAAGTTAAAGTACACGATGGTATATTTCGTGTTATATTTTCATGACTTTGGTTGTGATTTTAGTCGCTTCTATTGTACTATCTCTCCTCCAGACCATCGTCATGAATGACTGCATCATCCGGGGCGACCTGGCTAATGTCAGGGTGGGTAGACATTGTGTCGTCAAAAGCAGGAGTGTGATTCGTCCACCTTTCAAGAAGTTCAGCAAAGGGTAACATGCATGTTCATTCTTATGACAAATATTTCGTGAACATTTGGATGAAAACTGGCAAATTGTTATAATCCCGCTGAACATGAATGTAATGAAGACATGTGTAGTACCTGTAGCATTTAAAACTGATTTTTTAACAACACATTTTCCTTTGTTGTTGTTGTTGTTTGAAAGTGGATTGTGACTTGGCAACAATAGCAAAATGTGGCATGTTCAAGTCTGTTCCTCCCTCACAGAGTGGCCTTCTTCCCACTGCACATCGGTGACCATGTGTTCATCGAGGAGGACTGCGTGGTGAATGCAGCCCAGATTGGATCCTACGTCCACATTGGCAAGAACTGCGTCATAGTGAGTTTGCTCACCGAATCACAACAGCGGCTCACCCGCTCTCGTCAGTCACATGCTAGTCTGGATGAGACCAGCTTTATTTTGGGTTGGTCTGGAATCACGGGTTGATTTCATTTTCAGTCATGAATAGCCTACAGATGATTTGATTTTACAAGAAGTGCATTGGTTCATGCATATGCAGTGAAGACTCTACATAACAAACAAAAACATAAATTATCCATAATTGGTTTGATAATATAATGTTTTAATTTAATGTTGTTGTCAGGGTCGTCGCTGTGTGCTGAAAGACTGCTGCAAGATCTTAGACAACACTGTTCTTCCTCCAGAGACAGTGGTGCCTCCTTTTACCGTCTTTTCAGGATGCCCAGGTCTGTTTTTTTTTCTTCTCTTTTCTTCATGAAGATTTTTTTAACCATGTTTCCCTTTCAGGTTTGTTTTCGGGGGAGCTTCCAGAGTGTACACAGGACTTGATGATTGACGTCACTAAGAGCTACTACCAGAAGTTTCTTCCCCTCAGCCAAATATAAGACCCGCCTGCTTCAAAGGCCTTTGCCATCTCAGCCTTCTTTTGCTTTGTACAAGGTCCAGCTCGCGGTCTCTGCATAGATGGCGACGCCTTTGACTCCCGACAAGCTGAACATCTGTGCCGAAGGAAAAAAAAAATGTTCAGACACAGTTTAACAGCACATCTTGAAAGATTACTGAACATGTTCTTTCCACTTGATCAAATATAACGTCGTAATTTTATGATGTAAACTTTTCAGATTATGTGTCAGAGAGAGGAAAGAGAAGGCATATTTGGAAAGAACTTGTCATTTTCATCCTGTCATTGAGAAAGACTAACTTGGACCAAAATTAACTCGGAATTAGACACATTGTAAATTTCTAGTCTATTATCTGGATGCATCGTTGCAGTGTACATGTGTGTGCTGTCGTTGTCTAAGACCAAAGACAGCATCTTATCCACTCCTAGGAATGTCTGGTATGCTCTTGCTAGATTAAATTATATTGAAAGAATTTGCAGCATTTGTTATTTGTTCCTCTCACATCTGCTGACCAATTGTGAGGTTCAAATCTTGGCTCGGGCCTTTCTGTGTGGAGTTAGCATGGTCTGCCTATCCTTGTGTGGATTTACTCCAGCTTCCTCAAACCCTCCAAAAACATGCATTGGAAACTAAACTGTCCATAGGCGTGAATGTGGTCATCTGTAACTGTATAAGTTTTACTCTGTCACTGTCTGGTGGCCAGAAGTAGAACTGCGAGCAACTCAGTTTCACTGTCAACGAGAGCTCAACAGTGCATCGTGAAGGGATGCTCAATATTTATCGGACCGATTTGGGGAAAATGACGTTACTATACTGCAATATTAGGCCGAAATGTAAATAGTGTTCCCAACAGTCTCCTGAAAATGGACGTTAAGGTCGTAACAATTGCATGTGTTACACTGATTCAAGCTTAGATCTTCCATTTAAACATTTTCGTGACAGTTTACTGCGCCTTCAGCAAAGGTTAATTCGACTAATGCAAATAGTTACGATACTACTGCTTTGAATATTAAGCTTATTTTAAGTCCTCAAGTTAAACGAAACATCGACCAAATTTAACAATGGCAACGTTTGAGTCTCAGTCAGAAGTCAGTGACCGTGATGGAGAGCAACCATTGGCAACTGAAGGTGCTAAGAGAGACAATTCCACTACTCAACAAGAGCTACAAAGGAGCCAAAGAACCCGCAAGTTGACGGAAAAGGGCCAAGAGCTGCGTGATGAGCTTACAAGTAAAGCAAAACATCGATTCAGCGTGTGCTATGAGAAGTGGAAGTTTGTCACTAAATATGCCAAGAAAGCCTTGCATGAACGACGCTCAGAAGATTAAATGCATGTTACCAAAGTAGCAAAGGCTTCAAAAAATGTGAGCACTGCTTATGAAGAATTGAGACGCATTATACCTATCCAGACAATGCCATCAAACGCAGAAACGATACATGTGAAGCAGTAACTAAGACAGTCATTGAAACTGCTGAAGAGTGCATGAAAACAAAAATGATGGAAAATTATGCAGACAAGGAAACGGAAAAGACAAACCTTGCCTTAAGATCCTCACACTCAGAGAAGATGAGTATCAATTCATACCACAACCTCCATTCAGTCAAAGGTTTCCTCTAGACATTCCAGTTTTTGCTTTGCTAAAAGACGAGATGCAGCTGCTGAAGTTGCAGCTAACGAAGCCGCCTTGCAAGTTCTGCTTCAACAAGAAAGCCATATCAAAGACAAGAGAAAACAAGAGGCAGAAATAGCAGAACGGCAGAGCTTTAGAAGCAAAACGCAGGGAACTAGAGAGACTGGACTCAATTAAAAGCCTAAAGGCTGCTCAGCCAAGACAAAGAGTCTATGACCAAAGTGTATGTTGTGATGAGGAAATATACGAGCTACTTCATCAAAATTCCAACAAAGAAAATGAAGTAAAATCCGAAAACAATGACTCCCATTGCAAATCTTGCTGTTCACTTCATAGGGTGATACATCCACAACAAGAAATAAAGATGCAAGATTTAGTCAAGGCCCTTACTGAGTCAATCAGTTGTAGTATACTGCCTGTACCAGAACCAACTGTATTCAGTGGTGACTCTCTCAGTACAATGAGTGGAAGATTTCCTTTCAGATACTCATTGACAAAAAAAAACATTCCAGCTGTCGTCCTATATTTAGAAAAATAACTACGCGGTCCGTATTAAGTTGTAAACGGACTCTACTTTGTCCCGTAATACCGTGAGAGCTAAAAATCTGAAAAATGTCGATGGAATAAATTAACAACAGGAGCCTTTATATGACAAGTTAGGGTGACGTTCCGAGGACCTCCCCTGCTATGTGACCAATGAGCTGACATCACATTTATCCACGGATATGACGATTCAGAATCCGCTCATCCTATTGGTCGAAGTACTGTTGCTTGCCAGAGTAGATAGCGGAAGTCAACAAAGCAGCATGGATGACAGTGACACACAATGCGACCGGTAGCATCAGTTATTCTCCGAAAAAAAAAGCAGAAACGGTTGTAAAAATGCCGAGGGGGGCTGGGAAACAGGAAACACACGGGCCGAAAAAGGGCGAGACACTTCAACATTCAGGACGATAGCCGACTAGCGGGACCTCCGTGAATTGTATACGTAATTGGGTTCGTGAAAGTGTCTTCACGTAGGCTAGTCACAATATTAACGTGTCGTTCGATGAGAAAAGATGGACAACGTAGGTGTGACATTAACAGGGAAAAAACCCCAAATGAAGTCGGCTCACTTTTCAAATTCTCAACAAAATAGTTTTCTTGTTTCAATGACTCATTCCAGTCAATTTGCAACTCAATTGTTTTATTTCATCTTTACAATGTGAACCACATATATCATACCAACAATTAAATGTTAAGTATATAGATTAGCCATTTATTAACTTTTTGACAATTACGTATGAAGAAAGAGCTGACAATAGTGTTGGCTTCAGACGTGGCTCAAGTCTGCCCGTGTATAAAGTGACAACAACAAAAAATTGGGATTAAATTTCAAATGCTTCTGATTTAAATTGTAGCTCTTGTCCTCACACGCACGTCACGCAAAGTTCCCTTAACAGCTGTGACGTACAACAACCACCATGTTGCCTTTCAGTCAAAAGTGCTGCAGATGCGAGTGAATGTTAAACCACAGAGCAGTTAAACGTGTGGAAAAAGAAAGTGAAGCAAATCATCCAAAAAAGCATGATTTCAAACAATAGAAGCAGGCTGACAACAAATCCTCCTTTCACCATATATGATCACATTCAAGCAGGGGTTGAGGAACCTACGGGCCTCAAGAGTCCGCCATGCAATTTTAAAACAAATAAAGCCTCGAAGGAATTGCGATAAAAGCCTGAAAATATTTAACCAACAAATGCTCACAATATAGGATAAACATTTGTTTGGTTAGATTTTTTTAATCAATCTAACAACACCCTCTGAGGACTGACTCAAAGGTTCCCCACCTGTGATTAAGAGACTAACACTTCCATAGATGAAGTGTTTTACTTTAAGGGAAATTTCCTTAAAAATCCTTCCTATGATAAATTAAGATGACTTTTTCCCCCTCAAAACGTACATTAACAAACAGCCGTCAGCAATGGCGCCCTTCACATGTGGTCAGATACTGCCGTCAAATCATATGCTACTTTTCAGTGGTTATGCAACAAAAATGAAAGACGGTCAATAAGAAGACAAGCCAGCAATCATGCAGGACTATGAGAGCCAAAGTTAAACATGTTTGAAGTTTTACCAAAAACTGACATACACTTGGCCAATTTCCATGTCGTCCAGATAAGAGTGCCGCCGATGTCACGGTTGCTCGCTTCAAGTGTAAATGCCTCCAACACAGCAGAGCCTAACTGGGAGTAAACGCATCATTAAATATCGTAGGGCTTTCTTTTTAAAATCAAACTCATTTTTAGAAAGTATTCCGAAAAACAAAACAGACAAAAGAAAAAGGAAGGAAAAAAAAATCTAACTTGAGCCAATGTGACATCAGAGTCTTTGAGATCCATCGTCTTGCATGTTGCATGCTGATGAAATCAAACTATAGCTCATGTAAGCGCCAACTATAAGATGGCTTGTGAGCACATCTCGAGTCTGATGAGAAACTTTCACGACTCATTCGTGACATGTTACTTTTATTCTTAGAGCACCGGCGTTCTCACATGAAGTTCAACCTTTTGTGGAAACAAAACAGACGAGGACGAGAAAACGAGAAGCGAGTGCTCTGCCGCGCGCGACGGCAAGCGCTCGTCAGCGTCCGCGTTGGAACAGGTAGAGGCTACAACTGCGATGCGATGGAAGAGCCGATTTTGTTTGCATGAAACCTTAAGTGCAAAAAGCCTTATTGCAACTCATCGGAAAAGTCGCACAATCACATAAACCAGCAGCTGCTTTTGAGAATACGACTGCAAAACGGGGCGGGGGCGAGAGAATCTCTTTCAAATCCTCTCAATAATCCTCAACGAATTAAACAAAACAAAGAAGGCGTGAAAATTACATTTGGCTATCACTGCTGTACAACAGTGAAAATAATGCTTAACACTGGTGGTAAAAGAAGAGAAAGTGGTTGAAGCATCGCAAGGAAAGGACATCAAGTCGGGGCTGCAAGGGAGCAGGAGTAACAGAAAGAAGTGTTTGACGTCCTTGGTGACACCTCAATTCCTTATTAAGGTGGTGGGTGGGGGAGGGGGCGGGGGTATAAGGGCACAAATGTGTCAAGAATCAAGTGGCTTTAGCACAGTGCGTCTTCACCCACGGGACAACTGCCTGGAACCCTCCAACACGGTGGAGCGGGTTGCATGCGCGCGCGCGCACACGCACGCGCAAGTTCTGATTTGACGAAAGGAAGGGAGACGACGCTTTCCGCAGTCGACGCAGAAAGCCTCGTGGCCTCTTCGGGGCAGTTCAAATCATCCGGTTACGTTTGTGAGTGGGCGAGTCTGTGATGACGTCACTGCACTGGGTGGAGTTTCGTTTCCTGGCCGCGCCCCCTCCCCCGGCTGTGGCCGAGCCAGACGAGTCCAGGTGCAACGCCATCTCCTCAGAGATGAAAGTGTTCAGGTCCACGTCCAGGATGCCGTTGCGTCGGCTGCGGCACAGTGCCCCCGAGCCCGAAGACGCCCCCCCGCCGGCGGCGCCACCGTTACTGCTGCTCCCGCTGACGTGCGTGGGAGACCCCGGGGGGCCCGAGCGCACGCTGATGCTCGCCATGGCTCCGCTCAGACCTGGACGCCGAAAAACACTCACGTTAGTGGGAAGTGCCACCATAATTGTTAACATTCAATCACACAAGTGATATGTTTGTCCAAAACAAGGCAGACGTTTTATCCCTAAAAAGTCTATTCTTATTCTAATCCACCGTAACCTTATGAATCCTTTGAACATTAACACGGCACTTACATAAAGGAAAACATAAAGAAAACTGTTTATGTACGTATTCGGGCTAGCAGCGTCATAATGAAAGTCAATATTTTTATGAAAAACACAACGCGTGCCTTCTTGTGCCACGTGACAACCAATTTTTACGCCACGGTTGGAAACGACAACATTATGCCTCCATCCTTAAAAGTTCACACTATTTTATGTTTACTTTATACCGTTTCAATCATTAAGTATCTACTTTAAAACTAGCTTGTAAAGTTAAAAAGAAAAACAAATCATGCACCGTTCATTACTATTGAAATCACTGAGACTTCACATTGACCTGCTCTGCGGATATTTTGCATTTTGTGCACTTTTTGTGATCGGCCGCATTGTCTTCCATTTGTCAATAGATCAATGACGTCATTGATTGGCTCCAACAAATGACATTACAGCTGCAGTGTTCCCCACATACAGATTTACCTGTGGCGGCCGCCACAACTGAATTTTGGCTGCTACTAAAATTATTTTGGCGCTACCTTGTTTGCACGCAACTATTGTAATAACTTTCACTGCTGCATGGGAAATCGAGATATGCCACTTGTGCGAGTGTGATAATGATTTCCTTTGTCGTGCAATACTGCAAATTGTGTGTTTCAAGCGACTGAAGTATAAAAAGTATCATGACATAAGTTTGGGAATCGAGCTTCGTGGTATCAGAGGCAGACACCGCTGAGAGTTTCAATCCACCACGTCACTCCGGTACGCGTAATGGCCGTCTCATCGCTTTCACACCCGCAGCGTGGTGAAATAAAAACATGGGACAATATCACTGAAGTCTGTGGGATCGGGAAGTCTCAATCACGGCCAGGACTGAATTAAGAAGGACCAGACTTGGAGAACGGAGAGTGAGGAAGTTGGCCTGTCTGGTGAGTGTAATGACTTGTTTACAGCTGTTGTCAACCAAGATAGCGTTCAGGAGCCAAAGTGATAACACGACCACTGGTCACTAGATTGATTGGCAATGTTCAAACTTTTTTTAGAGGGGGGTGGGGGGAGGGGTCAGTTGAAACAGCCCCTCCTTTACTCAAAGCAACTTCCATGTAGTTAGTGGCATGGTGAACAAAAGCATGAGAGACACACGGCGACCGCCCCATTAACGACTTAGATTTGAGGGAAGTAAAACAAACACAGCGTGTGCTTTTTCTTCACCACGAACATTTTACAGAGTGCAACCCCACTAGCCCAATTGTCCGCAATTATACAGTTTTAAAGTTGCATAAATTATCTAACGAATAAAGACGGATATAAATAAATGCAGCTGCTACAGAATGTGACAACCTCGCTTCGTAACGCTCTCACCGCCGTCAGAGTTATTAAGCTAAAGTCCCGCATCTGTCAATACGGTAGAAGGCGTCGCACTATTTCATTCTACCATGCAGGTTTTCTGACTGAAATGTTTTGAAAGCGGTGATATTGCTACGACAAATCAAGCTTCGCTGGGCTGTTAAATCAATATTTTACATTCAAATTACATTCAACTATAATCTGGCGTCTTTACATGCAAATGTTCACTGACAGGTACTGTTCCTTTTCAAATAAAATAGATTTTTTTTAAAGTGTCAGCAGTAAATGAAGAAATAGACATCTTGTGATTATACTTGTGAACGGTTAACAGACGTCCATGGATCCAAGTACACACTTGTATCTAGGTGCCAGCCGTTGAAACCATTTTGCATCTGACCATAAAACCAATTCAAGTCTACATTTAAGAGTGTTTAATCGTCGATGGCTTGAATATAAGCGAGGGACCATTTCGTATTTCAACTACCAGAGCAGTGAGCATTTCGGACAAAGAAAAAAAAATTAAAAAGAATGATTGCTTCTGTTGACAGGACACCCATTTGATGTTGCTTACCATGCAGCGCGATGGCCTCCCTGAATGGCTGTAGGTCGGCCTCTACAGACGAGCCGGTCTCTACCGGCGAATTAGCCCGGCTGGGGGCCACCATGGCCAGCCTTGTGTTGGCCCTGCTACTCCGGTGTGGGGGTGCTTTGCCACACAGGAAGCTAATAAGATCCTCCCTGCGGATGGTTCTCCGGCGCTTTTTTACCCAGGCCAACATGTCCTACAAGGTGGAGTACAAGCAAGCCATTCAGTGATTTTTTTTTTTCCTTCTTCAAATACTGGTACATAAATTTTAATTCGGGAACTTGATCTTAACATGTTGCCAACCTTATTACGCCGCTGGTGCCCTATCTGGATGCCCCTGTCGAAGCTTCTCTGATGGGCCTCGACGCTCTCTGATGATGAAAAACAAAATTAAAAATGACTGACAAATGAAAGACAGCAGTCGGGAGTTTAGTTCAAAAAACAATGTCAACGCAATCTTCCAGATGATTTGACAGAAATACACAGACGACCGAACAAAGAGTCCAATGCAATCTAATTCTTGGTGCTGCGCACAGAATTTTGGTGTAGCTGTAGCTCGTGAATTCCTAACATTGTACTAGAAGAATATAGTAGCATTGTTATTAATCATACAATGAACGTGTCATTCACCATACAAAAAGTGGTGACCTTCCTTTGAGGGAGTGGTTGCAGGACAGTCCTAAGGACTTGGTTTGTGATTTGTCGATCAAGATCCACTATGGGCCATAAGATAGGTCCGTTTCCAAAAGTACGGGTCTATTCTTTTTCTCTCCTCAGCAGAACAAGTATCAACGAGCTGCTATTTGAAGTTGACTACCTCCAATTCACTTTTTTCTGGCTTCTTGGCGCATAGGATGTGGAGAGAGGGAGCAAGACGAAATACGGTAAACGCAAATGCCTTTTTGCCTATTTTTGCTCATGGTTAATATGCCAAGAGAGGTCAAAATTAATCAACAACTAATTTAATAATCAAGTAATCGTTTAGAGCCATTCTTGAACTTAATATTGTCCAAATTCTCACATTTCAGCCTCTCAACAGTAATTCTCCGATTTCTGTTATCCTTCGTGAAAGCAGACTGACAGTTGGGAAAACAATGACCAAATCGGGAATTAAATGAGTTTCAAAATGGTTGGCGAGAAGAATTAATGTTAATCTAATATTTTATATCGGCCCATGCCTAAATGGAATCTAGACTGGTGGTTAGCATCTCTGCCTCATAGTTCGGGCTTCAAGTATCAGGTCCAACCTACCAGTGTGGAGTTTGCATGTTCTCCTCGTGCGGTTTTCTCCAGGTAACCTCCGCTTATTTCCATATTCCCAAAACATGCATGTTATTTCTCAATAGAAGACTCTTTGAAGACTTGAAATTGTCTCTAGGTATGATGCAAGTACCGTATAAATGGTTATTTATCTGTATGTGCCCCACTCACAACCACTTCAGGGCGGACCAGACCTCCCTTCCGAAGTTACCAGAAATCAGTTCCAGCTCACCATAATGAGGACGCTCTATACAAAAAGGATATATGGCCGAATATAGACAGGCTGTATGTTAAGTGTTAGTCACTCTGTATTAAATAGTTTTTTAAGGTTTTATTATTAACTTCTTAGACCTGTAAAACAGATTGTGTGGAAACGTTACCCGTAACATTGCATGCTAGGTTCAATGATGGTTTCCTTGTCCTATTACTTCTTAAGTATTAATAATTCTAAATTCAAACAAATAAGAGATGAACCGGTTTCCGGCATCCTAGAAAAGACTGTTCGACCTCACAGGTAGGACTGCATCTCTATGACATGTAAACAGAGTACATACTGAAGATTGTTGTTGTTCATTTGGCTGTATTTCCAAATCAAAAGCAAAATAATGAAAAAGCGACGGAGGACAGGCTACCTTTGTACAGGTTGGTGACTGCTGTAGCAGCGTTCTGAAATGGCACCCACAGTGACAGGCCCTGTTGATGACATACTCGATCTGTGGGAGAGATTCAAGATGGTGAAGAGAAGGGAGGGGGTCATTTGGGTTATACAGATATGACAACATGAGCCCAAACAGCAGCTAAACAAGATGAGGCCATTTTATCTTGGTATACTGGCGGCACCAAAATAAATACTTAGCGAGCTTGGCAGCAAAGAAAAGAGCCGCACACTAGCTAAAGTGTCCTCTCAGCAGTAAAGTTGCAAGGCAATGTCAAACATATGTCAGTGGACACAACACGCTCTAAAAATATAGATATCGACTGTCATAAACGACCAGACAGTTGCGTCTGGCCGAAGACAAACCAAATTTCATCCAGGCAAGTAATAATATTCACGCCATTTTGTGATTGGAACGCTGGCTAAGCTACGCGTTGTTTAGATAAGTGTCCAGTCAGCAGCTGACCGGGTTTCTAAATGCGAGCATGTGTGCTGTGCTGATTAACTTTCGTCGCCATTATCCGAGACGTGGAATGTAACTCACGGCGAAGAAAACAGATGGCAACACTGACAGTTCCACAAACTGTCAGCTGGGAATGTCGCGTAGATACGATTGTTGTTACCATCGCCATTTTGTAACTAGCTTGGCTAACGACGGGTTAGCTAAATTGGTCCAACAATCGAGTCAACATACTAGTTTATTGACACAGTACAACCTTCATTTATTTTATTGTTGTTTTTAAACGGCCGCCGTTACATTTCTCCAGGAGCCTACACGTACGGGGATCGTTGACAGTCTCCCAACTTGTGGCCATGAATCAAGTTCATAGTTCATCTTAACATCTGACACGAGTTCACGTAAATTCTGCACATCTCAGTCAGTTGTGCAAGTTCCTCTGTACACTAAGCCCAGTCCATAAGAGTTCGATCAATGTGTCACTAAGTCAGTCGGGCTGAGCTAGGTTGCTAATCAACAAGCTAAAGGGTAGGCTGGCGGTGTGGCTACGCTGTCATCATGCTAACAAGCAGGCACACAAGAAAGCGACGGCTTCAACCTTTGTATAACTGTGCCACGGCGGTGGCAGAGTTCTGAAAAAGATGCCATAGTTTGTCGTGGTCGTTGTCGGCCTCCTCCTCGCTCGGCTCTCTCTGCTCCGCCTCGGCCAAACACTGCCGCTCCCATTTTGAGAACCAGTGCTCGGGTCCGTGCTCCTGGATCTCCGAGTCCCCGTCTTCCTTCTTCTCCTCCATTAATACACGAAAAACTTGGAGAAACCTGACTTGTAAGAGTTTAAGGTACGTGTGTGCGTGATATAACGAACTGAGTAAGACTCTTTAAGGAGAATATTAGCGTTTTTTTACGGCTTCGCACTCTCGTGTGCCCTACCGCGCCTCTACCATTTCCGAAGCTATGCTTAGCCGACTATTTTCTGAGTTGCCGACGTCAGGGATATATACAATCGTAAACTACCGTGTTGTTCGCTTCGACCCGCCCCGTCGTCAGTAATTTGATGCTGATTGGCTAAACCTATTTTAAGAGGCGGGGTTTATCGTCAGAGTCACAAGTCCATTGCGTTTCTGACTTGCCCTTCACAGTTTTGCCACAAAAGAAATGTCCCCTTTTCGAAAGCTTGCAAGAGAGCGCAAGCTTCTCCAAACTACAATGCAAAATGTAAATACTGTTCGAAATTAATTGATAATCCTCTGTATTTATTTTGGAAACTTTGCATGTGATTTCGTGAATATTCATTGAACAATTATACTGCCCCTTTGTTTGACCATATAATCGTGATTATACTTTTATGCTTGAAATGCAATGCAGGGTCGTAATCATTAATCGTGCTTAGTTTTGCACAATAAATGTGTGCATGTACAAAAAAATACATTTGAAGATATAAACGCTGTAACATTTCCAGCAAAATTATGTTGACTTGCTTTTAATGCGTAGGGTATTTATTTGTATAAACCACGTTTTTAATATCCCATTGATGTCTGTATATACGCATAAAACAAACAAAAAAACGAGTGATTTTCTGAGCAATACATAGCACAACGAGGCGGATGGGGCAATACGAGCATGACGTCACACTCAGGTACACCATACGTTTCGTTTTTGAGTTACCCTTCTTGACAAGTTCAAAACAAACAATATCCGCCTCGCGAAGATGGCATGGCCCGGCAAGAACGATGGCACGAAGGGTATGCTTATTTCTCAACGACATTTAGGGTGTCAAATGTATCTTAATGTGGAGGATGAACACCGTTTATTGCCCAAAGTCAGCCGGGATACGCTGAAAAGAATACGCGGTAAAGTTTATGGAAGGTGTCATTTTTATAAGATATGATAAGATAAGAAAACCTTTATTTGTCCCACAATGGAGAAATTTGCAATCTACAGCCGCAAAATTGAAGGGGGGAGGGGTAAAAAAGGAAAAAAATGTATTGCATGCACAACATAAATGTTTCATAACTCTTTCTCAGCATATATAAAGTTAGCAAAGCTGCTTTAGATTACAACAAAAGTTCTATATCTCGATGCCAATTCTAATGTTAATTTATTGTCATGTAATACGTTCCATTGAGTCTATAAATAGAAACATGATTCAGCAGCTATGTGTGGCGATAGCAGCTCAAATTAAAGAGATTACTATAGAAGTTACTGTAAAATTTGTGAGTCCTTATCAAATTGACTTCTCAAATTGCGTGATAAATGTAGCAGTAATAATTTCATGTCGATCCGAACGTAGAACCTAAAATGCAAATTTTCCTCACTATCCTCAGATCGTTTTCTCTCAAACTCACAAGTGGCCATTTTGTGAATATTTCCCATGTTCTCGTATAAATAACATATAAAAACATGGACCACGCATGTTCACATCACAGACATAAAGGGTTATTACCAATACACATTTCTCGTGGTGGTGTTCGCCAAAGCCGACAAAGATGAGCACAAGCGAACGTGATGACATTTGCTCGGACGTTTGTTGCTTGACCTTTTCAAGCTATATAAGTATATGCATGTGCGGCCACCGCTTCTCAGAAAACCATTCGATTTTGCGTGAGTATTGTGTGTTTTGATTATAATTACGCGAGTCTCAACGGATAGAAGTTGGCTGTCACATACACACACCCAAAAAGTCCGCACTCAAAAAAGTGCACGTTATTTGGAGTGACGTTAAATAACGAAATGCACAATAATTAGTACGAGGGAAAAGCGCTAAAAAACAAACACACACACACACGCACACATATCATATTCTGAAACATTTTTATGCATTGAAAACAGCAATGAAATAATACAAAACATATTATAGGTCACTGTAACATTATTCACACTTTAAAACATCAATACATGAAATTGTACCAAAATAAATATCAATAAAATTGTTATTTAATATTAAATGTTAAAAGTTCAATTTCTCCCTGTTTTTCATATTACGCTAGTTTTTCCTGTAGAAGAGCATCATGTTTTTCAACAATTTGGTTTGTTTTTATTTACGTTACTTCAAAAGTTCATTACAACTAAGTTTAATCAAGGCAGTGATGATCTTTCAAGTACCACGAGAGGGAGCCCGGGTATCACTAGTGGTACCTATACAACACTTCGAGAGTCCCATATTTCTTTCAAAAATATTTCTTCCAGTTTTTCCATTATGCTCATTTTTTCCTAATTTGATAGAGACTCACGTATTGAAACTTTTTTTCGTTTCAACTACCCAAAATGAAATGAAAATGCTAATTATTTTATATTGGTTGTTATAGGGTTAATGAAGGGGATTGAATGACTATTTGGGGCTTATTAGTGTACAGTACGCTTTTAATTACAATTATCACAACAGTTTATAATTTTTTTAATGGGGGTCCAGGTAAATGAAAAACATGACGAAGCGGATGTTAAACAGTGCGTATTTCAACTTATTTGTCTTTTTCGAGGTAGCAGGCGGTCAGCTGCAAATGTGCCTTTTAATCCATCGTATTTTTTTAATTTAGCGAAAGATGGCACGCATATGATGAGTATTTCGCTTGCCGGATAGAGGTGGAAGTGAACCTTGGCGGGGCTTGGCCACTGTTTAGATCTCCATGCGGATGTGACATTTCATGCAAGATAGCGGCCGCCATTTTGACTTCCCACATTGAGCCTCGTACAAACCAACGGGAGGAGCGTGTCGAGGGCCAACGCCGCTCAAGTCACAACGCTTGCATGATCAGGCACATTCCTCTTGGGGAACGGCACTTGTTTGACGGGAATGCGACGGCTTGCCGCTTTTTGTCAATAGGGACGCTTTCGTGGGGAATTTGTTTGGATCGGGGCCGCGGCAACTCGTCTCCGTGAACTTCCAAATTAACGTCAGTCCAAGCTATTTCTATTTGCAACCTGGTTTGAATGGATAGCTTTCTCCTCCGCTCTTCCCCAGACGAGGGACACACGGAGGAGCACACGGACTGGGGATATCGCAGGCAAAGTTATTGAATGTGTGGCTACCGCAAGAGCTTTTGTTTTCATTGTTGTATCTTTGGCGTTTATTGGCTACCTTGTGTCAGGTAGCTAAGCTAGCTGTAAACCGGCTATTTGTTCCACCAGGTGCGGGTCGTGTTTTTGCTCCACACTTCCCGGTGGAAAGCCGGAATAATTTAGCTCCTTTCAGCGGGCCTCCCTCCTCGGAGCCCCGAGCCGTACTGCCACCCGCCGCCGCCAGCCAGCTACTCGCACCCACCAAAGGCGCCGAAATTGGGCGAATAGCGAGCAAATACGTCCGCGTTTCTCTACCCGCTCCCCCGCCGACCTCCCCTCCTCACTCCCCGGCGCTGACAGCGGACAAGGCCGAGGTCGCAGCAGAGCAGGCCCGGCCGCCGAGGCTCGAGCGGTCCACCCCATCTCCGCATCTTACCACACCTCATCAGCAGTCCAGAAACTGGTTCGCCTCTGAACCGGTCTCGGACGACGTCGACGGCAGCCGAGAGAGCAGGGAGCCCCGCATCGCAACGACAAAAGCTGCCAACATGAACCACCACCACCACCATACGCAGCAGCAGCAGAAAGCCGGCGAACAGCAGCTCAGTGAACCCGAGGATATGGAAATGGAAGGTTAGTGATTGCACTTGGACGCGTTTGTCACACAATAGACGCCTTTGCGCAAAGTGTGCACGAAGTTGCACCCATGCGAGGGGGGTTGAACTTAACAGTAAACACGAGGGCCCAGAGTGAACCGGCTGCGTTTGTGCTGATTGCGCGTCCGTTGCAGCAGACTTGCGTGGAGTTGACCTCGTTTTCCCTTTTAAGCTTGTTAAGTTTCCGCGTGCCCGCATCCTCGTTATGCTTGAGGATGCAATTCGAGCAAGGCTGTTAAAAGTCTTATAAAACATAAATTCATGTGCCGAGAAAGAACACGCCCGGTTTAATTTCCTGCAGGTAGTGATCCGGGAGACGAAAATATAGAGCGCTGATGCGCAGTTTAAGTGTTTGTAAACAGTGGGCTTGTTAGTGTAATAATTAACATGGAAATTGCTGGATAAAACATTCACTGGGAGCTACGGGTGGGTGGAATTTTGACAGCTTCTGGCACCTGCGTCTTTTGGTCAAGAGCTCGCGAATCAATTTTTACGTGGCCGTGGCATGAAAGGTTACACTCGTAAAGCTGTTTGTTCAACAAAACCTTGTTATGGCTGCCTCTCGCTGATGGTTGCGTTAGCATCATGTTTGGTGACGTGAGTTCACAAGCGGGGCCTGTGAGATAGAAACTCGGTGTGGGCCCTCCAAACGCGAAAACGAGTATAATTGCATTGTTGCCAATCTACAACGTTGTCGTCTTCTGATAAACACCTCGTGTGTTAAGTCGGTAAAACGTACAGATGCCGCTAGCAAGGCAGCTAATTTCAAAGCTATGCAATTAACCTCAAGGCCCACTTGGATTCGTACGTTCACTATCTAGCACGTTAGTTAGCTTCACGCGCTAACCCTGACGGAGGGGGTGTGTGGCGTTCTAAAATGGTGGCCTGTGTGTTGCAAGCTTCTTCTTGAGAAGGACGCCCGTTTAAAACTTTATTTTAGCACCTCGCATGTTTTTTCCGTGTATATGTCCTGTAGTTTTGGGTGAAATTTGTCTTTTGTTGTTGATCGCAGGCTGTTACTTGGTACTTGTCACAGCGGCTAATGGTGGCCTTTAAGAGACTGGTCGGTGGCTAAGTGTTTGCTAAAGAGCTAAGTGGCTAACGCAGATGCGTCAGTCCCGGTTTGCCAAATTGTCAATGGTTTAAATTGTGGCGTGAGTGCGATTAGGATAAGAAGCATTCAGAAAGACGGTTATACGTTTCTCCAAATGATATTAAATGGCGCTGCGCTGGCTGTGTGTTTAGTTACTGTTGCCGCCGCAGTCGGGCCAAGCCCGCACTGGGGCAGCGCGGGGATTTGCTGCTTCATTGTATGGCAGACCAAACAGCATGGAGCTCGCCATTTTTAATCATCTCTGTTTTTGTTAGACCACTCTGTACTCGGGGCAGATCTACCGGTAACGTTGCAGCAATACCCATAACACATCAGCGCGTATACCATTTCAAATGTGTGCGTTTTACTCCCCCCAGATTATTATTTTGGATCGAGTACGAGACTGCGAGCCCTCAGCATCACTGCGTCACTTATCCCTATTGATTTGGGTTTCTGGTTTAACACACTACCAAGCGTTCTACACCAACACGCAAGCCTGCCTACTCGTTCTAATAGTCACTTCAACTTACTGAATAACCCCGAGGTACTCAGACTTTTAAATTGTTGCATTTGATGCTTTTTATGTGAAGCAGGTCTCCCCAAAGCCTATTTATCATTTTACCATGTTCACTACTTAGGTTTGCACTTTATTTTTGTACTATGATCTACAAACGCTGTGTCAGTCGGATGACAGTTTAATCATAAGTGTTGAATAAAATTCTAAACATAGTTTAGGAATGTCACCTATAACGGTTAGTGTAGAGCCAAAACCTATATATCAATTTGCAAAGTTTCATAGTGACCAATCTAAAGTGTCATGATTTGCTCTCTTTGATGCACTGTTAATGGTTTTTGGGGGTACAAGGATTTAAGGATATATATTTTTGATGTGGAGTTGAAATCACCCCTTAAAAATATTTGGCTATGACCCACTCTGCTCCCCACTCAACCAAGCCGCAAATGCTGCTCATTGTTTTCACAGTACAATGTGCTGTGATTTGTTTTCTTTGTATTTTAATTGTGTATAATAAAGTAGAAAACGAGTTGACATTGTATTTTCAAAGCTATGTGTGAGTTCCTAGAAACATACAAAATGTCGACAATTTTATTTATATAGTCTTGCACTGCAATACCGCATTTCATTCTGTTTTTAACTACCATACTAAGTGAGACGTCTTACATCAAGTCATTTGAGATCTTTCAGAAAATCTGACCCAGTGAATGGGAAAATTGACAGTTACATGTAAATTTGTGTAATGTACCACACGAAAACAAGATGACTTGTTTATATCTCAACTGGAGAGACGGAGAAGACTGATACCTCTTGTTTCTTGGCGTTTGAAGGGAGCAGACAAACACGGATGCGTATTAATGGTTTTAATGGCAGACAGGCAAACAGTTTTTATCTCCTGACAATCTTGTTCGTCAAGTTTTCTACGGTCAGACTTGAGGACACCAGTTGCAGGGGTAATGAGTTAGATACTGTATTTATCCTACGAGAAATTCTGGAAATCACTGAAAAATCACCTCGAACCACTGGTACGCCTTCAATGAAATCTGTTTGAGGGACTCACACCATATATGATGATCTCGTTGCATTAAAACACGTGTTGTTGGTTTACTTAAATACAGTCAGTCTTGCATGCCAAATTGGTCAGAATCCATCAGATTCTTAAGGAGTCGCTTGCACACAGCTTTTCGTGTTGCACCACAGATGTTTCAATTTGATGAAAGGTCTAAACTCTGGTATAGTTGAGTTTTCTTAGGGGAATGTATTGTTTTGTAGTTGTTGTGGTTGTATGGGATTCATCTCCAGCTTTCCAGAACCCCTCGAGTTGTCCCAGTTGCCTGAGGGTATTGGGTGGTCGATGACTGGTCCTTCTGTTTTGTTTATTGTTTAGGCTTGCATGAGTCCTACAACTCCTTTTCGAATAAGTCAATTTTGCTTTTGTCACAGTCTGTAAATGTGCCGATTCACATGACCTATTGAGGAAACCCTCCCAAGGAAGGGCTTTGTCTTACGTTTGTAAATCCCAAGTTGAAAACAAATGTATTCTCCTGTGGAAATGGTTTCCCAGTTATGAATCAAATGTGCACATCCAGAGTAATTTTTTTTTCTTTTAAATCCCCTGCAAAATTTGACTTGTTTTTTCCAGAACATTAAACATAAAATAACGGATATAATACAATAGAACGGATCATAAATAGATAAGACAATTGGAAAACAACCACATCCTAACTCCTAAGTAGGCAATTCTGGGGACATGGCACTTGTTTCTTCCTTTTGTTTTGTTAATAACAGTAGGCTGTTTTAGAGTTGTTTGATGAATTTGAGGTGTTGTCATTTTCAAAGGTGGGCATTCCGTCAGTGCTGACGGAAGGATCATCAGTCCTTCACTTACAGACACCCGGTTTGCTGCTGAATGGCGGGATAATTCAAAATACTAACGGACTAAGCGCTGTCCGAAGTGGGTTTTTGTACATTCATTGGAGCAAAAAGGCATCTTTTCAGTGTGTCCTCTTGGTCCCCCAACCCCTCCTCATCACTTATGTGCCGAGAAGGGGGGGGGGGAGTTAATAGGGGCCAATTCACTTCAGAGGTGGCTCATTTACTGATCTCTGCCAGCAGCCAATCATATGTGCTCTGCTTCAACCTCTCTTCAAAAGAAGAAAAGAGCTCATTACAGGTGACAGCCATTATTAGCGGGTATTGAAACCATAACTTTTTAGAAGCACGTCAAACCGGTAGTAGGCCCATGCCTACCTGTCATTCAGAATTATGGCATCGTCTCTCAATCTCTGTCTCTGTCTCTCTCTTTCTGTCTCTTTTTCCTTTTTCCTTCGTCCTTTTATTTCCAGCTGGGGACACTGACGACCCTCCAAGAATTCCGGCCAACCCAGTTATCAATGGTAACATGGCCATGGCAGATGGACACAACAACACAGAGGAAGACATGGAGGATGGTGAGGAGGGTGTGCATTGACACAAAATGTTGACGTTATTCTCATTGCGTTTTCAGTGCGAGCTCGAGGCCTTCTCTTCCTTCATTTCTCCCTTTCACTCACCCCAGACACCAGTTGGCGGTCAGAAGCAACCTTTAGGTTTGTGGTGGAGCGCTTCAGTCGCCTCAGCGAGTCAGTTCTCAGCCCGTCCTGCTTTGTGCGCAACCTCCCATGGAAGATCATGGTGATGCCGCGCTTCTACGCCGACCGGCCACACCAGAAGAGTGTGGGCTTCTTCTTGCAGTGTAATGCAGAATCAGACTCCACGTAAGTGTATTCTCTCGAAATCAGGACTTTGTTAAGCTTCATACCACACAAGCGCACGCTGAATACAATTACAAAGTGGCATGTATTTATACTGCACTAGTCATGGAAAATGGTCACTGAGGGTTTGATAAGATAAGTACAGCATGTAAAGTAGTGCTAGATGAAGAAAAATGTACACAGCAACAAATGCATGCGATTACACATGCAGAAAAATTAAGCTAAATTAATCAATTTGTAAAATACAGGAATCCAGTATGCATTAATAAAATTTATTTTTCCCTTTGTGCTTTTAATGCAGGATGTATGTTCGAGGCATTCGTCTCGAAATCTAAGTAGCTTGTTCTTTTAAAAGTAAAAAAAAAAACAATATTTGAGGGATATGTCTATAGTATACTATCAGGTCTTGTTGATCTATTCATCCCTATTTTCACAAATTCATGTTTGCCTACAGTAAGTGCGCTGTGCTTCGGCCAGTGTTTAATTTAGAAATCATCTGACATTGTTGACACCGTCTCTCATCGTAACCAAACTGTTCTATACTGTGTGAAGAAAGCCTTTAGATAATAACAATGTCACCAAACCGTTTTTATCTTCAGGTCATGGTCATGCCATGCACAGGCAATGCTAAAAATTATCAACTACAAAGATGATGAGAAGTCATTCAGTCGCAGGATTGGTCACCTGTTCTTCCACAAAGAGAACGATTGGGGCTTTTCCAACTTCATGTCCTGGAGTGTAAGTATATGTACATACTGAGATTCTAAACGGGACACCTTTTTTTTGCTTTGCTTTTCACTTAGTCTTTTGTTTTAACCTTGGTGCTCTTGATATGAACCGAGTGCCTTGCATTGTTTTGCAGGATGTCACCGACCCAGAGAGGGGCTTTATTGATGACGACAAAGTCACATTTGAGGTGTACGTCCAGGCAGATGCTCCGCACGGGGTGGCGTATGTAGCTTTTAATACTCTTTGGCTCATGGCTGTCTAAGCCTGGCTTTTTCAGCAGCACTGTGCCTATGAAGGCTTGCTGCAATCAGACAGTAACATTTGTTTTGTATGTGACTAGCTGGGACTCAAAGAAACACACAGGTTATGTTGGACTCAAAAACCAAGGAGCAACCTGCTACATGAACAGCCTACTTCAGACACTCTTCTTCACCAATCAACTACGTCGGGTGAGATATTTCATGTTTTCCCCACGTCTCGGATAGTTGAACCCCCCAAACACTTTTTAAATTCTCAACAGTTTTGTAAAAAAAGTTATTCTCAAAATGGTCACCGTGGGGGGGGGGAGTAATTCTAATGTATGTCAATCCAATCATTGCAGGCAGTGTACATGATGCCAACAGAGGGAGACGACTCATCCAAGAGTGTTCCTCTGGCATTGCAGAGGGTTTTCTATGAGCTGCAACACAGCGACAAGCCCGTTGGCACCAAGAAACTCACAAAGTCCTTTGGGTAACTTGTTTAAACCTTTTTTAAAGTTGATTATTTTGGATTTAGGTTAGATTTAGAACTCTAAATCGCCATTTTACAAGAAACCGAGACCAAGATCATCGATGGTCGGACTCACGCCTTGGGTCCCTGTTTCCTCGTCGTGGGTGTGCGCGCAGTGCTTCACTCTGACCATTCATGAAGTCGGAGCATTGTTTAAGTTTGTTCCATTATTCAGAGTGCTCAAAAAAAAAATAAGAGAGGAGTTCCGGAGCTCAGTGCGTCAGACATTACGGATGGAAACAGTTCTAGCATGAGCTGCTCATTGGTTTACAACCGGCAGGGCTGCAGTTTGACTAGAAGCAACTGTGGCTAAAGCCAAACTGGCAAGGTTTTTATATGGGCCACCCCTGTTTATAACCTCGGCTATGTTCAGAAATTAATGGCAAGGGAGCGTGCTCTGCCTCTCAGAATACACACACCCTCAAGAGTGGCGTCAGGGCCTGAGTGAATTTCTGAACGCAGCACCCCCTGTTGACGGCAGCAAACAAGTTATTTTGCATCTAACTATGGAAACGTTTTTCTGTTCAGTTCAAAATGCCTTACCTTAACGAGAATCCTGCGTCACATCGTGGCCAGGGCTTGAGTCTTTGTCGTCTATTGTCCCCTTTTGGCGCTGTGCATCTTTGTTGTGGCATCATGACGCTGCATCGGTCACACATTTGTCTTTGAATGAATCACTCACGAAAAGTTAGGGAAAGCTGTACTTTGTTTTACACGTTGGCAACCAAAAGTGTTGCTAACTACCAAAAGACAGTCCCAATTTAACTGAGTTCCCATCCGAGGTCTAATTGGAATATATACAAGTCACCCCTGAATAAACGTTGCAGGACCAGCACTGTGGTGCTTCAAACCAGAGAAAATTCTGTCGCCATCTGTAGCTATCCTAAAAGATCTTTCTTTCTTTTGTTTTTTTGTTTTTGTTTTTGTTTTTTGCAGATGGGAAACGCTAGATAGTTTCATGCAACATGATGTTCAGGAACTCTGCAGGGTGGTGAGTTCTCGCAAAACAACTGCGTTAATAAACATGGTCTGTGGTACATGTGTTATTGCTGGAAACCAAAATCTGGGTTAATTTGTATTTCAGCTCCTTGACAATGTGGAGAACAAAATGAAAGGCACATGTGTTGAGGGAACCATCCCGAAACTCTTCAGGGGAAAGATGGTGGTATGTTTTCTCTCCGCCTCATTTTCTTTGACAGTTGTCATGTCTGAAGTTTAGTAGTTGTTCAACAATTTTGGCCGTTGGCATGAGAGTATTGTCTATTTAACACGCTAATTAGATGCTCAATATGCATGGAAATAGATATTTAAGAAATATCAAGTCCTGTATTTGCAGTTAATTTGGGCATATGGGCCATTGTGGTTTTGATAAGTGTGTTTGTGTGTCTCTTCAGTCATACATCCAGTGCAAGCATGTGGACTACCGATCAGAGCGAATAGAGGATTACTATGACATCCAGCTTAGTATAAAAGGAAAGAACAACAGTGAGTATGAGCAGAACAACCCCTGTGCTTTTCTTAACCCGAAGAAGAGTGTCTCTGTCATTATGTACCAATATGTCGGGGCTTATTCAGTCCTATTTGTTATTCCTGAATTAAATAGAAAACAAATTGTGCATATAAACATCACATTAGTCATGGTCAGTCTGTGTTGGTTTAAAAACACAAAAAATTGACTTCTTAAGTCTTTATACTATATTTCATCTTACAAATACTCTCCTTTCTCCAGTTTTTGAGTCGTTTAAGGATTATGTTGCAACTGAACAGTTGGATGGAGACAACAAATATGATGCCGGAGAGCATGGCCTGCAGGTAAGGTTTAATTGTCACTTGGTTACAGTCATTTATTCCCAACCATGCCCTTTGGAAAAGAATTCATCCGCGCAATCTTTCAGCCCAGTGTTTCCCAACCTTTACTGCAACACCCCCCAAAAATGATGATAACTTTTCTTTAGTAGATGAACATTTCAGTGGTCTCTGCCTGTCTTCATACTTTGATGGCATAGATTATTTGCAGTAGAAAATATTTTTCAGCCCTATTAAGTGATATTGGATTGATTTCCTGTATTATGCTGGATGATCTCTCACAGCACACTGGGTTGCTGCACAGTGGTTGGGAATCACTGCTCTAGCCTAATACGAGTATCCCACCACCTGAGATGCGAGCATTCAAGTCAAAATTCAAGATGCAATGTTCTTATGAGCTGCTTGCTTGCTTGTTTGGTCTATAGGAAGCTGAAAAAGGAGTGAAGTTTCTCACTTTCCCACCAATCCTTCACCTGCAACTGATGAGGTTCATGTATGATCCGCAGACTGACCAAAACATCAAGATTAATGACAGGTACGGTAGTTAGAAGAGACCGGCTCATCTTCAAGCCATTCTCAAGTGGTTTATTTGGTGTGTTTTTTTGGGGGGGGGTTGTTTTTCTGTACGTGATAATTTCGTGGCGTGGATTCACACAGCTCATGAGAGACATTAGATCAGACTCTGACACTTGAACTCAGAGATAATTTTCATCTTTATTTAATGCACATCAGCACATTTGCAGCAGCGCTATCAATTCAATATCCTCTCTGTCAAGAGCAGGCTGTGACCTTGTAGGGCAAGATACTGCCCCGAATGGTTATTGGAGCAATCCATTGTGCCTTGTGACGATATCCGCCATTACTTTGAAACCATAGAGTAAGCTGTATGGATTAAACATAATTGGCCCAGGAAATGGTCAAAGTTGCCCACATCTGTTTCACAATGTTGAACACAATGAAGAATGCCAAGCCTCTGAGGCGCAGTTTAACTTTTTGTCAAGGCAAAGAGGGCCTTGACTTGTCTTGTTTTACTTGGTTGACCTTTTTAACTCTTCTGTGATGTTTTTTTTTTTCATTTCTAGTGTTATTTCTAAGAACTATATATCCTCTTGTCTTCTACAGGTTTGAGTTTCCAGATCAGTTACCTCTGGATGAGTTCCTTCAGAAGCCAGACTCCAAGGACCCGGCCAACTACATCCTGCACGCCGTGCTTGTGCACAGCGGGGACAACCATGGCGGTCACTACGTCGTCTATCTTAACCCGAAAGGAGACGGCAAAGTGAGTGTCAAGGAACCAATAGTGAGAACATTTTTTTTATACATTTCACCCAAAATTCTGTGTTTTTGTATTTGTGTGTAGATTGTTTGTGGCTGATGTATCTGTCAAGCGGTGTTGATCATGAAGCTCCACTATTTGAGATTCGGTTGCGGATGCTCATCTGTTTGGCCACGAAAAATACATTTTATCAATGAGATTTATAGAGTAGCGTTCGATTTATGCCTCTTAGATGTCCATCTTTGGAACCTACTCATTCAAAAGCAGCGTTGCTTTATGCTTCTCTTGCCTTGTCACCAGCACAATGTAAGTGGCAGAACATCGGCCACAGCAGTTTGAAATCTGCTTGAGTCACTTAACATACGTTAATGGTTGTCTCAAGTGCTCTGTGCTGCTCTCTTCTCCCCTGCCACCCTCCCCGCCTTTTGCTTGCTCTTCTGCAGTGGTGCAAGTTTGACGACGACGTGGTATCACGCTGCACCAAGGAGGAGGCCATTGAGCACAACTATGGTGGGCACGATGACGACCTCTCTGTTCGCCACTGTACCAACGCGTACATGTTGGTCTACATACGGGAGTCCAAGCTGAGTACGTAACACGGGGTTTATGGAATGCGGACATCTCCCGTGGCCATTTTGGAAGGCTACACGGGGGAGAGAAAGTAACAGGCTCAGCGAATACCCACTTTTTCTCCATCCCAGGTGAGGTGCTCCTCCCCATGACTGATGTGGACATACCCCAGCAGCTCGTGGAGCGTCTGCAGGAGGAAAAGAGGGTGGAGGCACAGAAGAGGAAGGAGCGTCAAGAGGCTCACCTATACATGCAAGTTCAGGTGGGAAATTAGAAGTGTTCACAAGATTGATGCTTTTTTTTTAGAAATGTAACGGTGTCATGGGGATTGACCAAATAGATCATAGTCATCATTTAACGGGGAGGTCAAATCAAACATTTTCTTTACAGTATGTTCTATGTGGCCCCATTAATCTCAAACATGACATTCTGTTTCATGTTACATTGGTGCAATATGAATTAAGCATCAAAGTCTCTCTGTCTTTATCCATTTTGAGAGTTTTGCATTGTCTGATCAACTGTCATTTCTTGCTGAGTATATTTGCTAGTATGCCGCTTGGATTTGGAAACTAAATTGTGGTACAGAATGTGTTTCGACACCATTACCTGAAAGCTATTTCTCGATGCTAGTTAGCGCATTGTTGCTAATATTGGGGTGTACACACGCCTGCATGTTTTGGTGTCGGATAGCTAACTCATGGCCGTGGCTTCATTACAGTCGGGCTGCTTGCAGGTGGATTTGAATGAGTTGTTTACGTTGAATGTTTTAAGTTGCGCGTTTCCCAAACTCTAAGATGTGCTATTGCTTAAAGCTTATTATTTTTATTTTATCTTGGTAGCTATATTTGTGTTGTGAAATACTGATGCTAAGTTTTTAAGTTGTTCGAAATCGAGAGAAACAGTGGTGTGATTTTGTTGGATGGATAACCAGTCTTATCTGCAACATCCCGTCATGGCCTTACGGACAATGTTTTGGTACGCAGGCTTACAAATATGTCAATGTTGATGTGTAAGAGTTCTGTACATTTTTTTAGCATTGTGTAATGTGGCAAGACATATCTCTAAAATAATCGTACATATTTGTAAATAACAAAAAGCTGAGGATACTGCGGTCCCAGTATTTTGTATGTTGTGGAAGAAACGTTTTCCTTATGAAGTGATTAGCTTTGTAGTCAGCGCCTCTATGGAGAGGAAAATGCTATCGCCATAAAATCCGTAATACTTGGGTGACACTCCTGTTTTCAAGGTTGTAAGAATTCGTAGAAGGGTGAACTTTTTTGTAGACAATATATAATGTGTGTGTGTCTGTGTGCGTGTGTTTTTTGTTTTTGTTTTTATATGCAGTTTTCGCATGGGCGGTTTTAATCCCCGCAAATAGCAGATGTTGACTGTAAAGCCTTTTGAAAGCGATCAGTTTGGCTCAAATGTCAAATGAATATCATTGCAGCGTTTTGCCATTTTGCCAATCTGGATATTCAAACCTAAAGTAGTGTCTGACTTGGCGGTCGTGGGTGACTTGGCGATATAGTTGTCAAAGCATTGCCATCTGCGCGACACGTTAACTGATAGTAAAACAAAAAAACGTTTCACCCTGCCATATTGTGGAATTGTGTTTTGACGATGCTATGCAGAAAGTACTTTATTTTATATCTGCTTTGTATTTGCCGTTGATGGATGAGACGTAACGCAGTTAATCGATATCCCCCGCAGATGGTGACAGAGGACCAGTTCTGTGGTCATCAGGGTAATGACATGTATGATGAGGAGAAGGTGAAGTACACAGTCTTCAAAGTCCTGAAGAGCTCCACGCTGCAAGAGTTTGTCCAGAACCTCTCCCAGACCATGGTGAGGAAAAAATACTCATGTTGAGCCTTTGCAATTTTGATTACTCTCTCCTATTGCGTTGTTGCTGCTTTCACGTCTTGAATTTGATATCCATGGTCACAGTCCTTGTCAATTTCCCCTCAGTTCATGTTGCATGACAGAAATGTGTGTATACCTAAATGCACAAAAATGTCAATGGAATGTTTTGGTGTATTGAGAAAATGAGAGAGTGCTGTCAAACATCAAATGGACCTTTAACCTGTTTGTTGATAATTTCACTTATCTGCTATACATTAGACCAGCAAATAAAGCATCTTTTATTGATGTCCGGAGGGGAAATGTCAGAGTGAACTTTCACAGCACGATTCGAGCAAATTGTCCTCATTCACACAGTGAAAGGAAAGACATGCTGCCGTCAGACGTCTGAACAATACAAGGCAGCAGTTAGCTGCACAAAGACGCCACTGTTTAGTCAGCAGCGTAATCTGTTTACATGACACCTGCAGTTGTGTCGTCATTATGATTTTCCAATTGCACTGCGAACGTAAACTGATGTGCTTGCAGGGTTTCCCACAGGAGCAAATGAGGCTGTGGCCCATGCAAGCCCGTAGCAACGGAACTAAGCGGCCGGCTATGCTCGACTACGAGGCTGACTGCAACAAGTCGGTGAGTGATTGAAAAGGGCCTGTCTCTCTTGATTATTGATTGCGGCTTGTTATTTAGTTTGATTTTGATTCCCCCCCCTCAGATGATTGGCTTGAGTGATAACGAGAATCCATGGACAATATTTCTGGAGACGGTGGATCCGGAACTGGCAGCCAGTGGTGCCACACTACCCAAGTTTGACAAAGATCGTAAGTACAGAAATGCAGTCCTCCTCTGACTCGGTCTCTCGCTTTCGACATTATCACATTAGCGTTCAATTTGGATAGAACTGTTAAGCACAAGATGCAAAAGACCAGAAGGATGACTTCCTCATTGGGATGTGAACATTCTAATTAACTACAATATGCATTCAATTTTGATTATTGCACAGATGCCTTTTCACTTGAGCTCCGAGATGGAAATAAAATATAATTTAAATTTGGAATGCAGTTGTTTGTTTTGTGAATTTCTCGTCTCTTTTGTCTTTTCAGGTGATGTCATGTTGTTCTTGAAGATGTATGACCCAAAAACAAGAAGCTTAAATTATTGTGGACATATCTACACGCCTATATCCTGCAAAATAAGTCAGTAGCAGCCTCATCGAGAAAACGTCTATAAAAGGGTGCAATATTTATTTCTTCCGTGTGTTACCAGGAGACCTGCTACCAGTCATGTGTGAGCGAGCAGGCTTTCAGCAGGAAACTAGCCTTATCCTCTATGAGGTGATCTATTTCTGTTGCTCGCACTTGTTGGCACGTTCCACGCTTTCTCACTTTGCTACTTTGGTGCACGCTGCCTTTGTACATTTATAGCATGGAATATTCTCACCTACACGGCATAGTCAACACCTCAATGTTGCCATTCCAAAGCACTACATGTCCCACAATGCCTTGTTCGTTACAGGAAGTTAAGCCCAATCTAACGGAGCGGATTCAGGACTACGATGTCTCTCTGGACAAGGCCCTGGATGAACTCATGGATGGGGACATCATTGTCTTCCAGAAGTAAGCGGCGTGTGATCAGTTTTTTGGTTTTCTACACCAAACCAACAAAGCCACAAATCCTGCTGTCGTTTTCCTTCGATGATTCAGGGACGACCCCGAGAACGACAGCAGCGAGCTACCAACGGCCAAGGAATATTTCCGGGATCTCTACTACCGAGTGGATGTCATCTTTTGTGACAAGACCATCCACAATGACCCAGGCTTTGTGGTCACGCTCTCCAACCGCATGAACTATTTTCAGGTATTGCTCTACTAAGGGAGAGGGAGAGAGACAACACCTGGATATTTTGGTTGACTTCAATTCGACTGCCGTGGTGCAGTGAGGCAGAATTACAACAATGGTCTTCTCACTTCTCTGTTGTCAAAAGTGACATAAAAGACTGAGTTTTGACGAATGGAGATGAATTGTTCCCCGCTTGTAATAACATGGTCGTTTTGTTTTGGTGTCAGGTGGCGAAGACGGTAGCCCAAAGGTTGAACACAGATCCCATGCTGCTGCAGTTCTTTAAGTCACAGGGGTAGGAGGCTCGTCTCTCTCGCGCGCACAGAATAATAGAGGCCTGCATGTGCTGTCATTGACACGGTTGACTTTGATGACATGCCGTCGAAATGTTGCATAACCTGTCCCCCCCCACCTTATTTTGTTGTTTCCCCTCTTCCTCCCACTTCTTCTGCCTCCCTGCATGTTTTCTCCCCCCTTGCCCCACTTGGATCTTCTCCCCCCCTCCCCCCACCCCTCCCTTTGCCTCTGCCTCCTTTCCACCCTCTCCGTTTTCTCCATCCTCCCCCCTGCCTGGTGGTGTGGTGGCCAGGTACAGGGACGGTCCAGGGAATCCTCTCAGACACAACTATGAGGGAACGCTGCGGGACCTGCTGCAATTCTTTAAGCCTCGGCAGCCCAAGAAACTCTACTATCAGCAGGTGACCTCTTACTGCTTTTGTTGATCTCGCTCTTCCTTAGTCCAGGTGCACATTGTGTTGGAAAGTGGTCGTAGGCCGCAGGTGCTCGCAGGCCAGATTTGAAGCTGGAATTCAAGTTTCAAATGCATCCTGCCCGCTCTTCTTGTTAGTCTCAATCGAGGATTCTTTGTGCTTTATTTGTGCCAGAATGACACATCAGTCATTTTTTCAAGCACTTTTTCAGCAGGGTTCCAATTTAAGTTAATATGCATAGCCATGTTTTTAAAAATAACTCATTTGAAGTTTAAGGTAAATGTGGAAAAATAAATATTAAAGAAACAATACCAATTCAGACATGACAGATATGAACTAATAAACTAAATGGCTTTGATGCTCTATTCCATCACTGTTTTTGGTTTACAGTACAGTAATACTCCCTCCATCGCATGGGTTACGCTTCAGTCACCCCCACAATAACTGAAATATGCAGTATAAAAACAACCCCATGAAATACTCCCTAGGCACGTCTTTATAACTTTTGTGGCGTTTAATTTTTCAAGTCTTGAAACAAATGATACAAACACATTTAACCCTCGAGGCACCTTGGACCCTAAATGGCACTTTGCAGCATTTTGATTACCCTTTAAAAATACAAGGGAAATTGGTTTTAAGCGTTTTGCCCCCCATAAACCACAAGGTGGCAGCCTAAATAGAAAACGGCGTGCTTTGATGCAGATTGCTGTTGCTTTTACGCTGAAGAAAGTCTGCTAATAAAAACCTTCAATACAATGAATAACTATCTTAGTGAGTTGGGCTCCTGTAGAAGAGTTGACATTTTCTGTGAGTGCAGGTGTGCCTCCGTTGTTTATGTTGATCAAAGGATGGCCTCCCGGAGAGACAATATAAAAGCGCCTTTTCATCTCCTCGATTTTAGCCCTGTACGTCTTTGTGGCCGAGCAAGTGTATTCACAAACATATTTCAAGTCAGCAAGAGAAGTTTGCACCAAACGTGGAGGACACGCATGCAAAATACATCATATTGGTATCTGACAGAGGCTGTTTTTGCCACATTTGTAATTGGAGTTGTAAAGCTCAATTCCGTACCGTTGTTGTCAATCTTGTGTTCAGATACAACTCGGGTTTGGACGTGTTATGTCAGCTTGTGCTCACGCCCGCTCTTTTACGTCTGTTTTCAATAAATTCCGATTGCACCACTGTCGGTGTTATGAATTATTGAACTAAATTACAAGTGTTGCTCCAAATCATTACAGAATTAGAAATCAACGTCCATGTAGTAAAGTGTCCCTGCTCTGTTGTAAGCCAATCGCAAGTGATTAACATCCCAGGAAGGTTTTGAATTGCCTGTCGAGGCTACAAGATGGTGACAAAGCCCCACATGATTTTTTTTTGTTTTTTGGCATAGGTGCAACTTTTCAATTCAAAGGTGCCAACTGTTGTTCACACACAACCACGCCACTTGTCATACAAAATAAGATTAAAAGGGAAATTTTCATCATGGCCAGAGAAGCAAAATGTGTCGAATTGACAGAATGTAAAACTCGACATACAATAGTCATGAATGTTGTGTTTTTTCTCTCCCCCCCCCCTGCGCACACACACGCAGTTGAAAATGAAGATCACCGACTTTGAGAACAGGCGGAGTTTTAAATCCATATGGCTCAACAGCCAGTTCAGAGAGGAGGTAAGCACGCACGCATACACACACACAAACACGCACACACACAGACACACGAACACCCTTCCCGATGTGTTGATGTGGACGGTACACCCCTCCCTACTCTTTGCAGGAGATCACCCTCTACCCTGACAAACATGGTTGCGTGCGCGACCTGTTGGATGAATGTAAAAAGGCCGTGGAGCTTTCTGAAAAGGGCTCTGAGAAGCTCAGGTATTTCACCCTCACTACTGTGTGTGAGCATCTGTGTTTTGGCCAATTTTTTTATTTTTATTTTTTCCCCCTGGGCCCTGTTTTGTATGATGATGGTGTGCGGGGCATTAATCCACCCTCTGTCTATTCTCCCTCCACCGCAGGCTGTTAGAGATAGTAAGCTATAAAATCATCGGGGTTCACCAGGAAGACGAGCTACTAGAATGTTTATCTCCGGCTGCCAGTCGCACCTTCAGAATAGAGGTAATGTGCACCTGTCTGTCTAGGCTTTCTTTACTTTTTTTCTCGTGCATATTGACCACACCTACGATGTTACTTTCTTCAGCGTGCTCTAAATGTTTGTGTGTCTGTGACCCGCTGCATGTTGAACACACTCCCAATGCAATTAAACTTATTAAAACAAAAATTTAAACTCAAGCTTAAAATGTACAGAAAATATGGTAGCGCGTCTACATGCACGTTCCTTTAAGAGGCGTGGCCTGGTTGGGCTAACGTGGGATGCCATGGAATTTTTGGGGGGGGAGTGTCTGGGCGTGAGCTGTGTGAAGGGCTTCCACTTTGATTCACGCTTTTGAAATGACACATTTGCGCAAGTTACAATTGTCTGGTGGTCACCATGGCTGCTCTCGCTCTTGTTGGTCTTGGTCGTCCAGGAGATTCCTGTGGACCAGGTCGATCTGGACAAGGACAGCGAACTGCTCATCCCCGTCGCTCATTTCCATAAGGAAGTCTTCGGCACGTTTGGGATCCCATTCTTGCTCAAAATCCGACAGGTTTGAGTCTGCGTTATATTGCCTCGTGCGGGCGCCATTGTCCATTTCTCAATTGTCTCTCCCCTCCTGACAGGGTGAGTCTTTTCGGGAGGTGATGAGGAGGATCCAGACAATGTTGGAGATCCAAGAGAAAGAATTTGAGAAGGTACATCTCACTTGGGGCTACTCGACTATCTGACCAGTGTTCTTCTCCAGTATGTGTGCTATGCTTTTGGGCAGTTATATGTGACGTGCTTCTTGTGTTCTCCTTGCTGCAGTTCAAGTTTGCCATCGTGATGATGGGCAGACAACAGTACATCACTGAAGACAAGTATGAGGTCAACTTGAAGGACTTTGAACCACAGCCAGGTATTTACTCATGTCAGCGCGCTTCCTAGACAACAACACTAGAGAAGCGTTTCTTCATGGCGGGCACACTTCTAAAAGCCAAGTAGGTCATTTCCAGACGATAACATTCCTGAGCCCGATGTCCATTCACACATTTCAAGCAATTATAAATTCGCTCATACGGTTGGGCCTTTTTTTTTTTTGTCCTTAATAGCTGTTTGTGGGAAACAGTTTTAAGTCAAACTTCAAATTTACTGTAGCCATCGAAAAGACCCCCCAACGAAAATGCTGCCCACATACCGTATGCGTACATGTGTGTGTAATGTGTGATGTGTGTCCCTCTGCTGCATCGCAGGAAACATGTCACACCCGCGTCCCTGGCTGGGCTTGGATCATTTCAACAAAGCTCCAAAGAGAGGTCGCTACACCTACCTGGAGAAAGCAATCAAAATCCACAACTAAAGCAGCCCGTCCTTCCTCTTTTTCCCTCCTCTTCCTCCCCGCCTACTTCACACCATAACTGACTGTAACCAACCTCACGTGTGTGCGCGTGTGGAAGTGTGCGCTTGATTGTGCGTGTGAGAATGTGGGCGCTCGTACGGTGTGCTCATCACTTTCAGCCCCTCACGTGGACACAAGCGAGCTCTGCGCTGGCTCTTGTCTTCAGCCCATCTTGCTGCAGCTGATGGATTCTCCTTCAACTCAACAAACTGCAACTTAGTTTTTTTGTTTTTTGCCACTCCCTTAATTACATTTTTTTCTCTCTCTCTCCGGCTTTTCTTAACTGTTTACTGCCTGTGGTGTTGCCAGGAAGTGGCAGAAATTATTTGGATTTTAATACGTCGGGAAGTGTGACACAAGATAAAATATTACACTATAATGTATATATCTATATAAAAATACATAAAAGCTCTAGACTTAATTTTCCCTGCTCTGCCTCAATTTTTTTTGGGGGGTGGGTCGGTTTTAAATGAAGACTTGCTGCTGTGAGGAGAGTTGAGTAGAAGTACATTTGCGAGGACTAACTAGCAGGGAGGACGAAAAGAATTCTCCACAACAAACCAGCTGGGAGCTGTTGGCATCCATCTTTTTACGCTGCCCGAGTGTGCTTCTTACGTTTTCTGCTCTCGCCCTTTTAGCGCAACAGTGAATTAAGTATTTCCACATTTACGCACAGTTGTCTCACTTAGTTTTTTTGGGAGGCTTTTTTTTCTGCAGAACTTGTATTATGATATAGTAATAAGAATCCACTGCAAATGTTTAAAGAAAAAAAATAATAAAACGGCGTTAAAAATGAGGAGGATATTTGTCTGTATTTCATCTTGCACGCTGGCACTTAACGTCAGAGAGCTCAGGACCGGAAAATGTTTTGTCAGTTTGGATTTTTGAGTGACGCGCGGTCTCTGAGTTTCTCCAGTTTGATAGTTGGCCGCTTTCTCAGTCATTCCTCCCATGGAGCACCAAAGCAGTTCTGTCTTCATCCTTCCATCCCTTTCACATCTGCTCTGTCTCCCCCTGGTGGTTGGGAGCAGTAAGCCCACTGTGCTCGTGTGGTAGGGAGCAGCAGACTTGTAGAGCTGGCACATTTGAGGATTGTGTAAAGGACAAAAACCAGCATTGTAAGAAACACTTAAATCCCCAATGATTTTTTTTAAGCACAGATGGAATGCGCCTCAGTGCTTAGTGTGGCTCTGTAAAGACAATTAAGAATTGTATATTTAAAAATAGGAACATGTAAAATTGAAAGACACTCGCCTATGTTGTGGGGTACGGAAGGAGCCAGTTGTTCATATTTCTTGTGTAGTTTTTTTTTAACCCCTTTGCGTTCCTGATGTAACATTTGACAATTCTATTCTGTTACATTTGCATTTGTTTTCCAGACTAACTGCATCTGTTTTGTCTCGTCTCAAAGTGCAGTACAAAGATGACCGACAGAATCACGTCTTTTTTTTCCCCCAATTGAAAATCCTCAGTGTAGCAGCAGTGTACGACAACTATTCCTGTATATTGACTTTTTGCTGGAAAATGTATGTTGAATAAAATTTTCTACAAAATACTGCTTGCTCTGCTGCTTGTCGATACCAAGTGCTTGGCCACGGTGATTCGACCTATGATGAACACCGCTCATTCTCAAAAATGCATCCCTTACTGAGGCCCATAATACATTTGAATTAAGTCAAATTGCCAACGCACTTAAGCCACTGAATGTTTATTTCATACAAGTATGTGTAGGCTATAAATAAACTAATTGCATATCAGGCAAATAAAATGCCTGTGTGAATGTGGAGGGGGGCTGCAATTTATGGCACACTGGCAGACTTTTTTTATTTGACAAATACGGGTCCAAAATAATTAGCGATAGTGCAGCGGAGTCGTCTTACTGTGGGATTTATGTAAGGTTTTTGTTAATGTATTAATGTTTCTATTTAAGAGTGTTCCATAATTGTTATTTTTCAAAAGGATCCTAGAACACAAAAAAGAAAATTTCATACTTGCGATGATATATTTGACAACATTCGAAAGATAACAGGTGATAAACCTCCGTTTTTCCGCAAGAAAAAAAAATGTAGCTATTGGGGTCAAACTTGGTGCTGCCCATGACATCTTTTATCAGTTTTAATTCCTTCACAAAGAAAGACATACACTCATTCAATCGCTGACTCTGTTGCATTGCGGCACAAACGACAATTTCCACTTTTCAATTTGACATGATTGATCCCTTCAAACACTTAATATGCTTAAATGGTATGTACAATCCTTCATTTGAACTATGTATATGATAATCAATGGTTTCCGAGCTAAACAATCGAGGAGACTTTGTTGCTGTAAACAGGAGGAAGAAGTGCATGGTGAGGGGATGAATGGGATTGCACCATTGTTTAAGATGGAAAAACCATGCCAGCTCAAACCGGCTCACCCATAGAAGTAAGTGACTTTGTTGTTGTCAATTTGGTGCAGGGGGTGAGTGGGGGTGGGGGCTGATTTTGACCAGTGTGTGTGTATATGTGTGTCGGGCGGGGCTCAGTCACAGCATTTCCTCTTCTCCACATGCAGCAGTCTATTGCAACGGGGGCATGTGTGGTGCGCATCCTTGAATTTCTTGAAGAATAGGGGAAGCAGGCAGCAGCACAGCACCAACCTGCACACACACACACACACACACACACACACACACACACACACACAGGCAGACACCCGAGGAAAAACAACTAATCAGCCACAGCAGGTGTGACAGTTGAGGTGTCAATCATTTCCCGCTAACCTCTGACCTTGGTCTCTGGGCGATATGCTGAAACTATGCCGGAATATCCACCTCCGTGAAATTTTAAAAATGCAATCAAGGATGTAATTGATTTTTAATTAATTGCTGGTACATGCTTGAGGCACAGCTGCCAGTTTATGACATGAGGCCTATTTTCCCTCCACAAATCATTAATTTGTCTCAAGTGCGGATGGTTGTTCGTTTATGTGTGCCCTGCCATTGGCTGGCAACCAGTTCCAGGTGTACCCCCGCCTACTGCCTAAAGATAGGCTCCAGCACGCCCGCGACCCTTGAGAGAATAAGTGGATTATAAAATGGATGGAGGGTTAATATATTCTTGTTTGCTAATAATCTGATATATTTTAAGGTCACACATGGTCCACTCAAGTGTGTTTTTCATGAGTATGTGTGTGTTGTGTGTCAAGCTGTTGCTCACCCGAGGCAGAAAAAGAGGAGAGTCATCAGCCAGGCATATTTCCCCGGTTTGTAAGAGACATTGGTCATGACTTGCTGCTGGCAGGAGGGGCACGTGGTCATGCCAGAATGAAAACCCAGCGCTGTGTTGTAACTGGTCACGGTTGTTTTGCTCACTGATGGAAAGGACAACGGCGTAGAAGGATTAATGAATGATAGGCAACCGAACATTAAAACGAGAAAACTTTTTAGAGCCGCCTGTATGTCTGTATATATGTATGTATGTATTAATTGACAATTACATTCTATGTAAACGATTGTGTATGTGACAGCGTGTCTTTACCTGGTACGACGGGTGTGATGGTCTCTGTGGCCACAAGGCGGAATGGAGTATGCAGGTTGTAGGGTGCAGGTGGGTCAACTAAAGCAGAAAAAAAACAGCACGTTGATGAAAAATGCGAAGATGACAATTGGAGACGACAACGATGATGTTGATGCTGAGCATACCGGGAATAGTGAAGGGAGGGGGATGTTTTACATCTGTTGCCATGGTGCTACAAGAGAAAAGAAGAGAAAAGATCGTCTGCAACTTCCCTGCTTTGTAACGACGCTTTCTGCCTCTAGAGGGCGTAAAAAAATCCTGAATGATGGAGCTTGAACGTAAGAGACCAAAGATTGAAAAAGTTTGTCTTGAGCCCTCCAGAACCCCATTAAAAGGATAATTTCAATCATCAATTAGATTATGGGTGGACGGCAGTTTAATCACTAAATACAATTCAAAATGTTTCCGGTTTGAATCTCCCGACCACTCGTATTTAGCTATTTCACTCTCTCTCTCTCTCTCTCTCTCTCTCTCTCTCTCTCTCTCTCTCTATATATATATATATATATATATATATATATATATATATATATATATATATATATATATATATATATATATATATAGAATAGGGAAGCAGGCAGCAGCACAGCACCAACCTGCACACACACACACAACCACACACACACACACACACACACACACAGGCAGACACCTGAGGAAAAACAACTAATCAGCCACAGCAGGTGTGACAGTTGAGGTGTCAATCATTTCCGCTAACCTTATATATATCTCTTACGCTCAAGCTCCATATATATATATATATATATATATATATATATATATATATATATATATATATATATATATATGGAGCTTGAACGTAAGTATATATATATATATATATATATATATATATATATATATATATATATATATATATATATATATATATATATATACAGAGAGAGAGAGAGAGAGAGAGAGAGAGAGAGAGAGAGAGAGAGAGAGAGAGAGAGAGTGAAATAGCTAAATACGATCGTCGGGAGATTCAAACCGAAACATTTTGAATTGTATTTAGTGATTAAACTGCCGCCCACCCATAATCTAATTGATGATTGAAATTATCCTTTTAATGGGGTTCTGGAGGGCTCAAGACAAACTTTTTCAATCTTTGGTCTCTTACGCTCAAGCTCCATCATTCAGGATATATATATATATATATATATATATATATATATATATATATATATATATATATATATATATATATATATATATATATATATATATATTACAAACCAGTGAATGTGTTCCTGTGTGTAAGTCTGACACAGCTTGTCATGATTCGGTTTGAGACCAACAGGTGGCACTATAGGGCTCTCCCTGCAGCTGCACACCTGTTGGTCGTTATGCAATTAGTGCTTTAAAAGGACTCCCAGCCCGAAAACTCATGGTCGGGTCATTGTTGCTGTTGGCTACCGTAATGTTTGTTTGTTGCTGTTTGTTGCTGCCATGCCGTCCATGTTTTTTGGTCATGTTTTCTGTTATTGATAATGTTTTGCTTAAGTCATGGGTTTTGTTTGCTACTTTGGATTTGTTTTGTTATTAGGAATATGTTTTGGATTTAGTTTTCTGTGTTTTATCAATACAATCTTTCAAGTACACCCTGCTCCTCCCTCCTGCCTGCTTTTTGGGGTCCACCGCCACCACACAAATGTGAGACAGCTCATCTCGGCTAACTGGTTGCTCCCTTACTCTTCGCCTCTTACCAGAAGCAAGCGACATGAGGTACATTATTGTGGTGAGATTACATGACGCGTAAGAGATGAAAGGACGGGCTTTGACGGATGCATAGGGGCACGCAGCCCCCGTGCGGATGCTCTCGTCAGCAGATGATTTAGGCGGCTGCTGATAATGACGAAAGGGCTTGTTTGAATTGAAAAAAAAATCCCAGCATGAGATTACAGCATGAGATTTGGGGAACCCTGTGAATATACTGAAAATACAATTTTCTAATGGGGCTGCCAGTTATGGGCCCATGGAAGCACTTTTCAACCTCTTTTTGATCGATAACTTAAAATAAAAACTGAATTTAAACGTTCACAACGAGCCAAGCTGCTGTGTTGAAAAAATGTGGATGACAAAAAAGTGATCAAGTCAGTCTGCATTCTGTGGTCACGACAAGAGTCACAACCCTCCACCCCCGTCACTTCAGCAGTCACAGGCATCACACCTGAGCCAAAGGTGTGGCATCTGTGCTGGTCGAACAAGACAGAAGGAGGAATGTTCATAATCCTCCGACTTCTTTTAATCAGCTCACAAATGAGCAGGCAGCTGTGGGGAGTTGCCGAATTATTGATGTTTTCACAGCAAAAAATGGGCTTATAATACAAGGCAAAAAAGTCCATCCATCCATCAATGCATCCATTTTCTGATCCACTTATCCTCACAAGGCTCACGGGGCTTGCCGGAGCCTATCCCAGCTTTCTTCGGGCAATAGGCGGGATACACCCTGAACTGGTTGCCAACCAATCGCAGGGCTCACATAGACGAACAACCATTCACGCCCACGCCTAGGGACAATTTAGAGTGTTCCATTAACCTGCCATGCATGTTTTTGGAATGTGGGAGGAAACCGGAGTACCCGGAGAAAAGCCACACAGGCACGGGGAGAACATGCAAACTCCACACAGGAAGGCCGGAGGGGGAATCGAACGCTGGACTTCTGTGACCGAGTCAGCCACCACTTTAATGTCACAAAAGGAAAATGCCATTTTCTGGTGACCCCACCAGACATGCGACCATAGAATTAGAACGTATCAGTTTTGAGTGTGAGAATTCCCTTAAAATTGCATTATTTGGTTGAACAACAATAAGAATGAAATAAAAACACAATTTCCGTACCCAGTAAAAGGAAATGCCGCTTCACACCAAATCCATTGTTCTGTTTTAACAGTACATTCATGCCAACTAATCCACTGAATAAGTCAACTGATGTTTTGCAATTCAGAACATCCTCGCTCCTGCACTGCAGAATATATTCAGTCTGCTGTAATACAATAATGCCTCCATTCTTTGGCAAGGTGACCACAACTACTGTGCTGCTGTGCTGCCTAAAAGTTTTGCCTGCATCTTCAGAACACGATGACATTGTTTGTATTGCCACTATAACCCAAGAAACTAACCTCCCTAAAAAAGAAACATGCTCATATTGCATGATCGCATCAGCCGCAAGGTTCTGATTGGTGCGCCGGATACAAAATGAGAAGTATTCCGTCTGGTAGTTCACCTGCACAACTGTTTCTCTGCTTTAGCTTCTCATCGCAAGTGAAGTCTGAGTTGGATTAGACACCTGATTTTCTCTTTAAAAAGAGAACTATTGAACATGATCATCCAACGTTCTAAGATCTGGATAAAATTAGCTACCTCGCAGTCAAGCGGGAGATTTAAAAGCTTTCCATCCACTGAGAACCAAACCACTTTGGACCTATTGTTAATTTTGTTCACTGGCCAGTCTAATTTTATTTTGCATATCAGAACATCCCGCAGAGGTGCCAGTCTCTTGATTATCAACAAAACAAAATTCAAGCCCTTCAAAGACACTGATCAGTTCCCTTTTTTGAACATCTGACAGTATAAATCCTGACCCCCGAGTCCTGACATATCCATAAAGAGAGAACGATCCATCAGTGAGGGTCTCACCCGGTCCAGGCGCTGGTGTCACTGTGCAAAGTCGTGAGCGAGCTCCAGCCACGAACCGCTTCTATCGACAGTCCAGACACAACACCACTGCCAGGTGGAGCTTTGTCATCTGTACCTCAAAAACATTTGCCTCACCCTCAACACGCCCTCAGGCCCCGCCCTCTTCGCCAAGACGCTAATATGCACGAGCTGAGCCGCAAGGCGTAACTAGAAAAGATTTCTACTTTGTTTTTTGGTCTCTGGCTGATTATTGAAGGAGTGTGTGTATGTGTCACTCACCAAAAGGAAGTCAAACCTGTTCCGCTCCTGCTGAGGTGTGCCGTAAAACACATTGTCGAAACCGCCGGATTTTAAGCTCTTTGGGCCCCAAAATGGAATCTCATGGCCACAGACTAATACTCAATAACACGAGTTGATGTAACATCTAAGAAAACAAACAGACAAACAAGCAAACATTTGTCTCAAGACACTTATGGCAAGCATGTAGAAGTACAATTACTCTTGGTTACTGTGCCTAAAACATTTTTCAGGCATCTTTACTATCGGTGCTCCGAACAGTCGACCGCAGAACGTGATCGTCCAATTTCCACAGAAAAGCACGTGAACGGCATATGTCGATCAATGCATTTCACCTCCGCCGATCGGCGAAAACGATCCACCTGCCGCTCGTATTTTGCAGCCTGCATTTTCTGCACTGTCATTTGGAAATAATGTCACAATTTTTGGACAATGAAGTGATGAATATTTGGATTTGGAGTTGAAAAACAACAGAAATGGAGGTTTGTTGTGAGAGAATTACAACAAGCAAATGGCACCAATTCTGTGGAACGACCGACGAGACGGTCAGCCACATTCGAGATCTTGACGGATTAGCGACGATCTCTGCAATTGTAAAACGGAAACCAATGGCAGAAGCGACATGGAGTAACAAGAACCAAAGAGCATTCATTCATCCATTCGTGGCCTTCGTTTATGAATGATTTGTGCCGAACGCGTTCTTGTGCCAGCCTGAAAACCACAAACTTCTGACATTCAAAAATTCTCAACTGAAAAAAACATATCAGTGTCATTTCTTTACATTTCTTACCATCGGCTAATTTAGCTTTCTTTTGTGAGTCAGTGCACTATGGGAACATGTTTTGATAGTATGTCCAAGAATTTCTCCTCTCATACAAGCACAATGCGAGTAAATCTCCACACCCATCCATTTTCTGAACCGCTTGTCATCACGTGGGTCGCAGGCGCGCTGGAGCCGATCCCGGTTGTCTTCAGGCAGTAGGTGGGGTACACCCCGAACCGCTTGTCAGCCAATCGCAGTGCAAGTTAATAAAAAAACCCGAAACTGATACTTATACACAGTTGCGAAATCTAGAGATGGATATGCAAAAGGAGTGAAAAGGGGCGCTCTAGTCCAATGTTCCCCAGTCGAGCGAAATTGGACAATTTCCCGTGACTCACCTCATGATCTCTCGCAGCACATAAATGGGAATCGCTGGTCTGTTATGAGAAAGTCTTTTGGAAGCGAAGTGTGTTGTTTTCCCTAGACGGCGCCAAACTATTGATCAACTCATGTTTTTGTAATCATGTCGTGGGGTGATTATTGCGATGTGATATCGTGAAGTCATAAAGGCCCCACGAGGAAACTAAAACTGTGATGTGGCACGCCATGAAAATGAATTTGCCACCCGTGCCTAAGATAATTACAGCAAGCCTAAACTCAAACACATAAAATAAAGACTTGGATGACCCACAGTACATGTACCAGTTTCCACTCTTGACGAGGCGGAGGACTGTACGCCTGTTCAGACACATTTTTAAACCATTTGTCTCTGGATTAGTATGTACAGCACTGAGCACACGTTTTTATTTATTTTATTTTAAACTTTATATGCGCTGCAAGCTAAAGCAGGAGAATTTCACGGATGTGTCAGTATTCCTTGTAAAAATGTCAAATTTCACATTATTTGCAGGAGAATTTTTCCACCCCTTCCCATATTTACAATATGATTAATGTGACAACATTCCAAATATAACAGGTGGCTCTGTTATAAACTTCAGTTTTCATCAGGAAAAATGTTATTTTACAGGGAGCATCTTTTATCAGTTTTAATTCCTTCATAAAGAGAGACATACACGCATTCAATAGCTTAGTCTATTGCATGGTGGCACAAACATGACAATTTCCACTTTTCAATGTCACATGATTGATTCCTTAAAACACTTAATAGGCTTATATGTATGTACAGTCCTTCATTTGAACTATGTATATGATAATCAATGATGTCAGCGCTAAACAAAAGAGGAGATTTTGTTTGTTGCTGTAAACAGGAGGAAGAAGTGCATGAGGGGGTTGGGGGGATGAATGGGATTGCACCATTGTTTAAGATGGAAAAAACATGCCACCTCAGGCAGGGTCACCCATAGAAACAAGTGACTTTGTTGTTGTCAATTTGGTGCAGGGGGTGAGTGTGGGTGGGGGGCTTATTTTGAGCAGTGTGTGTATATGTGTGCCGGGCGGGGCTCAGTCACAGCATTTCCTCTTCTCCACATGCAGCAGTCTATTGCAACGAGGGCACGTGTGGTGGGCATCCTTGAATCTTTTGAAGAATAGGGGAAGCAGGCAGCAACACAGCACCAACCTGCACACACACACACACACACACACACGCACACACACACACACGCATTGGTTGGCACTCGAGGAAAAACAACCAATCAGAGAAGGCAGGTGTAACAGTTGATGTGGCAAGCATTTCACGCTGACCTCTAACCTTAGTCTCTTGGATATATCGTGAACTCTGGAATATCGGGCTCCGTAAAATTACAAAAATGCAAACAAGGATATATTTGATTTTAAATTAATTGTTAGTACATGCTTGAATCACTGTTGCTAGCTTGTTACATTAGACCAATTTTCTCTACACAATGTATAGTGGACGGGCAATGAACACACATAAAATGGAATACAGATTCTGTGTTGTTGCCATGGCACGACGCCTGATGTGAAGTAGCACCCTGTCAAAAGGGGATTCTGGCATGTGCTGCAACACACTCCAAAATAAAGTAATAATAATAATTATTATTATTACATTATTATGTATTGTTGTTTGATAATAATCGGACACATTTAAATATAATGATGTATGAGAAAACACATGGTCCACTCAGGTGCGTTTTTTCATCCGTATTTGTGAGTTTCTGTGTTGTGTATGCAGCTGTCGCTCACCCGAGGCAGAAAAAGAGGAGAGTCATCAGCCAGGCATATGTCCCGGGTTTGTAAGAAACGTTCGTCATGACTTGCTGCTGGCAGGAGGGGCACGTAGTCATGCCAGAATTAAAACCCAGCGATGTGTCGTAACTGGTCAACTTTTTTTTGCCATCGCCGTCGAAGCCTGAGCTCAAGCCACCGCCTCCAGACGTGTACACTGATGGCAAGGACAAAGCAGTAGAAGAAATAATAAATGACAATTTATTAAATTTTCTATTTTACAGTTGTACACGTATCACGGAGTGGCAAATTTATAAAATTAAACAGTATGAAATTAAATTGTATACATTTATGGCGGAAGTGACGCAAGAGCACACAGTGTGGCGCCTGCTTCCCGCCGTATGGTCAATCAGCGCTAAAAGGAATGCACGGGTGAGTTACGTCTCGTTCAAATACAGATTAATAAACAGTTCTCTATTCATATTTCAAGTCGTTTGTATTATACTGCTGAATGGTGTGCTCAAGAACTTCCGCTTGATTGTTCTGAGCCAACATTGCTTTCTGTGTCGTTGTTAAAGTGACGTTTTGTTGACTGAAACGTTTTCCGTGTGGAGTTGATTAGCTAATGCTTTTTTTGTTGCGCAGATAATTGTCCGGGACTGAATGCGGCTTCACCATTGCTTCCGCCATACTGAGTACTGAGTTGAAGGTAATGTTTATCTCTCGTCAATTTTGCTCTATCTTGTTGTTCACGTCTTTATTTTTCATTGATTTACCTGTATTAGTGGCGCTAGTTCGCAGTTCAGATTAAGATTAGATACACAATTTTGTACTCGGGCAGAACTACGAGGAATGTACCGTACACACACACACAGACTCACACACTTTCACATGTACGAGTTGCAATCTTCACTAAATGCCTTGCCACCCCTACTTTTGACAATGGACCTATCCATATAATAATCAACATAGTATTATAAACCTTTGAAAAAGAAAAGTGTTGCGTCCTACCCGACCAACAATTAGGGCAAAAAAAGAAATAAAAATCAAGTGTATTTCATCTTAACCATCCCAGACTGAACACAAACAGTCAAATAAGATGCAATTTATTTGTGGTTGTTTTATATACGTAATGTGTCAAAATGGTCTTTCAAGTGTGACAATTTATGTGAAATGTGGTTGGGGTATTTTTAGGTATCTGCTGCTTAATGAGGTCTTGCGGCAGGATTAATTTAATTTATCTTACACTGAGGCCTCTATTGTTGCCTGGCTTTACAAAAGGCGGAACAACAAGTACTTCACGGGAAGATCTCCTACATGTTATTGTGGATGTGGTAGTGTTTGTTTACCTGGTACGGCGGGTGTGACAGTCTCTGTGCCCACAGGGTTGAATGGAGTATGCACATGATAGATTTTCACATTGTCTCCCTCAGGATGGTCAACTTAAGCAGAAAAAAACAGCACGTTGATAAAAAAATACAAAGATGACAATTGGAGACGATGTTGATGCTGAGCATACCTGGAATGGTGTAGGGAGGGGGATGTTTTACATCTGATGCCATGGTGCTACAAGAGAAAAGAAGAGAGTAAGATTGTCTGCAACTTCCATGCTTTGTAACGACGGTTCCTGCCTGTAGATGGCGTGAAAAAAAATGAATGGTGGAGCTTAAAAGTAAGAGACCAAAGATTGAAAAAGTTTGTCTTGAGCCCTCTAGAACCCCTTTACAAATGATCATTTCAATCATCAATTAGATCATGGACAGACGGCAGTCTAATCACTAAATACAATTCAAAATGTGCTGTTTGGGGTTTGAAAATCCCGCGCTCTCGGATTCGGGTAGTTTTCGCAGAGAGCATCGGATACACAAATGTAGTTTGATATAGGCTGAAACCGGCCGTCGTCAACGATTTTTTTCCTTAGGAAACTGCGCCTGTATTGTAATATGTATTTATTCTGCCTACATGGCAAGCTGCTCCGCACGGCAAAGTCTTTCTGTAGGCTTGACTCTAATAAACTAGGCTCCTCAGTGGCATTGTCTCAGTCATCACGTTCACTTTTTCTTCCACTGACAGGCTCCGATGTCCTGATTGGCTCAAACATGTAGGTATAGGTGTCAAACTCCGGTCCTGGAGGGCCACCGTCCTGCATAAATCAGGTGTGGTGCAACACGGATGGATGGAAAACATGGAGGACAGCGGCCCCTTCAGGACCAGAGTTTGACACTTATGATATCGGGTTTGAAAACGTTCTTGTCGGCTTTTGTGTGTAAAAATCCCCTTACTCGAATTAGAAAAAAGAAAAGTACTGTGTTGTGTAGCGCATGTAAACTGCACACCATCTCAATGGTGAGGCATGCTGTCGGCTACTAAAACGTCACTTTCGGTAACCCTAGCGGTGGCTAAAGTAACAACAGCCAAGATGCCTCAAGCTTACAGTACGTTCGGAGACACCTGGAATGAAAACCTTTTTTTTTTTAATCGATCTGTATTTGACAACTTGCAGGAAGTGATGTATATGTATTACACAGCATATTAAAAATGAGAATAGGAATTTTAACCGGCTCCAAACAATGTTTGGAATCTGAACTGATCGGTCACGCTTGCGATGTTAGGTGCTGCTGCTGTTGCATTGTATGCATGTTTGCTGTCAGCAGCCTGGACCAAGGCAACGCCCGGGTGTGGTCCCCGCTTGGCGTGCTTCCTTTTAGGTATGGCTAGTCATTAGCATGCTGATCAAGTGGGTTTGATTGCAGTCATGTGTTTTGCCTTTTTTCCCTTCTTTTGCATTTAAAAATATCACTCATCTATACGTACTGTAGAAGTTATGGATGATATAAAAATGGGGGCCGGGGGGACAAATACAAACAGCATTTCTCTGAACATGAACACTGATTTGGAGACTGGTGCAATATTTGCATTCATGTTTTGTCACAAAGTTCATCACAAGGCTGTCTTCTTTCCATCGGGCCGCACAGATGGAATGCAAAAATGTGCTTGCACAAAAAGTTTTGACAAGATGTTAAAAAAGATTTTAACCAATATTTAATGCCAAGGTAGGCCCCAGCGAATGGAAGGTTGAATATTATTTTTCAAGTTGACTGCTATTACGTGTCTAGCATTGACAGTCCATTGATCAGTTGAGCAAGCCCGCCTGCACTCTTTATTGCATTAATCACAATGTAACAAACAAACAAAAATCTGCAAGAGTTACCAAATGAGCGTTCATAAAAATAGACTCTGCATTAATACGCAACCACACTTACAGTGACTCATTGCTAAGTATACAATCTCTTGGCCACTTGACAAAGCAGATGATGGTTTCCTGTCAATGCTTCACATTCCCACATCCATGTATCCACACATTCTGGTCGAGGAATGTTGCTCAGCCGCATGTTTTTCACAGATGGAAGGGTGTGCCGAGCCAAATGTTTGTGACTAACGTGTAGGATTGATTTGAATGCTCTGATCTTAATTGGTGAACACGACTGCCAATCTCGAGCAATTAATTCATAGCTGATATCAGTATGTATGCATTTCACGAGCGGAAAACGAACGGATTGTTTTCAGAGGCAAGATACACTTTTCTTGTCTTTCTTTCGTTCGTGTGCGTCATGTGCGGCCAACGCAGTTCATCTCGGCGAACTGGTTGCTCCCTCACTCTGCGCCTCTGAACAGATGCGAGAGACATGACGTACATTATTGTGCTGAGATTCCATGACGCGCAAGACATGAAAGGATGGGCTTTGTCTGGATGCATAGTTGCGGATGCTCCCGTCAGCAGATGATTTGGGGAGCTGCTGATAATGACTAAAGGGCTTGGCTCCTAGAGACGTTTATATGCCAGGTCGTTTAAATTGAAAGAAAATCCCAGCATGAGAAACTGGCCGGGGGACTTTGGGGAACCCTGTGAATATACTGAAAATACAATTTGTCAGTTATGGTCCCTTCGAAGCACTTTTCAGCCTCTTTTTGATCGATACAGTTAAAAGAAAAGCTTAACTTACACGCTCACAAATAGCCAAGCTGCTGTGTTAAAAAAATAAATGCGGAAGACTTGCGTGAAAAGTTCATGATCAGGTCGGTCTGCATTCTGTGATCACAACAACACTCACAACTCCCCACCTGCCTGCACCTTCAGAACACAATGTCATTGTTTGTATTGCCAATACCCCTTGAAGTTAACCTACTAAAAAAAAAACATTCCGCATTGCATGATCGCATCAGCCACCTAAGTTTAGTACGTCTGATACAAAACGAGAAGTATTCCGTCTGGTAGTTCGCCTTCACAATCATTTTGGCGTAAGTCTTTGCTCCAGCTTCTCATCATCACAAGTGAAGTCCGAATTAAATTAGAGACCTGACTTTCAAGCAGAAAAAAAACTATTCAGATTCATAAATCTGATATAAAAATGACTATTTCGAAAGATGATGGACTTTATGGGACCATTTTGTAAGTAAAAAAATTGAAATCTGGATAAAATTAGCTACCTCACAGTCAAGCAGAAGACATAAAAGCTTGACAGAAACAAACCATCTTGGACCAATTGTTGATTTTGTTCACTGGACCCTCGATTTTATTTTGTATACCAGAACATCCTGCAGAGGTGCCAGTCTCTTGCTTATCAACAATATTAAAGCCCTTCAAAGACAACGATCAGTTCCCCCTTTTTGAACTTCTGTCAATATAAATCCTGACCCCCGAGACATTACATATCCAAAAAGAGAGAATGATCCATCAGTGAGGGTCTCACCTGGTCCAAGTGCTGGCGTCACTGTCCAAAGTTGTTAGCTGGTGCCACTACTGCAGCTATTGAGGGTCCAGACGCAACACCGCTGCCAGGTGGAGCTTTGTCACCTGTACCTCAGAGCTCTTGCCCCACCCTCAAGACACCCTCAGTCCCCACCCTCTTCGCCAAGACGTTGATATTCACGAGCCGAGCCGCTAGGCGTAAGTAAAAAGATTTCAACTTTGTTTTAGGTCTCTGACTGATTTATTGAAGGAGTGTATGTGTCACTCACCAAAAGGAAGTCAAACCTGTTCCACTCCTGCTGATGTATGGCGTAAAACGCATTGTCTAAACCAGCAGATATGAAGCTCTTTGGGCGCCAAAATATGACCTCAGGGCTACAGACTCATAATGACACGGGTTTACGCAACAGTTGAGGAAAAAAAATCACTTCAAGACAATCATGGCAAGCATAAAAAAGTACAATTACTCTTTGTTACTGTGCCTAAATCATTCTTAAGGCAGCTCCGAGTTTTTCAAAGAAAAGTATGTGATTGGCATATGTCAATCAATGCGTTTCAGTCCCGCCGTTCACAAAAAACCCTAAAAAAATGATCACCTGCTTCTTCTACTTTGCAGCCTGCAAACAACTAGAGACCAGCCAGTGTGCAGTGTGGCGTCCTTTCCCCCTAAACACTAATAACTATCCATCAATCATCACATTTTTGTGCATTCTTTTGCACGATGATCCGTGGCCCATAGTGAATATAGTTTTGGAAATCCCATCCTTTTTCTACCCTTGCCTGCTTATAAAAAATTAGTGGAGTCAATCAACCACAAACACAGATGTGGGACTTCAAACAGATTGTTCTCAGAGAGAAAAGCGGCCACCTTGCTTCGACCGAGGGTCTCAAATCGGAACCATGGAAATGAATTTGACATCCCTGCCAAAGATAATTACAGCAAGCCTAAACTCAAAGACATAAAATAAAGACTTGCATGACCCGCAGTTGACGTCAATTCCAGTCTGAGAAAACAGTAGTTCCTGGGAGTAGATTACCCAGGAAAGGTGTAACAATGGAAGCATTTCTTTGTTGGTCTTGGCCTGTAACGTCACTGCAAAGAATATCAAGAGTTACAGATGACTCATGTTCCGCCTGTGTAATGTTGGTCAAGACACTTGTGGCCTAAAAAACTCGATTTGCATGTAACAGGTTCCACTCTTGACGATTGGAATTCTCTCCCCCTTTTTGTAAAGACTCTTTAAATACCCCCATGAACAAAAATGCATTTTCTCAGATTTTAATCTGTAACTTTCCCCTGCTTTCTTTTGCTGTGCCTCTCTCACAGCATCTCTCCTCCAAATACGTCGGCGGAAGACTGCATGCCTGTTCAACCGCATTTTTTAACTATTTGTCATTGGATCAGCATGTACAGCACCGGGCGCGGGTTTTTAATTTCCATTTTTAAATGTTATATGCCCTGCAAACTAAAGCGGCGGGCTTTCGCGGATGTGTTCATGTCTCGAGTTAAAAAGGCCAAATTTCACATGATTTGCCGGAGACTTTTTCAACCCTCCAGAGAGGAAACACACATGAGCAGTGGTATCCATGTAGGTAAAGGTGTGTGAGAGGGTGTTGCCGGCGTATGATGTCAAATGGGTGAGGTGATGGTATGTGCATGTCTGTTTCGACGGGCCTGATGGACAACATTCCTGACAATCGAGCCATCCTCGCAACGCTGTACATTATGCGACAACTGTTGCATTGTCAAGTGTTGAAATGCACATGGAGGCTGATCCTCTTAGTTTTTTTTGGCTCCGTGACATGAAAATCATGCCATTGTCATACTTTATAGTAGAGACTATTCTCGCCCACACCCCAAAAAAATAGAGTAAACATAAAGTAGAAAACAAACACATTGCTTTGAAAGGGGCAAGTGGTGTTTCACATGCATGTATGCCAGATGTGAGCAGTAAATTGGGTCAGATCAAAGGACAAACTTGGTTAACATTAAAGAAAGTACCGTGCAAAAAGTAGGTTCGGGACAACTCTTTTAATCAGAAGTGGTTTAAGATGATAACACCAAATTTGTTGATATTAATCTGAAATGTATCCTCCCCTCTGGATCTAAAAGGCGTGGAGGCAGAAGGATTGTTTATCTCCAGTTTGTGTGGCCTATCTCATATTTTTGCTTGCAAGTCAAAGCAAGAAAAAAACAAAATTCCAAATGATTGTTTTTGTTTTGTTGTAAAAATAACATGACCTGTTTGTCATCTTTATGTAATGCATTTTATAATTATATTTGGCACTTGTTTGATGAGCCTTGCCTTTTTTTCATTGAATCTTTTCCACTGCCATTGTTATGCAGTTAAGTCGTGCTGCCATTGCCTTTGGGCATCGAGAAACATTTGTTCTTTTGACATTAAATCTGAAGCCACTAAGTTGTTTTTTTTTTAACTACGATCTCCATTTACCTTTAAATGACCACATATCACCTGAAGGAAACTTTCAACCAGTTCCCGAAATCCAAAATATCATCTTGTCTTATTAGAATAAAGGAGACTATTAACATTAATTTTCATTCACTGTCATTTCATCTTTTGTACAAGACAAATCCAGTCGAGTATTTTTTTTCCCCCTTGTCAAAAACAGCCAGAATGTCACTCAGTACTTTAAATATGTTGTCACAAAGACACGCATGCATACATGCAGCCGGATTGCAAACCTGTGACCACATAACTCCCTGTCTGTGGTAAATCAAAAAGACAGGTGCCAACATATTTGTTCTCGGGACTGGTTAACCTAATGGATGTCATTACGCAACTATTTTACAATGTTTAAAATGTGTCACTGCCTTTCAGTATGCGTGTATTCAATAAAGGAGTATTAAGACCGCACTGAAAAGTTATATGAGGGGGGTAAAAAAATGGAAGTATGAATGTCCAATCACATTAAAGTCTTTCTACTGGTGCGATGTGATACAATGTTTAAATGTAACTTGTTTGTGAAACATATTTTGAAGTTTAACATAACACAACATAGCTACACAGAAACTTTATGCTTGGAGGGAAATTTGACATTATTCTTTTTTTTTGTTTATTTATTTTTAATCAAAGTAAGATATACCATAATAATTAGTAATTTGACCTTTAATATTGTGATTTTATGATTTTTTTCCCCTTGTAATATTATGGTTAGTATTACTGTTAGAAATGATCATTATCATGACTCTATCCATTTTCGAGAGTGTTTCCCCCAAGGGCAAGAGGCAGAGTACATCCTGGCTTCTGGAATGGTCGCCGACCAATCGCCAGGCACGCCTGTGAACAACAATTCATGCTCACATTTGCACCAATGAGAAATTTTGATTCTTTCATGAACCTAAAATGCACCTTTTTGTCATGTAGGAGAACGTCAGAGTACTTGGATACAACCCACAGAAGCACGGGGCAAATTCCAAACCCCGCACCTCAAACTATGTGTCACACGCAACAAACAAGACCAAAGTGTTGCCATATCGATATCATATTTAGTGTATTTAGAAGAAAAAGACAAGATGGTAACAGAAGTAGTAGTTTTGAATATAGTGAGTCTTTGTGAGTGAGAAGTCCTTCATGTTGCAAGTGCATTGCAATGATCATGATTAACAGTAAATCTGCGTGCCCTGAAATAGTTCTCGATTTCCTCCAGAGATCGACCCCTGGTCTCTGGGACGCACCAGGCGGTGAAGAGCAGACACACCACGCATACCACCGTGAAAATAGAATATGGCACATAAAGGCCGTAACTGTCCACCAGGTGAGTGAAGGCGTCCGTGAGCACGAAGGCCGTCAACCAGCTCACGGTGACGCACAGGCCCGAGGCCACGCCCCTGACACCCAGTGGCAACACCTCTGACATGAGCAGCCACGTGATCGGGCCCCATCCCATGGCATATCCTACGAGACAAAGAATGGTTTGTGTCAATGCACTGAAGCACATATGTCTGTCAGTTGTGAGAATTTTTGCATCAAATCTGTGTTTGTGTGCGCACAGATCGCCGGATAAAGTTGAAGCTTGTCAGCTGAAGTCAGCCCAATATCCTTTACAAATATGCACCTTGAAACTATTTTGAGACAGAGGTGGTGTTCTTGGGCTTGGAAATTGAAATGGATTAGTTTGACAGGGCGTTGCCCTTCAAAAAAGATTTTTCCCAAAGTATTGCGCCAAAGAACCAATAATTGCCCAGCCCACAAAAGTTCTTTCAAATCCCAGGCTAGAGATGCACAAGGGAGAGGATTTTCCACTGGAATTATTTTCCTTCATCGTTATACAATGTGCAGTGATGGATAGTTGCTGTTGTTGTTACATTGAAGCCATACAATCAGGTAGTATACCACTCACCAAATATAAATATCACAACGCTGATAATTGGAATGGGTCCTGCGGGTGTTTGATTGCTTGCCAGCCAAATGACGTCAGAATGAAGGTTGCGCTCCATACTTGCGGTGAAGTTCTGAGGGGCGGGCCTTGGTTGGTAAGGTGCGGTGCGTGAAGTCACTGTCAGGGTCAGTGTGGCCAGGAACATCAGAAAGCTGGAGGTGTAGAGCAGAGCTTTGCGCCCCGCTTTGTCCATCAAAACCGCTGCCAAGCTGACAGAAACAAGGCGAACCAACCCCACAATTGCAGCATCGTACCTGACGCGGCAAACAGCGACAGGTAGTGACTTAACTACAGTATGCAAAAAATGCTCATTAATTAAAGATAATGAGCTGTCATGCGCAGAATGAACGAGTCGGGTTGCATTTCACACCTGGGCTCCAGCGAGACATTGCTCTGCGAAAAGATGGGCTCCAAGTAGACAAGAATGGGGCTGATGCCGGTCAGCTGCTGCAGGAAACGCATGCCCACAGAGATGAGAATTGGCCGGTAGTAGACCGGCTTAGCCAGCTCGGACCAGGTGATGCGGCTCTGCAGACGGATGCTGTGCTGCATTGAAGTACACATGCAGTATACCCAGTTAGCGGTTCTTGAATGCTGAGAGTCGACTGTAGATAGAATGGCAGTTGTCCCTTATTGCCATTCTGCTCACGGCCTCTAGAGGGCAAACCTGCATGCGAGCAGGGGATTGTTGTCATGTACTGTGGGCCAGTCCAACTTTATACCAAGTTCAAGTGCCAACTTTGTCCTGTAACTTCTTTATATGTTATTAACAGTTGATTACAGCACCATCTGCTGTATCTGTTTGACCTTCTGGTCCATTTCATCATTGTTATTGTACGTCTCACCTTGATGGCGTCCAGCTCGCTTTGTATGTCATAGTCAGCTCCCCGCAGCCAGTGAAGGGCGCGCTCGGCCTGCTCCGCTCTGTCCAGAGAGAGGAGCCTTCTGGGGGAGTAAGGCATGAAGACTAGCAGCAGTACCATCAGCAATGCTGGCACACCTCCTGCCACCGCAAGCCACCGCCACGGTAACACCAGCCCTGTACATCACATAACATCCAGAATAGTACATACACGACGCACATAAAGTTAGGCTCCTTGTTAGAGAACAGAAATTTGTGCAGAAAGCATAGCGACATTGAACAGTATGTATTCCAAAGTTTGTAGAGGGTCAAATTCAATTAACCTGTAAAGGTTCTAGTGCATTTTGGGTGCATTATAAATAGATTTTATGAAAACTTTTACCCAAAGCATAGAGCGCCAGCGCTCCGAATACAGCAGTAATCTGAGGGCAGGTTCCCAGTGCTCCTCTCAGTGATTTATGGGAGATCTCTGAAATATAAACCTGAAACAAAACAAAACACACACTAAATGTAAAATTCACTGTGATGGAAATTCACCAGAACATAATGCATACGATCAGATGATAATAATAATATCCATCCATTTCCTAATTCGTTTATCGTCACGGGGGCCGCAGGGCATGCTCGAGCCTATCCCTGGTGTCTTGGGTAGTAGGTGGGGTACACCCTGAACAAACAACCATTCGCGCTCACAATCACACCTCGGGACAATTTGGAGTGTTCCATTAAACTGCCATGCATCATTTGGGAATGTGGGAGGACCCGGAGAAAACCCACGCAACCTACAGGAATGGACGCCGCTGTCACCCCCCCGGCGACACCAGTGAGGAAGCGGCCCAAGTGGAGCATCCATAATTCCGTAGCCCCTCCCAGCAACAGGTACCTGAAACGCACACGTTAAGAATGAAGTCACAATAGCCCTGACTCAAGTGTGCATGGGCTATAATGGACTACGCAACAGCATCTACAGTCCTTTCAAATACAGTTTCATATCTGACCCAGTAGCAGAAGGGACGGCGGACACCATAATGCTCAGCTTTCTGCCAATCAAGTCATTAAGCAGCATGGCCCCGAGTCCGCCGCAGGCCACACCCAGCATGTAGATTGAGCCGAACAAGGCGGCTTGGGAGGTGTCCATCCTCAGCCGGGGGTCCGCATCAGGACCCTGGAGCACAGGCAGGACGGGAGACGGATAGACCAGGGAATAGCCGAAATTGAAGTTCCCTAAGACGGCTGCAAAAACAGCCAGGAACAGTTTGGATTTGTTGAACTGGAATGGAGAGAAGAGGATGAATTAAAACACTGATGACGTTAGATTTTTATAGCTGTTGGCAGTTTTAGCATTCCTATCCACTAACCCATAAAATGTTTCCATATTAACATCATGAGTTCTCATAGGTTTCTAGCATGCTCGATGTTAGCGTATGACATCGAGACATTGGGTGTTGGGTTTGGCCGCTATAGTGGTCTTAACTTTGGGGGCAGTCCAACCCAACTCGATGCATACGCTAACCGAGTTGGGTTGGACTGCCCCCAAAGTTAAGACCACTATAGCGGCCAAACCCAACACCCAATGTCTGTCACAAACGCTGCACGCTAATGTAGTGGGTGCATTTAAACTTGGTTTAGTTATATTGCCAGTGATGAAAATGAGTCTAAAGTTCAAAAGTCTTCAAATGTACTACATAAAAGGTATCTGTTTTTGTTGTTGAGGTGCGTTTTGTATCTCTTACCGTGGCTTCTGGTGATGGCTCTCTTGGATTCAGTAGAGATCTTTCTTCATCCATGTCAGCACAGGAGGACTGCACATCATAAATAAGGCCAACGTAAAGTTATTTCGTTGTTGCTGTTTAAATCCGTCATATTTACCAAAAAAGGGAACCTGTGAGATATGTCCAGTGCAGGAATGTCCTCTGAGAAGAAATTAACACAGTGCGTGCAAGTTAAGTGACCAGCATGAAAGTAAAAGTGGGAAGTATGTCACCACTGGACTTTTGGAAATGACAACCAACTGGAATATTTCTGCTGACAATTATTCAGTCATCAAACTCTGACTCCGTGTGAGCCTCCTAGACCACGGGTCAAGTTATAATCTTTTAAAAATTACGTTTTTCTTTTTACTTGATTAATCATTTCTGTTGTTTGATATATCCATGATTTAGTTATTTCTTACAGAGCTTGTCCTAAATAAGGTCATGGGTGAGCTGTGAATAACACCAGCTGACTGGGACTAGAGGTAGGCTACACTGACTGCTCACCATCTTATCAATGACCAATTCTAGACAAACAACAATCATCTATGTGCAATTTAGAGTCTTCAATTAACCCATTTGAAAACACATTTCTGTGTTATTTTGCAATAACCCCCGCCCCACACACACACGATTTGTAGATGAGATTTGCTCAACATAACAGCCTGAATGAAGCCACTCAAATTGAAAGTGAAAGCAGTTAAGTCCCTAGATTGGGTCAGGAGACAAAAAGTACAGCTGCTTTGCTCACAAATTCACATTTACCACTTCCACATACACATGCACCCTCACGATCAGGCTCACGAACACATATGATGGAAAATAACTCACATGCAGTCTGGAAGCGTAGCGAGGTAATTAGAAGATTAAAAAAAAACAGTATTCAAACTAACTACTGTTAAACAGATCATAAACTAAAACAAAAATAATCGCAGGGGAGCACCAGAATATCTGTGGAGCTACACAAAGAACACACGGGGATTACTTAAAGAGGTCAACTGAAAGAACATTGAAAGTCCAGCAAATTAAAGGGGAAAATACCATTTAAAAACAACAGAGCAATGAAAACAAAATGAACAGGATTTCGAGCGCTGAGGACTGGAATAGTCACATGAGACTCTATAATGTTGAAAGCTCTCATGCCCAGTCAAGAAATAAAAGTTTAATAAGAAAACTATAGATTGATAGTGCCACTCGTGGTTAGCAAGTGAGCCCCACATTCCAAATTTCCCTTGTTGAAATCTTGGCCTTTCTCTGAAGAGTTCCATGCTCTCACCGGGGTTGCATGGATTGTCGTTCTTCCTCCCATATTCCCAAAACGTATGGAAGGTTAAATTGCTCATATGTTGGTGTGAATCACTGTTTGTGTGCGCTGCGATTGCCTGGCGACAGTATACACCCATTTTCATTGCACAAATTTAGCTGGAAAAGGCTTCAGCTCACTTGTGACGTAGTGAGGTCAAGTGCAATAAAGAATGAATTGCTTTGCTGTCAATTGCTTAAAAACGATTCTCATTACTGTTGGGAAGTACATGCCTTATATCTGTCCAATGAAATTTGGGCACTTTAAAACTAAATGCGCTATAAAGTACATTAAAATGGATCCTTATTAAATTATTCATACCTCATGTTTGTACTTGTTTTATTTCTTCCATTCAGAAGTAATGTGTTTTTAAATGTTATGTATAACCTTACACATATACAAAAGTACTGTATCGTCTTCTGTAGGCTTGATCGTTAAAAACTTCAAAATCCATAATCCATTGCGACGACCGGACATTTTTGATCCGTCATGCGGCCGTTATGCAGCATTCGCTGAAGATGGGAAATCAGATTATCGCACTCGAATTGTCACAGTCTTGACCTCAAAGCGAATGTAAACAATAAATATTTCTGATTCTGGTAAATTGTTTCTTCTTCTGGCTCATTACAACGCATTTTTCACCCCAGCAAACCTTCATAATTCATTTTATTAATGTAAATAAAGGACAAGCTGTGTAGGGCGGCCCGGTGGTCGACTGGTTTGTGCGTTGACCTCACAGTGACGCTGTTCAAATTTCGATTCTAAATTGACAATTTCGACCACCCATTGAAACGGGCTTGCCAGTACACTCATCCTGGTCGGAGTTTGAAAAAATCCGACCTACCCTGTTCCTCGAACGCAGCATTACTAAAGCGTCACGAGTCACAGGAATGACGGTCATGGGGAACTGAGAGGAACATGGCTCTATGTAACAGTTTATTACAATTCATGAAATAACACTGCAACCCTCGGAGGTACCGGGGGGCCGCCATGGCTAACATCACGAAGAAAGTGTCATGGTCGAGTCGAGCCGACGAGTCCAGTGCCGCTGGCGAAGCAACGCCGCTGATAAACGGCTCCGAGAAACGTCAGCACGACGGGGAGGTCCGTAACACACAGCTATTATGCTAAGCTAACAGTTGAGGCTTCTAAATGGCAATGCATGTACAGTATTGTCGCAATGATCTATCGTAAAATACTAAATGGTACACATTAGCACCGTGTATTTGCAACGACATAGCATAGTAGCCACCGTGTATTTTTTGCTAACAAATTGTTCATCATCCCGTTACATACTGTTTGTAGGTCTAAATAAGCTTTAAATTCCAAACAATCACAGTATGGCGTGATGCCAGAAGACAAATGTAAACAAATATATTTTTTGTTTTTCTTTGCGTTTTAAAACGGTACATGTGAGCTACGGTAGTAATATTTGGGCATTTAACTCGCTGGAAAAGTGCATCCCCGTCAGGTCTCTAAGGCAGGCAGGGATTTCCTTTTTACAAACTCGTATCTATTTTTCTGTTTCATTCATGTTAGGTGCGTAGTGACTGTTGTTCATCATGGCATGCGTGCGTATGCGCGCCCCCGGGTTATGCGTCACGTGTGGCAACAGGTCACTCGCGTCGGGCTTGGTTGCCTGAAAAGTAGATTGCGGTCAAAAAAGGTTGGACACCGCTGCCATAAACTCTAATAATGACGACCTTAAACATTCACAAAATTACATGTAATACTTTCATTTGATAATATGCCTGAAAATAGATAATTGTATTCTACACATGTTTTAATGGGAGAATTTTTGACGGCACAGAAGATGGATGAAGGAATTTTTGTATGCATGTGGGGCTTTTGCCAGTGGTGTGTCAACAGCATAGATGTGCCTGCCGGTTGCAGCCTAGTAGTGCTTAACCATTCCCTCCAATCGCCCGCATGATCAACGAAAACCTTAACCAATTTGCAAAGTTCCGTATATTTCCATTTGTCATCCATCATACAAACTGGCATAATTTAATTCTCTTAAAGTCTGTTCCCAAAGTGCAGCCATTGTCTTGATGTGTCTGTTCTACTGTCAACATTAAGTCATGCAAGTGAGAGGATTATTAAAATCAATTAATTTTCATAAAATTAAATTTATTGTCAATAATTATCAATTAATTTTCATAAAATTAATTGATAATTATTGACAATAAATTCACTAGTCACTGTTCATCTGCTACATTCCTTCTAGTCAGCTGTTCCGTTTACGTAGCAGCACTGGAAAATGAGGCGTACTTCCACCAGAACTATTCATGTCACTCTGTCCTCACTAAAGGTGGAAGCACACTCAACTCTTTGTGTTTTCGGGACATATTTTCCATGCTGATTCTTACTTCTGTCATTTAGACTGCTTAATTACTGCAGCTAAATAAATCCTGCTATATCAAGAAAGTTTGATTGATTGATGAATTGTATTGTGGTAATAACCCCCCATCCCCCATAATTTACTGTAGTTGTGTGTTGTCATGATGTTCAAAAACCGTTTATTAACAAATGTATTTCTTGTTTATGTTTATGCTCCATAGCCTGGAAGAGGCGCTGTCTTTCAAATAGGAAGACTCAGCAATGTGGATTTAGAGGAGATCACATCAGATGAGGTGAAGTGTCACTTGGAATGTTGGAATGTAAAGGGGGAGTCAAGTCAAAAAAATTCTCAACAACACAATGTTTATGCACTCCCCTACTAGTTTAAACACAGAATCCAGATTTTTATTGCATTTGTGCAATATGTATAAATCAGACATTTTTGCCACTTGCTGCCGACAGAAAATGAATGCCACGGCTCACCTGGTTTCTGGTTTTGGGCATGTGAGTTTCGAAAGTTGAGCTCTCAGGGCCCTCTTTCTCTCTTTCTATGGCGTCAAGTAATGTTAAACATCCATTTAGGTTGCGTGTTGAGGGCAATTAAATCTGATCGGGGTTTGTAAGCCAGCGGTGCTTATGCACGAATGTATGCTATGTCATGGCATACTGTCATTTCAAATGTGGGATGGTATGTGTGAGGTGCAAAGTTACATTTTCAACACTCTACAGGAAATATATATTTAGAGAGAGTAAATCTGTTTTCCACTTGCAGGAGTCCCATCGAGGTCATCCAAAGGAAATCCCTCATAATGAGAAGCTACTGTCACTCAAATATGAGGTAATATATTTGTTTTTATTTGGGAGGGGGATTCCTGCAACAGTCCTCCAGATGTTAGCAAAATTGACCTTTTGAATGTAATTATCCTTTCGTAAGGTTAAATGCTAATTTTCCCTGCGTCAAAATTTTATGATGGGGGCATAAGAATGTACATTTCTTGGTGTGTTTAGAGTCTTGACTATGATAACATCGAGAACCAGCTGTTTTTGGAGGAAGAGAGGCGTATGAGTTACCTGGTGAGTGGGTTGGAAAACCCCCGTTTGACTCACGCACAATCATAAAATAGATTCTGACAGCGCGCTTGTGCATGGGTCTCCTTATTTATGATGGAAGACGTGTGAGTTGACACTAATTGTCTTTTCTCATTGCTTTAGGGTTTTCGCTGTTTAGAGATCAGTCGCTGGGTGATCTGCGGCCTGATTGGCTTTCTGACGGGCCTCATCGCATGTTTCATTGACATTGTGGTGGAGCAGCTGGCTGGAATGAAATACCAAGTTGTCAAAGAAAGTATCCTGGTACTTCCTCGAAGATGCATTTCAATAAAAGCAGTGGTGAAGAGTCGACAGTTAAATATTATGATGGGCACGTCTTGAGCACATTTTTCCTTGACCATTGACCTTCACAGATATAGAGAGGTTTACAGAGGTGGGCGGACTATCGCTGTCTCTCATCCTTTGGGCTGTCCTAAACTCCTCCTTTGTCATGGTGGGCGCAATCATTGTTGCCTTTTTTGAGGTAAGAGTCAGTTTTAAAATCGGATAAGAAATGTGACTCATTTAATTGCTTCCTCCATCCACTATATGAAGCCTATTGCAGCAGGAAGTGGTATTCCGCAAATTAAGTGTTACCTGAACGGGGTCAAGGTTCCGAGAGTGGTTCGACTCAAGGTACGCACACTTACTTGGGATAACCCATGAAGAGGGGAAAAAAAAACAATCTTGTATAATACATGTTGTGTGTACTTTGTCAGACTCTGGTGGTGAAAGTGTGTGGTGTTATTTGCTCAGTCGTGGGTGGACTTGCTGTTGGAAAGGTAAGAAACATTCAATAGCTTTCAGAAATAGGCCAATCAACTGCATTGTGATGCTCTGTCTCCCCGTTTTCCCACTATCCTACAGGAAGGGCCTATGATACACTCTGGTGCAGTAGTGGCTGCAGGTGTCTCCCAGGGCAGGAGCACATCTTTAAAAAGAGACTTTAAGGTTGGCATCGGGCACGGATGCACGTGTGTTGTTGTAACGCTGTACTGTGCTTTTTGTTTTAATGACAGCGCGTGATGAAAATATATTGCTGCCTGTTTGCAGATATTTGAATACTTCCGCAGAGACACCGAAAAACGAGACTTTGTTTCCGCCGGAGCCGCTGCTGGAGTCTCGGCTGCGTTCGGAGCACCAGTTGGTAAAATCAACAAGCTTATCGAAGTGGAGTTGGGCAATCGGGAAGTAGCCTCAGGTCTCAAAGGCATTTAGTGGGAACCAGTAGAGCCACAGTTCATCCAGATCAAGCGTGGTAGAAGGTTCAAAGGAAAGGCGTGTGCCTATTAAGAAGTAACGCTGACATTTGTGAAAGATGAGCAGTGGTTTTAAGTACGCACAACTGCTGGCACTGATATGAGAAGCGTGAGAAACCGTGTTGTGGTGACTCATCTTTGGTGGCTCCCTGAACTTGACTTTTTGTGGCCAAAAGACTCTTTTTAAATGGAAATGCTTCACAGCCACTCTTTTGCAGTCCGATCAGCACAAAATTGCCATGTCAAAATCATTGAGATTTTCTTTCTTGGGTCAACAGGTGGCGTGCTTTTCTCTCTCGAAGAAGGCGCTTCTTTCTGGAACCAGATGCTCACATGGCGGATAGTAAGTCACATAAAGATCAAACATACCAACTGACAGTCATCCAATAAACAACACTGGTCAGTTGGCAGCCTCACACAAACATTTGGCCATAAATTGAGCTGTGTATTACTGTTCATGTCCATATTGGATGCATAATACCCAATAATTCCTGTTTTTTTTTTTTTTTTTTTTTCGTTGCCTGTGTAACATCTTTCCTTTTCACCCACAGTTCTTTGCATCAATGATCTCCACTTTCACCCTGAACTTCTTCCTCAGTATCTACCACAACAACCCAGGTGACCTTTCCAACCCTGGTCTCATCAACTTTGGACGATTTGAGAATGACGTAAGCACCTGAATTGCCAAAACGCCATTAACATCGATTTTTATTTATTCATTTTTCTATCAATCTGTATGAATGACGACATATAATTGTCTTCCTTTCGCAGAGCGTGGCCTATTACCTCTATGAAATTCCCTTGTTCATTGCCATGGGTGCTATAGGTAACGTGATGTGATTCTTTCTGCATGCGTTGTCTCAACAATCTGTTTGGTTCCAGTGTGGAGTACAAAAGAAATGTCTTCAGTATTTCACTGTGAAATTTTCCCATGCAGGTGGACTCCTAGGAGCTCTGTTCAACATTCTCAACTACTGGCTGACCATCTTCAGGATAAGGTAACCACTTGAATGGTGTCGCATTAGTCGACGGCAAAGGGTCAGATGACACACGTGTTATTGTTTTATGTCTGGAAGCAACAATAAAAAATATGTGCCCGTGCAGGGTACTCTCTTGTTGTTTGCGTGCACATCACCTGGAATCATGTGACTGAAGTATAAAAATAGTCCAATGTCAGAACAGGTTTGATCACTCGGGATGTGAGTGGATTTCTGCAATCACATTCAAACTAATGAAAGTCAGCAAACACTTGTTACTAGGGATGTCCTGATCACACTTTGTTACCACCGAGTTTTTAGTTTGCCGATACCAAGTCCCAATCCCATACCTTTGGAAAAAAAGCGCACATTTACTGTACTTAGAATTACAAATTGTTGTATTTGACAAGCTATTTATAGCTGTGGATTATTCTGTCATTTTGTGACCTATAAAGTTTGGGGAAATGAAGAAAAGTGACTATTTTACTTGATCCCAGATTTCTGATCACATGGTGGGATCGGCACATCCATTTAACATGAAACCCCAAATCAATTTAAAACGTTGTCGTAGGCTTTTCCTGACATTGTTTTGCTCTCGACACAACTCACACACATGGAGAATGTGTTTATGGCTGAATTTGATTTGGGGTTCATCAGAGACACTTTAAATGGTGGCAGGTGTGTGCGGTGACTCTCATTTAATATGAGATAGAATTAGCCACATGCAGGGTTATAAGAGTGTACACAGCCGAGTCTCTTTTTTTATTATTATTTTTTTTAAATAACTGAAATCTGGGATTTGAAACAGGTGTGTAATCTTTTTATACTCATGACACATGTCACGCTTCATCGTCATCTTAGATTCGTTTTATGGAAGTATGGAACCCTGGCTCTGAGGGCATGTTTGTCATATAAACATTTTGCTGGTGGTAACACACTAGCATCCAAATATAGATGTGTGAAACCACAGCCTGATATTGCGTGTTTCATCAGGTACGTCCATCGGCCTTGTCTGCAAGTGATGGAGGCTATGCTGGTCGCGGCGGTGACCGCGACGGTTGCATTCACCATGATTTACTTCTCCGACGACTGTCAACCTCTTGGCCCCGAGCACACGGAGGAGTACCCTCTGCAGGTGAACGTCTGCGCAGAATTCAACATTCTTTGTTGTGAAATCCAAAAACGGTGCTTTTGCCTCATGCAGGAAATTAAACTTTCGTGCAGACGGAGATGCAGCGCCACTTCATTTTTGTTTTTCGGAGTAAATTAGGTAGCAGAGTACTCTGTTAGATCACCTAAAATTGACATTTGACTCAAAAAGATGAGTTACAAGAGCAGATATATCCATTTACGAATGAATGTTTTTGCTTTTCATCTGCATGTTAAGGGATATTAAAAGAAAAAAAGTGTCTGTGTCTACTAACCAGTGAACAATTGCGATTCATGGCGATAAATGACAAAGCGACTGTGTTTTAAGAGCGATTGAAGCTCGGATCGAGAAAAGCTATATCTTCCTCTTCTTGCCTTCTCATATTTTCTGCACCCGCCTGCAGCTGTTCTGTGCCGACGGGGAGTATAACGCCATGGCAACAGCCTTCTTCAACACTCCAGAGAAAAGCGTCCGGAGCCTTTTCCACAACCAGCCAGGTAAATTGTTGTGATCGCGGTTCCTCAGGCATATTCCCTCAAAGTGCCTCAAGCCAATGCATATGACCAATATATGAAGGAGAAAAAAAAAAAGAATGTTGAATATTCCCGTCCCTCCTAAAGGATCGTACAATCCTCTGACGCTGGGCTTGTTCACACTCACGTACTTCTTCCTGGCATGTTGGACGTATGGCCTCACTGTGTCCGCGGGAGTCTTCATCCCATCTCTGCTTATTGGAGCAGCCTGGGGAAGACTGTGCGGAATTCTACTCTCTGCCATCTCAGCCACCGGATCGGTACGTGCGCACCGAGAAAGGACGTCTTGTTCTGCGGTGACTGTTAAATATTCACTCGTAAAGCTACACCTTTTTCTTCACATTTCAAATGGTTTGTAGTTGCGCAAATAATATGTAGTTGCAGAAAAATAGGACCCTAATTCTAACAGTAATGTGTTGTTTTCTTTTTTCTTAGATCTGGGCCGATCCTGGTAAATATGCCTTGATTGGAGCCGCGGCTCAGTTAGGTGGGTACATTTCACCGCTAATGGGCAACGGCACTCACCTGTTTTGCTTGATCTTCTGTTATGCCGAAGGCGCAAGACTCTTCACCAAGTAGCGTTGTTTGTCCAGGTGGCATCGTGAGGATGACTCTCAGTTTGACTGTCGTCATGGTGGAGGCCACGGGAAACGTCACATACGGACTTCCCATCATGCTCGTCTTGATGACGGCCAAGATCGTAGGAGACTACTTTGTGGAGGTACGCGCGGTCTTAGCCTCACTTGGCTTTGTTTAAAAAAGTTTTCTTGGTGCAGTTGTCAAGTCGGTGTGGCGACTGATTTTATACATGCTGTTGGAATGGAAAAAAATGGCACAATTACATCTTATAGACAAAACTATATATCAAACGCAGATATTAAAATATTATTCCGCTTTTTCTGTCAGGGTCTGTATGACATCCACATAAAGCTGCAGAGCATTCCCTTCCTGCATTGGGAAGCTCCTGCCACCTCACACTGGCTAACAGCGAGGTAAAAATCCTCTTAGCATACTGGAGAAAACCACACCAATTTCACGATGCTAAATCATCTCATCTGAATGTTGTCATTTTCCTTCAGAGAAGTGATGAGTTCTCCCGTCACCTGTTTGAACAAGGTAGAGAAGGTGGGAACCATCGTTGACACCCTGAGCAACACATCGACCAATCACAACGGGTTCCCCGTGGTGGTGTCGCAAAGTGATTCTGGTGAAGAGGTATGAGGGCTTCTCAGCTGTTCTTAGTCTTTGAATGTGCTTCATAAAGCTCGTCGAATGTGCTTCATAACGCTCGTCGAATGTGACAATTGGGCTTGAATTAAAACACGTCACAAATAATCCAAATATTTCCAGTGTGGCTGCTGGCCCTCAATATGAATCCCTTTGATGCTTTTCTTCCGTTCAGCCAGCAAAGCTCTGTGGACTCATCCTTCGCTCACAGCTCATCGTTCTTCTCAAGCACAAGGTCAGTGGCGTGGAGACGGCGAGGTGGCCCGTTGATTCGACGGGGTGTATTTTCACAGGCATCAGCGTTACGTTCAATCCATCGTCACTAGTCCCCCTTTTGTTTGTTCGCAGGTGTTTGTGGAGCTGGCGCGGTCACGGTCGCGGCTGACCCAGAGGAAGCTCCAGTTAAAGGACTTCAGGGACGCCTACCCGCGCTTCCCCCCTATCCAAAGCATCCACGTCTCCCAGGATGAGCGAGAGTGTTTGATGGACCTCTCCGAGTTCATGAACCCGACGCCCTACACTGTCCCACAGGTAATCCCCATCAGCGCATATCGTGTGGCGTGTCTGTCTGGTGTCTGCCGCTTGGGCGAAGCGACTGCTGTGAGATTCAGAGAGATGGTTTGTTTGCAGGAAACGTCTCTTCCTCGTGTGTTTAAGCTGGTCAGGGCACTGGGCCTCAGGCACCTTGTTGTGGTGGATGATGAAAACAGGGTAAGTAAGCATGGAGAGTTGTCACAATTTATAAGCGCAAAATGTAAGGATACTGAATGTGTTTATATGCATGAGGAGGCTATATTTAGAAAATTATATGCATAGTGACATCAGTACCAATGTTGGGTGTGAAGTATGGAACTCTTATAAAACAAGACACAATAATAACAACGGTGCTAATTCTTAATCCCTTTTTAAGCAGGTGTCCACAACAATGCAAAGCACTCTACTGCCACCTATTGGACTGGAATGTAACATTGTCCTGTCAATTTAACGACAGTTTAAATTTGCAACTGGGTTTAGTGGTTATTTATTTATTTACTTTTTAACATAGGAGAATATTTTTTACAAGCATCTAAAGTTTTACACACCAGCCATGAAGCAGGGAGGGAGAAATGTACTGCCCTCTGGCATTATTGTTTGGCCTTGGAGGTTTGCACTCGACCGAATGCGCTCTTTCTTAGTCCTTATTATGTGTTTTTATTGTGTGTTTTTATTTTTGCCCTTGATAAACGTGTCCATGTCAATGTTAATATTTGAAATTCTGATTGCCTGAACTGCTTGTTCTCTGTAACCTGCAGGTCGTTGGATTAGTGACCAGGAAAGACTTGGCTAGATATCACCTGGGCAAACATGGACTGGAGGAACTTCAGCTGGCTCAGACATAGTGTTATACACACACACAAAAAATGCATGCAAAAAAACGTGCCATAAAGCATCCCCGTAGCCCATCGATGACAAGTGCCTAACATGACGGTCAAAGAGGATTACCATGACAACCAAACACACCTGCAGGCAAGGGCTTGATCACCAAAGAGCCCGTGTGTCTTTGCCACACTCTGAGTGAAAATCAAACAGTGACTTTCTCTACACACACGCGTTGTTGTCTCAAACAATCTCACACTACCCTGTATCACCAGAATTTGTTTTCACCCCTGAGGGTTGATTTTGTTTCAAGGAAAATCTTTGCACATCTTGACAGGTGGTAAATATCTAGTGAAGTTATGATGATGATGATGATGATGATGTTGTTGTAATGCAAACAAAGTAGAGTTGAATAATTTAAACCCAATGCTTTTGTGTTCTGCATTGATTTTAGATGTTACAATTCCACAGTAAAACGGTACTCAAAGGTTTTTCATTTCAGGTTTTTTTCCTCCATTCGCTATGTTCTGTTGTTTTGCACTGAAAGAATTTTTATTTATTCCTTGTTTTAGTTTTTATGGAAAATGCATGAGAGAGACAGAAGATTTGGGTTTCATACAACTTGTCAAGTGTGTTTTAAAAACAAAAATCAAGTAACTGATTAGTTGCCTTTTTCTGGCTGCTTGTGATGCATTCTTTACTCTAGGTCTGGTACGCCATTCTTCACCAATTCGTCTGCTTCTCTCAACAGAATACTGTCAGGGGGAAAAAAGATCTACGATGTAGATTATAGATTTTTTTAAATCACCAAAATATGTTTGCACTGTGGATACTACTGAAAACTAATGTGTGACCCAGGAACTGTGATATGAATGTAAGCATAGTTTATAACCCAAGCAATCATTACCCATTGATACCATAAAAACTCAAAAATTCATATTTTTAATTTTTATCCTACTCAGTAAATATTGTCTGCCTTTTCATACTCTGCTCTCTTACCTTAATTTTTGTGCTTTCTGTCACTTTTGTGTTGTACTTTTGTCATGTTAAATTTGAAGCCTGTGCTCTATTTTATATCTACTGGATTAGATTTGTGAAATAAACAACATGATATATTGTCAATGATTTGTTTAATGCACAACAATTGTTAACTATCCATTCATTTCAATACCGCTTATCCCAAACAGGGAGGCTGGCCCGCACTAGCTGGTTTAGGGCGGAAGGCGGACTACACCCTGAACTACTTGCCAGCCAGTCGCAGGGCACACAGAGACGAACAACCATTCACACCCACGTCCACACTCTCACTGAGTGGGAGCAAATCACACGCTTACCTGCACTCAAACCAGGCGAGTGTATCACTGACTATAGCATAAGCGACATACTTGTAAACTAAATCCAAGCCTCTCAGATTTGGTACGCCTCTGCGTACCATTTCAGGCTTGCCATGGGTGCCATTTTTTCATGGCATTTAAACTTCACAGCCTTCCTGGGTATTGCTCCAGACAATGCACTTTAATCGCTCCTTTTAGGTAACAGTGTAATTGGTCTCACGTGGTCTGTGGACGACAGTGTTGTGCATGATATTGACACGGCTACTCAAAAGCTGCGTGCACATTTGTTTGATGCTTTTAAGTGCTAAAGCCCGCACATTCCGTCATGGTGACATTCCCAAATCTCCACAAACTTCCCGGAATAGCCATGAGGCAGGCGAACTGGCGTCCAACACGGTTCTGAACAAGGCGTGGTATGTACTGTACAATGCTTTCTCACTTCATCGCGAAACCGACGTTTCCACAAGATGTCAGCCAAGAGCCGAAAAGATTTACTCTTTCGTTTGATTTGGGTAGGGTCGTCGTAGACTACTAAAGCATCGCCGAGAGATCGTGAACATTTCACCAAGCACCATATCCATACTTATCGAAATATTAAATAAAAGCGTAGTTTCCTGTAAAGTGCGGAACTGCCAACAGGTGTGTGCTTCTCTGCTTACATTTGCTTCATTGGAAAGAGTACAATCAGCCAAAAATGATCATGGATGGATTGAAAATGGATGGATGCAATATGTACGCTTCATTCCGCTTGGCCTGTGTTGGCAAGTTTCCCCTGTGAAGTCTTTCACATATGATAGACTCTTTTAGTTGGATATTTACCTTTTATTTTCATGTTACAACCAATACGGGATTTAGCCCCGTGTTGGTACTTTAACAGTTTTGTCCCGTTTGATGAAGAAAATTGTGATAATGCACAGTTAAGCCCCAGGGGCCTTTCCACTGACACACACTTTATGACACCATGCAGGCTGCTGAGTTCAGGCATACATTTTTATAGATGGGCCCCCCACTTGGGACCACTGCTGCCTCTGATTTATATTTCCATAAAGCAATGGGAATATAATAGGTTTATGATCCGCTTGCTTTAAGACAGACAGGAGAGAGACTCACTGCTGCCACAGACAGGCCGATTGATAGAGCGAGACTGTTCTATCACATTTATTTTTGTTGTCGTTAACCATTTTAAGATATTGGTTTAGCACATAGTGGTTTTAAGGCGACACTTTCATTGGTGGAATCTGCCCTGGTCTTCAGTTTGGTTTATGTTTGCTCTGCACTTCACAGTGCTGTTGTATCTCCACCACTAACTAGGATTTTCGTCGTCAGAGGTGTTGTTGTTTTACACAGCAGGAAAGCAGGATCACCTCAATTCCGCAGAATGCTTTTTAACAGAATTTGGTGGAGGAATGCAGGCTGGGCTGCATGTTGGACCTTAGCAGGGCCACCTCCAACATATTCTTGTAAAGGCAGTTTTTGAATTTGACTTCCCCTTTAAGCATTCTTGAATGTTTTGAAATAAGAACAGTTAAATCAGCCAGCATCACAGAGGGGATTGAATTTGAATTTGGAAATTCCTTGGTATTTGGCTTATTTGTATTATTTTGTTGTTCAAAGAGTAGAAACAAAATGATACCAAATTGTAGTTGCTAGAATTTGTATTCAGCTCACTAGTTTATCACACTTCCTAATGCCTTTGTCATTATTTTCCTTCTTTTTATCTCAACCTCCCCAACAACCTCATTCATCACCCTGAATTGCTTTTTTTTCTTTTTCTTTTCTTTTTAACAACATAAATTTGAATCCCATCTGGCTTCTGTTTCCCAGTATTAAATATGGTAGCCTATCCATTTTGCTTCTCTATATGCACATTTGGGAAAAGCCACTCTCCTAGTCTCTGCTTGACAAGAGACAGAAGAATAATGTTTGATTGTCTAGTGTCACAGGTAACCCCCCTCCCCTTACCTCCCACGATTTTTGAGGATGAAAATAGGAGGATGAGTAAAGAGTTGTGGGTGCACCAGGGTGTGGTCACCCCAAGGGAGATAGAGAAGATGTGGGATGGAAAAAAAAAGACCGCCATGACGGGGTGACAAATGGCTGGACAGAGGGAGAGGACACCTCGCGTGATAATAAAATATAGAGAGGCAAGTCAAAGAACGCACGAGTGCGTGAGAGGGAATGAGGTGTAAAGAGGTGAGGGGGCTGGGGGGGGGGTTAAAGGATGAGCTCATTGCAGTCTCTGGGCTCATGACAGAGGTACCGTGAACGTTGGGGGTGGGCGGCACAGCGACGAATCGATAGCCGGCGTCTGAGTGTCACACTCGCACTAAAACACTGCAGACAGCCATGCTGCGGACACGCTAAAAAGGATTTTGCACTTTTGATTTGGGCTGTCTTTCTCTTTTTTTTTTTTTCGTCCTCTAACAGTCTCTGAGCCACACACAAGGAAAGAAGCGGTGGGAAGAAGTGTGGAAAGCTCCCTCACCCTCCTTGCTTACACCATTCTCTCTCTCTCTCTCTCTCTCTCTCTCTCTCTCTCTCTCTCTCTCTCTCTCTCTCCCACACATCCCCATCACATCCACACCCAAGGATAACCTCCTCTGCCACTCTCTCTCCCTCCAACATCATCCCGCTTTCCTGCCAAAATCCCCCCCCCTCCCTCCTTGCCCCCCTCCTCTCTTTTGTTGTATTTGACTCCGAGGTGGAAAATGCACGCCTGACCCAGTTCTTTTCCTTCCAGCACTTCAGTGGATGCTCTACTTTTTTGCGGGGTCGGCTACCTGTGGAGGTTCCCCGCTTCTCCGGTTCTTCCCTACCCAGTTGGCACGTTGGGCGCAGCCCGGCACGGAGGCAGCATGCTGCGATTGGACGCGTGTGAGTTTGGGGGTCAGGTGCTGGAGCTGCTGTGGCTAACTATGTGCTACAGAGGTGAGGCCATGGAAGTGTGTGAGCACAGTACAAACTTGATTGATCCGAGAAGATGTATGATGATGTGTTCAAGTCAACTTGAGAATGATGTTTTATTTGCCGTTTAGCACGTGCGTGTGCCTGCTTAAAAGGGAGTGCAGAAATGTTCTCGGTGTGAGTTTGTGCGCGCGTGAGCGTGCACGCGCGCCATATGTCTCAATCGTGGCGGGTGTGGACATTTTTATGTCCGACATGAAACGCTGCCAAGACAAGCCAGAGATAGCAAATCAATAGCTATTGATCACGTGTGTGTGTGTGTGTGTGTGTGTGTGTGTGTGTGTGTGTGTGTGTGTGTGTGTGTGTGTGTGTGTGTGTGTGTGTGTGTGTGTGTCTCCCCCGCATCATCATGGTTCTGCCCATACAGCCACATTCATGTTTCTTCACTTCACACAACCTTGAATCGTTTTCATGTGGGGAGTTGCTTTCTTACATCCAAAGGGATATTCTTTCATGCGCGAGAATAAGTCTTTGTGTGTGTGTGTGTGCGCACATCTGATGACATAGCGTATCCACCACACAAATGATGTCACCAACTTCTGAAGCCGCTCTGAGTGTGTTTGCGTGCGTGCCTGTGTGTGTTTGATGGCCTCTCTGCAGTAGTGCTGAACAAGTGACAGATGGCGGAAGGTTCCGGGGGTTTCCCCGCACACAGGTGTATGTGCGGGGACTTTGAGGTTTATGACAGATGAAGACAAAAGGCTCTTAAGAACGGGGAGGGTGAATAAAGTCCTCTGGATGTCGAGAGAATGTGACACTACAGAGAGAGAGCTAAGCCCTTTCATGAGAAAACTCAAGTCGTCGTCAGAAGTGACACAATTAGAATAATCTGTCGCATGACTTGTGTTGGGTTTTTCTGGGTAGCACTTGGTGAGTCGTGTATTATGTCAAGTCAACCACAAATAAAATTCACTTGGAAATATTACAATTTCTACAACCAATCTGGTCTAGTCGGACACCCAAAGTCGCTTGGGATAGGCCTTAGTTCACTTGTGACTCGAATAAGAACAAGTGGTGGTAGAAAATGGATGTACGCTAAAAAAAAAAATGGATGGATGGTTCCAGCTTAATTTACTTTGCTTCAACAAACGTCATTTATTCAGGGTAGCATAGTTTATTTGTACAGGTTCAGTCAATTGAAACTAACCGTGGTCAAATTCACACCTTTTCAGCTTCAGTTATATGCAAAGTCTTGTCATCTTGTACCCGCGGGATATCGTATTGCCAGAGTTATGATAAGCGTCTTTGCATACTGCTGTTTGCATTGAAAGCCGTGTGCCCGCAAGGCTTTGTGTGGCCGCACGGAGCCACTAAAAGCCATTAGCTTGCAGTAAAAAACCTCAGACATGCTTTTGAAGACGGCACTTTTGAGACTGAAGCACAGATCATTTCATTCGGTGCTTATAACTATCGTGATGCAGCAAAAAAGAAAAAGCCTTCGATAGTTTCTGTTATTTTTCCCAGTCAAGCAGTCTGAAGTTCCTTCCATCCCTCTTCAACCTGTCTTTCCTCACACCGAGCCCCACCCTTCTTCGCCAGCCTTAATCATTTTACATGATAACAATGCCCACCCCGCTCGTTTATTTCCCATCATTTTTTGGGGACCTCATTTTCCTCTCTTACTCACTCTTATCTCTTGGATTATCTCTTATCTCCTCGTTTTTAATGTTAAATTAACACACAGGTCAGGTTCCGAGACCCCGAGGGACTCACTCAACACGTTATTCAACATTTTAACGACACGGTCCCCAGGCACTGGCTTCGTCTCGCACAGGTGTCGCTGCAAAAAAAAAAAACAAATTTAAACACCAAGTGAGAACTCGCCGCATTTCCTCCCCGCTCGTAAACAGTATCGACAAGCGCGCCATAATAATAAAAGGCTATCGAACGGCGCGACGGTGTTTGAGGTTTGCTGTAATAAAACAAAGAGGCTGGGGTACGTCACTCATGACACGCGAGTGTGCGTCGCGTGTCATTCGGCTCGGAAGCCTGGCGAGTTGGAGTGCTGACGGAGCCGCCGGCATTCGGCAGATCGATCGCGGGCTAGTTATCGCGTTGTTTCGGTGAAGGCCACGTGACTGCGAAGTATGCACACTCTGTTTAACGTCATATCCGGTCGAGCTGAGCTAAAAAGTGGTTGCTGTTTCTTTGGGAGATTTGACTTTCTCTTTGTGTCTTTTTGGTTTGTATGTGAATGCACTGTATTGTCCCACGGGCCTTTTTTGGATGGTTTTAGAACACAATCGTGACGCTGGGCCTCAAAGGACTAGAAAGTAGAGAGAGAGAGAAAAATAAAGTCAGATCCAAACACCAGTTGGGAAATACATTTTGCACTAGCAAAATGAGAACCAAATTTTGATTTCCCAATTTGCTGTCAGAGATATTCTTTTTCTGTTCAATCTGAGTTCAATCCGAATCCAATGAATTTTTTTAAATTTGGCGCTTTCCTTTGGATTATTGTTTGATGCCACCGTTGATGGGTACTAATGATGGTCAATGGAAGCTTGATAATAATTATTAATAAAAATAATTCTGCAGAAGAACAGCTCTGGCTATTCAGTACAATATGAGCAGAATCAAGTCACATGGCCAAAGTTGACTCAACCAAGCAGATGTGATGTTTGCTCAAGATTTGTGTTCTTAATAACAGCAATGCCTATAAAACATGATACACTACATTATTGCATTATCGGTCATTTTATTGTGGTGAACTTGACACCATTAGTTCACATTTTAATTAAAATATTGCCTGAAAACTTTATTAATATTTTTATGTTGGTGATAGATTTAGTGTGGGGGAAAAATGATATTATTTCCAATGAGGAAATGTGTTTTTGAATTGGAAACATGGACATCAATGTGGATACTTTTAACGTGTGGCTGTGCAAATAGTGTTCCATCGTTTGGCTTTCTCATGTGAGCATCATCTGCTCGTCTCCTCCGCCTGAAGCCATCTGTTGCCTGCCAAAGTCTTCTGTTGATTTTTACACAACATGTTGATTTAACAAGAAAATAAATGCCGGCAGCAACACTCATTCAGTCTTCCTAATTTGTCATGCAACCAAGCGGGCCTCCTTCTTGGCTAACGTGACTTGTGTTGCTGCAGTTTGGGACAGTCATTTCGGTACACGTGGGTGCAACCGATGACAACTTAAAAAAAAAAAAGATTTGTTTTCTGCACCTGGAATATACGCATAGGAATCGACGTCTCCACCTAAATAATGAATACGGGAGTTCTGTCTGTGCATTTCAAAGTGTATCTTTTGTTGTTGTAAAAAATTTATCAAATGCAACACTTTCCACAGTTCACCATCCACTGACTGGACACTTTGTTTGGTACACATGCAGACCGATGAGATCTAATTCAAGAGCTGGTTGCACAAAGATATGAATACTTCAGTTTGATAGATTTTTATTTTCACTTAAGACCATTTTGCAAGAATTTGTACGTATGTGAATAGTTTCATAAGTCCACATTAAAACGCAGCAGATGGGATTTCTGTATAAGCCTGCTTTTTAAAAATAAATGAGAAGCGGGATAGTCCGCGTTCCAGGTCAGCAGCCTGGAGACCAAAAAGGAGAACATTGTGATCGTGGCTCTCAGACACATTCACTGTGCAGAGGGGATGTGTGTGTATCCTCAGGTACGAGTGAACGGCATAAATGTTGGTGGGCAAATCCTTTCTGTTACATTCATAACTGAGTTGAATTCCTACAATATTTAATGATATCATTGGCTTTCACCGTTTGTATATGTGCATATGTTAATTGGTTTTCCCCAACTGGAATTCAAGACATACATCGTTATGATTAAGTTCGATTTTTTTCAGTCATTCGGAGAGAGATTCAATCCCTGAAGGTGTGTTTTATAATAATAATAATAGTTGTGTTTACCCTATGGAGAGATACCAAAGCCAGAGTGATATCTTTTTATATCCATTTGTCAAAGTCTGTTGTATCTCACAGTTAAAAATAAATAAATAAATGAATTGAAATGAGTGACAGTTTCTGTCGGAAACCGACAGCATTTATGTTTTATTATAGCTGTCCACCTTAAAACGAAGCTCATGAAATTCAAACCAGTGTGTAGCGTTGGACAGAAATCAGCAATTCAGTCAGTTTCCAGATACCATGACCAGGAAATGTCAATCATCTTGGGTCTTTATAGTCTCATCCATTTGACTGACAGGAGATATGCCCCCGCCAACCCCTTTGCCTCACCCCCCCCCCCCCCCCCCCTCCTTCGCGGCCCTGCACATGACACTGGGTGTCGAAATAGATGATGGCTGCCTGGATGGATGTTTTATTACGTCCGGTGAAAATGAATGTCGCCGAGAGCGTCCGAGGAGAAGCAAAGAGAAAGCGATGACGTCACCGCGAAGGGAGTTGAAAGCGTTGCCACGGTGACGGACAAAGGCGAGCGCGTTTGGCTCAGAATTGGGTGTGGCGCTGCTGTAAGCGAGCGGCGCAGGGCCACACATGCACGCGCGCGCGCGTGACCGAGAGAATATGTCGACTGCGTTTTTTTTTTCCAAGAGTCATCACGTGCATTCTTTCACACCTTCCGTGCGCGTGCACGCGCGTGTTGGTGTACTTCCTGTCTTCCAATTACCTCTCGCCATCGTGAGCTGATGTGCGATGACAGTCTCATTACAACTGACAAAGCAGAGTAAACAGCGGCTTGCCTCAGCCCCTGTGGTACATGCGCCGTATGAAAGGCGAGAATTTATTCCTGCTTTATGGGCGCAAAAGATCACTAAAAGAGACTAAATTGGTTCAATGTGCCAAGACTCGCCAAGAATCTCACAAGGAAGTACGGTTGCAATGTTTTGCAAACGCTAACGATGGCACAATCACTGAAACAGTAAAAGGAAACAAAAAACATCACAATATCCAACTTGTTCATGAGGGATGCATAAAAATGTTCCCTGTAAATATGACGTAGTCCTATGAAATGCTGAAAAGCAACAAAACACACATGATATTTATTTATCTATAAATCAAAATGTATGCACTGCGTTGCATTGAAGGAAAAGGGACACATTTAGCGCCTGACAAGTTTAATCAAATGCATTTCAAACACATACATGACATCAACATTTGTGATGAACAAAACATGCCATTATGGACGGTGTACCTCAAAAACTTTGCAAAACGATTGATTATCAGGAAGGAGGTGAGTTTTATTATTTGCTGTCAAGTATTCGAGTCAGGTGGGGCAGTAGATTCTTAAAAAAAAAAATCACCCAAAAGTTGTGCGGATGTTGAGATTGAAGAAGTTGATGAAAGCATGGCAATGGAGAATGTGGGTGTTGGTATTCAAGTTGAGCAGAGGGCAAAGATTAGGCTGGGCCCTTTCCAATGAGTCTTTTACAGACACGTACGTTTTAATATTTCACTCGCACCGTGTGCTGACCTTCGTCCTCATTCCTCCTTTGCGACAGGATTCCTGATGGACAAGCGGGACCTGCCTTTGGAGGAGGAGGAGGAAGATGACCGGAACCTCAACTACAACCCGCCAGCTCACAAGACGTTGCAGGAGATTCGGGAGCTGGACAAAGACGACGAGAGTCTGGTGAAATACAAGCAGACCCTGCTGGGGCGCGACCCATGATGGCAGGTGTGCGGATGCGTGCGCTGTGTGATCAGCGTGCATGTGCGAGGAAAGCTGGTGGCCATGTTACTGCAGATCGAATTCAATCAGTGCAACAGCTCCCATGCATTGAAGTCATCGAGTTCCGATTACACACACACACACACACACACACACACACACAGAGACTTGCTTGCTCAGCAGCATCTCATATCACACAGCCAGGCTGACAACTGATATGAGAACAACATCCCGCTCAGTCCATGTTGGATTCGTGTCAGCACGTTGTCCATTTTTTATTGCACATCAAGAAAATACTGTATTGGTTTTTAATAAATGTGATATTCCGCAGATTTCTCAGGCCCAAACGTCCAAGTGACCAAAGTCACCCTGTTATTTGACGAGCCCCCCGGAGCCATCGCCATCAACCTAACAGGTACACGCGGCGCCAAGTGCTTCCTCAATACTTTCGACCGCTACTCTGCGCTGCCGACATGAACGCACAAATCGCTGGGCTGCCCCGGAGCAAGGCATCTGCCCAAGCTGTGCTGCATTCACGAGCGCAATGTCTGCATTGGGTGTGTCCGTAGAGAGAGAGAGAGAGAGACAAGGAGGGAGAGGGAGAGCGAGAGACACAGCCAGAGAGCACGAGTGAGAGGGCTAAATGTTTGCTTAGTGGGCATTATTGACATTTTCCCTCGGGCACGAGCGGAGGCAGCGGCTAGGGAGGTTCATGCATGTATTCATACACTCTGCAAGCGTATGGATTTGCTTGCAATAGCACTTTAGCATTCGCATTTCCTGTCTTTGCAAAGCAGTAACAACTTTGGATGAAACACTTTCCCGCCATGCAAATGGCCACATCCAAAAGTGCATCTTGTCATGTGGACCGTAATGTTTGCTGAATTGTTCAATCTGGAGACGAACGCGCTGCTCCCTGCGGATGGAAATGATACAGAACCGCCGCTCTCAGCGCAAGATCGTGCAAACAAACCGAATGAATTTTTTGTATCGGTGTGAAAACAGGGAGATTTTTCTTTTTTCTTTGCTTTCACCTATGAGCAAAAAAATGTGCAAGCTCAACTTTGCAACAAGTGACAATTTGGCACATCGTGGACAATTCTTCCATCTGTTTATTGCCACTCCTCTTTGAAATCTACAATCAAATTAAACACGCAAAAAGAAAATTACACATTGTGTATTTCAAACTACTGCAAGTCCAACAAGCCTCATGCTAACAAACAATGCAAAACACCATCGACGGACTATTGGGTCAAATCAGTCTTGCGGTGGTGCAATGTTGAAAGCAACACATTTTTGAGCACAAACGGAAGCACCAAACATGTAAATAGATCATACAAGAATACACACAAGCTTATATTCTTTATCCTCTGTGAGGAACGACTAACATTACAACAGCTTACTGAGGTGTAGGACCCCCCCCCCCCGCCCCCCCGATATTCTTTTCATCTCACATTCCTGTTAAAACCCCATTTTGAGGCCGCCGCTTCATTTCCGCCCAAATATATTCATGCATTATTGCGGCTCTGATGATGTGCACCACAAAGCAAGCGTGCACGCCTACGTTCTCCAGTTATTGGGAATTGTTGTGCGTGGATGGGGAAAAACTCGGGTGCGAGCTTTGCCGACGGCGCACGTGAGCAGTATGCGCGGGCGTGTACATGTATGTTACGCACGATATGTCTGTGGGGATCAGCTAGACGGCGTGACCTATTTTCTCCGCAGCTTCTCTCTCCTCCGCGCCTCACGGGAGGGAAAAAAAATGTATGGAGAGGGAGGGAGTCGAGGGGAAGAGTAGCGCTTGACTAAACGTGCCACAATTTGTCTCCTAGTCGAATAATTTAATTCCTTGGGATGAGAACTATCGGAGCAGTGATTCAGGAGGTCGGACACGAAATAGTGGCAGAATAACGAATGTATGGTTTGACTTAAATCCCTGAACGTGTCACACGGACATCTATTTTTCATGCGGGAGCCTCCATCACCTGCAATGCCCTCGCACGTTTGGCCTTATGCGCGGGCGAGCGTTCGTGTGCCCGCGCGTGTGTTCCCAACACATCGCCGCTGTTTTTATTAGGCTCATTCCGCTATCGTACTTCCTGTTTCACTGTCCATTAGGAAGCACTCAAGACCAAGGATCCGATTTAAATTGAGATATAAAAGGATTAAGCAGTGAGTCCATTTCGGATTGCTTTTAAGACCTCTCCTCTCCTTCGGCACAAAAGCCATTCAAGTCCACAGTGAAACAAAGTTCACTTGTTTTTTTTTTTTTTCATACAGAACAAAAGAGGGGTCTGGCTGGCTGTTGTAGTAAATAACAAATAACACATCAGTAGATAGCATGTTTGACTATAAACTCGCCATCCATCAAACGTCGAGGGTTGACAGTTTACCGCTCCAAAAAGTATGCATGTAAACATACACACGCATGACACAAAACAGGAATTCCCGCAGTAAAATTAAACCCATGAGAACCAGTTCAAGATGGACATTTTCATAAATGTATAAAACCCTCACGGACGCCCAGACAGGGTTTAAAAAAGTGGACCTGTCCGGGCAAAAGAGGACGTCTGGTCACCTTAAGGCAGCATTTTTTTGTCGCGGGCCATTCCGCAGTTACGGCTTCCCTCGGAGTGCAAAATCTCAATGTTATTTATTACAATTTGACATTTCGGTCCAGATTTCAGCAAGAATCGTGAAAGTTGACACACCTGATTTTCTCCCGCGGGCCACATAAAATGACGTGGGGGGCCGGATCTGGCCCCCGGGCCTTGGCTTTGACACCTGTGCCTTAAGGTAACCCCTGCCTCACAACAGGAACAGAAATTAGGCCTAGTCATGATCATAAATGTATTGCAATTGGACCTAAAGTACGGCTGGTGTGATCGCGTGGTGACTCACCAGCATGTGGTCACGACTATGACGTCACTCCTCTTTCCCAGTCTGCGCGCTTTCACAGCTGAGGTCATCATGTGTTTATCCAGGAGACGTTCACAGCCCGAAGGAGAAGACATTCACCCTGAAGGAAGGAGTCAAATACAGGCTCAAAATACACTTTAAGGTAAGAGGAGAGCCACGCTTGAGCGCTAAAGGTCAGCCTCCGTGTAGCTCATATTGTGCTCTTGAACGCAAGCGCCGAGAGCTGCGTGACCGTGTCGACACCTCGTCGGATCTCGCTGTCCTACAGCAGCTTCGTTTCATTCCAGTGGGGGGAAAAAAGCAATAAAACAACTTTATGTGATGGGGAGTTGAAGGGCGGCGGGGACGGCTAACGATTTTCTTGAGCTCAATGCCAATAATATCAACATTGTGAAACATTCAGATGAACCGCCGCAGTCACATTTTTTTTCTTCTCAGAGATGGTGTTTATTGTAGAAACGTGTAATATGTACCCGAGCAATATAAAGCCTCCTTTGGAGAGATTCAAGTGCTTTTCTGAATAGTTTTAGCTCTCGTGTATGCATCGTCTTGATTCTCCTCATCGTCCTGCGTTCGATCAGGGGTGTGGAACCGATCAACCGTCGGAGCGTTTACAACACAATTCTAAAAAGCAAAACAAAACACCCTCAGGGGAACGATCACATAAAGCCCAAAAAGATTTGATGGAGGAATATTCATCCAGTGCCCCAAATCGGGGACTACAACTTATTCATTGCAGTGTGAACACAAAAGCCATTTCCAGATGTTGATGACGATTCGACTAGAATTATTGTTCATTTGAAAGTGTGTGTGTGTGTGTGTTTGCAGGTGAACAAAGAAATTGTCGCTGGCTTGAAGTACCACCATGTGAGTTTCAGAAAAGGATTAAAAAGTAAGTCATCAGTTTGCCGTTGCACAAACTCAAAATTTGCCCGTAGGATATTTAGCAACAAATCTCCGAATTCACTTCACAGAGTGCTTAACCCTTTCATGCACCCCGTGACCTGATAACCTCATCAGCTGTCCACTGTAGTAGCCGCTGTCCCCGAAAGGGTTAACGGGATATCTGATTTGATGAATGCGGAATTTTTTTCCAATCGTCCGTTTTTGTCTGAATTGTCCACACCCTCCCTTTGTGCCCGCAGTGGACAAGGTGTCCTACATGATGGGCAGTTACTGTCCTCGCGAGAAGGAGCACGAGTTTGTGTTCCCGACCGATGAGACGCCTCAAGGCTTGGTGTCGCGCGGCCTCTACCAAATCGAGTCCCACTTCACCGACGACGACAAGAACGCCTACTCCGTTTGGGACTGGAACCTCGAGATCAAGAAGGACTTGGATGACTAGAGGTGTTGCGCTTCTCCTAACTGCCTCATTTTCTCACTCGTCCGCTGTCCTCCCTTTATTGAAGAAAGTCTCTTCTTCTCTTGTCCCCCCCCCCACCAAAGAGCGTCACGACGGGACGCTTGTCTCCTCCCCTTAGCCGCATTTGACGTACGCAATTCTCTTGAAGTGTAGCTCTTCTCGCCTCCCTTTGTCTCGCATTTGTGTAATATCCATATCGTAAGGCTTTGGGAAGCCACCCCCCCCCCACCTCCCATCAAATAACGTCACTCGGCAACCGCGGATGTGAAGAAGCCGCAAGCAAAAAGAGAAAATCTGTGGAAAAAATGAAGAGATGCTATTGCTGCGCTTGTTTTCCGTGGCCTGTGTGGTCTGTTTATTATGTCATCAATTTTGTAAATCGGTGCATCCAGGTGCAGCACAAGACACCACATTCACATTTAATGGCATCCAAAAGAAATGAAAAAAAAACAAAACAAAAAGCAGAGACTCGCACAATAACCTCTGTCTCAACGTGTGTGCTGAAATATGAAGTCATTTTACAACGCGCTGCCAGAATTAAAGGTCATTATTCTTCCGAAACCTATTTAATATAATTGAGTACAAACATTGAACTTGCACATTATGGGAACCGCTTCATGATCTTCCCGAAGGAGGAACATTTCGGGAAGCGCTAACGTCATAATGTCCACTTTTTTGCAACACGCTTCGCTTCGAAAGCAGCGGTTCCTTCAGGACTTTGTGAAACTTTTTTGGGGGCCGTAGAAAGACTTCCACCAGTTGGACTGTGTATAGTGTAGAAAGAAATGCATGTTTAGGATTTGATACTTAGCTCACACTCCCATTAATGTCAAGGCGGCAAATGTATCGCGAGGGCGGTCTAGGACGTGAGATGCGAATGCGTTTTGCTGTGAACGTGAACACGAGCCACGATGTTTGGCGCGCCGGCGTTATCAGATCACATCCAATGCGAGCGCTGTTTCCAAAATTCAGCTTTTGCCCCGCCCACTTCCAAAAAAGAATCTCAGCTCACATCACATAAAGGTCTGAATTTAACAATCCAATATATTATTCATGACATTGTAGTTGAAGATGACAGTGGCGGCATTCCGTAACGTCAAAATAAGAAGCGACTCATTCTGATTTGATTCCGCTCGTCTGCCTGACATTGGTGAGTACGGAGACCATTTTTTTTTTTTTTAAGAGATGTACTGTATAGGAAACATCCGTTCAGGTGTGATTTAGTCATCGCCAGACTCGTGCGTTAGACAGGATATTGTCGTTATTGATGAACGTCATGAACTATGAATTCATTCAGCTTGTTGTAATTGAAGAATAATTGTAAACGTCGGCTTGTTTGGTGTTGCATGGTTTAATAAGAGAGTATCTCTTTGTTTTTATACAACTCAATTGTAAAGAACAAAAATAACAACAACAAGAACAACGCTGTGGCATCTCCGGATGTCGAGGCTGACTGGAGACAAAGCAGGGCAAGCTGAACAGCAGCGGTCAACGGAATTGTGTATGGATCACTGAAATGTTCAATATTGGTGTCAAATCTTGTACGCTGTTATCTTTTAATAAAGGCAATTGAAAAGAACCGAGACTCTAAGGACCTTTTTAAAACCTGCATTCAAGGACTGACGGCGAAACACCCCATCGTGTGTGCTGTTTTTACCAACACATCAAAATGAAGGAACATCACGAAAAGTACACACAGAAAAATGTGACCAAAAAACAAAAGTGTATCATTGATATTTTTGTTCAGTGTATATAATTCTCTCCTGTTTGTCATTTTTATTTCTTTTTTTTTTTTTTGAACATGTGATTGTGTGCCAAGACAGTTCAAATGGTATTGCAGTTTTATGATGAATCAGACATTGGATGCAATCAAAAGGCAGACAACAAGACACTCCTGACGTTTCCCGGCTCTTAATTTAGGTAGTTGGTGCCCCACCAAATTAAAAACACAACCAGTACTGTGTCAAAGCGTGCATCCAAGAATGGATTGACCTGATCCGTGTCACACGACAACCTGCCTCACGTAAACACGCTTGAGATCGACTCACTGCATAGCAATTGCCCCAAGGAACTTGCAGAACAAACATCCCCTTGAAACGCTACTCTTCAGAGAGCCAGTCCTCCTTTTCAGGCGACGTGAGCCCGCTGGTGCTGTTGCTGCGGACGGCCTGCTCCAGAAGGGCGCGGTGGGCTACGGCGGGCAGATAGAGGAAAGCGTAGACCAAAGCGAGCAGCAGCAGAGCCAGCAGCAGCAGGAGGCCCCAGTCTGATGTCATGATGGGCTCCTCGCAGCGAGCCTGCAGGAAGGACTTGTTATGCATGCTACAAGAAAAAGCAAGTTGACTAAGTTAAAGTGAGCCAGATGGAAGTCAGTGAAATCCAGGTAAACCAAAAAAAAAAAAAAGGAAAATGTTCCTGTTAGGGTCTCTTCACAAGCAGAAATCTGTAGAAAAATGTGGAAGCATATTTGGCAAGGATCATCTTGAACATCAGTGCGGACCTCCTCTCTGTGTCAGTGTCATCTCACTAAGAGATTGCTACTGTTTTTTTTTTGCTCTCACGTGCGCCGCTATGTCTGTGCGCGTGTGTCCCAAATTACTATCCAGTTTATTGCAGTAATTTCCTCTGAGGTGTTATGCAACATGTACAAGTAGACACACACACATATGGTGCGAAATAATTCTTGATCGGCACCATCATATGGCGTGAGGAGATTATCTTCTGGAAGATTCAGAACAATATGCCCTCTAAAAATGGTAACATTGACATTAGATCAAAATAGAAAAGGGAGGGAACCTGTGCGAGCATTTTATCTGCTGTCCATTAGAAATAATAGACATTTGTTCTGTGGTTGAAGGAGTTGAAGAGTGTGAAAAAAAAACCTTATGCCACATCAGGAGTTTCATCCGAGCTGTTGACCGCTGTCAGGGGTGAGTTTGAGGTGAGGGATTATGGACGTGGTAATCAATTGGTGCATGACAAGGCACACTATTTACTCACACCACACAGACAGATTAAGCACATTCAATACACGTAATGCCCTTGGGACCAGGGAATGTTTTATATTCACCTGTGTGTGGTTGAACAAGTTTGGTTGAAGATGAGTTACCCTGAGTAATAACCAGTAGCTACTTTGGACTTTCTATAGTGATTGTCCTGACGAGGGTCATGTGTGAACTGAAGCATATTCCAATTTATTTATTATATCAAAATTGAGCGTCATTATCTTCGTTTTTTTTCCTGGACAGAATTAAAACGGTGTTATTGACACGGTGCGGCATTTAGTCTCCGGTACGGTAGATGGCGCTCCATCGCTCGTTCACGTGAGCGTTCGAGTCACAAGCGGAAGCACAATCGCCATCGTCGTCACTACAACAACATGAGATGAGAATTTTAACTTTGGTATGTATGGATAACATATTTTCTTCAGCATGTGTCTGTAATTAATAAGCGCGTGGTGTTGAGTCTATAGAACATATTCGGTGTTCGTTTAGCACATGGCGTTAGCTCATATTGCTACCAATTAATTCTGGTGTTTAATGCTTAGTATTGAGTGGTTTCCATTGGCAGGATTTGTTTTTAACTGTTCTTCTTCTGTCGGCAATTTGACACAATAAAACAGTAAATACGAGTCTTAAGAATGGCATTAATTTAGGATCTACTCCATGTAAATTTAAAAGGGATTCTTTAGCTGAGATTCGAACCCAGAACCTCTCAACTGCGTGCCAGGCATGCAAACCTACAATGCAGTGATTCTAATAAAACACAATACGTTTTACTTTGTGTTGCAAGAGGGAATTCTGCAGCAGAAAAGTAAAAAGCAGTGTCACACGAACAACAGAAAAATCGCCAAATATCTTAACTACAGTTTGTGCGTATTTACAACACAAAAATAAGAATAACGAGTCAATAGTGAGTAGTGTGTCAACTGTACATGGGTCAATACAGTTATTCTAATAAAGAGATGTGTTTGCAAGGTGTGTTTTGTGACACCCAATGGAGCCGGCCAGTGTGGAGAGACTTCGTGTGCTCTTTCAGAGTGATGATTACATCGTGGTGGACAAGCACTGGGACATCCGCATAGATAGTAAGATGTGGTATGAAAAAAACACGGTGCAGGCCCAACTTCGCCACCGCTTCCCTCATCTAGCAGACCCCAACACCTACTATGGATTCAGGTACATTATTCCGAATGTAAAAGCAGCCTCACTATCACCATAAAAGAGCTGAAACCAGATTGAAATGGTTGCTAATCAATATTATCCTCTCCCTCTCTTCACGCCAGGTTCTGTCACCAGTTGGATTTCTCAACCAGCGGCGCCTTATGCGTGGCACTCAATAAGGCTGCAGCTGGCCTGGCGTATCGCTGTTTCAAGGAGCGCACTGTCACCAAAGCCTACATCGCTCTTGTATGTATGCAATAAAATACACTTTAACATCACATTTTGTATGGGTGTCTCTATGTATGTTTGTATGCATCTCATTGTTTGCAGGTCCGCGGATTGGTGGAAGACGAGATACAAAACATTGATTTTTCCATTGGCAAGAACACTTCAGAGGGAAAAACACATATGATGTGTGTTGAGGGAACAGACGGTATGCTTGGAAGATGCATACATGTCGAAGATAATGGAGAAAATTTATCTAAATACTGCTGCTTGATACTGGTCCTTTACAGTCTTAAAAACAAAGGAAACAGAGCAGAAAAGCCTTTTTTTAGTCCCATACTGGGGATTTTTTTTTAAACACATCAACCATAGACTTTAGCAGCACAAGAATCATAATGTTTCCTTAAAATTATAGTTATTTAAACAGTGCAAACTAGTAGGCATTTTAATGGGTTGTCGAGATAAATAAAAATAATGGTCAAGCTTAGAAGATGAAACACATTTTGCTGCCGACACCACACCGTATCCTGTCCACTAGATGTCACTACTTTCTGTATGTCTGTCTACAGAAAATAAATCAATCATAGAGGAAATACAGGACAGCATCCATGTATTTTCGAAATCTTTGCTTGTCTGTCTCCTGTCAGGTTGTGAGAATTCCAAACCATGCCAGACTGCGTTGACAGTGTTGGAGTACGGCTTGTATGATGGTGAACCTGTCACCAAGGTGCTGCTGCAGCCTTTTACAGGTAAAGTGCAAAGCTCCCTGTTGGCCTGATGACACGGAGTGAACTTAATAAAGCTTGTAATGCACTTGCCAATGGTGCTTTATAAATAATACCTTTGTGTGCACCAGGTCGGACACACCAGTTAAGGGTCCACTGCAGCGCTATAGGCCACCCCATCGTCGGGGACTTCACCTACAGCTCAGGAACCGATGATGGCCCCTTCCGCATGATGCTTCACGCCCACCACCTCCACATCCCCCTGGACCCTAAACCCATGCTTGTGTGCGCGGGAGACCCCTTTCTGCCCTCGGTGGATCCAAATTGGCTCCCGCAGCGCTCCTTACGACCCCTGAAAGCCACCGTGGACGCCCTGCTGGACCACAGGATGGACGAGCAGAGACAAGGGAAGGAAAGGGAGAGAGAACGAGTGAGACAGAAGGAGGAAAATAGGGTGAACAAAAGCAGGAAAGAGGAGAGTGAGGAACAGACGAAGCAGTGTAAGGAGTGGCTCAGAGAATGGGTTGGAGTCTCATAATATTGTTCATTATTATTAAATACCCGGTATTTGTTTTATTTAAACGATGTCAAGCATTTATTTTCCACACCCAGTCCAAATTCCCTCAAGATTAAACAAACCATAAGGTTTTTCATTACCTATTAGCATGATGACGAACGAGAAGCTTTGCTCACATTACACATCAGCCAAATATCTGTAAGTGCTCACCAAATATTTTTCCTCCATTGAAATGCTAGTTAAATGGGAGTTTGCTGTATATACAAAATTAAGATAATTTTAATTAGCTATGGACTAAAAGTCAACCACATTGTCAATGTTAATTTTATCGAGTCAATAAAACATTGTTTTTCAGTTTTTCAAGCGAGTTCTTCCAGTCCCTTGGCACTACATTACCCACAATGCGTCTGTACTTGACGAGACCAGGCATTGGAAGCAACACAAAACGGCAGCTGTGTAAGGTGCAGAAGACTGGCTTTAGTTTAGATTTCGGATTAAAATCAGACTGAGGCGTTAACCTAGTTTTATTTCTATTTTCTTTTTGTTGTTGTGAAAGTAGCTGATCATTTGATAAATATGAGTTTTGAGATTTTGTCGTTTGAGGGTTTGGTGCATGCTGTGTCCGGAGCAATGGTAAGTTAGCTTGACACAAAACTGTAGTCTATACGAAAGAAATGTTCAATAGCGACATTACGCAAAGCATTTTAATTGATATTTTTGTTGAAATTGGGGTTAAATTTTACTATTAACAATGTAATAACACGAGGTTACGGACTGGCATCTTTGCTTGCTTGTACAAGTTCCAACATTTAAATAATGACGTTGATTGTATGGATTTATTTTTAATGTAATATGTATACGAATCGGACCATTTGGAGCGACGTGATGCTTTCCTTTCCACTAATAGTAACTTGTTTTAGGGGAGTGTCACAGCCATGACCGTATTCTTCCCTCTGGATACTGCCAGACTGAGGCTTCAAGGTAAGAACGTCTGAACTGCATCGGTGTCTTGTGTAAATATTGAATGTTGTTTTTATACTGATTTGTACGTTTTATGTGTGTGTGTGTGTGTGTGTGTGTGTGTGTTGAAGTGGACGAGAAGAGGAGGGCCTCATCAACTCCAGCCATTCTAGCTGAAATCATCAAGGAGGAAGGCTTGTGAGTTATTCTATACATATGTCACAGAATATTAATGACCTTGTCCATTGCCATGAAAGATTCACATGCTGCAAATATTCTGTGTTTGTGTGCTTTGTGCCTCTTTCTGCAGGCTGGCTCCATACAGAGGTTGGTTCCCTGTCATTTGCAGCCTCTGCTGCTCCAATTTTGTCTACTTCTACTGCTTTCACAGCCTGAAGGCGAGCTGGCTGAAGGGACGTCAGCCAGCTCCTCGCACTGACTTGCTGGTTGGGATAGTTGCAGGTAACAGGCTCTGTTTTGTCATCAGATAAAATTGGTTATTTTCGGCAATCTTGAAGACACTTATTACACAACTTAATACGTATTACACAAATTGTGGCCTCTGTGAAAAATGGCAGTGGCACAAGGTGAATGCGACTGCTTTCCTTTCCTGTGATGTCTGACGACACTCGTAGAGCTAAACTTCATGACGAAGAACAAAGAGAAAATTACGCTGTATGCAGTGTGGAGCATTCCATCGCAAGAGCTGCTAAACATTTCATTTTTGACTTGATCGATATTTGAATCTGGAACAACAACACAATGATCTTGTAATAATTTCATTTCTTGTTTGTCTCCTTCAGGTGTTATAAATGTACTCGTAACCACTCCGCTGTGGGTCGTCAACACGCGGCTGAAGCTTCAGGGCTCCAAGTTTCACAACACAGATATTCAACCCACTAATTACCGCGGAATTTGGGGTAATCTGATCATGTCCCGTCTCGCTATTTATTCTCCATTCTCCGGTTGCGATTGATTTTCACTGATGTTTTGGCAGATGCACTCGGCCAGATCAGCCGTGACGAGGGCGTCTGGGCACTGTGGAGCGGCACCTTTCCCTCGCTACTGCTGGTTCTTAACCCTGCCATCCAGTTCGGGATTTATGAAGGTCTCAAGAGGCAACTGAGGAATGGAGTTACCAGAGAGGTGAGGAACAAGGTTCACTCCCAACACAGCCGCCTGCCTGACTACTTCTGGAAAAATGCTTTCACGTGCAGTCAATTTCTGCTACGGAGTGTGGTCGTCTCAATTACAAATGCTCCATAAAAGCATTGCCACGCAAGACGTGAAAGCACAAACGGAGTTCATTGTGACGATGCGCCCAATGAGCCTTGCTAATTCAGGTCAGATGATTCTTTTGAGGATTAAGCAGACGTCTAGGGGAATGTCGGAAGCGCGTCTGATCAAAACTACTTTCGTGTGTGGCAAATCCCTTTTAGTTCGGCAGCTCAGTCACATCTTCTATGATCAAAGCACAAACCAAGCGTGAGAAATAAATGTGTTCGGCTCGATGCAAATCTGCATAATCAACGCCACACTTTAGTCAGGCAAGTATTTATGATACGGATATAAAAAGTCACACACCTGTTCAAATGCCAGATTTATGCGAAAAAAAAAAACAAGACCAAGATAAATCATTTCAAAACCTTTTTTAGCCACCAATGTGACCTATATTTCACACAATAACATTTGTATTTTTTTATCGGAAGTGGTGGTGGAAACTAAATAATTAAGGTGGCACAAGTGTGCACACTCTGTTGTAACTGGGGATGTGGTGTTTTTAGAGGGAACCTGTTGCGCATGTTGTATGTTAACCTAATTTTTTTTCCCCCGTTTCCGCTCAGCTTGCAGCATTTGAGGTTTTCATGATCGGTGCAGTGGCCAAAGCTGTTGCCACCACTGTGACTTACCCACTGCAGACTATACAGTCCGTTCTCAGGGTAGGTCTTCTGCATGTCGCCCTGCTTTTTTCACACATTTCTCTGGCTTTCAGTTTGGTTTGGCCTCCCGAACAGAGCAAAATGGAGTAACGAAAAGTCAAAGACAAGCGAATATGTCACATTCCAAGTTCATTTTGAACTTTGAATGAAGTTTACAATATGGATGCAGGTCAGCCCGATCTTAATCCCTTTTGTGCAGTTTGCAGAAATTGAAATTTTATCCAGCAAGAAAAAGACATTTAAAGTGTTGAAATATCCCATCACTTGGAAATCTCATCACATTGGTTTCCACTTTATTGTCCTTTTTATGGTCCCCATTAGATTTTGTTTCTGCTAATTACAACTATGAAGATCCTGGATTCTCGTGACAATTTCTGTTTATTTATTTATATTACCACAGTTTGGTCAGTTCAACAAGTCAACGAGCAAGTCAACGCTGTTGTCCGGTCTCATGACAATCAAGTGTCTGCTTGTCAACAGAGTGAGGTGGGTGCACAATTGACTTCATCTGAAAATATCTCATTATAATATGCAGTATGTATTTCAAATAACACAATTAATAGATGACAATCATGTTAGACTGGTCTTGTATAATCATGCATGCATCTCGGGTTGGTGTGTGCAGAAAGACTTGTTTTACAAGAGACTTTTTTTTTTTTAACAATTTAAGTAATGTCTGCTCCCTAGGAAATTTGGCGTGTTGGGTCTGTTTAAAGGCCTGGAGGCCAAGTTGTTACAGACGGTGCTGACTGCGGCCCTCATGTTTCTTCTCTATGAGAAGATTGCCAGTTTCACCTTCAGAGTCATGGGATTAAGCAGTCACAACAAACATGCTCGATAGGAAGATGCCTTGGACTCCGGCTCCTTCACACAGTACTTGTGCACCGAGGCACGATTGTAACCACCCTGTCATAGATCATATTATTGGAAGTTGCGTTGACCAAAAATCCACTCATTTAATTTGCCAATCAGATCCATAAACTAACAGGAATGACAAATTTTATCTGAATGTAGATGGAAGATCATCAATGATGGTCTTGTAGCATAATAGAAAAGATCACACCTACAATTATTTAAAAACAAAACAAAACAAAAAAACAGGTGGCAGCATTAGGTGGCAAAACTTGCACAGCAAATGTGACTTCTATAAACCAAAGTTAGACAAAGTGTTGTGTATGTGCTGTGGCACATGAAAAAGCTGTGAAGAATTGCAACATTGATAAAAGAATTGGGGATTTTTTTTGGGGTGGGGGGTCTACAGAGCATTCTGACAAGATGAGCTTTTTAGCATGGATCATGTCACAGGTGAGCTGACTGTGCAATTTGCAGAGTACGCTGGCTTGGTGACCAGTCAATCACAGGGCACATGTAAACAACCGACCAGTCATACACGCGTTCAAATCTATGGACAATATAGAATGTTCCATGAAACTAACATACATGCTTTTAGAATATGAGAGGAAGTGTGAGTGCCTGGATAAAACTCCGAACCCCAACTGAGGCCGACATGCTGTCCAGTAATAGACTGTGCCGCCATCAATTACTATATATTTTTATTTATTTCACAATGTTTATTATTGTCGTTGTAGTTTGCATCAATGTAGACCTACACTTGTCCATCCCGAGAGCTATTTTCTGACACATCTCTCATGAATCCAAATAAATTAACCAAACGTTAAACATTTCTTTGGATGAGCCATCACGCTGTGTGGATTTAATTTTACAGAGCACATTGCATGTGTAAAAAAGAAAAACATTTGCATCCCAATCACACATTTTAAATAAATTACATAAATGTTTAACTTTTTAAGAGAATGGTATCCATTTTGTTTTCTACGGAATCGAATTGATTAAAATGAATTAAATTCAGAGCCGCTACGTCATATTTGTTTGACCAGTTGTATAAAGGCGTATTACTCAAACCCGGATGAAGGCGCAGTCCGCATGTTGTCTCCCACGTGGAATAGCGTGCGCAGATTCACACATAACATGCTAGCGCAAAGCACCAGGCCTGTGGGCGGCTAACACTTCATCCACCTGACATACAGATCAAAAGGAAAGCGTTGCGTGTTACGTCATTAGACTTTCACAATTACGTAAGCACGACAGTGTCAGCGGCTGGACTCATTAGGCAATTTCCCCTTCATTTTTACTCGAACATGGATTCCACAAACCCCAAGGAAACGGAAAAGCACTGTGTTCTGTGCTGCCAGGATATCGACATCTTCGCCTTCGGAAAATGTGACCACCCGGTGTGTTATCGCTGCTCCACCAAAATGAGAGTGCTATGCGAGCAGAAGTACTGCGCCGTCTGCCGCGAGGAGCTGGACAAGGTGAGGATTTCGACACTACTGTGGCCCGAGGATGCCGCTTGGCCATGGTAGCCAGGCCGCGACATCCTGGGAGTGAATATTTTAAAACCTACGTTTAAAAATAATGACCAAAAAAACCCCAGACTGGTATCAGATCCATCATGGCGGAAGAATTATACGCAGCCTACGTGGACAACAGTCAAAAGTAATTCATGTTGTTAGCCTGCTAGCTACTAGCCACTTGTAGTGCGTTCAAGGCGACACCACTAGTAGCCAAACTGCCTAATTTTATAAGAGCGACTGACACCGACAGCTCAATCTCTGCTCGTGTCTCTTTGTTATATGCATAAAGAGTGCTCGCTTTCTAACGAACATACCTGGCTGGTTTGTGTGTTAATGGATAATCTACCTGTCATTCCGATCTTCCCTGCTCGGACTTTAAACCCCAGCTGGGCAATATCATACCAAAACGACCATTCTCACATCCGTTACTATAACGCTCTTGCTATCGACCCCAGTGTAAGATTCCACCTTACTTTAAATCCAGAACTCTACGTTACACACACACACACACACACACACACTGTAGCATTACATAAAATCAACGTAGCTCTGCAGTCCTCTTAAAAGATTCATAAGGAGGGGGTCTTCATGAAGGTGAACTTGCTACACAAGGTCTGTAGTTGACTGGCATTTTCAGCATCGGAAACAATTGCCTCAGTCTTTTTCATATCAGTAAAAAAATTCACTTCGAAAGTTAACGTTAAATGTCCTTAATATTGTTCTCAGGTGGTGTTTGTGAAGTCTGCGGAGGCATTTTCTTCTCTGCCACATCAGCAGTTCCTCTGTGACAAAAAGAATGACATATATTTTGGTGATGAGAAGATCCATGCTCAGTACAGGTAACTACTGTTCTTTTAGGTTGCGAATTATGTGTACTGCCAATGTGGCCCCCTTCCTTTTAAGTGAAGACGCCCCCATCGGACATCAGTTTAAGCGGTGGTTTATTTCTATCTTTGTGTTTACTCAGGCACCTGCTGTTGTCACAATGTCCCTGCTGTGCTGAACCTAAGATCTTCTCCAAGTTTGTGGAGCTGGAGCAGCACATGAGGAAGCAACATGAGCTCTTCTGTTGCAAGCTCTGCACAAAGCATCTCAAGGTAGGGTGATAATTAAGCTGATTCAGAGAAGGTGCTGTTTTAAAACTTAACAAGATTCACCTTTCTTTTGTACCAAACATGCTGTATTTTGTTTAAAAATCAATTTGGCAAATGAAGAAATAAATGAGATTGTGCTCAATTGCAACAAAATGTTTGTTTTTATTCACGTCTTTTTTGTCCTTTTTTTTTTCAAGTTTTGATGTAAAAACCGTATCAACACCCAATGCTGTCAATCAAGCCAATACTTTCCGCCCCAGATCTTTTCCCATGAGCGGAAGTGGTACAACCGTAAAGAACTCGCACGCCATCGAGCTCACGGTGACCCAGATGACACCAGTCACAGGGGACACCCGCTGTGTAAATTCTGCGACGACCGCTACCTCGACAACGATGAGCTGCTCAAGCACTTGAGAAAGGACCACTACTTCTGCCACTTCTGCGATGCTGACGGCTCTCAAGAATATTATAGGTGTGATAGCACACGGCCTGCCTGGCATTGAAGTGTGCAAATTTGTAATTACTTGTTTTGTGACTAAAGTCCTGCAAGTCGTTGCGTTAAGCTTTGTCCTGTGAAATCTTGCCTTAACAGTGATTACCAGTACTTGAGCGAGCACTTCAGAGAATGTCACTATCTTTGTGAGGAGGGCCTCTGCGCCACAGAGCAGTTCACCCATGCATTCCGCACCGAAATCGACTACAAGGCACACAAGGCGTCGGCGCACAGCAAGAGTCGTGCCGAGGCCCGTCAAAACCGCCACATCGACCTGCAGTTCAACTTGGCTCCAAGACAACAGAGGAGAAATGAAGGTTTGACTCTGCAACGCATCTATTGGTAGAGTGTGAAGTCAAACGGGAGTGTTTTGTTTCTATCAGGCATGGTCACCGGGGAAGATTATGAGGAGGCTCGTCACCACCGAGCAGGAAGAGGAAGACCTCAGGTGGGACAGAAGAGCTGGCGGTACTCTCGGTGAGTCTTAACTAGGCGGTAAGTGTGTTCATAAGAGTGGATGGTCCCACTCTGATGCGGTGAAACGGACGCATAAGCGACCTGAATTGTTTTTGCCCATTTGTTGCTGTCGGGCCAAATTCCAGTCATTCATGGGGGTTGTTTTGTCACACGCTTGTCTGCAGTGAGGAAGAGGACAGAGAGGTGGCAGCCGCTATGCAGGCGTCGATGGCAATTCATCGACAAGACGATCGACTGGCCGCGCTGGAGAGGAGCGCTCCCAAATATTATCGGGAGGAGAGGACCGACAGACCCCAATCGGAAGAGCCAAATCCCAGGACAGGGCCAATCAAACCAACAAGCAAACCTCCAGGTCAACAACATAATCTGCTTTATTTATTCACAGAGTAGCAGCGTCTCCAGCAGCAGCTGTAATTCTTTGATTGCAACCTTTTTGCAGTAAGGACAATGAGGAGTTTAAATCCAATGGAGGAGGAGGATGACTTTCCAGTATTGGGAGCTGCTGCACCACCTGCAATGTAATATAACACAACACAGCACAACACAAACGTCACACTCACAAATTGAAACGGCTTCCAATGTTTTTGTGTGTACAGTGTGAAGTCCTCTTCACCGGTGGTTCCCTCAGCTCCCAGGACCCTTAAAGAAGACGACTTCCCCAGCCTGTCAGTAATTAATGTCGCAGCCCCCATGACGCCGTCTTATCCCGCCCAACCAAAGAAGTCTTCTTTTCAAGAGGAGGATTTCCCCGCTCTTGTGTCCAAAATTCGGCCCCCCAATTCCGCAACGGGCAAGAACTCTGCGTGGTCCACTCACGCAGTTCCGGCTCAGCCCAAAGCTCACCCCGCTCCTTCTTCCAGGCCTCCCCCTCGACTCTCCTCAGCATCCCCCGGCCCCCAACTCTTGACCTCCTCAAGCTCCTCCTCATTGTCAAGAAGAAAAAAGAAAGTCGGGGAGAATTTAAAAGTCGCTCCCGTATGCTCTCCTCCTTCCTCCGACGACGAGAGTGGCGGAATGACGCAGCAGCAGTTCCGCTCGGTGCCCACCATGCTTGACATATCATCTCTGCTTACAGTTAAAGGAAGTGGCGACAAACCTTTCCCCGCGAACAGCAGCGCACCCACCTCAGCGCCTGGCGCTGACCTCCCTACCGCTAAAGCCAGCAAAAAGAAAAAACAAAAGAACACGGCTTCTCCTTCTCACTCATCAGAATCAGGAGCGCCGGCGCCCTCAAAGACGCTTTCGGTGGAAACGACGGCTCAAAAGGAGAATGTTCCTGAAAAAAACAGGACAAAGCCTTCCAGTGCTGCGGCGGCGACGGCACCGAGCCGATTGATGAATGGCTTCAACGAGAAACCAGCCATTAGTAAGGAGACGGCCACGGCTTCGCCACAAACCAACTCGGATGCATTTGTCGAACAAGAGGAAGACTTCCCCGCCCTCAAGTCGAAGAAGCCACCTCCAGGTATCGGCGTGCGTGCGTGTGTGTGTGTGAGAGTGATATTTTTTAAACAGTGGTGCCACATGTTAAAGGTTAAATCTTTCCACAAGGAAGGACAAGATACAAATCCCAGAAAATGTTAAATATTTACTTCGATTTTATACTGCCCCCCCCCAAAAATACACACCATGCCAAAAAGTAACTATACTGAAGCAATACCATGCCAAAAAGTAACTATACTGAAGTAATATTTTCTTAAAGCCTGAAAGACACTCAACGTGAAATAATCATTGAAACTTAACTTATTATATCATGACCGTACAAGGCCAGTGCCGGTTCCGAATCTCGAACACTCCCAACCTCCCCTGTATGAGAATATCTATCAGTAGGAAATTGAGATCTTAAAAGCCGCTGTGTGGTCAATCTCTGTGTTTTCGGTCTTGCGGCCTCTAGTAACATTTGACATTGTGTCACGCAGGCTTCAAGACCTCCTTCCCAACAAAGTCATCCACTCCTGCCCCATCCTCGTCAATGCCCCCGCCGCCGCCCGGCCTGGGACTTTTGGCCACCAAGCCCCCCGGGCTTCACTGGGATCCCCCTCAACAGTAATGTGGTGGAGAGCCCTCCTTTGGCAGTTAACCTGTAAGCCCCCCCGCACATTTTAGGTCTCGTCACATCTTTATTTTTAGCTGCCTGACACTTGTGTTTTATTTCCCTCCGACAGCCTGCCGAAAACATCCAATTGTGATTACCTGGTTCCCGAGGACTTCCATCAAAGAAACCTGGAGCTGATCCAGTCCATTAGAAAGTACCTCCATGATGACGAGTCCAAGTTCAATCGGTTCAAGAACTATTCGGCACAATTCAGACAGGTACTTAAAAATGTGTACACTGAATTTTCCAGGAAAGTCTTAAAGTGCGGTTGGTACACTGAAAAAAAATGGAGTTAAATATGGGTTACCTGGTGTGCTTTTCCCCTCTTCACCTTGAAAATCATAAGATAATATTATCGTTGGCGTTGGGTGCAATCCTCGCATCTCCCAAACCATCACTTTTCAGCAAACCAAGCAAACGGCATTTTTCTTGAGCCATTAACATTGCATCGTCCAACAAAGCGAGCAATCTTCAACATGCAATTTGTAAAAATATAACACACCCACACAGTGGATTTATGAAGAAAAAAGATGCAACTGAACACATGGGGACCATTGGAGGTTTCTGTCCGACAGTGACGTGTTAAAATTGAATGCGTTTTAATTGTGCAACCAATGTGCAAGTCAATTCAAAGGAGCATACTGAAAATGGCCACTTAAATGCAAAGCGGGAAAACGATGCATCTGCGTTGCGACTAACGACATTGGTCGTCGTTAGTAATAAATGAAGAATGAGATGAACATTTTTTATGGCGGTGACTCATTCCGCGACATTTCCTCATACTTGCTCTTCTGTTGTCATCAAACTTAAGGGTGAGTACATGTTTTCTTATTTTTGTATTCACTCAACGGCGGTAATGTATTTATTTTTCTTATACTTGTGTGACTGTTTAGAATGTTCAAAAGCCAGTTAAGGGGTTCTTTTTTTTGTCATTTTACTCTGAATAAAGCCTGAACGAAATGGCCTGAATGAAATCTCAACATCGTGATTTCTGATTTTACTGTTTTGATTCGGATTTTAAATTACAATGAGCACATCCAGCTCTCTCACGTGATTTTTCTCTTGCGCAGGTGAAGCAAAACAACTTCAGGTCCAAAATCTAAATCAGAACAGCAGTTTTACCGAATGGATTGTGATACTGTAATTCGAATGATGCCATCTGTGTGACTTGGTATCTGCTTTTCACCTTTAAGCATCTCTTGACGCTCTCCATATGTTTCCAGGGTGTCCTATCTGCAGCCCAGTATCACCGCAGCTGCAAGGACTTGCTGGGCGAAGACTTCAACCGCATCTTCAACGAGCTGCTGGTCCTGCTGCCGGACACCGTCAAGCAGCAGGAGCTCCTGACGGCGCACGGAGACTGCAAGGCTCTGGAGAAACAGGGAACGGGAGGAGGCGGTGGAGGAAGGAAAAGCAAGAACAAGAAAAACGCATGGCAGACGCATAGCACGCAGGCTAACGCCAACGGTAACGCCAACGCTGCCGAGCTGGACTGCCAGGTGTGCCCCACGTGCAGACAGGTGCTAGCCCCGAAGGATTTCAACTCCCACAAGACGCTGCACATGCGGGATGACGACGAGTTCCCTTCCTTGCAGTCCATTAGCCGAATTATCAGCTAGCCCTGCGGTGCCATTAAGTACTCTGTTGATGACTCTCATCGACAGCTGCCAGCATGGAAGACAGCCGCGGTGGCTCGCTGCTCGAAAGGGGGACAATGTGGTTCCTGATGAACACGACGTTCAAACATGTAACAGTTAAAATGCCGTCTGAAGTCGCGTTCCAACTGAAATGTTGGCACTGTGCAATATGATTTCAAGATGACGGAAGACGCGACCTGATGAGCTTACTTGAAGAAGGCCTTTGCTCCTGAAAAGCCCCCCCTGCTCAAGAATGACACATTTCCCCCTTTTGGTTAACATGACAGTTGATCCTATTTCAGTATCAAGTCAGGATGCTTGGTTCAAAAATAAAAGCAGTTCCAAACTAAATTATCTAGCTCATTGTGTTAATGTGGCTGTTAAGCTCCATTGAGTTGTGACTGTATGCAAAAATAGAACAAATGTAGTAATTTTTCCATTTATATCTGTTCAAACTAATGGAGGAGTTTGCAAATTTTTTTGGGGGGAATATATATATATATATATATATATATATTTTTTTTTCTTTTTTAATTTGTTAAAAGAGCTGACAGTTGTCTTCCTTTAACTTACTTGAGGACTGATTAAAACATTGGACCCGGTTTATTTGATTTAAATAGAACCCCACTCAAATGAACAGTGTGTTCTGTTTGCTTATTTTCTGTTGAAATTATACACTTGGTTTTGAATAAGCAGGTTTAATTCGCCTCACAAAGGTTAAGAGTAGCACATTTGTATTTCAGCCCCCTAGTTTTAAACAAAATGTGTACTTCAACACTTGCGTTGGCACTCTTCTCTCAGGACCTTCAGCTTGCAGTGCTGTGTGTCAAACATGACTAACTTCATGACAAACCACATGTAGTTTGTATTTGCTTTATGCAGCTGCTGCTGCTGCCGTTTCGATTTTCTGTCTGGCTCCAATAAAGCCATTTCTGTTTGATGCATGTTCCTGAATGTTTTTCTTTAACCTTAATTCTAATATTTGTTGTTGAGTCCCCGCAGTATTTTTTTTTAATTCTCTGGATGCATATCATGTATTGGTTTATCACTATACTGCATAACTTGTGGCTGGTCAATATACGCTATTACCGTTTATGCTCCAACTTAATTTGACTCACGGAAAGAAACAGGCAATCACGTCTTTTCTTTTTTTAATTGGGAGTGATGCTCAGACTGCAGTCCAGAGACACTCAGGAACGAGTGACACATGTCTGTACACAGCGTTTTCCTTTTCCTCTTTTTTTTGTTTTGTTACACAGAAGTCAAAATACCGTCAAAACAAGAAGGTGGGGAAGAACTCAAGGCATTTCGTAAAGGCAGCACGCAAAAATGAAAACTCACTTGTTAGTTGATGAGCTTTTGATTTCCATCACCAATCTGACGGAGGAAAAATTTTAACATCCATGCAAAGAATTACACTGGAACCCTCACAATTAACAGCACCAGCGTTACTACAAATCACTTGTATTATATCTCAGTCCAACGAAACTACAGAATGATCACAGACTTAAATTTTTGTGTCCATGGCCCATTTAGAAGTGCTGAAAGTTTCTGAACAAGAGTGCACTTTTGTTCATAATTAGGTGTCAGATATATATATATATATATATATATATATATACATTACTGTATAGAGAGAGATTTTTTTTCTTGAAAAGGAGTACAGGACAAACCAGACCTTGGACATCATCACATATATGTTCCAATTATTTAAATAACATACTGAATTGTACAATCAACCAACACACAGCAGTGTACATGGGCCAGAGCACAAAACACAGAAAATGTTGGACTGTTTTTTTTTGGGGTCTACCACACTGACTGACAGAAAAAGAGAACAATACAACCTGACCCGACCATCAGCCTCACTTGACATTGCTCTACTGCTTCTACATTGCCTTTGAATTTGATTTTCTCCCTATGTGAGTCTTAATTTAAGTTACAAAGACTCACACGGTTGGATAAATTGTTTGCTTTCATTGGGACTCAATTGATGTGATTGTGACATCAGCGACGCATTGGAAATATATAATTATTCGTAAAATGTGTGAAACAGTAGAGGACGCTGTCAGCTGCATTCGTGGCTGTTGAATCTTTACAGTGTTAGTTTCATACAATACTATCATGCATTTTCCTATGATGGTTACTTTTTAAAAGGCGTTAGTTGTCCCTCTGCAGCCATACCAGCTGTGTCCAGCGGAGGGCGCTGTTGCTAATTCAGCACAGCCAAGTCTGAAGCGCGAAGAAAATAATCAAACGGATTTGGTAGAATAGATCTATTAATTAGTGTAGCAATGTCCTTCCTCGGTGCTGAACCTTGTTCTTGAAAATAATTTTAACGCAACAATATGTTTAACGCATCCGCACACTCAAGCAGCACACGACTGTCACGCACCTTGGCGGCCCTCCTCCCTCCCTCCCTCTCACCATGGCAACAGAACCCCAAATGAGATTTATAGTTTTGGCGTGTGACCAGACGACATCCTCTGCCCGCCCTTTCTCGCCAGTCCCCGTAAACAGACAGCAGTAATGTCTCCAAAAAGACGAAAAGATTCATAGGAACAAAAGGGCAGTTTGGCAGCTTTCTAAAACGTAAACAGAAACACACCTGGCGTACAAACGAATCTGCCTACTCACTCGAAACAAGATTCGACCTAGGACGCCGTCTCAAATGACACACCACCTACATTCCCTGGTACAGAAATTGATACACGTACATTTGGCTGGAGTCCACCTCAATTATGGAGGAATATGTTGCATTTCACCAAAACATGCAGGACGAAAATAAATATTCGTTTAAAGCTTGAATTGGAATCAAAATTCTACAAGTCAAATTTGCCTGAGTTTTGGTAGTACAATTCAAAGCTGAATAGAGTGTGTCATTTGAGGCAGAGCCGACCAGTGGTTTGATGATGAATGTATAGAAAGCGAACACACCTGTGATAATGTGACATATAACCTTTACAATAATATGAAATATTTTGTTCCAGGGACTATGCACAGGTAGGATACTCGTACGTGTCAATCATTTTGAATATCAAAAAACTAAAACTCATGATACAGAGATCATTTACTACCTTACATCTACATTAAAAATCATTTTGATTATTCGAATTTGGAGGGGCTCCCCATTTGTACAGATTATAGGTCACATTTTTTTAAGCCATCGAGATATTTGACCAGGGTGTGGTTTCACTTTCTATATTCACCACAAAGTAGTCTACTTACACCACAGTACAGTATAGTACACAGCAATCTGCATGAGAATGAAAGATATTGCACTTAGTCACAAAAAACATTGTCGTTGTGATGATGATGATGATGTTGTTCAGCATGTGAAATCTACTCCGTTAAGTCACTGTCAGTACAGTATGGCACTTCAGTTGCTATCTCTACATTTGCAAACATGCAGATTCAATACACATGATCACCGTTTAACTGCAGCAAAAGGAGGAGAACATGAAATGAATAAAAACATTCCTCTGAACAGTTTGCCATGAGAAGAATAGTTTAGATTTCAAGTGGAGGTGCTTTTTGTCATACTGCTTACGAGTTGATGTCCGATTTCGGGTGTGAATACAGCAAAATTGCCTCATTTATGGTTCCTCCTGTTTGCTTTTCCTTTTTTTTAATCAATCTGATCCTAATCTGCATGAAAGTGAGTCTAGAAAAGTGCAGTTCAAGCTGGAATGTTCACGTAAACAACAAGAGGAGGAAACAAAGTGGCCGAATTTGATTTGATTTGATTTTTTTGTGTACCACCTTTGGGAAAATCAGCCCACGGTGACTGCGAGCGGACCGCGACAGAGAGCAATTGTATTTTAGTTGCCCTCGCCTCATCTTTTTCTACGTATCATCTCTAGTAAATGGGAACCTGGTATGTGGGTGCTGCGTTGTTCTCTGTAAACGGAGGGTTTTGGTAGGTGTCTGTGGGCTCGGCGGTGACCCCTCCCCCCGACGAGTTGGAGGGTAACGGCTGGGTGGGGGCTGCTCCGTCCAAGTGCTCTGAGGTGAACAGGGTCATGTCAGTGCCCAGCAGGTACTTCTGCACCGCGCGCACTGTAAGACCGGCCTGTAAGCACAATCGGATGGAGACACGCTTAGAAAGGAGTGCACCGGAACCGGTTTCGCCATTCCTCCGATCATTTCCAACATGGCCAGTAACTTTAGGATACATTTATATATATTTTTCATCCCATTGTACGGAGTTGAGTTGAATTCACTGCCGACATAGTCTAGTCAACTCGGGTCACTCGTATCTCAGAGCACCAGAGAGTGGTTGCAAATCGCCGCCTTAAGTTTGCGTTCGGTTTCTTACCCAAGTGATGATGGAGAAGAAAGAGAAGGCGATTGCAGCCCGAGCTGCGTCAGCGCCCTGGTTGAGGGGCAGCTCGGCCGTGGTTGTTCGAGACCACTGGTTGGCCAGGAAGCAGAAACTTACAAAGTACAAGAAGGCCCAAAAACCTGCCAGAAACAGAGACACGGCTGCTTTGTCATGGGAGAAACGCGCTGGTGTTTCGTCATTGAAACCTAAAAGGTCGTCGTCAAAACTCCTGACGTTTTGTGGATCAGAAACAAAGACGTGGGTCAGGCTGGATGCATCTGAAAGTTATTTTAGACATTGACAGTACCCTGGGGCCTGGACCGTTGAATCAGCCAGCCAATTTAATCAGTCAATATTTTTTTCTTTTTAATTGGCCGCTTCCTCACCAGAGAAGCCGATCTCAAGCATGACGGCCTTCTTGCGGTCCTTGACGGAGCTGATGGAAGAGAATTTGTAGTCGAGCAGCAGGAAGAAGGAGCAGGCCAGGAGGCCCACCAGGCCCACGAACACACCGTAGTTGCACGCGTCGGCGTTCTTGTTGAAAACGCAATAGAGACGCTCGCTGCCTATGTTGACGTAGCCCTCGTTCACGATGGAAGCGAACACCACCAGCGAGAAGATCTTGCGAGATGAGACAATTTGCAGAAAGAGAGTCAGGCTCAAAATATTATTCTTATTTTCTACTGACTGGACATTTCATTGGGTGTAGCTGGACAAGCAAAAGTAATTCTGTCTGTTTCTATGCCAGTGTTGATATCCAACCTTTGTTGCTTGAAGACTATATCAGGGCCGCCTCGACGGCCACGTTATACATTCCTTTTGCCTCAATTGCTTTGAGACACAATCAAGAGAAGCACAGTTTGTGTGGTGCGCCCACTCAGAAGTCAAGTTTTCAACATGACACATTTATATGTGATGCGTGGCGAAAATCCCCATTCAATCTTAAATCTATCATGCGCTGTCGTCTGCCGAAAAATGGCGACATTTCGGCCCACAAGTGCTCGACTTCATTTAAAACAGGCAGCAATTATTTATCGATTAGTTTTATTAGACACGTCTCTCTTTGACAAGCACACTCGGCGATGTTGCAAGTGAACGTCTCTTTGCTCGCGCTCAGACCAAAGGCATTAACCTAATTTCTATCCTTTCTGTTACAATTGACCGGAGAGTTGGATGCTTTGCTTCCTTTCCAGAATCAAACAGTCCTGAGGCATGTGTGTGTGTGTGTGTGTGTGTGTGTGTGTGTGTGTGTGTGTGTGTGTTTGAAAAGCATGAGCGATACAAGCAAATGCGAGAACATTAATCGTCTTTCTCCTCATGATTATCACCAATTCTCCTTTATAAGTCCGTCTTTATTCCTCTCGTACATGCACATACTAGTCGATTGGGTAACTGCGGATGGCAGAACAGGGCCATGTGATACGCACGCACGCCCCCACCCCCGTCCCCGCATGGGGGGTGTGGGTCATATGATGGCGGAAGGACACACAAAGGGAGAATGTCAGAGCCACAATCACGTGAGAGCTTCTAATCTGCTTAGATACACAGGTGGTTTGAGTGACTTGGTGCTTTTGCAGCAAAGCAATGCACCTGCAGAAAAATAAAATCACATGACTATCATTATTGAAATTATTTCAATATTCCCGATTGCATAAAAGAAGGATATACACACATATGGCGTTTTGGTGAAACATTTTGTGACGACAAGGAGAAGCAAGACTATCTATGGCTACTGTATTTGGATTCATAGGGATACTCCAACTAAAGGCCTTATCCACTTTATGATCTTACAGGTCGAAGCCGTTATGTTTGGAAGAGGAACCTGCAAAGTGTCAGGAAAAAGATGCACTTCATCGTGTTCGATGATTTAAATAATAAGATAATGATGGATGGATGGATGGATGGATGGATGGATGGATGGATGGATGGATGGATGGATGGATGGATGGATGGATGGATGGATGGATGGATGGAATAGACAAAGTGGCAGACTGATGGATAGCAATGGGGAGTTGTTTGTATTTATTGCATGTTGGCCATAAAGCCGGTTCTGATCAGATGTGGAACATATCATCCATCAGTGCCAGCGTCAACGCGATCATCTGAACCAAACAGCCCTTTCGTGTCTAACATTTACACCCATTTCTCGCCCTTACATCACAGACATTCTCACATTGGTCGTGCCAGTGGGGGGGGGAAGAAGAAGACCTTCCGCGTGCCACCCTGAAGTGACGCTTGCTTTCACACGTCAAGCCGCGACACGAGTTCGTGGGACCGGGTGCGTGCGCAGTGGCGTTCACGGACCAATCACAGGTGGGATGACAGACTACGTTTAAGGCAAATCGGCGGCTAATTTTGTTGAACAATAAGACTTTGCATAATGAATACGACTATATATGATCATTGAAAGGATACAGATACGAGGCTTAACGTGATTGAGGATGTTTTGGCTCATTTTAACGCAGCACAATGTGGCACGTTTAATAGATTAAAAAAACAGAAAGGCGGTGTTATGTTGCGTTTGTACAGTATCTCTTGAACATCTGCAATAAGACAAACGCTTGTCGCTGGGCCTTGGTTTCATCCTCACACACTCACACACCCAAGAACAGAACATTTGCCACCTCTTCCTCACAAATACGCTCCATTTATCGTTCGTGTATTTTTCGTTTCTAATCGTTATATGTAGATTGGGAGGAGGACTCCGTCACGAGGCTCGCGCAGCTACGTTAACAGAAATAACCCACGCGCACAAACAGCAGTAGCGTAACTAATTATTTGAAAATGTAAAAAAAAAAATAGCATCTCTCACCCACGACAAGGCTCTGAGGATGGTTTGTGGCTGTTTGGCGAAGCTAATAGGGTCGATAGTGGTCCCGGCGCGGCCCGCTCCGAACGATCCCACTCCGTCCATCTTCGCTGGTTCCGTGAACGCTCCTCGAAGCTCGCTCGCTCCTCGCGGCTCCGGGGCACGCGCTGCCCAGCTCTGCTCCGCTCTGCTCTGCTGCAGGGACGCTCCTGCGCGCGCGCTCACGCCTTCTGTAGCGGACACGCGCGCGACGAGCACGAGGCTTGCTCTCGCCCTCACTTCTGGGAGCGCATTGGGATCAATACTGCACGGTCAAGTCATGACTGTGGAATATTTAAACACGTACCTAATGTTCTGGATATTTATTTATCTATCTATCTAAATAACCGGTGAGATATTTTGCTATTTTTTTAGAACAAACCCACGGGCTACTCATGTGGCCCATGGGGGCTAACTGGTGCCTTCGGGCACCGCATTGTTGATCCCTGAAAAAGAGAAATGTGTGATGCATACAAAACTGCTTAGATCACGTCAAGGGTTGACCCTTGACGTTAGCAGACTGGTATGCATGTGTGCCCATTTTAGTGTTTATTAATAGCCCGTCTATAGACAGGATCACGCAGACAAACAGATCATATCGCAATTGACTTTAAAAATCCTTTGGCTTGCAACTAAATTGTCAACCCATGAAAAATGCATTTTGGTTGAAAATGTCATATGGTTAGACTACAAAAATGTTATTTGATGATCTGACAGTGCAGAATGACATCTAAACATTTGATGGGGAGGGGGGGGAAACCCTTTAATGTGGAATTCGTTGCACCGATGAGAACAAACACCAAAGCATAAATACCCAGACTCAATACAGTGTCCCGTCACAGTCATTATGTTTCAGTATTAGTGTTGGTCCAGAACAGTTTGTACCCTTAATTTTGTTAATGGTAACAAATATATTCGTAGACAGCAAAAGAGGAAAATCCATGAAAAATTCATTCATATCCTGTCACGTGATATTGTTCAAAAGCAGGCAGCGTCGGTACTCAAAAGTTGTACAAGGGTTTCTCTCAGTCACAGGAACCATCTTTCCATCCATCCTTCCATCGCTCATCAACTCGAGAGCAATCAAACTCAGGCTTGCCCAGACGCACATTGATGTTGTTATGGAGTCGACAGAGCCACTGGGACAGAGCGTGACGGCTCCCGGTGTCCGGCTGATTGGTTTTTAATCTGTAGGGAGGAAATGATGTCATATGATAAACTGCCTCGACAAAGACAAGATACAATATTTCCAAAAATAGCGAACTAATGTCTATGATCTGAGTTAATGACATTTGCTGTTTTTTTTCTTCTTCTGAGAAAAGTAGAGGCGTCTATTTGAGGGATGATTCACGGTATAGCTTTTAAAGGAGACATAACGGAAATTTGACTTTTTAATCACATGCCTACAAATACATGTATCTAAAAATCACAACTATGATAATATCTGACCTGTTCCTAAGGTCTTCTGCACATTCATCACATGGGAAGAATTTGGAGAAGAGGTTAATGAACTGGCCCATCTCTTGTTGCTGGTTGACAGTTGGTTTTTCGGGATAATATGCAGCCATGGTGTGCAAAAAGGACCAAGTGTTACGTCCCAGCTCTTGCCTGTCCAGTGGGCACTCGGGCTCTTGCTCCGCTTGGGACTCCTGAAATGGTTTAAAATGGAGGTTGAATAATAATGTGCTGGACAGTAGAATCTACCTTCAGTTGATTTGTGGTATTTAGTTGGACACTTCTCATGGTTTGTCTTCTGAAACAACTGACGCCCCCTGAAACAACTTTTGACTAAATGAAATTCCTCAACTCACTTCAGCAGTTCCTTGACACAAAGCCGCCACAAGATGGTGCCAGAGTAATACTTTTGCTTTGTGTTGAGCAGAAAACAGTGAATAGGTGAGGGTTTCAGAAAATAACAGTCAGTAGGTTAAAAATCAGCAGTTTGTAAAAGAGAAACAAGCGCAAAATTCCGCCGTAATTACAACCACTACACTCAGCGTAATGGTGATTTTTATTAATGTGTTTTTATGCATATATTTGCCGGTCTGTAGAAACCAGTCTCCCCCCCTCTTAAAAAAAGGTTGACGACCGCTCTTCTAACACCTGTTCAACAACCTGCATTGACCTCATGTCACCTGCGCAGCAGCTGTCGTCTGCTGCTTCTGTGACTTCATCCATGATTTAAAATCCATACAAGCGCGGCACGGCTTCTTTTTCACTCCAGTTGGCTGCTGCTCCCCGCTGGAGTTTTCCTCAGAAGTTCTGCCGACCACCGGAAAAGGAAAGCCGTCAAAAGCAGGTGAGTTGGAGGATGGTGAGCCTTTCTGGGATGCGGACGCAGACATGTTTGTCCTTCGACCCGCTAAATTAAAATAGTTATTTACTGACTGGCTGTTAGTCTGCAAAATGATTTTAAATGTATTATTCTAAGAAGCGAACCAACATGCTTAATCTGCAGATTCCGCATGCTTCCCCGTGTGATGTAAGTCCTATACTTGGCGTGTCTTTGACGGAAGCGAGAACCCAGTACGTGCTTACGGTTTTCCGGGTCTACGACATAGCTGGGCGGAGTCTATACATCTATACCTTTGTAAACACTACCATCTAGTGGCTCAAAACGGAAGACCATGGGGAAACCGTTCATGCATCGACGGTGCAGTGAAATCAATCACGCAAACGTGGATGATGGTGGATTCGTTGACGCAGTGGTGAGACGTCAGGGCCGGAAAGTGGCTTCTCTGCTGTCTTAAACACTATCAGAACAGATAGTGAATTTATTTCCATTTCATCAACAAATCATCTTGCCCATGTGTCGGATTTAAAAATGTTCCCCTGATAGTTCAGTAGTTCACACTCCCCTCACAAGAGAGCGGTATTGCGCCTTCTATGTTCGTGGCCAATGGCGTTGTAAACGAAGAAGTTTTGCCCCCAGTAGTACGAGGCTGCCATGGTTTTGGTCTTCGGGAGCATGCTGAGCATTGGAGTTTATGTTAAAGTGTAAACCTATGTTCGTGCAGCTTTGAAAACTAGACGCCACACGCTGTGGATGCGGATCATCATTTAAACAATTGTGGGTTTGACTTATCGTCCTTTTGAAGTTTTATTTCATCTATTTGCGTAGCTTTACAGCGGTTTCGCTAGCCATCCTAGACTGACACGTTTTTGTATGGGTTTTCCTCATTTGACAGTGCAATTGCAGTCCAGCTGAAGTGCCATCATGGGGATTTTGGAGAAAATCGCCGAAATAGAGAGAGAAATTTCTCGGACGCAGAAAAACAAAGGTGACATGGGAACAAGTGGCTATCATACTGTTAGCAATGAGCATAATGGAAGAACTTTGGAGTGTTTTATGCCAGTGTCATGTCACTCTAAAACCTGCCTGTAATACAAAATAATATTGTTATAACATGTGCAATCTACTCAAAGTGATGACAAACAATTCTGCCTTGTCTGTGAAGAAGTCAACGTGACAGTTGCAGAATAACAGTGCTGGTCCTTGGTGATTTCCTTCCTTTCTTTCACAGCCACTGAGTACCATCTGGGCTTGCTGAAGGCCAAGTTAGCAAAATACAGATCTCAGCTGCTGGAGCCCTCCAAGTCGGCGGGGGCCAAAGGCGAAGGCTTCGATGTTATGAAATCTGGAGATGCACGTGTTGCTCTTATTGGTTTCCCCTCAGTGGGCAAGGTATGTCCTCATATTTTGGTGATGGCCCCTTATGAAAATCTGAACACTCGTGAGAAGGTTTTTTGTTCTTTAACTTTGTGAAACTGTACTTCTACTTCATCTCTAATTTCTTCTTCTACTGTTATCTCCTGTATATAGTCTCTTTACGCTGTGCCCCCTTATTGTTGAAACTTAGACACCACATAACTGAATTCATAAGCACAGCTGTTAGTTCATAAACCCATATCTTATGTTTTCAATCTTGTGTTCTCCAGTCCACTTTCCTCAGCTTAATGACATCAACAGCCAGTGAAGCCGCTTCCTACGAGTTTACCACCCTCACCTGCATACCAGGTGTCATTGAGGTACAGTCATTCACATCACGACACATCTAAAATGTTCTCGTGGCTTTTGTCCCACCCACACTTGCATGTCTTTCAACATTCAGTACAAAGGGGCCAACATCCAGTTGCTGGATTTGCCAGGAATCATCGAGGGCGCCGCACAAGGTAGTCAAAACTGCTCAATCATGTTTTGCTGAGTCAGCAACTGTCATCCTTCACACCAGACGGATGATTATTGTGTAATTATGACACACTGACAGGTAAGGGAAGGGGTCGTCAGGTCATCGCCGTCGCCAGGACAGCAGACGTTGTGATCATGATGCTGGATGCCACCAAAGGGGACGTCCAGAGGTGAGTGGGGCCAAGTCATTTTATGTGCGTGTGTCAGTGTGTGTCAGTTTCCAGACTATAGCCATGACGTTTGTCTTTTGTCCTTAGAGTACTTTTAGAAAAAGAGTTGGAGTCGGTGGGCATTAGGCTGAACAGGGAAAAACCAAATATATATTTCAAGGTAAGCGGTTTTAATTATTCCCACTCACATTCACCCCGATGGACAATTTGGCGTGACCATGAGGCAGATGTGTTCACCTCTCTTTGTCTGTGCTGCTCTATAATTAACCATTTTATAAGAAATGTCAATTTTATTTTTGTATTTTTTTTTTTTACAAAGATCGTGATTGTCTCGAGAGGCATATTTTTCCCAACGTTTTGATCAACATCTGAATTTTTTTGACCTCGGAAGCTTTTGGCTTCAGTGGCTCCGCTCTTCTCTATCCAAACGGACAAATGTAATGTGTTATATATCATCTTTTTTCCCTCCCCTGTGCTTCCATAGCAAAAGAAAGGCGGTGGCCTCTCCTACAACTCCACAGTACCTCTAACCCACTGCTCGGAGAAGCTGGTTCAGCTCATCCTTCACGAATATAGTATCCTTCATAAGCAGGAAAGCAGAAAAGCAAATGAGCATCTGATGCGCTTGTTTTCTTTGACCATCCATCAGAAATCTTTAACGCCGAAGTCCTTTTCAGAGAGGACAGCACGCCGGACGAGTTCATTGACGTCATTGTTGGGAACAGAGTTTACATGCCTTGTCTATATGTCAGTTTTTAAAAAAATTATTATTATTATTTTTTTAAGGCTTGTTTTGAGTTGCTGCTCAACTTGTGTTTCTCATGTACGCAAAATATTGATCTCTGCATCAACCAGGTGTACAATAAGGTGGATCAAATCTCCATTGAGGAGGTGGACCGCCTGGCTCGCAGACCTCACAGTGTTGTCATCAGGTCGGCCATTTTACCGGGCGCTATTGTGTGCGTTGGTTTACCGGTTCACTGACTGCTCTTCTTTGACTAGTTGTGGGATGAAGCTCAACCTGGATTACCTTCTCGAGACGCTGTGGGAATACTTGGCTTTGATTTGTATTTTTACCAAGAAAAGAGGAGGTTCTGTATACAAACATAATACAACACTTTGCTTCTAAATCCCTTCTGCAGTCATTTTTATCAACTTGTGTTTTTTTTTTCTCACCACCTCAGAGCGCCCAGACTTCGCTGACGCCATCATCATGAGAAGAGGAGCAAGTGTCGAACATGTGGTCAGTAGATTCTCAGCAAATGTGCTGCGGAGAGCCGCATGTCATCACGTAATGCAGTGTCGCGTTGATTTGAGGCCAACATTGCATATGCTTGTTTTTTTTGCAGTGCCATAGCATCCACAGAACCTTAGCGAGCCAGTTCAAGTATGCTCTGGTTTGGGTACGTTTTTACACAACACCGCCGTGTATTTGACTCCAGGAACGGGCATTGGACTACATTTCCTCGATTGACACGGGGAAAGTTAACAATCAGTTGATTCTTGGTGATGTTTTTAAAACAGGGCAACGCTCTGTGTGATTAATTAATATCCTGTTGCTTTTGATGCAGTTAGCTAATTGAATCACTTTAAATGGTAATTAGAGCTGCTTCAAGACTTGTATCAAACGCGTTCCCCATCATAAAATGTTGCGCCTGTTTGCAGGGCACCAGCACAAAGTACAGTCCTCAGAGGGTGGGCCTGACGCACATCATGGAGCACGAGGATGTCATCCAGATCGTCAAGAAGTAAAGACTGTTCTGCAATGGAATCACACCCACTAATCTCTTTATATTTCTTTTAACCAAAAAAAAAAAAAAAGATATGTATAAAGCCATTCTGAGTTAAGCAAAAGTTGATTCATTTCCCTTTTAACTCGACAACTAAATTCATTGACAAAGACAGACATGACGAAGAAAGAATAAAGTCCACCTTAGTTTCAAACCAGAAAGTCCTTGTTTGTGTTATGCTCTAAACATCTCTCGAGTATTTGTCTCCTAAATACCTGCTACCTTCTTCCCACTATGCCGCAGGTAAGAGTCTCTCACTTTTGAAACATTCCCTGCCTTCATTCCAACCACCCAACTGCTTCTCTTTCTTTGTTTTTTTTTAATCTCTCAGCCAATGTACACACACACACACACACACACACACACACACACACACACACACACACACACACACACACACACACACACACACACACACACACACACACAAGCCCACAAGCACAATGGCAACATTAAAAATTGAGCAGCATCTCTTGGATGAAGAGGAAGAGAAGTGGGGATACACTTTGCCAAAGGGGAGAGGGGCTCTTGGAGTACCCTCTGTCTTCTTTCAAAGATGATCTCATTCAAGATGTTTTCATCATGTGTAGTAGTAACAGGCCATGGACCGAGAACTTTGGAATAACCTGAGTGGGAAGAGAGGAATGATAGAGGGATGACTGCCGGGGGAAGAGGAGAGGACAGGTACAGTGGACTGAATATGCAATTGTGTGAGTGGAGCAGACACTTGATGCTACTTGAATGCTGTGTTTGCGTGCGCGTGGTGACTGAACACAGGCTAGAATTGTGCTCGTTCGTAAGCCTTCTCATCTCATGGTTTTATCGCGGTGTGTAAAGCTGTAAGTTCATTTCTGGACATAGTTTTGGGCTAAAATAGATGCAACAGTTTGATGACTACTGCCTGTTCGAGTCAGTCATCGACAAAATGAATGTCAAGAAAGTGTAGACACTTAAAATATGGCCTGCTCTATTCATTCCAACCCGATATTAGTAGACAGTACTTCTAAAGGCAGATTTTTGTTGATGCAAAAGTTTTATGGACTCTTGGTATCGTAGAAATGTATCTGATGTTCTGGCCGCTGAGTGCATCTTACTCATGCAAGAGGTGGTTTGCGGCGTTTAATGACAAATGACATGCGAGACGCTCGCATACATTGTCAACTCATCCTTGTTTGCGTATCATGCGAGAGAAGAGCACAGGTTTTATCACTTCATGCTGTGCAAATGTGGATGCGGTGTTTGTGCTTCGGCAGACGTATAGCGACCCTGTGAACAAACACGTTAATAGCAGCCTGTTTACTCACCTTTAGTTACGATGTATAGGAGGCTTACTGGAGTCGAATACCGTGTTTGAAAGTGTTTTATTTTTTTGCAACTAGCACCGGGGTGCAATCATCCACCCACTGTTGTCTTTGTGTGTCTATTGTCTCTTTGTGTGGCACAACCCATGACGTCCCACATTTATTGTGCCAATTTGACCCTGCGTGTGGGGGTGCATGTGTGCCTGAGAGATGTCTTTTTTGCGGCAAGTGTATGTGTGGCGCACTGATAAGCACACACACACAAGCGCCTTACAACCTTCTGTCATGGGGGGGGGGACGTCAGGCTTTGACGTTGGCAGCCAGTGTGGGATGATAGCTTGGTGTGTGTGTGTGTGTGTGTGTGTGTGTGTGTGGTATCCCACCTATGAACACACAATAGGTCTGTGCAGTGGTTTACCCAGGCTACACACACATATATAAGTGAAGCATGTTTACTGTGAAATGTAATATTGCAGGTCTCATGTGCAGACTGTACCACAAACAGTAAGTCGTGTGGTACATTGTATGTATGTTGCAAATAGTGGGCGTTTGTGCTCCGAATGCTCATATAATCCACAAAACATTGTTCTTTGTGTGCGTGTGTTTAGTGAGCTATAAAACGTGAGCAGATGTACCAGAGAAGATCTCTGAGGTCCAGACAGACAGTGTGTCTGTGGGCACAGCGAATGCTTCGATGGCTATAGGTGCACTGTGACAAGTGACTGTGGCTCTAACTAAGCAAGAAGGTAAGTCAAGATCATGTTTTTGGTTTTTCTTTACAGTATACAAATTGAACAGAAAAGGATTGGAAGTTGATAAATGGACGGGCGGAGGGTCTCGCTTCTTTTGTTCCCAATGTAATTGCCACTTTTCCGCATACACGCACAATTTTTAAAAAGTGTTATTTTCATGTTATCAGTGTGTGACATTATGTTAAACCCCAACTACCCTTCCCAAAATGTATAGTCAAGGGAATTTTATAAGTCAGTCTGGTTGGAAAGGATGACGGAAAGTGACATTACAAAAATTAAAGGAGTTGTTGAATATTAATGACACATTTGTCATTCTAATTGTTTATATGAGGGTAAAATCACTCACATCCTTGACAAATTTGAAGAAAATAATGTTGTACCATTCTTAAGAACCCTGGCACAGGCATTATTACAAAAAAGGCATTACATTTTATGTGCCATTTCCAGTCAAAAGATAGCTGATTAAAAAAAAACACGTTTAAACTGTAGATTGTAGGTCAGAAGCAAATCAAGTTAAAATATGCCACTTATTAACTAGAATAAATTATTTACGATCCACCCAGCCATTTACTATAATGTGGGTCCTCATTAGCAACAATGGTAAGCCCATGATAGCACCACGTGATGTTTATGGTGGACTGTTTTATAAATATAGCTTTTCAAATAAACAAGCGCTGCAATATATTTGCATTATTAACAAATTCGTTAGTTTTGAAGTCCTCTATTTAACTGAAACAATTGTTGAGTTCTTTATCTGCTCCATGCTCAAAACCGTTATGTCATCAACGTGTTCTAAAAAGCAGGTTGTGTTGTGTGGTCCACTAACCACTAGGTGGCATCACCGCATCTGCGTCGTCACTAAGGCATTTGTCCCCCTTTTTTAAAAGGTCGTCGAAATCATTCTGTAACGTGAAAGGAACAAATGATTATAGGGAGCAGATAAATAGCACAGTGGTCGTCCTCGCGTTCTGAAGTGTGGGGTTATTTTCTCTTTCCTGGAATTCAACAATGAGCAAAAAGATGACCTGCACTATTGTACAGTGTATTCACAATGCATTTTTCGTTATCGCTCATTGTCTTTGCTGATTTTCAGAGTGAAATCGACATGTTACAAGTTGAATTCATGCGCTATGCGGTAATGAGCTCTTTTCTTTTGTTCATCGGCTATCTGCCCTCCATCTGCTCTGTGCTATCTGGCTGTTAACCCCTGACACTTGCCTGCCTGTATAATATGTCGTTCGGGGAGTGCGCCAGGGTGGGAGGTGATGCTTTGTGATATATTTAGAGTAGCCACCAATGAATGTTTTATCCGCGCTGTGTAGGCAGAACACAGTGGCAGTCATCAAACATTCATATCTGCCACTGAGATGACCTCCTTGAATATCAGCCCATCATCAATGAATTAACATGATGCAGTTTTCCATAAAAAAAACTTTTAGGAAGGACCAACTTGTATGTTTTTTTTGTGAAGAGAGTCAGGCTTCCCTAGATTAGGCTGTTGTTTTTTGTGCCTACTGTAAGTGGAACTTAATGTATAGTACTTGATTTTTTGCGTATGTTGCAATTAATGGAAATGTTAAAAATGCCATATTGGATCATGAAGTAAGCTCAGAAATTGTGGTGGATCTGTTGTGATGTCACTTTCAATTAATGAATTGAGTAGAAAATTGGGCGATTAAGATGGATGGAGTGCCATAAACACATGGAAGCCCCCGTGCAAAGTGTGTAATATTGATGAGGGTGAATGTTAATGTAAAGAAGAGACTGAGCAACAGGGTGTTTCTACTCAGTGTCTACCACCGGGCCTTCAGGTGTTTGTGTTTTGACTCTGTGTCGCTTTGCCTCTCAGACACAGTTTAGGAACAGCTCAGTCAGCCTGCATTATTCATACACAAGCGAGTCCACAGATAGGGTTACCCTGAGACAGTACATTAAGGTGCCCCTTGCAACAGAGGATACACAGCACACTCTCACACAGATACTGTCGGAATGATCATGATGACATCAAATTAGGTTGGAGTCGCAGTGACCAGAGAGTTACAAAAGGCAGCAGGAGGTCACAAAGCGGTAAGAGTAGAGTGTCCAAACACTCATCCTGGGACAAAAGGAACATACCCTTCCAGCGCCAAGATAAACTGCCCGCTCTCAGTTCTCTTCACCGAGGGAACGTCCCGACAAAGTTTGCATGGCAGCCGAGATGGGGATGCACTCCGGAACTTACAGGACATAATGACAATGGGAGCCACACAAAGGATTCCACGTACCCCATTGCTTTGCCTTTTATTCTCTGTGTGACCGAATATACTTTCATGATGTACAAAAACAAACAAGGACCAGGAACTTATATTTTCTTCTGGGCACGGCATTTGTGAGGATCCAGGGGACCAAAGGCAAGAAATTTACATAACAGGCAGAAGTAAAATTATTTTATAATAGAACGTTTAATTTGAATGAGCAACCAATGTTATTATTTACAACTTAAATGCTTTCTAAATAAATCTTTCTGATTATTTTCTAAAATATATAAATACATTTTCTGTGGTTAAGCTTTGACAACATGTTTGAGTGAGCACTGAAGGATAAGCAGTCATTTTTTTGGATCCAGGACTGAAGTACCGTGCTTTGTTTTTGTCTCAGTCTTGACTGAATTTTTTTTACAGTGTGCAGTTTTTCTGGAGTGAAACTTGAAGAAATTGAAGAAAACAAAAGATGATAAAAGGAGTTTGTCTTAACACCAATCAATGTAATCACAGTGTGGCTACCTTTCCATACTAGCTGATATCATGCCATCCAAGAAAGCTGATTCAAAAGCGGTTGCCAAGAAAGGCAAGTCACAGGAGACAAAGAAGGGAGCAAAGGACACTAAAAAGGCAGGAAAGGATGCAAAGAAAGGAGCAAAGAAACTGGAGGAACCAACTAAGGGAAAGGGGAAGGATGGTGGGAAGGGAGGTAAGAAAAAGAAACCTGTCAGTGAGTCAGAGGAGGAATCTGAGGAAGAAGAGAAGTTGAGAAGTGAGGATGAAGATAGTGATGAGAGTGAAGAGGAAGTGGTGGCTAAGGTGTCAGCTCCTCTTGATATAGATAAAGGTCGAGCAGTTGTTAAAAATGCCTTCAAAGTGACAGCTGTGAAGGTTCCTCAGCCTCCCCCAAGTGATTCACCTTCCCTGGATGATGAGGATGAGGTACTAGACAATGGGAAACCACAAGTAAAGAAAGGGATGGACGCAATCAACCTGAAAAATGTGAGTGATGTCCAAATCAAGGGCGCCTCAAAAGTCATGATGGGCTTAGCCGCAGAGGAACAGAAGAACGACATAGCGGAAGGAAAGTTGCAGAAGACGGCTCACGCCAAGAGTCACCTCCGAGGGGCCTCGAAAATGATCAGCGGTCTAACAGGAAAGGCCTCTCCATTTAGTTTCCCAATCAAACAAAAGCAGCCAGAGAAACCTCAACCAAAGAGGAGCCTTAAAAGCACATCCAAGCTGTTCATACCTCTCTCTAAGAAAAATGAGAAACCACTGCCTTTTGGTAAACCTCTTCTAAGCACCACCAAACTTTCAAATGGACTTGGGCCTAAATCCACCCCTGAGGAGCAAAAGCCAGGTCCGTCGGGGTTCCAGCTTTTAAAAGGACATGGGTCAAAAGATGATGAGCAAAAGGCCAGTCTCTCGGATTCCAACCTAGTCAATGAAAAAGAGAACAGTCCAGGCAATTCCAGTCCTCTTCCCAAAAAGACATTGGACCTGTCCAGTTTAAGAGGGACGGGGTGCATGGCCACAGAGGCGAAGGGTTTGAGAGCTAAATTCAAAGGCATGTTTGGCCCCAAAAAAGTGGGATTAAGGTTCAAGACAAAAGGATGGATGCTAGCAAGGATAGCTGCTGCCACCAACTGGTTGATAGCGGGGCTGCCAAGTTCCAATGGCCGTGGTCGACTAGGGGCATGGGCACAGCGTCAAGGACAAACACGACTGTCATTTGCAAACAGATCACCACGGTATTATAACCACCCTTCGGATTATGACGAGGATGAGTATGGGTCTGAGGAAGACTACCACAGTGGGCAGCCAGTGGACTTTGAGCACGATGATGATGATGATGATGATGATGAGTGGGAAAATGAATATGGTTACTACGACGATGACGGCAACTTTTATCCTGATGATGAGTTTTATGACGATAGTGATCTGGATGACTACACTTATCCATATGAAGAGTATGAAGATAATTGCAATGATGCGGTGGAGTATTACTATGGTGACGATGGAAAGCTCTATGCCATTGTGCACGAGCCATTTGATTACTCTGGCAATGCCATTGAGACTATCTACGATCCTGATGAATCTGAAATGTACACCGATTCTTATTTTCATCATAATATCGGTTATGACTATGGGTTGTCAGCACACTATGGCATGGTGAGTGCTGGTTCTGCCTCTCTCCCAGGGTTACCTGTACATCAAGATCCAATGCAGGGATATTTAGATGTCGCTGGAGCTCATTTACCTTACCAGCAATCATCCAATGTTGACAGTGGGCTGGCTCCAAAAGAAACTCAAGATCTTTACAGATATGAGCAAATCCCTTTTGCTAATTATACTCCTGAGCAGTTCAGAGTCCCTAGGCCTCAGGTTAGATTATTTGGAAAGGAAAAACTGGATGTGGAAACCTTGCCGCCACCACCACCACCACCTTTGACCCCCATGTTTTCATCTCAATCTCTTGGTTTTGACCTGATACATCATAATGAGCAGTTCCTTCCCACTTACATCCCAGCACAGCCCCACTTCCCAACTGCCATTAACCACCAACAACCCCCCATCATACCATCTTCACAAACAGCTGAGATGATTCAACATGACCACGTGCAACTAAACCACCCTACTCACCCTCCGCTGGCCACTTCCCCTCATCACCTGCCATCATTTTCTTTACCATCTTACCCTCGAAACCCACCAATGTTTCAAATGGAGCAAATGCCATCAACAGTCCCAAGAGTACAAACCGATGATCTTTCATCGAGGCATCCACCATCATATCCCCCACTGGCCGCATCAAAACCAGTACATGGCATCAACCCTCCTCCCTTACTCAGGCCAGGAATGTCAGCTAATTATATGGACTTTCAACCCCACGTCCAGCCAGACCACTTTCCCCCTCACTTGTACAGAAGAGACTTTACATACCAATCCCCAATTACAAGCCAAAGGCCAACCTCTCCACAGAGACTACAAAACCCTTATGTTTCACCACAGTTCCATGCGAATGGAGAGTCTTTTACTTCTCAGCCACCTGTTACACCAGTGAGGGCTGGAATTGGGCTTCAGAAGGTTCAATCTCGATCCCCACTTCAAAGTCCCATAAATACACCAAGAGGATCCCTTAGGAAGGGAGAGGGTCTGCCCCCTGATGCAAGACAACAACAGCGTTCAAATGCATCGCCGCTTCCATCTTCCAGAGCACAAAGTAGACAACGAAGATCCCTAGTGAGGAGATCGCCTTCTTCACCTCCATCTTTTTTACCAAGAGAAAGATCTCCTCTATCTGAACATGCTCAGTCTCCCCATCAAACTGTCCAAGCTACCCCCATTGAACATCCTCCCTCTCCTTCCCAGTCGCAGAACTCCAGGCAGCCCCTCCCCAACCACACTTCTACTCACAAGTTTAAAGATGTTTCAGGAAGCCCAAGTCACGTTCCCATGGGGTCTGTGAAACCCTCCTCAGCTAACTCCCACCCAAGAAGACGAAGTAGACGTAGACCCCCTGTTACTCAGCATGTAGCTCCATTCAGGTCGTCTATTCGCAGTTGCCGAAGCCCTCCCTCTGGACAGTTAAATGATGTAGTTGAGATCCCTATGTTAGCAAGGAAAGGGAAAGGTTTGCAGTCAAGGGACTCAAAACCTCAAGTGATCTTCCAAAGACCCATTGGTAGGGGACAGCCACTAGTACGTATGCCCAGACATCAGTCCTCTCCTTCATTCAGAGCACCTCCTCCAAGGCCGCTGGTGTCTCGGCAGCCGTCATTCAAACAGGCTAGCTCATTTTCTCCTCAACCATTTGGGAATGAGCTCCATAATGGACTGCAATCTCCACATCAATTTCAGGAATCATCTACCATACCTTTAGCTTCTCCTCAGAGCAATGGATTTTATTCACATCCCTCCCAACGAAATAGGACCAAGAGTCCCCAGAATGTCAGAGCAACATCTTTTCACCGTCCAATTTCTTATCCGATACCACGACCAAGTACTCCTTCACCCTCTCAGAGTGTGAAAGAGTTTAGCTACACAGCTAGTGAGCCAGCTACATCTTTACTTCTAACAAATTCATCTCAAAATCATGCCCCATTGCCCCTCTATCAACTTCCCTCTTCTCTATCTTATGTCACTCACCACACACCCCAAAGACAGCAGGAATTTTATCCTCACTCATCTGCTGGTGAGATTGTGGCTGAAGCCCAGAATGGCCAAGAAGTGACTCAAAATGCCCCTCCAGGTCAATCCAAATATTTGATGCATGGCACTCACCTGCACAGCTCCTCTTACTCATCTCCCCTCCACCTCAACGCCAATCCGGACACAACTTTTCTTTCACAAACACATTCATCAGTTCCTGGTCCCTCATCGACATCATCAGTCCCATGTTTATCCTCTGCTATGCATAATACCCAGCTACGTAATAAATCTTTTACGTCACCCCTTCAGCAACATCTCTCTCCCATGTCTCATGCCTCGACTGCTCAACAAACTGTCAGAGTTAACTCCTCACTTCTCTCTGGACTTCAGACCTCACAAATCAAAGGATCAATGTTTAAACCCACGATCGACACCTTAACAACACCCCCAAATCCTGTTGAAACTCAATTTACCATTGTTGATGGAGTTGATGGAGCTAGTGGAGCAAATCAGTCATCCCCTCTTCTCTCCAATGCTATGCAGAAGTCAAATTTTCATCAGGCTTCCTATCAACTACCAGATGGCATGATTATAAATCAAAGTGAACCTGCTGAATACTCTGCTGTACAGTCCCATTCCTCCCCTGTGTTGTCCTCTGCCCTTCTTAATCCCCATTTGCAGGGAGGCACATATCGCTTACCTAGTGGCATGCTAGGGACCAGTTCAGAGGCCAAAACCACAACCATTCCTGCATCACCAATGCTTTCTTCTGCAATGCTTAATCCCAAAGTTAGGAAACCTATTTACAAACTGCCTGACGGTACGACAGTTTTGAGAACAAAGCCATCGTCTGAGAGTGTTGCAACCTCCTCTCCTAGACTGTCTTCTGCACTGGTAAATGTTAATGCCCTAAAGTCCCCTTATCAACTCCCAACCAGTTCAATTAAAATTCAGCTAAGGGAAACAATGAAGAATCCTGAAAGTACATCCCAACTACTTCCTCATCTTCACGAGGCACAGTCTCAGCTTCCGGAAGGTTCATCACATAAAATTCAAGCTTCAACGTCAATGGCCACTGGACCTGTCCTTTCTGGTGCCTTGCTGAACACGAGCATCCGTGGTGCCACTTACAGACTCCCAAACCCATCACTACTGAGGGAGACTGCTCCTACAGTGGCTCCAGGCATTGAACTTTCCAGTGCTCTACGAAACCCGAACATCAGTCGTCCTACCTACCGTCTGCCAACCAACATTGTGATGGCACCACACCAGTCCACCTCTACGCAGAAAACAATTGACCTGTCCAGTGCTTTGTCAAAAAGCGCTAACATCCGCGAAGCAAATTTCCATCGATCTGACAACAGTATTGTGCCTCAACTCGATATCCCTGGCACCCCGGAGCCCCATTCTTTTGATCTCTCTGGTGCCTTAAAAAACCCAGTCCTTCAGGGGGCCTCTTATCGCCTTCCTTCTTCATGTGCTGTGGTTTCACCACATGTCCAGTATTCCGTTCCTGAAAAGCACTGGGCTCATGGCTCCGAAGTTAAAGTTGTGGATCTGCAGCAAGACATGAATGTATGGGGTGCAGAGAACATATTACCTCATGGGACAGTACAAAACCTCAATAAGTGGTCTGTGTATGGCGATGAAAACTTAATTGACCACCAGTACTTGATGACTCAGCAAAACAGCCCTAAGCCAGGGGTGTGTAATCTCAACAGGGAAGGGGAACCTCAGGGGCCGTGGTTTGACAAGGTAAGCACTTTTGACAGCCCATATACCGTAAATATATAATTATGTGTATTTCAGGTCTGTCAGCAGAAAACGCATGATGAGAATCGACAACCTTTTTTGTGACTAATGCAATACAAAAGCATGACGTATTCCCCCCAAATGTTATTTCAGATGTACGCAATTAGAAGCCAGCCAACAGTAGCTCAAAGGGAGCAACGAGAGGAAGATGGCGTGGAAGACATGACACAGCTTGAGTAACAATTTTTTTTGGACTGTACAAAAAATAGAACACATGAAAATATGTTATTCACAATCGTCTCATCTACTTGCTTCGTCTTTCATTAGGGAGATGCACGACAATGCTGTTCTTCTCAATCTAAAAACAAGGTTTGAACGGAATCTTATTTATGTAAGTGTCACATTCATTTATGTTGTTGCATTCAAAAGAGCAATCATTTACATTTCTTTTTTGATGCGTCACTTACTTTTCTCCCCCCCTATACATGTCAGACCTATATAGGTAGTATTCTGGTTTCTGTGAACCCTTATAAGATGTATAACATCTACGGGATGGACATGGTGCTGCAGTACAAGGGTCGCGCCCTGGGCGAGAACCCTCCGTAAGTAATTCTCTCAATCGGTTCACAACGGGTTTGGAATCAGTACACGCAGTCGGTTATTGCATCCGCTTGCCAAAGTGACATGTCTTTCCTCCTCAGACATTTGTTTGCAATAGCCAACGCTGCTTATTCCAAAATGATGGATGCCAAACATAATCAGGTCATAATTATCAGGTAAGAGACTGACACTCAAGTCACAAATAAACTCTTTGAATAGTTTATTTTTTTTAAATGTGCATAGCAATATGATATAGACTATTGCCGCACAATTATGTATAATCTGCATATAATGGACTAACGGTCAGGTTGTACCTCATCCGATGACGCTGTTTTCAAATATTTATGCATAAGATTGTGTTGGACTAATGAAGTGTCTGCTTCACTGAACAAGTGTAATACCTTTGCTACCCCATCAAACAACTTGGGGATGATCTTGAACAGGTATTGTGAATCAGGCTCGGGTATGACACTACTGACCTGAAGTAAAAAAAAAAAAAAAAAAAAAGCAAAACTCAAACTACTTCCTGTTTATTGGTTCACTGTTGCTGCTTGTCACCCCCATTTAGGGGGGGAAAAAAAGAGAAAGTCATGGCTTTTTGCGAGTATATAAACTTTGTCTTCAATACATGGTCCCAGAATTCGTACAGAGTCAGTAAATTTGTGATTAAATTAAGACAAAGGCACCATTATTCCAGTATTCATACGTTTCGGGACGTTTGGTGGTAAGCCATGGGATACTTTAGTGTAAAATGGATATCTTGGTTCGATAAATGTTGGGAAACACTGGCGTATATAGTGCTGAGCATGGCAGTTAATGCTTTTACGGTTTTTTTGTTTTTTTTCTCTACTTTTTACAGTGGGGAGAGTGGCTCTGGTAAAACCGAGGCCACCAAACTTGTCCTTCGCTACCTTGTAGCTTTACATCACACATGTAATCTTGCCCAACAGGTATGCATACATACTGCAACACATGCGCACACACAGATGCACATTCAGTCATTCATCCTAACTGAAACGATGGCTCATGTTCTTGTGTGTTTTTTTTTCTATTTGGGCACAGATTGAGGTAGTGTAAAGTTCCCTTGCATGATTTGTTCTGCGTACTATCAAACCCATCTCCACATGTGCCATTATCATCACCTTTGCCGTGTTTTGCTGTGGTGTGCGACATTATGCATTGACACGGAGACTTCATGTGCTTGCCATTTATGTCAACATATCTATATCTATATTCAAGAATTGTAATTACTGGAACAACTTAAGTTCAACGTTGGTCATAAAAGATTTCATTCTCACATATTTATCATTTAGCCGTGAGATGTTGAAATGCTGTGTCTTTGAACTGAACGGCTACTAGATACTTGAGGCTGCTCCTCTTCTTGAGTCATTTGGAAATGCCAAAACTGTGCGGAATGATAACTCCAGTCGCTTCGGGAAACACATGGAGGTCTTTATGGAGGAGTGAGTATATGACAGTTCTGCTAATGTATTTTGGTTTGAGCACCCCGCAGCTGTCTTTTCATACACTACACTTTTTTTGTTCCTCAATTCATCTGCCCGTAGTGGTGTGATCAATGGTGCCATAACTTCTCAATATCTTCTGGAAAAGTCGCGCATCGTCTTCCAGGTAATGCACGCAGACATCCATCATCAGGTGGCATCCTTTCATCGGGTGTTGAAGGAGGTGTTTCAGGCAATGTTTGTTTCCTCTTCAGGCCAAAGATGAAAGAAACTATCACATCTTCTATGAGATGCTGGCAGGCCTTTCGTCTCAGCAGAAGCAGACTTTCTATCTCCAGGAGCCTGAGACTTACTATTACCTCAACCAGGTGGGCTACACCCGGCTGCAAAATCTGGAGATCTTCCTCAGGTTTCTTTAAGATGTTGATAGTGCAAGATGTACAGTATATTGCATTATTTTGTGCTTGCTTGCTTCCAACTCAGGGAGGGGATTGTGGGATTACAGGAAAAGATGATGGCGAAGACTTCCAGCGTCTGCTCGCTGCCATGGAGATCCTCCACTTCACCCCAGACGACCAGTCGGTCATTTTTAGAGTTTTATCTTCCATACTGCACCTGGGAAATGTCTACTTTGAGAAACATCAGGTCATGTTTCTATACAGATTTTGAAATGTCTGCTGTGTGTAAAATACTATCTAGTACAGTAATTCTAAAAAAGCTGTGTCCCCTTCTGCTGCACTTCAGACTGATGGCCAGGAGGTGGCGACAGTGGTGAGCGCTCAGGAGATCAGGGTGGTAGCAGAACTGTTGCAGATCTCTCCAGAAGGCCTGCACAAAGCCATCACTTATAAAGTCATGGTCAGTTTTTAAAAATCCACACTCACGCCTAGTGTGTAGTGTACCGTATTATGCATAAAGGACACATTTTCTTCTGTTTTCACAGGAGACGATGAGAGACAAGATTTACACCCCACTGACTGTAGAAAGCGCTGTAGATGCCAGGTGATGCATGTTGTAGTGTCGAATAACGTAACCGTGAATGTCCAAAAACGGCACTGAGAATGATACTGGATTTAGTTTCCACAGAACTCACGTAATACTGTACATTTAAGCACCAAAACTAGTCTTAACAGTCGCCATCTTCTCTCTAAATGGTGGTGCAAAAATGTCACGTTATCTCATTGATTATTTTGTCTCCCAGAGATGCTGTTGCCAAGATCTTGTACTCGCTGCTTTTTCATTGGTTAACAGAGAGGGTCAACACTCAGGTGTATCCTCGCCAACACACCCTCTCCATCTCCATCCTGGACATTTATGGGTTTGAGGTAAACTGCTGTCATCATCTCGTGTGACCTTTTGTGTAAAGACAAGAGATGTATCATAATCCTAAAGTTTACATATTAGATGACGACTCATGAATGACCGGCTTTGTCACTATCCCTTGTGTGTGGTAACAACAGGATCTGGCGTACAACAGCTTTGAACAGCTGTGCATTAATTATGCCAACGAGTACCTGCAGTTCTTCTTTAATAAGATCATTTTCAGGGAAGAGCAGGTAAGTCGCTTGCATACGGCAAACAGCTGGGAGAAAGACAAGTATTCATCCAAAAATGGAGCACAAAGCATTAATGTGATTCCCATGCAGGAGGAGTACAACAGGGAGCAAATTCCATGGCAGGATATTCCATTTAATGACAACCAACCCTGCATTGACCTCATCGCCGCTAAACCCCACGGCATACTTAGAATCCTGGATGATCAGAGCTGTTTCCCACAGGTGGGCAAGGGGAGGCCCTTCTGCATACATCCTGTATGCAAGACTTCGTTATTCTGCTGGTCAAACTTGTGGTGTGTCCATAGGCGACGGATCATACGTTTCTCCAAAAGTGTCACTATCACCATGGCAATAGCCCTTTGTACGTGAAGCCAAAGATACCCTTTCCCGAGTTCACCATCAAGCATTTTGCTGGACGGGTCACCTATCAGGTACGTTGATCTGAATCGGTTTGGAGACACACAATGGCAATTATGCTCTACGAAACCCGAACATCAGTCGTCCTACCTACCGTCTGCCAACCAACATTGTGATGGCACCACACCAGTCCACCTCTACGCAGAAAACAATTGACCTGTCCAGTGCTTTGTCAAAAAGCGCTAACATCCTGAAGCAAATTTCTATCGATCTGACAACAGTATTGTGCCTCAACTCGATATCCCTGGCACCCGGAGCCCCATTCTTTTGATCTCTCTGGTGCCTTAAAAACCCAGTCCTTCAGGGGCCTCTTATCGCCTTCCTTCTTCATGTGCTGTGGTTTCACCACATGTCCAGTATTCCGTTCCTGAAAAGCACTGGGCTCATGGCTCCGAAGTTAAAGTTGTGGATCTGCAGCAAGACATGAATGTATGGGGTGCAGAGAACATATTACCTCATGGGACAGTACAAAACCTCAATAAGTGGTCTGTGTATGGCGATGAAAACTTAATTGACCACCAGTACTTGATGACTCAGCAAAACAGCCCTAAGCCAGGGTGTGTAATCTCAACAGGGAAGGGGAACCTCAGGGGCCGTGGTTTGACAAGGTAAGCACTTTTGACAGCCCATATACCGTAAATATATAATTATGTGTATTTCAGGTCTGTCAGCAGAAAACGCATGATGAGAATCGACAACCTTTTGTGACTAATGCAATACAAAAGCATGACGTATTCCCCCAAATGTTATTTCAGATGTACGCAATTAGAAGCCAGCCAACAGTAGCTCAAAGGGAGCAACAAGAGGAAGATGGCGTGGAAGACATGACACAGCTTGAGTAACAATTTTTTTTTGGACTGTACAAAAAATCCTAATTGAGTATAAATCACCAAAAAATAGAACACATGAAAATATGTTATTCACAATCGTCTCATCTACTTGCTTCGTCTTTCATTAGGGAGATGCACGACAATGCTGTTCTTCTCAATCTAAAAACAAGGTTTGAACGGAATCTTATTTATGTAAGTGTCACATTCATTTATGTTGTTGCATTCAAAAGAGCAATCATTTACATTTCTTTTTTGATGCGTCACTTACTTTTCTTCCCCCCTATACATGTCAGACCTATATAGGTAGTATTCTGGTTTCTGTGAACCCTTATAAGATGTATAACATCTACGGGATGGACATGGTGCTGCAGTACAAGGGTCGCGCCTGGCGAGAACCCTCCGTAAGTATTCTCTCAATCGGTTCACACGGGTTTGGAATCAGTACACGCAGTCGGTTATTGCATCCGCTTGCCAAAGTGACATGTCTTTCCTCCTCAGACATTTGTTTGCAATAGCCAACGCTGCTTATTCCAAAATGATGGATGCCAAACATAATCAGGTCATAATTATCAGGTAAGAGACTGACACTCAAGTCACAAATAAACTCTTTGAATAGTTTATTTTTTTTAAATGTGCATAGCAATATGATATAGACTATTGCCGCACAATTATGTATAATCTGCATATAATGGACTAACGGTCAGGTTGTACCTCATCCGATGACGCTGTTTTCAAATATTTATGCATAAGATTGTGTTGGACTAATGAAGTGTCTGCTTCACTGAACAAGTGTAATACCTTTGCTACCCCATCAAACAACTTGGGGATGATCTTGAACAGGTATTGTGAATCAGGCTCGGGTATGACACTACTGACCTGAAGTAAAAAAAAACAAAAAAACAAAGCAAAACTCAAACTACTTCCTGTTTATTGGTTCACTGTTGCTGCTTGTCATCCCCCTTTTAGGGGGGAAAAAAAGAGAAAGTCATGGCTTTTTGCGAGTATATAAACTTTGTCTTCAATACATGGTCCCAGAATTCGTACAGAGTCAGTAAATTTGTGATTAAATTAAGACAAAGGCACCATTATTCCAGTATTCATACGTTTCGGGACGTTTGGTGGTAAGCCATGGGATACTTTAGTGTAAAATGGATACCTTGGTTCGATAAATGTTGGGAAACACTGGCGTATACAGTGCTGAGCATGGCAGTTAATGCTTTTACCGTTTTTTGTTTTTTTTCTCTACTTTTTACAGTGGGGAGAGTGGCTCTGGTAAAACCGAGGCCACCAAACTTGTCCTTCGCTACCTTGTAGCTTTACATCACACATGTAATCTTGCCCAACAGGTATGCATACATACTGCGACACATGCGCACACACAGATGCACATTCAGTCATTCATCCTAACCGAAACGATGGCTCATGTCCTTGTGTGTTTTTTTTTCTATTTGGGCACAGATTGAGGTAGTGTAAAGTTCCCTTGCATGATTTGTTCTGCGTACTATCAAACCCATCTCCACATGTGCCATTATCATCACCTTTGCCGTGTTTTGCTGTGGTGTGCGACATTATGCATTGACACGGAGACTTCATGTGCTTGCCATTTATGTCAACATATATATATCTATATTCAAGAATTGTAATTACTGGAACAACTTAAGTTCAACGTTGGTCATAAAAGATTTCATTCTCACATATTTATCATTTAGCCGTGAGATGTTGAAATGCTGTGTCTTTGAACTGAACGGCTGCTAGATACTTGAGGCTGCTCCTCTTCTTGAGTCATTTGGAAATGCCAAAACTGTGCGGAATGATAACTCCAGTCGCTTCGGGAAACACATGGAGGTCTTTATGGAGGAGTGAGTATATGACAGTTCTGCAAATGTATTTTGGTTTGAGCACCCCGCAGCTCTCTTTTCATACACTACACTTTTTTGTTCCTCAATTCTTCTGCCCGTAGTGGTGTGATCAATGGTGCCATAACTTCTCAATATCTTCTGGAAAAGTCGCGCATCGTCTTCCAGGTAATGCACGCAGACATCCATCATCAGGTGGCATCCTTTCATCTGGTGTTGAAGGAGGTGTTTCAGGCAATGTTTGTTTCCTCTTCAGGCCAAAGATGAAAGAAACTATCACATCTTCTATGAGATGCTGGCAGGCCTTTCGTCTCAGCAGAAGCAGACTTTCTATCTCCAGGAGCCTGAGACTTACTATTACCTCAACCAGGTGGGCTACACCCGGCTGCAAAATCTGGAGATCTTCCTCAGGTTTCTTTAAGATGTTGATAGTGCAAGATGTACAGTATATTGCATTATTTTGTGCTTGCTTGCTTCCAACTCAGGGAGGGGATTGTGGGATTACAGGAAAAGATGATGGCGAAGACTTCCAGCGTCTGCTCGCTGCCATGGAGATCCTCCACTTCACCCCAGACGACCAGTCGGTCATTTTTAGAGTTTTATCTTCCATACTGCACCTGGGAAATGTCTACTTTGAGAAAAATCAGGTCAAGTTTCTATGCAGATTTTGAAATGTCTGCTGTGTGTAAAATACTATCTAGTACAGTAATTCTAAAAAAGCCGTGTCCCCTTCTGCTGCACTTCAGACTGATGGCCAGGAGGTGGCGACAGTGGTGAGCGCTCAGGAGATCAGGGTGGTAGCAGAACTGTTGCAGATCTCTCCAGAAGGCCTGCACAAAGCCATCACTTATAAAGTCATGGTCAGTTTTTAAAAATCCACACTCACGCCTAGTGTGTAGTGTACCGTATTATGCATAAAGGACACATTTTCTTCTGTTTTCACAGGAGACGATGAGAGACAAGATTTACACCCCACTGACTGTAGAAAGCGCTGTAGATGCCAGGTGATGCATGTTGTAGTGTCGAATAACATAACGGTGAATGGCCAAAAACGGCACTGAGAATGATACTGGATTTAGTTTCCACAGAACTCATGTAATACTGTACATTTAAGCACTAAAACTAGTCTTAACAGTCGCCATCTTCTCTCTGAATGGCGGTGCAAAAATGTCACGTTATCTCATTGATTATTTTGTCTCCCAGAGATGCTGTTGCCAAGATCTTGTACTCGCTGCTCTTTCATTGGTTAACAGAGAGGGTCAACACTCAGGTGTATCCTCGCCAACACACCCTCTCCATCTCCATCCTGGACATTTATGGGTTTGAGGTAAACTGCTGTCATCTTCTCGTGTGACCTTTTGTGTAAAGACAAGAGATGTATCTTCATCCTAAAGTTTACATATTAGATGACGACTCATGAATGACCGGCTTTGTCACTATCCCTTGTGTGTGGTAACAACAGGATCTGGCGTACAACAGCTTTGAACAGCTGTGCATTAATTATGCCAACGAGTACCTGCAGTTCTTCTTTAATAAGATCATTTTCAGGGAAGAGCAGGTAAGTCGCTTGCATACGGCAAACAGCTGGGAGAAAGACAAGTATTCATCCAAAAATGGAGCACAAAGCATTAATGTGATTCCCATGCAGGAGGAGTACAACAGGGAGCAAATTCCATGGCAGGATATTCCATTTAATGACAACCAACCCTGCATTGACCTCATCGCCGCTAAACCCCACGGCATACTTAGAATCCTGGATGACCAGAGCTGTTTCCCACAGGTGGGCAAGGGGAAGCCTTTCTGCATACATCCTGTATGCAAGACTTTGTTATTCTGCTGGTCAAACTTGTGGTGTGTCCATAGGCGACGGATCATACGTTTCTCCAAAAGTGTCACTATCACCATGGCAACAGCCCTTTGTACGTGAAGCCAAAGATGCCCTTTCCCGAGTTCACCATCAAGCATTTTGCTGGACGGGTCACCTATCAGGTACGTTGATCTGAATCGGTTTGGAGACACACAATGGCAATTAAGTGCAATTAAAAAACAAATCCTGTTAATGTTGCAGGTTTACAAGTTCCTTGATAAAAACTACGATCAGGTTCGTCAGGATGTGCTGGACCTATTCATGAAGAGCAGGAACAAGGTGAGAGAAGCATCTCCAAATATATTTTAAGTGTGAATGCTCATCAAACTGAACTTGAACCAGATTCGCATCTAATTGTGCACAAATGTGGCCTCTCAAAAAAAAAAAAAAGATTCCCATCTTGTTCATGGTCATCCTCACCTCCAAAACTCACTGCGTTTTAGATGGTGTCGAACCTCTTCCTGGTTCACGCAGAAGTCCTGGGGCAGAAAAGCAACACGGTCACCAGGAAATACCAAGCATCCACCGTCAGCAGCAAATTCCAACAGTCCCTGTTGGAGCTAGTGGACAAGATGGAGAGGTGAAATACACGGATGATACCCGAGATCACCCATAACCATTTCTCATCTGTCTTTACTTTGGCTCTATTTCAGGTGTAACCCGTTTTTTGTCCGCTGCATTAAGCCAAATAACACAAAGGTAGATGTTGACAAAGAGCTTCCCGACAAGCCCACAAACACGGTCAGTCATGACATGTTGAGATGTACGTCTGCGTTCAGAATGCAGGTGTGTTTGAAGACGACCTGGTCAAAGGTCAGCTGCGTCACTCCGGCATCATGGAGACGATCAGGATTCGGAAAGAAGGCTACCCTGTTAGGATGCCATTTTCTGTCTTCCTGTTCAGGTGAAACGCTTTATTTTCTGGTTCAGCCTTGAATGACAAAACATCCCATTTGTATTCTTAAACTAGAAAATTCACCCAAACTCAGTTTGACTATCACCGAATGCATCAAAATGTGTTTATCTGGCGTAGATACAAGTCCCTGGTGGGAATTCAGCAGCTTCCATCAGCCAATGGAGACAGCTGCGTGCTGCTGCTCAGTAAACTGTGTCCTCTCAAACCAGGAGACTACCACGTCGGCGTCGCAAAGGTTTGCTCCTCCCTCTGGTCCAAGTATTTTTTTGTCCTTTTTTAATTCTAGGTTGTCACTCACAATGTACTTTGCTGTGCTTGTTGCAGTTATTTGTGAAGGAGGCCATCTACCAGCTGTTGGAGTGCAAACGGGAACGCTGTCGCAACCTCGCCGCGCTCACCCTGCAGCGTTACGCTCGCATGTACCTTGCCCGGAAACGCTTCGTGAATCTACGCCACATGATCATCAGGCTGCAGGCGCATTGCAGAGGCTTTCTTACGAGGTGGGCCACAAAACCCTCATCTCAAATCTCCACGTGGTTGGCTCTAGCTCACCCACAACCCTAGTGGGGGGTTTTAGAAAATGGATGTATCGATAATAATCTTAGCAGTTTTAGACTAATGAATTTGCGATGCTTATCTTTTAGGAAGCACTATGTGAAAATGAGGCACAGCCTGGTTCGGTTCCGGTCCCTCGTCCACTATTATATTGGCCGGAAACGATACGTCAAGGTACACCGGTGCAGACTCACTTATGTGAAATCAAACAAGCAATTAATAAATAAAAAAGTCACATTCAAATGTGTTGCTTTTCTTTCACATCCTAATGACTTCCACTTGACATACTTTTACGATTGTTGCGGTCTGCCTGCAAGATGAAGTTGATGGCCAAGCGCAAAGCTGAGGAGGAGACGAAGAAGAGAGAAATGGTAACCCCAAACTCGCATTCCTCCGCACACTGTTGCTTTTTATTCCATTGGAGACCAAAGTAACTCTTCTCACAGGAATTGATGAAAAGAGAAGTGGTCAATGTGACGCACTTGGTGATCCCTGCAGAGCTTGGCACGCTACTGCAAGCAGCAGGAGGTTTGTACGCTCTCTGTATGGATAGATTGTCGTCCAGTACGCACCGTGTACGGCAGTGCTTGGTGATTTATGACTAATCCTGCCACTTTTCTCTCTGTCAGCCAGGCGAGAGTTGCACTCTGACTGCTTGGCTCTGCTTCAGGCTCCTCATATCCGAGAGTCCTTTTCCGGTCAACTCACTCTGCCTCTGGACATTAACAACTACCCCTTCGATCGCTACGTGCTCAGATACTTTAGAGTAAGATCTATCAACATAATCTTCAAACTCGCTTCAATCCTGTAAATACTTTAATGTCCCTTTGGAATGCCACTCCCCCTGTCAATGTATTCTTGTGGTAGGAGCCCAAGTTTGGGATGTTGAAGACACCCCTAGAGGCCCCTCTAACCTGCATCGAAGAGGATCTGAAAGCCGAAGCTCTGCAGCTTTTCAACATGGTCAGTGGAATCATGATATTGTTTGTATGTCGAATGTGACAAAACACCCTCAAAAAGTGTGTCACAAATTGTGCATTATTGTCATTTTTTATTTATTTATGTATTCTTCTGCAGGTGTTAAGATTCATGGGGGACCCTCATCTGAATGGCGCGCAGGAGAACATGTTTGGCAATTACATCATCCAAAGAGGTCTCTCGTCTCCAGGGTTACGAGATGAGATCTTGTCTCAGGTGGTCAACCAGGTGTGGCGCAATGTCAACGCTGACAATGCGGAGAGAGGCTGGCTTCTATTGCTGGCGTGTATCTGCAGCTTCGCTCCCTCGCCACAGATGGACAAATATCTGCTCAAGTAAAAGGACCGACGACATGAATTCAGTTGCCGGAATAATACCCTGTATGGTGTTCAATATGGAACGACCTTCTTTAGGTTTGTTTCTGACCATGCCGCTACTGGTTGCCAAGCATTGCTGCAACATCGACTCATCCAAGCCAGTCAGAAGACGCAGCAGAGTTCAGGCCCTGCCCCCGAGACTTCACGGACCTATCCGCTGTCCCTGCTGGAGTGGACGACCAATAGGAAGAAAGCTAACATGGCGTTACATGTGCATTGTTTTGATGGTAAGAAGAGCGTCAGCAGAGTTGATGATGATTTGAATCGATTGATGGCGGGATTGTAAAATTCAATTCATCAATAATCTCCTGCTAGTTGTGATTCAAACCACCAACTGGCCAAGTGATTCCTCTTTTTATTTAGGATCGTCGTTCCTGTGCCCAGTTCACTCCTGGAGCAGTGGCGAAGATTTAGCGGGAGACATCCTGCACCACAGGTGCTCATTCAAAGTTGATAATTTTCATGAAAGCCATTGTTGTCAATCCAATAGATGCAAAAACCCTGTGGGTTGTTTGAGGAAATACAGAATTTGCATTGTGGGGGTGGGGGACTCTTGCAGGGGCGTGTCAGACTGGTGGAGAGGAAGTTCAGTCCTGATGAAGGAGCACGGCCAGTGGGTGGAATTAGCGGGTCACGACTACGTGATGGACCTGATTTCAGACCTGGAGCTTCCAAATGTCTTCCCAAAACAGAAGAGCTACTTCGTCATCAGTACTGACAACCCCACGAGAGTCAGGGCCAATGCCAGCCTGTCAGTACACTTAGGAACACCGCATGCACGCCCCAATACAGTATTATCATCGACAACGTTTTTTTTGTTTTGTTAGTGTGTTTGTGCTATAAAGCAAATGTCTTCTTTCTTCTTATAGAACACTATTTGGGAGCGGCTTTGATTCAGATGATGAACCTCCGCCTTCCCTTCCTCCGAGCGGAGGCTGCAGACCAGCCTACAGCCTCTCGGAGTCTGACGGTTACCACAGCCACGGTGCAGACACTTGTTTATCTTTCACTACTTTATTGACTGAGTTGGTTTGGAGATCACCGCATGACATTGGGAGACGTTATACCTTATTCAGCAACATGAAAGAACATGCCGTAGTAGTCACGCAGTTGTACCTAATGAATTGGCCAGAGATTGCGCCACAATGCAATGGAATGAAGCTGAGTTGAGTGTCTTTCTGCTTGATGCGCAGTGGAGTCCGACGCATTCAGTGACGGTCAGACTCAGAGAGGAATGGACCGTTATCTGGACAGCCTGTTCGATCCCGTGCTGTCCGACGGCAACATGGTAGGCGCATTGTTTTATCTTGAAATCTAGAAATGGTCAACATTTTCCAGTACTCACCAATTTCCTTTATTAAGAATTACGATAAATTAAACAAGAAAGCCAAAGCTTTCAGTGTACTGTCGAACAATTTGTTGATAATACACAATCGATACATGTGTCATAGATTTTATTTTGTTGGAGATACTGCACATTACAAATGAAAACAAAATTCACCCGACACTTTGTCTTAATTACTAAAGGTGTAGAAAATATTTGGTGGAGCATCTCTTGCAGTATTTACGGTACTTCCAGGGGCATATTATGTTCCCCCCTCCTAGTAGTAGAGTCAAGTGCCCTCTTGAGCACTAAATCGACATTTTGTATACTCTTGATGTCTCCTGACGTGTCCTCTTCCTCTTCTCTCTGTGCTGGTCCTTCTTATTCCCACCGTTTGCCAGGACATGGAAAAGGCCGGAACTTTGGCAGCAAGAATGAAGGGAGCCGGAGGTATAGGCATCTCAGGAGGAGAAAGAGGAGAGGGGAGAGTCATCCGCTCCCCAGTAGGCCGCATCCACCCGGAATACACCCTGGAGGTAAGCATTAGCAATAAAATGGCTTTTTCCTCCACTGGGAAATTCAGATTCAAATTGGCTTAAGGTTGTTGATTCCGACATTATTCAAAGTCGAATGCTCTTGTGATATTTAATCGAGCCTGTCAAAGTTTTAACTGTACACTCGCTTAAGTTTAGAGACCGTAATGGGCAGCGTTCCTCCTCATGGTTAATGCATTGACCTCTATTCAGTGTAAGCACACGTGGCTCACCTGATCTCCTTCGCTCTCATTCCTATTCAAGCTAAAAGCTTGGTTCTTTGCTTGCCAGTCTTTCAATAGCTGCGTGCGGATAGGCGAATGTGTATTTGTGTAAGTGTCTTTTAATTTCAGATGGATGTTTTTCGATCCATATTTCTACACATTTTTTTCCCCATGTGACTTATTTGCAGTTCTTCGTTCTGTTATTCAAACGGATAATGTGGGGGGAAAAATATACTGTTATGAAAGATAAAGAATCTATATAATCACTATGTGACTGTATATACAGTATATCATATGTGTTGCATTTGAAGCACGTTATTATTATTATTTTTTTTATGTATTGAATGAGTGTTGGAGAAAGAGCTCTTTCCGATGCTCCAAAAATGTGTGACCTGTAGTTGCACGTTATGTTATGGCCATAAGATATTTAACCATCCCAATCCTATTCAGTTTAAACATTTTCCAACTCTTCCTTGCTGCTTTCTCAAGCTGTGCCGGTGCTCCCAGTAGCAGGAGGCATGATGCCACCTATCCCTACCTTGCCCACCTCCTCTCACCACCATCACCATGAACACCCCCAACAGCAGCCGCAGCAGCAGCCACGACAATACCACCAATACAACCGACCCCAACACCCTTCCCATCAAACGACTTCGTCCGCCTCCGTACACGTAACCCCCAGTCACGCTCCATCCGAAGCCCCTTCTACACCCCCGTCTGCGCACCCTGGTCCTCTGAGTGCTACTGATGTAGCATCACATGGCACCGGCGTTGCAGGTTTGGGGTTGCCCCCACTTCCACCCATGCCTGTAATTCCAAGCTTGCCTGTTTTAGAAGGTGCGTCAGGTACAATAATGGCGTGCTCTTCGCATGTGTGGCCTGAGGGCATGATGAAGTAAGTTGTGTCAAACAGTAGTGGTGTGATGTTAAGTCCGTTCTTTGGTGCGCTCTAACACTTACAGTGTTTTGTTTTTTTTCAGTGCTCAGTTTATTTCCTTGTACAGGAACCTGAAGTATTTTATGTGATTGCCCTTCAGGAACAGAGCAGGCAGCGCTGACTCAACAGCAGCAAGCCATTATCAACCAGCAAGCCATTATTCTGGTACAGTGACTATTTACGTTAGAATATCATGGAAACGTTCATTATACTCAGTACACATTTGAACGCATTAAAACTGAAACCCATTCCGTCTTAATATCTCATGCTGAATTAGAAATGATCATTTGTGGTTTTGGCTCTTCGTGAGACCATCTCCACTTCGGTAAAAATGCCGCTACTTGGCTGTTTTCGAGACTCGGTCCATATTTTGACCTCTCTGATTGTCTTTGTGTGTTCTGCAGGCCCAGCAGATGACCATGCAGGCCATTGCAATCCAGCAACAGATGATATCCTCTTTCCCCGCCTCTCACTCGCCGCCACTACATTATTACCCACACTCGCCGCAACATTCTCGCACACCCAGTCCAGTAAGCAGACACTCACCCGAACTGCCTGTAATTTATGGACTTTGCTGTTGTGCAAGCTTGCATTTTGGACAACCGCGTTCCAATTTGTGTGGCCTTCTCGATCTCTGCAGACTAAAGAAGATCGAGACAATTCACCGCCAAGGCCCAGCTCTCAGCGCAAAATGAGTAAGTGTGTCACCTGTTTTCAGATCTTTCCAGAATCAGATCGACTCTCAATTCAAGACTCGGATTCAAGACCTGGCTCTGGCTGGGCCGTTCAGGAACACAATTTCAGCATGAGTCAACTCAGGCCGATTTAAACAAACTGTGACCCAGTTTCAGACCCATGATTCATACAAATCGTCACCAAATGCTCCACCAAATCGTCACCAAATGGAATTAATTTCCAGGTCCAACACACAGCCCGCCTCCAGACGCTGTGGTCCGCGCCAGTGTGAGTAACACCGAGCGCACGGAGCCCAGCCATGACATCAAAGACATCATCAAACAGCACCAGCCTGCCAGCATGACTCCCTCTGGACTTTCCATCAAACGGTAACACACCAAACATGAAGCGCACTTGATTGTATTGATCAAAAGAACCCAATGACATCTGGTTACATGTGCTCAGAAAAGATAATGGAAAGGTGTTCATGAAGAAGCCAGACCCCCATGATGAAGCCATGGAGATCCTGAAAGACCAAATGGCCAGCCCACCTCAAACAGTACATTACACACGCGTACACAACCATATACAGAGTTACCGACCGGATTAAATTCGGCCTGACCCCCCTTTTTTTTTTTTTCCTCCTCAGACTCGGAAGAAGTCTTTTCATCATAAAGAGGAAGGAGGAGATCGCAAAATAACCAAGCTTAATGAACCACCTCACTCCAACGTAGACCATGCTCCTCCTACAGGTGAGCTTTTCACATGAGATTTGGATTTCTGTGAACATTAAATGACCGCGTAGACATTTGTGACTGATTTGTGTGTGTGTCCAGTCTGCAGAGAGTTGCCAGTTGAAAATGAGGTCATCCAGACTCAACTCCACAGCAGGACCAGCGATGAATATTACACCTACACCAACGTCCCCTGGAAACTTTACCTGAGGAAGGAGGTGCATGTGCATTTCAAACGGCCACCGCTATTTATCGATCAGCAAAAATAGGCTTTTATTAATTTGATTATATTTGTGATTTAATGTTCCAGGTGTTTTACCGAAGGAGAACCTCAATGATCCGCTACGGAGACATCCTGCACCACAGGTGCTCATTCAAAGTTGATAATTTTCATGAAAGCCATTGTTGTCAATCCAATAGATGCAAAAACCCTGTGGGTTATTTGAGGAAATACAGAATTTGCATTGTGGGGGTGGGTGTGGGGGGCTTTTGCAGGGGCGTGTCAGACTGGTGGAGAGGAAGTTCAGTCCTGATGAAGGAGCACGGCCAGTGGGTGGAATTAGCGGGTCACGACTACGTGATGGACCTGATTTCAGACCTGGAGCTTCCAAATGTCTTCCCAAAACAGAAGAGCTACTTCGTCATCAGTACTGACAACCCCACGAGAGTCAGGGCCAATGCCAGCCTGTCAGTACACCTAGGAACACCGCATGCACGCCCCAATACAGTATTATCATCGACGTTTTTTTGTTTTGTTATTGTGTTTGTGCTATAAAGCAAATGTCTTCTTTCTTCTTATAGAACACTATTTGGGAGCGGCTTTGATTCAGATGATGAACCTCCGCCTTCCCTTCCTCCGAGTGGAGGCTGCAGACCAGCCTACAGCCTCTCGGAGTCTGACGGTTACCACAGCCACGGTGCAGACACTTGTTTATCTTTCACTACTTTATTGACTGAGTTGGTTTGGAGATCACCGCATCACATTGGGAGACGTTACACTTTATTCAGCAACATGAAAGATGCCGTAGTAGTCAGTCACGCACTTGTACCTAATGAATTGGCCAGAGATTGCGCCACAATGCAATGGAATGAAGCTGAGTTGAGTGTCTTTCTGCTTGATGCGCAGTGGAGTCCGACGCATTCAGTGACGGTCAGACTCAGAGAGGAATGGACCGTTATCTGGACAGCCTGTTCGATCCCGTGCTGTCCGACGGCAACATGGTAGGCGCATTGTTTTATCTAGAAATCTAGAAATGGTCAACATTTTCCAGCACTCACCAATTTCCTTTATTAAGAATTACGATAAATTAAACAAGAAAGCCAAAGCTTTCAGTGTCACCTAGTGTAATGTACTGTCGAACAATTTGTTGATAATGCACAATCGATACATGTGTTATAGATTTTATTTTGTTGGAGATACTGCACATTACAAATGAAAACAAAATTCACCCGACACTTTGTCTTAATTACTAAAGGTGTAGAAAATATTTGGTGGAGCATCTCTTGCAGTATTTACGGTACTTCCAGGGGCATATTATGTTCCCCCCTCCTAGTAGTAGAGTCAAGTGCCCTCTTGAGCACTAAATCGACATTTTTGTATACTCTTGATGTCTCCTGACGTGTCCTCTTCCTCTTCTCTCTGTGCTGGTCCCTTCTTATTCCCACCGTTTGCCAGGACATGGAAAAGGCCGGAACTTTGGCAGCAAGAATGAAGGGAGCCGGAGGTATAGGCATCTCAGGAGGAGAAAGAGGAGAGGGGGAGAGTCATCCGCTCCCCAGTAGGCCGCATCCACCCGGAATACACCCTGGAGGTAAGCATTAGCAATAAAATGGCTTTTTTTCCCCTCCACTGGGGAAATTCAGATTCAAATTGGCTTAAGGTTGTTGATTCCGACATTATTCAAAGTCGAATGCTCTTGTGATATTTAATTGAGCCTGTCAAAGTTTTAACTGTACACTCGCTTAAGTTTAGAGACCGTAATGGGCAGCGTTCCTCCTCATGGTTAATGCATTGACCTCTATTCAGTGTAAGCACACGTGGCTCACCTGATCTCCTTCGCTCTCATTCCTATTCAAGCTAAAAGCTTGGTTCTTTGCTTGCCAGTCTTTCAATAGCTACGTGCGGATAGGCGAATGTGTATTTGTGTAAGTGTCTTTTAATTTCAGATTGATGTTTTTCTATCCATATTTCTATACATTTTTTCCCCCATGTGACTTATTTGCAGTTCTTCGTTCTGTTATTCAAACGGATAATGTGGGGGGCAAAATATACTGTTATGAAAGATAAAGAATCTATATAATCACTATGTGACTGTATATACAGTATATCATATGTGTTGCATTTGAAGCACGTTATTATAATTTTTTTTTTATGTATTGAATGAGTGTTGGAGAAAGAGCTCTTTCCGATGCTCCAAAAATGTGTGACCTGTAGTTGCACGTTATGTTATGGCCATAAGATATTTAACCATCCCAATCCTATTCAGTTTAAACATTTTTCAACTCTTCCTTGCTGCTTTCTCAAGCTGTGCCGGTGCTCCCAGTAGCAGGAGGCATGATGCCACCTATCCCTACCTTGCCCACCTCCTCTCACCACCATCACCATGAACACCCCCAACAGCAGCCGCAGCAGCAGCCACGACAATACCACCAATACAACCGACCCCAACACCCTTCCCATCAAACGACTTCGTCCGCCTCCGTACACGTAACCCCCAGTCACGCTCCATCCGAAGCCCCTTCTACACCCCCGTCTGCGCACCCTGGTCCTCTGAGTGCTACTGATGTAGCATCACATGGCACCGGCGTTGCAGGTTTGGGGTTGCCCCCACTTCCACCCATGCCTGTAATTCCAAGCTTGCCTGTTTTAGAAGGTGCGTCAGGTACAATAATGGCGTGCTCTTCGCATGTGTGGCCTGAGGGCATGATGAAGTAAGTTGTGTCAAACAGTAGTGGTGTGATGTTAAGTCCGTTCTTTGGTGCGCTCTAACACTTAGTGTTTTTTTTTTTTTTTAGTGCTCAGTTTATTTCCTTGTACAGGAACCTGAAGTATTTTATGTGATTGCCCTTCAGGAACAGAGCAGGCAACGCTGACTCAACAGCAGCAAGCCATTATCAACCAGCAAGCCATTATTCTGGTACAGTGACTATTTACGTTAGAATATCATGGAAACGTTCATTATACTCGGTACACATTTGAACGCATTAAAACTGAAACCCATTCCGTCTTATCTCATGCTGAATTAGAAATGATCATTTGTGGTTTTGGCTCTTCGTGAGACCACCTCCACTTCGGTAAAAATGCAGCGGCTTGGCTGTTTTTGAGACTCGGTCCATATTTTGACCTCTCTGATTGTCTTTGTGTGTTCTGCAGGCCCAGCAGATGACCATGCAGGCCATTGCAATCCAGCAACAGATGATATCATCTTTCCCCGCCTCTCACTCGCCGCCACTACATTACTACCCACACTCGCCGCAGCATTCTCGCACACCCAGTCCAGTAAGCAGTCACTCACCCAAACTGCCTGCAATATATGGACTTTGCTGTTGTGCAAGCTTGAATTTTGGACAACCGCGTTCCGATTTGTGTGGCCTTCTCGATCTCTGCAGACTAAAGGAGATCGAGACAATTCACCGCCAAGGCCCAGCTCTCAGCGCAAAATGAGTAAGTGTGTCACCTGTTTTCAGATCTTTCCAGAATCAGATCGACTCTCAATTCAAGACTCGGATTCAAGACTTGGCTCTGGCTGGGCCGTTCAGGGACACAATTTCAGCATGAGTCAACTCAGGCCGATTTAAACAAACTGTGACCCAGTTTCAGACCCATGATTCATACAAATCGTCACCAAATGCTCCACCAAATCGTCACCAAATGGAATTAATTTCCAGGTCCAACACACAGCCCGCCTCCAGATGCTGTGGTCCGTGCCAGTGTGAGTAACACCGAGCGCACGGAGCCCAGCCATGACATCAAAGACATCATCAAACAGCACCAGCCTGCCAGCATGACTCCCTCTGGACTTTCCATCAAACGGTAACACACAAAACATGAAGCGCACATGATTGTATTGATCAAAAGAACCCAATGACATCTGGTTACATGTGCTCAGAAAAGATAATGGAAAGGTGTTCATGAAGAAGCCAGACCCCCATGATGAAGCCATGGAGATCCTGAAAGACCAAATGGCCAGCCCACCTCAAACAGTACATTACACACGCGTACACAACCATATACAGAGTTACCGACCGGATTAAATTCGGCCTGACCCCCCTTTTTTTTTTTTCCTCCTCAGACTCGGAAGAAGTCTTTTCATCATAAAGAGGAAGGAGGAGATCGCAAAATAACCAAGCTTAATGAACCACCTCACTCCAACGTAGACCACGCTCCTCCTACAGGTGAGCTTTTCACATGAGATTTGGATTTCTGTGAACATTAAATGACCGCGTAGACATTTGTGACTGATTTGTGTGTGTGTCCAGTCTGCAGAGAGTTGCCAGTTGAAAATGAGGTCATCCAGACTCAACTCCACAGCAGGACCAGCGATGAATATTACACCTACACCAACGTCCCCTGGAAACTTTACCTGAGGAAGGAGGTGCATGTGCATTTCAAACGGCCACCGCTATTTATCGATCAGCAAAAATAGGCTTTTATTCATTTGATTATATTTGTGATTTAATGTTCCAGGTGTTTTACCCGAAGGAGAACCTCAATGATCCGCTAATGTTGGACCTAATCTTCAGACAGGTTGATTGAAGTATTCATTGTACAATTCCATTGTGTATTGTTTTGTGTTTTTTGTTATTGTAAAGTGTCCTTGGGTGTTTTGAAAGGCGCTTATAAATAAAATGTATTATTATTATTATTACATTTACTAAACATTGTTTTATTTGTTCTACACATAGATTACACTGTAGAGCAAATGTTTTTTTTTCTTTTTTTATTCCAAGGCAGGGCACTAATAACCGCAGGGATTTTTGTTGATTGTATTTCTGCAGGTAGTACATGACACATTCTCGGAGGCCTGCATTCGAATCACTCAAGAAGAAAGACAAAAGATGAAAGATCTCTTTGGTAAGGAAACCAACCCAGCCATAAGGTGGAATGTAAATGCAGTACTTGCACCCAGCAATTTGGGGGAGTGCTTCTCCTGTCCAAGGTCATGGGGAAGCTTTGTGATTTGCAGCCATATGGCACCTTGGACTGATCCACGAGTCAATCCCTTACATATTTCTTACAGTGGAAAACCAGGTGGATCAGGCTCCAGGTACTCACCATGAGGACGTGAAGAAAAAGGTGGTTGCCATGGCGAGAGACTCATGGGAGATCTACTTCTCTCGTCTTTTCCCGGCTTCTGTGAGCTCTTGGCGTTTTTTGTTAATGGAGTCCAACCATTCTGTCTTAAAATGTTGAATATGAAATTGTAATTCCATCCCATTTCATCGGGGTTATTTGCCTGTGGTATACTCAGCTGTTTATGTTGTCGTGTGTTGCAGGGCAGTGTGGGGACGGGTGTGCAGGTGTTGTCTGTGTCACATCAAGGCATCAAGCTTCTCAAGTTGGTGAGGAGCAGCTCCACCGCTCCAGACTACTTCAGGGTACTGAGGCCTTACAGGTGCATCTTAATTAGGGGATTAAAAAAAAAAAGACGTCAAAGTAATCTTTTTTAACCCTTTCATGCATCAATGGTAATAACCTGTAACCTGGTAACATGATAAGCTGTCCACTGTAGTAACAGCTGTCTCTGAAAGGGTTAAAAATGGAAAGTATAAATTAGATCTCTGTTAAGGACAATTACCGATGTGTCTCAATATGTTTGTCCATCATGGATTGTAGCCATCATAAAAATAACTTCATTTGAAGTTTACAACATCCTCCATTTGTGTGTGACTTCCTGTGCAGCTACTCGGACATCCTGTTCGTGTCCGTACCATCGAAAAACATGTTGGAGTTCAATCTCGTCAATGAGAAGCTGATCCTGTTTTCCGCCAGGGCCCAACAGGTCAAGAGCATGATTGACTACTTCCTCACAGAGATTAAGAAGGTCAGCGAGTTTTTGTTTGAACGAGTGTGCATCTGTAGGTAATGACAAACCTTTTTGAGTGGGTGTCAATTACTTGTGGGCTTACACTACGCACGGCAGGACTCAGTCCTTGAACAATGTCGAACAGAGCAATGCATTTTTGTCACCACGCTGCGTTTCTCAGGATTCAGAGTATGTGGTGGCGGTGAGGAACTGCATCAATGAGGACAGGATGCTGCTCAGTTTCCACAAAGGAGACATTATCAGACTACAACACATGGATGGCTTGGAGGCGGGTGAGACCCACACTTGGATCGCCTTTCTGTCAACCACGTTTATGCAGTCCACAGTGTCTGGGCTTTATGTCATGTCTCTCAACACGTGTGTGTGTGTGCCTAGGCAAAAGTTACGGCTGCATTGTGAAAAAAAAGGTGATGCTACTGGAAGAACTCAAGAGCGACACCCCCGACTTTGGTAAGTTGGGAAGGGTTTTATCTTCTTGCTGACTGGATTGTCATGACGTGGTTCGTTCACAGTGGTAAAATGGTGCTAGCGTGTATTTTTGTTGCTTGCGTCTTTTTTGTGCAACCCCTGCAAAGGTGGGCCAGGTATTTGGTATCGGGGCCTTCAGTTAAGAACTTCATCCCCATGGCAATTATGGAAACAATTATGCAGTATGCAAACATGCAAAATGACATCACAACTATTTATGATTTATCTTTTGCAAATGTGTGTACAGGCTGGCGGTTCGGGGCGGTGTGTGGGATGTCGGGAGCGTTCGCCAGTGAACATGTCCGACCTGTGGCCGCTCCGGACTTCTTGCTACTCCCAACAGAGAGGGCGGAACCTCGTGACAGACAAGGTCGCGTCGCCGCCTCGGCCGCTGTTGCCGTAGCGCTGGGCTCAGCGGTCGCGGCCCAAGAACTTGACCGCACAACAGAAGTATGAATGTGTTTAATCCTAGCGCAGAACAATCAAAACCGATCGTTCTTATCTTTATCATGGCAGAACCTTTGATTCGGGTGTTGTGTTTATTGAGTGCTAGAATAACACGACGCGATTTATGGTATCAGGTAGTGAAGGACACCTATGTGGAGAATCCAGATGAGTCGGTGGATATGTTGCAGTATGGCAGCCAGTACCCCATGACTGAGTTTGCCAAGAGGTACTTCAGAGAAGCACAAAGAAACAGGAAGTACGACACCTCATCAGGATTTTTATGATCAAACTCGGACCCGTTTGGATTGACACTTTTGCTATTATCGTGCCCACAGTGATCCAAAAGCCAAAAAGGGGAGAGCGGGAAGGGAACCAGCTGACATGATCAAATTTTCCAAGGTCCGCTTTCTTTAGGATCCTCTGGTTTCATTGAACCTTTCAATTAATGCAGCTCAGGTCTACGTGCAATTTTACAGGTGTTTCCTATTTACTTTGGTTTTTTTTTTTCTTCATTCCAGTCTCCACTCCAGGAGTCTCTGATTGACTTCTCAGACGGTTCAATGAACAGAGTGGCCGCCGACATCTCCTCGGGTAAGGGCAGACTTACGTCAGCTAGTTTGAGCAATCACCTTTGAATACAATGTCGCATGCAATGTCTGCTGACAGCTGTAATGAAGTTCATGGGAGATCTGCCATTGAAAGGGCAGACTGAACAGGACCTTGTCACAATTATACTGAAGGTATGGTCATCAATGCAAACGATGTCTTGTTTGATGTCATACATCCAGTATCCTTGTTCATGCATGTGTGGTTGTTTTAGTTAAGTGCTGATCACGGCCTGATGAAAGATGAAGCCTATTGCCAGGTGATAAAGCAAGTCACTGCCAACAACAGCTCCAAACCGTAAGGACCCGTGACACACGCGCACAGGAACTGCGGGGGTCCTTGTTTTACAAGACTGTCTGCTTGCATTTGGTGGTGCAGAGACAGTTGCCAGAGAGGGTGGAGGCTCTTGTACATCCTGACTGCTTTCCATCGCTGTTCACACGTCATGAAGCCATTTCTCTTCAGCTTTCTACACAACGCCAGTGTCAGCATTGGATTGCAGTACCAAGGTCGAACACTTTTTGTTCCATCCATTTATTCAGAAGTCAATCACACATCCACCCAACAGTCATTTTTCGCCAACCATCCAACACATTCTCTGTGTTATTTGTGTCCAGGTATTGCCAAGGCATGTGAGCAGAATCTGAGGAAAACATTTCAGTACGGAGGACGCGTACAGTATCCCAACGGCATGGAACTAAAAGCAATGATGGTTAGTGTTGAGAGTCGCTATCCTATCCCTGGTACTCGGATACATGACCAAAACCAGTCATTTAGTGTGGCTTTGTTGAAAAACAGCGTTGTGATGGGTTGTGTATGTGCAGGCAGGGCGGAGCTCCAAAAGACAGCTGTTCCTGCTGCCAGGCGGGATTGAAAGGCACTTGAAAATCAAGACATGCTCTGTAAGTGCACACACACACACACACTCAATCGTGTTTAGATTCAATGACAATTTCCTGTCTCAGTTACGGGTTTGACACAAATGCGGCGTCCTCTAATTGTTTTGAGTGCCATCATTTATGACAGGTCGCTTTGGATGCCATTGAGGAGCTTTGTTATGAAATGGACCTCCACAGAGTGGAAGCTTTGGATGAATATGCCATCTTTTTGGTTACACACAGAGGTAATAAGGATTGATCTAGGTACGGCATCTCGACCTGAAATACACATACGGCATTTTTTTGAAATGTAAAAATGTAAACGTGTATATCTTTATGTGCAGTGCACGTGGTTAGCATGTCTATTTTGCATTCAAATGTTTTAGGCTCAGACAGTTGTAGGTGCATTTGACATGTTCTCCCATGCTTGGGAGGAGGTATATTTGTGTATTTTCGCCAAAATATTCTGATACTTTGATAAATGCACTGTGTTACTTTTGCCCATACTGCTTAGCAATTCTGAGGACAGGGAATAAGAATAACCATTGCAAGTTGCTATGTCACATATTGGAATGCTAAAGTGTGTTTTTGCTAGGTCAGAATGTTCGGCCCCTGATCAAGAGGGAATACATCTTGGATGTTGCGACAGAAGCCGAACCAGTGGATGCCAACTACAGTCTTTGGTTCCGAAGAGTCATCTGGAGTCTTGCTTTGAAACTTGATAATGAACTCTATGTTACCATGCATTATAACCAGGTAAATAGAAAATGTCACTTATTGTTGACTGAATGCTTTTATTTGACTGCTTTCAACATATGGATTATCATACTGTACAAGTGCCAGTTTTACATTTCCTGAAGTGCAATGGATAGTAAAATATCCATCTGTGTCTGCGCCAGGTGTTGCCAGATTACCTGAAGGCTTTGCTGAGTGTGGTCCCTCTGAGTAAGGCAAGTGAACAGCATCTGCAACAGCTTGCTCGACTGGCTGCTCTCCAGCACCGTGCCAAAGACGCCGTCTATCATCTGCCTACCATGTAAGTACACATTGACACTGATGCTATATTTCCATATTTTTAGTGACACCATCCCTAAATAGACCATAATGGGAACAGCAAATATGTATTCAAGCACCACTATTCCACTTACACAATGAAGCCCAACGTCATTGTGGTTTTTTTTTAACAAAAATTCTCAATTTTGGTTGACATTAAATTTGCAGTTGTTTACAACTGTACTGCATGACAATGAGAACTGTTTCCTTGCGTGTGTTCAGACATGAGTTGCAGGAGTGTGTCCCCCCACAGTTCTTCAGCAAACAGAATCCACATCAGTGGCTCAATATGGCAACTCAACATATGCAACAGGTCCAGCCTCTAAACCCACACCAGGCCCGTGCACAATTCCTTGGTAAGACAGAATGTCACAGTAGTTTTGGAGTAGATTTGTAGTAAGCCTTCATGTATACTTCCTCAGGTCTGGTCAGTCCCTTCCCCATGTTTGGATCTTCCTTCTTCTACATCCAGAGTTCCAGCTGGGCCTCCATCAAGGCTCCGTGCATTCTGGCGGTGAATCTTAATGGACTCCATTTTCTTAACAAAGACACTCACGTATGACTTCTACACACACACACACACACACACACACACACACACACACACACACACACACAAACACTCCCTCACACCCCAAATAGTACACCGTACAGTTTGATTTTTTTCCTCACTTAAATGTATTTCTTAAACAGCACAATTTGATGGAAAGCATTATTTGAATAATTGAACTGGTCAACTAGCATCAGTGTTGGCAGATCCCTAAATGCAGAACCACCGTGTGGCTACGACTACTCAGCTACTCGCATAGTCTTCCATTACAATTTGATACGTTTAAAGCAAAGCAGTTGGCTCCCCCTGTTGGACTCCTGCGCTATTCTTGGTTGTACAGTGGAGGCTCCAAATTCAAATGCCTCAAAAGTGTAGTTCAACCAAAGTGTATGTTGATCCTTCTGCTGCGGAAGTCCCTCGCTGTTCATGTGTAGGCATCATTGCTGGTGACTACACTCGGTTCGAGGCACAAGACAGGAGACGATTCTTATTTTTCTTTGTGTGGTCGCTATCACTGAGTCGCTAAACACCTGGCGTGCCACAGTGCACCTTCACTGCCAGAAGCGAACTGCAGGGAAGCTCCACCCCCTTTATTTAGATACACCCCAGAACATGGTATCCCTCCACACAAAATAGTACCAACACTAAACTCTAATACTAGTGGCGTACATCGTCACCCAACACCCCCACTCGATGGCGCCACATACACTAACATTGCATTAGTTACCTATACACCTGTTTTAATGCTGTCAAGTGCTTTTCCCTTGGATCAGACATATACTGAGATAGTCTACTCACAATCCAGCTAATATCAGGTCTAGTGCAGGTCATGATGTATATGAGGCTGCCCAGCATTGCTCTATATTTCCTCTGATCAGTTTTGTCCCCTTCTGGAGCCAGGTCACATTTGATTTCACTTGGAGTGGCTCTTGCTTTGCATTCAGACATGCCAAACCTTTCCAATATTTTCTCAATATATCTGGATTGGTTCAATGTGATTGAGCCCACATTTTGCTTGAAATCAATCCCAATGAAATGAGTGAGGCATCCGAGATCTTTCATCCTAAACTTACTCTTGAGTTTCTTTTGATCTCGCATAAACACCTCTCATTGCTGGCAGCCACAATGATATCATCGACCCACACTAACAAAATTACTTTTTCTTTGTCAGACATTTTGGTGTAAATACAGTGGTCTGCTTGACTCTGTACAAACTCGTTCATAAGTAAAAACTCATGAAGCATCATGTTCCAATTTCTCCCAGACTGTTTGAGGCCATATATGGATTTGTTTAACTTACACACAAGTTGTACACCATCCCTTTGTTTCACACAAAACCTTCAGGTTGATCCATGTATAGTTCGCAGTCAATAGGTGCATGTAAGTATGCTGCCTTCACGTCCATTTGGTTTAACAGCAACTCATACTGTGCAGCAAGCTGCATCAGTAGTCGCAGTGATGTCAGATTAGCGGTCGCGAAAATGTCTCAGAATAGTCAAGTCCTTCTCTCTGACTGTACCCTTTGGCTACATATCTCGCTTTATATGTTTCATTGCCTTTGTCATCCTCCTTTAAAGCATACACCCACCTTCCCCCCACTGTCTGTCTACCCTCCGGTAATGGCACAAGGGTGAAAGTGTCGTTCTCTTTAAAAGAAGTCATCTCAGCTATCATCGCCTTTCTCCACTTTTCTGACTTTGGCGATGCCATTGCCTCAGTAGAATGTTTGTGGCAATCCCACTGTTGCTCTATAGCAGTAATCAATTGTGATCTCATTGCCTTTTATCACACATTCATAATCCTCTAAATATTTTGGTGTCTTCCTTTCTCTACCAGAAGTACGAGGAGTCTCATTACCATTGGTTGAGTCCGTGTCGCAGTCAGGTTTAAGCTCTGTTTCAGTGTCAGAATCTTTTCCTACATATTCCGTCTGTAACTGACTTGCTTTAGGCATAGTTACCCACTCTACATAGTGGTCCTCCAGTTGGGTCTTCTCGGTCTGCGTCTCACTCTCAGTCACGGTCTTTGTGATGAAGTGGACCAGTCTGTGTTTCTGAACCTTGTTTGTCTCTGGAAAATAAATCAAATAAGCAGGTGAATGACGGTCAAAACCAACAAAGATCCCCTTTTGCCCTTTGGATCTAGCTTTCTCCTGTTTTGCTCATACACCATGCATTCTGAACCAAACTTTTTCATTTTTGACAAATCTGGTCTTTTTCCTGTGAAAAGGAAATAAGGAGTCTCCCCTGTTCTTTCGCAGTAACATCTGTTCCGTATAACTGCTGCTGTTCTGGCTGCATATGGCCATAGCTCTTTGGGTAAGCCTGATTCTATCAGCATACACCTGACCATCTCAAACAATGTGCGCCAGTTCCTCTCTGCTGTCCCATTTTGATGTGGGGAGTAGGGCGCTGATCTCTCATGTTTTATCATATTATCTCGAAGTAGAGATTGATACTCTTTTGAAACAAACTCTGTCCCATTATCCGATCTCATTCGCTTCACTTTACCATATGGTGCTGTGTCTGCCAAGAACTGCTTTGTAGCCTCGACTGCCATGTTTTTGTTCCTGAGAAAGTATACAAAAACAGCTCCAGAAAAGTCATCAGTAAAAGTGATGGCATATTTGTACCCGTCGAATGACTCTGGGTCAATAGGCCCACCTAGATCTGTATGTACCAGCCCTAATGGCTCTTTAGCTCTCACATCACTTTTCCTGTTTCTATTCTGGGTGAATTTCCCTTGAATACAGGTTTCACACTGGTTAGGTCTAGTTTTGTTACTAATTTTCATACCTTCTACCACAGCTTCAAGCTTAGCAATATCACCATAGTTACAATGGCCCATTATCTCATGCCATGTTTTCATGTCTAAAGATGCATTGCAGGAGTCCTCACTGCATGCAGAATTTTCTGTGACAATGTCAAGATAGTACATACGGTCCTTTACAATCATCTTGCATATTGTCCCATCTGAAAGAATCATTTTGTTGTCATTCTTCGCAAAGTTGAACTTTGCTCCTTTCGGTTGCTGCATCCACAGAAAGGATATTCTGCGGGTATTCTGGGATGAGGAGAGCATTTGTGAGCTTGACACTCACTACTCGTCCACTGCTGTCGGCCAGCTTGATTTGCGCGTCCCCTTCTTCTCGACACTTCCGGTGATCCGTCTTCCATCAGCCAGCTGCATGATGTGATCTTTAGGCGGAAACTCTCATCAAATCGGATGAATGCGGTCTTGTCGGTGATTATGTGGGCAGAAGCACCGCTGTCCACGAGTAGTCCATATTGCTGCGCTCCCTTGGGTCGCCATTCACTCACCCGAGCAATAATGTTTCTTCTTCTTCCCTCGAAGATTTGGCTTGGTCTCTGCCACGGAAAACTTTTTCCGAATCGTCCATAACTGTAGCCACTTTATTGTTCTTATCAGCTTTTGTCGTTCGCTTGTGTGGTTTCTTATCCTTACTTGTGCAGTCTCTTGCTTTATGCCCCACTTTCTCACAAATAAAGCATTCTCCATTGAAGACGTATTTCTTGTCTTTTTCTTTGGGCTTCGGCTTGAATGACTTGGCGGTCATTACTTCATCTGGTCTGGGCCTGCTTCGGTAGCGGAGGGTGCATTCAAAACTTCTCAGCCTAGTCTTGAATTCAGCAAAGGTTAACACTTCCCTCGTTTGAGTCACATGCACAGAAAATGGGTTGTATTCATCAGTGAGTCCTTTCAACACCATAGCCACCAATAGTGCATCGCTTAGGTTCTCTTTAGCTCTTTGTAGCGCGCCACTAGCTTCTCGACACGTGCTAGATAGCCCGCTAGCTCTCGCCGTTATCCATTAGCATATTGGTTAGCTCTGTGTACAGCCCGACAATTCGCGGCTTTTCTTCGGACTCAAAATGGCGTCTCAATATTTCCAGACTTTTCTTACCATCTTCTGGTGCTTCATACAGGATGAGTGTCAGTGTTTTATCATCCAAGCAGCCGCACAGTTCAGCATATGCCAGTTCGTTTTTCCACACGGTTTCTGTTGCGGCCTGTTCGCTGGATCCCGTAGCTACATCACACCCGAGGATAGCATCTTTTAGCCCGATGGTTTTCAAGTATGCTAGGAACCTCGCCTCCCAGATGTGATAGCGGGCCTCATCTCCGTCAAATCGGCGGTAATCCTCTCCCATGGAGCGCCGCTGTGCCTGGAACCCACCTGGGCCCATAACCTGTTGATCCTTCTGCTGCGGAAGTCCCTCGCTGTTCATGTGTAGGCATCATTGCTGGTGACTACACTCGGTTCGAGGCACAAGACAGGAGACGATTCTTATTTTTCTTTGTGTGGTCGCTATCACTGAGTCGCTAAACACCTGGCGTGCCACAGTGCACCTTCACTGCCAGAAGCGAACTGCAGGGAAGCTCCACCCCCTTTATTTAGATACACCCCAGAACATGGTATCCCTCCACACAAAATAGTACCAACACTAAACTCTAATACTAGTGGCGTACATCGTCACCCAACAGTGTAGTCAAAAAGATATGCTTCAAAACAAGTTCAAACCATCATCGTGTGTCATGTCCTGTGAAATCTTGTGTCACATCCACTCAGTGGGTTGTCAAAGCACCGGTGTCAGAAACCAGATGTTAACCTAAAGCCACAACAACAACAACAACATGAATTCTAGTTGTCCGTCACGGCTAATGCTGTAACTTCAATAAGTTCTTTTCACTTTACTCTCACTCATCATCCTTGCCTTTTTGATATGAATGACATCGCCGACTGATGCCTTTGGTGATGTCTTGATGCTTTGGTGACAACTTTTGCTGGGAGGAAGACTTATGGAGAATTGGAAAAAAACACCATTTGAGAGTGAGCGTCATGAATAATGTTGGCAATCACTGGTGTTGCTACATTGATAGCTTCCTGGGCAATATCACGAAAGATCTGGATGCCAACAGAACTCGTCTTCTGTCATGTCACCCATGGGAGAGAGAAGAAGTAAAAAACAAAATCAATGTCCAAGTTGCTGTCCTGGAGTATCTACAAGGAAGGAGACTACATGACTTGAACCTGGCTCAGCTTTGGACGGAGCTCATTCCTCTTCGAGAGAAATTGAAGGCTTCGGAAGAAAAGGAGCAGCTTAGCGAAAACAATTTACATGCAAGTTGGAAGATAATCAATGACCTCAAACATCAGCTTCATGAGAGTCTGATCAAGGAGAGAGAGAGCGTGGAGACCGCAGAGAAGACCATTGCGGACCTCCAGGCTCAGAAGACCGAGCTCCAGTTTCAGGCGCAAAAGATGAAAGGACAGTTTCTGACCTATGCCTTCAAACTTCTTTCTTCAGAGCAGGAGCAGCAGATGGACGCATCGGAGATGGGAGAAAAGCTCCAAGCTCTACAAGCGTGCATGGATTTGATTGACAAGCTGGGGAAGCGACCAAGCACCAGAAGGGCGGTTAGTCCCAGGGCCACAGAGGGTCAAGGAGCCTCTGAACAAATCCTGTCGTCATCACATACAGATAGCAACAGTGATACTGATATGTCCACCTCAGAGGAAAAACGGGACCCTTCAATGGAAGGCGCAGAGAGGAACCACAGGAAGGGGGACTGGTTGTTGCAATGCTTTCCTTTTTTCCAACGGGCTCAGAGGGACCATCAATCAAGCCAACAAAACTGAGCTCAACTCACCACAACAAAGCTCAACAAAATCGTTTCCTGTTGAAATAAACCAACGCTCGTCTGAAAGAAATTCCGAGAGACACGCCGTTCACCTTCTCCATGGCACCGTCCCAAGACCATTCATGTACTGCACCCTATTCGTTTTGAGCTCCAAAATGGTCCTTTTGGTTCATGCATTTTCTAGCGTACCTGTCATTAGGTACTGCTATAATTTACATTTTGATCTATTGCAATAGCTTATTTATAAAGTCATGACTCTAATGACACACTACACGATTTAATCATTACTTCACAATTTGCTGTACATTTAAATATTTGTATACATGGCATGCTTGTATTTATGTAATTAGGAGGCCATGGTGCATTTCCCTTTAAAAGAAGTCCAGTCAACCCGCACCCAGAGACCAACGTCTGGCTCAAGTTACCCATACGTTGAGATCACGATTGGAGATCTGCTCAACCAGCGCATCACACAGCTTCAGCTCGAGCAGGTGTGCGCGCCAGTGTATGATTGTGTGGTGGAAATGCGGAGAAATCGGGTGTATTGCTAGTTCCACTTCCACTCTGCAAATTATCTACATATACTGTGCTTGTGGTATGTGTTTTTCAGGGTCTGGAGCTGTGTAGAGTGGTTGCCATGCACATGGAGAACATGCTGTCTGCCAGAGAAAAGAGACTCACACTGCCACCAAGTGAAATAACCCTGCTCTAGCATACAAACAATACATGGGCGCACTTGGCAGAATGGGGCTGAAAAGAGCTCATCTTTGCATTTTTTTTTCTTATGTGGAAGTGTGATGTCATCGGTTATGCAGGTAAAGACAGACATGATCCAACGTTGGATAAATGCACACCTACAGAATAGACCACCCATTAATATTATTTTCATTCCCCTAAAATGTACTGTATTTGCCTCTGTTTGCATATTGTGCTGTTTGTTTTCTCTTTATATGAATCAAATCCCAAAATGTTAATGGTGAATAACCAAGAATTGTACAAAAACAGTCATTTCAGCACAGTAAAGTTTAAGTATGTTCTTTAATCCAGTCATCCTCGTAAAACCTTGTTTCAGCAACTGTAAGACTTTTTACATACCGTAGATGAAACATTTGAGCTCATTTGAAGAATATTTGACATTCACTTTTATGAGTACATATATTTTAAAAGACTAACCCTGCACTACACACGACTACACTCACATGAACACACATCAATGAGTCAAATGTCTGCGTTGATGCAACGTGAGTCAGAAGCGGAAGTGAGACGGTGTCAGGAAGGTTCTTGTCAAAGATTGAACTCCTCTTTTGGTGAGTCCTTGTTGTCACGTGCTTGATTATTAGGACATTGGGATGAGTAGGACTTCCCTTCTGAGGAACAGAAACGTTTTGACTAGTTCATGTTCTGTGAGCCAGGGGCTCTGCTGTGGTAGCTGCCAACTTATGTTTCCTGTTTGTCCTTTCAAAGATGAACATGACATGCATTCCAAGTGTACTTTAATGTAACCTTGGCTTTTATACTGGGGCAAACAAATAAGGATGCTATTGATACAAAACAAATAATTTGTACTCCCTGCCATGAATTCACAGGGGAGACCGGATGCATATTTTGGCAATATTTGAGCACGGCCTTCAATATAAATACAATGCATAAAATGCTGTTGTGAATACTTATTGCATATAATAATTGCATGTGAAATAATTAAAGTTTGTATTATAACCGAATGAACTCTGCAAATGTGATTCTTTTATTGCTTATCCAAGGCCAAACAATCCCATTGACAGACAACTGCAAATGTAATTTTCCCCATCAAGGTTTCCCCTAGTTCTGAAAGTAAGCAACAATAGTCCATTCAAATATTTGCCCCCTTCTTGGGGAAGTCAAATCAAGAATTTCTTTACAATATGTTCTATATACCCCCACCGCTCTACACATTCTGATTAATATTGCATTTGTTGAATATGCTGCCCCTTGAGATAGAAATGGATGGATCTTGCTGCTTAATTCATATTCCACAAACACCAATGTTAATCACAATACCGTGCCTGATTTTTGTAAAGGGCATTTTGACTTTACTTCCCCTTTGATTTAAAGGCATGTTCACATTAAGGAAACGACATTAAAAAAACATCTACATTTTGAAAATCTGTTGATCCTTCTGCTGCGGAAGTCCCTCGCTGTTCATGTGTAGGCATCATTGCTGGTGACTACACTCGGTTCGAAGCACAAGACAGGAGACGATTCTTATTTTTCTTTGTGTGGTCGCTATCACTGAGTCGCTAAACACCTGGCGTGCCACAGTGCACCTTCACTGCCAGAAGCGAACTGCAGGGAAGCTCCACCCCCTTTATTTACATACACCCCAGAACATGGTATCCCTCCACACAAAATAGTACCAACATTAAACTCTAATGCTAGTGGCATACATCGTCACCCAACACCCCCACTCGATGGCGCCACGTACACTAACATTGCATTAGTTACCAAACATATAGGGTCTAAACTTTTCAATTTTTGCCCTTGTAGCAGATTTAGTAAACACGTCTGCTACCATACTATCTGTTGGACAATACATCAAAACAATTCTTTTCAGCAAAACATTGGACCTGATGAAATGGTATTTAATGTCCACATGCTTGCTCCTTTGGCGATACACTGGATTCTTCGCAAGGTGTATCGTTCCCTGATTGTCCTCGAATATCTTCGTGGATTGTTCAAATCCTGGGTGGAAGTCTTTCAAAACTTGTGTAAGATATAGTGCCTCCTGAATGGTAGCCGCCAGTGCAACATATTCAGCCTCACAAGTTGAAAGTGCAACTGTCTGTTGTTTCTTTGTCTTCCATGAGACAATAGCACCCCCTTGTGACAGACTAAAGCAATAGCCTGTGGTGCTCTTTCTGTCCTCTTTATCATTTGCCCAGTCGGCATCGGAGTAGCCTACCAACTCTAATTGTGCGTCACTCTTTTTGTAACATAGCACTTGGTTCTTAGTTCCTTTTAAGTACCTATACACATGTTTTAATGCTGTCAAGTGCTTTTCTCTTGGATCAGACATATACTGAGATAGTCTACTCACAATCCAGCTAATATCAGGTCTAGTGCAGGTCATGATGTATATGAGGCTGCCCAGCATTGCTCTATATTTCCTCTGATCAGTTTTGTCCCCTTCTGGAGCCAGGTCACATTTGATTTCACTTGGAGTGGCTCTTGCTTTGCATTCAGACATGCCAAACCTTTCCAATATTTTCTCAATATATCTGGATTGGTTCAATGTGATTGAGCCCACATTTTGCTTGAAATCAATCCCAATGAAATGAGTGAGGCATCCGAGATCTTTCATCCTAAACTTACTCTTGAGTTTCTCTTTGATCTCGCATAAACACCTCTCATTGCTGGCAGCCACAATGATATCATCGACCCACACTAACAAAATTTCTTTTCTTTGTCAGACATTTTGGTGTAAATACAGTGGTCTGCTTGACTCTGTACAAACTCGTTCGCAAGTAAAAACTCATGAAGCATCATGTTCCAATTTCTCCCAGACTGTTTGAGGCCATATATGGATTTGTTTAACTTACACACAAGTTGTACACCATCCCTTTGTTTCACACAAAAACCTTCAGGTTGATCCATGTATAGTTCGCAGTCAATAGGTGCATGTAAGTATGCTGCCTTCACGTCCATTTGGTTTAACAGCAACTCATACTGTGCAGCAAGCTGCATCAGTAGTCGCAGTGATGTCAGATTAGCGGTCGCGAAAATGTCTCAGAATAGTCAAGTCCTTCTCTCTGACTGTACCCTTTGGCTACATATCTCGCTTTATATGTTTCATTGCCTTTGTCATCCTCCTTTAAAGCATACACCCACCTTCCCCCACTGTCTGTCTACCCTCCGGTAATGGCACAAGGGTGAAAGTGTCGTTCTCTTTAAAAGAAGTCATCTCATCTATCATCGCCTTTCTCCACTTTTCTGACTTTGGCGATGCCATTGCCTCGTAGAATGTTTGTGGCAATCCCACTGTTGCTCTATAGCAGTAATCAATTGTGATCTCATTGCCTTTTATCACACATTCATAATCCTCTAAATATTTTGGTGTCTTCCTTTCTCTACCAGAAGTACGAGGAGTCTCATTACCATTGGTTGAGTCCGTGTCGCAGTCAGGTTTAAGCTCTGGTTCAGTGTCAGAATCTTTTCCTACATATTCCGTCTGTAACTGACTTGCTTTAGGCATAGTTACCCACTCTACATAGTGGTCCTCCAGTTGGGTCTTCTCGGTCTGCGTCTCACTCTCAGTCACGGTCTTTGTGATGAAGTGGACCAGTCTGTGTTTCTGAACCTTGTTTGTCTCTGGAAAATAAATCAAATAAGCAGGTGAATGACGGTCAAAACCAACAAAGATCCCCTTTTGCCCTTTGGATCTAGCTTTCTCCTGTTTTGCTCATACACCATGCATTCTGAACCAAACTTTTTCATTTTTGACAAATCTGGCCTTTTCCTGTGAAAAGGAAATAAGGAGTCTCCCTGTTCTTTCGCAGTAACATCTGTTCCGTATAACTGCTGCTGTTCTGGCTGCATATGGCCATAGCTCTTTGGGTAAGCCTGATTCTATCAGCATACACCTGACCATCTCAAACAATGTGCGCCAGTTCCTCTCTGCTGTCCCATTTTGATGTGGGGAGTAGGCGCTGATCTCTCATGTTTTATCATATTATCTCGAAGTAGAGATTGATACTCTTTGAAACAAACTCTGTCCCATTATCCGATCTCATTCGCTTCACTTTACCATATGGTGCTGTGTCTGCCAAGAACTGCTTTGTAGCCTCGACTGCCATGTTTTTGTTCCTGAGAAAGTATACAAAAACAGCTCCAGAAAAGTCATCAGTAAAAGTGATGGCATATTTGTACCCGTCGAATGACTCTGGGTCAATAGGCCCACCTAGATCTGTATGTACCAGCCCTAATGGCTCTTTAGCTCTCACATCACTTTTCCAGTTTCGATTCTGGGTGAATTTCCCTTGAATACAGGTTTCACACTGGTTAGGTCTAGTTTTGTTACTAATTTTCATACCTTCTACCACAGCTTCAAGCTTAGCAATATCACCATAGTTACAATGGCCCATTATCTCATGCCATGTTTTCATGTCTAAAGATGCATTGCAGGAGTCCTCACTGCATTCAGAATTTTCTGTGACAATGTCAAGATAGTACATACGGTCCTTTACAATCATCTTGCATATTGTCCCATCTGAAAGAATCATTTTGTTGTCATTCTTCGCAAAGTTGAACTTCGCTCCTTTCGGTTGCTGCATCCACAGAAAGGATATTCTGCGGGTATTCTGGGATGAGGAGAGCATTTGTGAGCTTGACACTCACTACTCGTCCACTGCTGTCGGCCAGCTTGATTTGCGCGTCCCCTTCTTCTCGACACTTCCGGTGATCCGTCTTCCATCAGCCAGCTGCATGATGTGATCTTTAGGCCGGAAACTTTCATCAAATCGGATGAATGCGGTCTTGTCGGTGATTATGTGGGCAGAAGCACCGCTGTCCACGAGTAGTCCATATTGCTGCGCTCCCTTGGGTCGCCATTCACTCACCCGGAGCAATAATGTTTCTTCTTCTTCCCTCGAAGATTTGGCTTGGTCTCTGCCACGGAAAACTTTTTCCGAATCGTCCATAACTGTAGCCACTTTATTGTTCTTATCAGCTTTTGTCGTTCGCTTGTGTGGTTTCTTATCCTTACTCGTGCAGTCTCTTGCTTTATGCCCCACTTTCTCACAAATAAAGCATTCTCCATTGAAGACGTATTTCTTGTCTTTTTCTTTGGGCTTCGGCTTGAATGACTTGGCGGTCATTACTTCATCTGGTCTGGGCCTGCTTCGGTAGCGGAGGGTGCATTCAAAACTTCTCAGCCTAGTCTTGAATTCAGCAAAGGTTAACACTTCCTCGTTTGAGTCACATGCACAGAAAATGGGTTGTACTCATCAGTGAGTCCTTTCAACACCATAGCCACCAATAGTGCATCGCTTAGGTTCTCTTTAGCTCTTTGTAGCGCGCCACTAGCTTCTCGACACGTGCTAGATAGCCCGCTAGCTCTCGCCGTTAGCCATTAGCATATTGGTTAGCTCTGTGTACAGCCCGACAATTCGCGGCTTTTCTTCGGACTCAAAATGGCGTCTCAATATTTCCAGACTTTTCTTACCATCTTCTGGTGCTTCATACAGGATGAGTGTCAGTGTTTTATCATCCAAGCAGCCGCACAGTTCAGCATATGACAGTTCGTTTTCCACACGGTTTCTGTTGCGCCTGTTCGCTGGATCCCGTAGCTACATCACACCCGAGGATAGCATCTTTTAGCCCGATGGTTTTCAAGTATGCTAGGAACCTCGCCTCCCAGATGTGATAGCGGGCCTCATCTCCGTCAAATCGCGGCGGTAATCCTCTCCCATGGAGCGCGCTGTGCCTGGAACCCACCTGGGCCCATAACCTGTTGATCCTTCTGCTGCGGAAGTCCTCGCTGTTCATGTGTAGGCATCATTGCTGGTGACTACACTCGGTTCAAGCACAAGACAGGAGACGATTCTTATTTTTCTTTGTGTGGTCGCTATCACTGAGTCGCTAAACACCTGGCGTGCCACAGTGCACCTTCACTGCCAGAAGCGAACTGCAGGGAAGCTCCACCCCCTTTATTTACATACACCCCAGAACATGGTATCCCTCCACACAAAATAGTACCAACATTAAACTCTAATGCTAGTGGCATACATCGTCACCCAACAAAATCATCAAAGGGGCGAGACTCTTCCACTGGCATAAAACAGGCCCAAATAGGTTTGGACATTTTCTCTTTCCTAAATAACATTTTAATTCAGAAACTTCGTTTTGTGTGATGATCTGAAACAGGATTGTGATGAATATGCAAAAATATTTCGAAATCAAGAATGTAGTCCATTTTTTTCGCTGACTGTTTTGATGGTGCGCTTAATTTTTTATACAGACTTGCCGATTCCCCGCCCCTCTGTTGGTGTCAACCGAACCTAAAACTGGTTCGGTACGTTCGGTACGTCAAACCCAACACCCCCACGCTGTGTGGGCGTCTCTGAGTAATTGCCCGCAGATTTCTCCGCTCCCATTGGTTACCAACAATGGGGTCCGTGTGAACCGAGAGAAGGGGAGCGGTGGCCAAACCATCTCAGACCCGAGCCGAGCCAGAAGGACTAAAACGGAGGAGAACCGCAGCCCGCAGTAGCGTCGCAGCCTCGTAAGCCTCGCGCTCACCCCGTATGGGCTAGCCGGCAAGCTAGTAAGCTAGTCTAGCTTCGCCGCCCTGGGTGATATCCGCTCCAGTGCGTGTTACCCCCCCTCACTCGCGCCCTCCAGCCCGGCTTCAAGATGATGAAGTTCAGATTTCGTCGTCAGGGCACCGACACGCAGAGGGAGAAGATAAAACAGGAGCTCTTCGCCTTCAGTAAGGTAAAGTAACGGAGCGAGACGCTGCCTGGTCCAAACTACAGCCAATGTTCTTTTAAGTCTCAGTTGAATGGAGCAAGTCTTGCTCACCGCGGTGTTTAAGCCGCTCCTTTTCGACGTCTGTCTTGGGTTTAACGGGCTTTTACAAAAGGAGCAGTAACTGCCGCGGTTTGTGCTGTGGCGCAAGCAAGGGCGCTTTGTTGATAACTTGTGTGCTGGCTTCAGTTGTTTGCTCGGCGTGTTAATTGGCCCAAGGCCCGCGTCCCACATTAACAACACAACACCGAAATTGACTTCAAGATTACGACCAGTAACACTGCTCAGAACGGTCGTCGTCATTGCAGGTTAACATTTAAAACTGCGTTGTGCGTTGAACTCTTTGGTGAGACGCCAACTAGTGAGTAAATCCACTTGTGCCCTCCTTAAATCGGTGCCAAAAAACACAGTTCATCTAACTGTTGTTGGGAGTTCAGACCTCTGAGTTTTGTGTGCACGAGTGTTTTGGGGTCAGCACACTGTCATCTCATCCACTCTGGTGTCCAAAATCCCAATCAATCTTTCTTGTCATTTATTTGTATCAGAGTAAAAACAAACCAAAGGTGCTTTTCCCACCATTTTAAAAGGAACAGAGAATCCTTTCTGCCGATGTAACTCATAATAATATTTATACCTTGGTAGTCTCAGCCGTTGATTAGTTATTTTTCTCCACTTCAAAGCGAGAATTTACATGACTAAAATGTTTAGCAAGATTTGAATGTGGGCTCATTTAACTAATCCTCCTACTCAATTGTCTGATTTAAATCACACCCCTCACGAACATGCAATTGTAAAACATGGCCATTCACGTTGGCATGTGAGAATGAAACTGTGTAGGCATAAATAGGTTGCGTCCTTCGAATGCCACATTTTCGACCACACATCGTCACTTCCGGCGCGAATTGACCACACGTGCCCACAGGGGCATTTCCAGTGATTGTTCACTGTACTGCAAATGATTCACAGCTTGTCAGTCATGCTTTCCATCTCTGATTGGTCGTTTTTCCTCGGGCATGGTGGTTTTAGGTACAAGGTGATGCAATTGAGGTTTTTGGTTTTTTCGTTTTTTCCTCCCGTTTTAATGACCTATGACTGTCAAGTATATTGACACATTTGTTTGTTTATTATTATTTTCACAATTGCAAGCTCCCTTTTAATACTGCCCACTGCCAATTGTGTACCATTTCCATTGTGGTGCGGCACTAAAGAGTGTTGCAGCAGTCTGAATTGTATTGATTTTCGTGCAGATCACATTTCAGTTACAGGTAATCTACTGCGCAAAAACAACTGACCTAAGTTCCGCGGAAGCCTTGAAGATTTTGTCTCCTGTCACTTTGCACAGTGTGTCACTTGTAATGTAGCTCACACGATACACAAACTGCTGCATACAAAAGGAGGGGGGGGACGCTGACCGAATAAACCACACTTGTCTAGTTGAAATAGTGTCGTTGTCATTGCGTGTATCATTACAGTGAGTTTCATGCACTTTTGGCTTTCTAATTTTCCTGATTCATAGAGTGAAACCTCCAAGGTTAAACCCGTTTTATTTTGGAGCGCTGGTCACATTTTGTTGGGTTTCAAATGCTTGAAATGGAAGTAACATCATAAAAACTCAATCAGCCGCACATATAATGCAGTGTTTAACATTTCAATCATGTCACATGATGCGTTTCCAACTCAGCCTTGTTCAAAACAAATATTTCACCAAGCCTATAACTGTGCTCTGAATCATGAGAAATTCCGAGGTCTTATGGTGTTCCCACTTAAGTGGTCTTTTTTAAAAGTTGTTTGTCATGTTCTTGGTCCATAAAGTGCTGGTTCCACTGTTAAAACAAACACGCTCACGCATACTTTTTAAGGTTGGACGCCAGCTGCCACAACTGACCCAGAGGTGGTCTCTCAACAGGAGTTTGCGCGTCTCAGACCCTGAAACACTTGAGGGTTCATGTTTTACTTCCCTTCTCCAATCAAATAAGACCTTAAACTCAACCTAGAACTCTTCCTCCCATGTGTTCTTCCTTCTTTGTACGACTAAATGCTTTCCCAGCTGCTGTGCGGGGCCACGAGCACCGACTTTGAATTGGATCTCATTAAACAAAGTCTGCAGAGCATTGCCCCATAAAGCAATGGCTGCCATTTTTGACAATTCACCACAAACTTTATTAAGGGCATCCTCCCTTTTTGACGCCTCCGTCTGACCTGTATAAACACATGCAGACGCGGGCGTGTCTTACACAATGTCTTGCCTTGAAATGAAATGCATCCAGGCTGCTCATTAACTGTAGAATGAGACTTTTGTGTTGTGTGGCTTTGTCGCCATTTCGGAAAGAGTTGTTCATTGGTCATCCAGCCGCTGTTGTCAATTTTTTATTTACCCCCCCCTCACTGTTTGGGGTAAGATGATCATAAATCTGTGCGCTCATTCATTTTTCTGTCTGCGCGTCACCTTCACAGACGGTGGAGCATGGATTTCCACATCAGCCCAGCGCGTTGGCCTACGACCCCGAGCTGCAACTCATGGCTATTGGCACCAAGGCAGGAGCCGTCAAAGTGTATCCTTCCTCAAGGTTGAATTGATGCATCCAAGCAGTTCTTGCGGGGAGGTAGGAGCCGGCAGCCAGTACAATCCAATAAAAACTGTCAAGTGCGTCTGTTAAATGTACAATTAAACATAGTCTTCTCCTGTGTGTTTTGAAGTGGGACAAAGGATTACTCAGATTTCTTAAAAAAAAAAAAAAATTTAAAGCTTGGCAGTGTTTTATTGAAGTGAATTACAAATCTGTTCTTTCTAGAGCCACGCTGGAAATAAAACTTTGGTGCTGCGTGAAAAGTTACACTTCTACTTCAAATCGTTTAAAAAATAAAAATAATAAAAATAAAATCTAGTCCCAGCCATTTGGTCCCCGTGTGAATCTGCTTTTTGAGCTGACAACATTCACATGGAACTATGTCATGAATTGAAGCTCGCTACGTTCAAGCCTTTGAAGGACTTTTTGACGATGCAAGCACTTTTATTTGCTCGAGGCGCCACACCGTAGGGAGCGCTATCTACTTCTTGAAGGCAGCAGTTAGTGGCAGCAGGACTTGAGGGAAAATTCCCCATTTTCACTTCACTGCAGGAATAAGTAGATGCAGATTCTGGTTGTGCTTTTCTCCATGGATCCACATTTGTTTACATGCAATGGATCCCACACATACACATTGCTACTTGGTAAGCATGAGCGCTCACTTACGTTTGCTCTCTCTCGCTCTCTTGCTCTCCTGAAACGGTTCACACTCAGCATAACAAATGACACTGAATAAGATATTCAAAATCATTCAAATGTGCCTCTAATTCTGTTTCAAATTTTAGACGTGGTTCATTGGTAAACTGGTTAAATTTGTCTAATTTGGGATTGGTAGAGATCTTTTCCGAAAATGACTTTCTTTTTGCTTCTGAGTGGCTAAAATGTGTAACTAAGGCATTTTTTAAGTCGTGGGTAACTAAATATAATAAATCCCTTGTCTCTGGGATGAACCTGCAACAAATCGCTCCTCAAATGAAGTCATTGAATGGCAAAATGGCTCCTGAAAAAGTTATTTTGAGCCTGGTAAACAACGAATTGTCTCGATTGTTCGTAACATCTATCAATGTGGGTCGCGACTTTGCAACAGTTTGGCAAATTGGCTCCCGGGTTAGCAAAAACTTGAGAACCACCGTCTTAAGATGGACGCCAATGTGATCTTTTTGTTGTAGTGGATGCTGACTAAACTGGCGGCGAGAACCACGAACGTTGGATCGCAAAGGAAAACAAACGCAACACGATCAGCCCATATGCAATTTCACTCGTGGAATTTGAGAATCCCATAAATGCGTTGTTTCGGTTGCGGCCAAGAGGATTGTAGCACCCTACCGAATTCCTTTCTTTTGACACAACAGATGTGTTGATCGCTGTGTGGTGGCGAACATTGGCTGGTTTTGTGGTTAATTGCCTACTCCTTTCTCTATATCATGTTCTTCTTTTCCCGTTTGTTTTGAAGCTTGGGGGAATTTTAGTCCTTTAAAAGAGGACAGGTCTGACAGAGTGTTTGTGTTGTATAGTTTCTTCACATACTTCTTGTCAGTCTTGCATATTTATTTTGGGAGTGAGTGAGTGAGGTGCAGCAGCAAATAACAGGATACATCAACGTGCCACTGTCTGCTTAGCAACTGTACCGTTGTTTGGCCAATATGCGCTCATTTATCATTGAGCGGGAAGCTCTGTCTGTTTGTGTGTGCGTGCGTGCATTAGACAGGAGAATCAGCTCTTTGAAACGCAGCTTTCAGAGTCCCACAGAGGAGGGGGAAAATCGGCAAGGCAGGCTGGTGGTACCAGGCAATTGGAGAGCAAGCGAGAGAGTGATGGCATGAGAAATGGCGGAATGAAACAATGCGGATAAATGGCCGCCATATAGACAAACTCGACTGAGTGTGTCAGCTGGGAGGAAAAATAACTCCGCTGCTCTTCCAAAATGATTGATGCAGCAAAATACAGACACGTCTTCCTCATTCTTTGAGAGTCCCAGCTGCTGCTGGAATTTCTGGAAAGTCGGCGCAGACTGCAACGCGTGCAAAGTCGAGGAAATGTGCACCCGCAGAGAGTCTGGAAAACCTGAAAATGAGTCATTTTTGGTGGAACAGGCTGCAACCCTCGCACACGCAGAGCAAGGCAGTAGTCGCCATGACCCACCTGCAGATCCCCACGGTAATTTATACAAAAAAAATGTTCTTTTGAAGTTGTGAATAATTCCAACCGATTACAGAAACGATATGCATCTTGAATAAATCACTTAAATGTGAACCCCCCCCCCAAAAAACCCTCTTGTATTTGATTTGCTACATTATACTAGAGCTTGCTATCCATGATGGCAGTCATAAGAATCACTTCCAAATGGAATCCAAATGTTACTTGTGCTTTCATGAAATAAAGACACATCCACTTTGATCAAAATGGAAAATGGGAGTGCACTTTTATAGCGCTTTGTCTACATCAGACCGTGCATCAAAGTATTTTAAACATTAATTCAGTGTAAACATGTTAAGATTTTAGTAATATACACACAGAAACAATGTTTATGACTTTATACGTTCCATTGGGGGCGGCCTCACAGTGCCAAGGTGCCGGGTTTGATTCGGACTGCGGCCTTCCTGTGTAGAGTTTGCATGTTAACCCCCGTGCCTGTGTGGGTTTTCTCCAGGTACTCTGGTTTCCTCCCACATTCCAAAAACATGCATGGCAGGTTGATTGGACACTCCAAATTGTCCTGAGGTGTGATTTTGAGGGTGAATGGTTGATTGCCTGGCAACCAGTTCAGGGTATCCCCCCCCCTGCCTCCCCGAAGACAGCTGGGATAGGCTCCAAGAACACCCGCGGCCCTTGTGAGGTTTAGCCGATTAGAAAATGAATGGGTAGATGGATGGGTGGAAGTTCCTCTGGAGCAACTTTGTCCTCTAATGAAGCATGCAGAATATCGGGCGTGAATCTTTGAGCTGTCGTGTTCGAAGACACGTCAGATGAAGCAACACATGCCGAGTCGTAAATCAGCAGTCTACCGTAGCATTTGTGCAGCGGCTTGAGGTAATACCACACACTTAACCAACCGTGTCAAATAAAAAATATGGCAAAGAACACGCACCCACTCGGGTCATAGAAGCAAAACAATCAACTACATCATTGTGAGCCTTTGGCTGGATCGCACGCGCCCCTAAACGCCGGCGGCTGTGTTTTTTTTAACCTATGTTTTTGTGTTGTGACTACCATATTTATTTTGAATGCACGTGTTTACATTCCCCCGATAATCTCAGACTCTTTGACATGGGCTTGACCTGGAGGCCCATGCTAGCATACTCACGCTGTACAGTATTGCCAGATGAGTGGGGGCCGCCCACCTGGGAAAAGGGCTGTGTGTGTCTGTCAAAAATCTGGCAGGGGAGAGATAACCCGAGTAAAACTTGACAACATTTATGTTGTAAACTCGCCCCCCCCCCCCCTCTTGTTCCCATGCATACTCTTGAGTATTTCACCTCCCTCATACTCTGTGTGCTTACAAGGGCGGAGTCATATTACGGCCCAAAGTTTCTTCTTCAACCAGCGTCTGAGGCTCGGAGAAGAGAGTCGGACAATGCTTGTGATTTTTGTTTGTTTTGTTTTATAATGTATGTGCATATCTTTCAAGAGAGCGAGAGATAACGTGCAAGGGGCAATGTTGAGGACTCATGTCGTGGAATGTGTGCCCTGGGTTAACCCTGTGTGTGTGTGTGTGTGTGTGTGCGTGTAGATCGTGAGTAAGCGCTTTGTTGCTCGGTCTCGTCTTAATAAAGGGGCTTTAGAATTGGTTTCCAAGACAACCGGTGCCGTTGCCCGGGATGAAGTGCTCTGACCAAAAGACTTGAAAAATCCGCACCTCAGCACATCAGATAAGAGCGCTTGGCTTACCGCAAAAACCAGGACCGCTTGAGGTTGAAGTGTAGCAGAGTCTGACTGTCCTGTACCTTGCTCTGTCTGTGCTCAAACGCACCAAAACTTTGTGACCGCACACCTCCTGGTATCGGTGACTAACATCCTGAGGATGAGCTAATATTTATACACACACGCGCAGAACATTGCTTTGATAATGTTGTGCATGTTTCAGTTGCGCGCGCACACACACACACACACCCCGACTCACGCTGGATTGAAGGCAGTTGAATAGATCAAAGTCCCAAAGGTTTGGGACACTGTGTACTTGATAAATCAAGATTGCATTTATTTGAAAAGAATGCGCAGAGCACTCTTGAAACTGGAGCTAATCGACGAGATCTCTGACAGAGTGCAGATCTCAAAGGAGTGAACGACTCCGGTTGTGGAATCTGGTTTCCCAACTGAATTTTGGAGCTGGATCAAACTCGACATCCTTTTGGCGATAAAATCCTATAAGCAACCTGATGTGATGAGATTTGACAGAGATAAAAGAATGGTTCATATTTTCCATGGGGAATTTGAAGTCTGAATTTTAAGATGAAAATGGATTGATGCATCATGATACAATTTTGCATCGGTCTTGAGCCTTCTCTTCTTGATTTCAGAGCCAAGTATCTCAGTTGCACTGTTGGAAAAGTGGGACACAAGAAATCCCAGTCGAGGCAAGCGATGCAAATTAGACGAGGATTGTGTCTCTAGTGGGTGGGTGGAGTTGTTTGGCTCCTTTTTAGTGGAGGCCGTCATTCGGCAAACGTCCTCAAAGTTTGAGTTGCCGTCAGGAAGCGTGTCCAATGCTTTCATTTCAATTCAGCTATAAATGTAAACACGTTTGACCTCTGACCTTTTTACAACGCAGTGTTTAAAAAAATAATTTTTGTCTGGATGTCTAGTCAACTTTTTACAAATGTCCTGTGTCGTCCTTCCTTCCTGACATCCATATCTTGTGTGTGTGTGTGTGTGTGCATGGAGGACAATACCTTCTGTTTGTCTGTATTCAGACCGTGAAATCGCTTTATCCTAGCTAACACTCTTTCTGCATCACTGGCCAAGTGTGTGTGCGTGTGTGTATGTGTGTGTCTATGTATATGTATGTCAGAGGGAGAGAGAGAGTTTTAGTGATTGTGAGCTACTGTAGTCTACCATTGTTAACATTTCGGGGCAAGCCAAGTGCCCTATCAATGAGCACATTGTGCCTTCAACAGGTTCGTCACCATGAACAAGATACAGGAGACGTCTCCCATTCTTGTCTGTTTTATTTTTGTTTTTTATTGTATTTTGTAAACTGCCCTTTGTGCACAATTTGGCTCACAGTTTCAGAGTTGTTTTTCGGCCCTTTGAGGTTTGCTCTAATTACCGCCTTGCTGATATTTCCAACTTGTCACATACGATTTGGTCTTCAATTCATTGTTCGCCTTTGTCTTTGTTTGAAGTCCCCGATGCGCTTGGCGGAGCGTCCTGCCCGTTTGCGGCTGCTCCTTTTGATGTCTGTTTTGCGCAGGTTGGATTGTCTAAAATGAAGCACTATTTTAGATGGTGTTTTTGAAACATTAAAACTAAGTGTCACTTTGATGGATAATATATGTGAACCACTTGTGGGCATCACACAAGTTCTGTGTGTGTGTGCGTGTGTGCGTGTGTGTGTGTGTGTGTGTGTGTGTGTGTGTGTGTGTGTGTGTGTGTGTGTGTGTGTGTGTGTGTGTGTGTGTGTGTGTGTGTGTGTGTGTGTGTGTGTGTGTGTGTGTGTGTGTGTGTGTGTGTGTGTGTGTGTGTGTGTGTGTGTGTGTGTGTGTGTGTGTGTGTGTGTGTGTGTGTGTGTGTGTGTGTGTGTGTGTGTGTGTGTGTGTGTGTGTGTGTGTGTGTGTGTGTGTGTGTGTGTGTGTGTGTGTGTGTGTGTGTGTGTGTGTGTGTGTGTGTGTGTGTGTGTGTGTGTGTGTGTGTGTGTGTGTTATTCGACCATCGCCTTAAACACTTTCGCTCTGTGACATTCACTTGACACCAATGGCCTGCTTCCTTTTAGAAGTGCTGCCGACCAGGACGGTGTTCGTTTCTGTCTCAGAGGTCGCCGACCTTTTTGAAACTGAGAGCTTCTTATGTGACGGATTTAAAACGACGGGCCAGCCTCGCAGTTTGATACGGGCTTCTGAACTCACAAACGTGCTCCAATTACCTTAACCAAAGAATTAATGATGAGTGGTGAGCTATTTTTTTAGAACAACCCCAAAGGCCACATGTTGTCATGTGACTCGTCGGGGGCTACCTGGTGCCCACGGGCGCCATTCGGTGACCCTCTGGTCTATGTTTTAATCGCAACTGAAATACTGCTTTTACCTTTTGTTTGTAATTTTGCGGCCGCTTTCTTTTGCCATGCAAGTGTGTGTGTGTGTGTGTGTGTGTGTGTGTGTGTGTTACCCACTCCGTGTAAATTGGACCCATGTGAGTCGCCCCCCCTGCACCTTCAGCTATTTGGGATGCGTGCTACTACACTGCTAAAAGCAGGTGACAGGAAGTGACAATACTCAGGAATGCTTGCATAACACAACATTAGGCCTCCAGCGCAAGTGGAAATGAAGAAATTCAGATTTTGATGTAAGAATGAGATACACGGTTTCAGGAAATTGGATTTATGACAGTATGATGTTTTGTTCCAGCAAGATCCACATGTCATAGTCCTTTTTATTTCCTTTCAGGACTATACTAGTTGATCATTTTTTAAAAATAGTTTGCCAAAAACTACAAAAGATCAAGAAAGTCACTCATTGGCTCAAATGTGCTTGAATAGACCAAAATCTCACGAGGTATTGTTGGTAGTTACCTTGGCCGTTACCGAGACCACTTTGAGATGTGTTCATCGCAAAGTGGTATCGCCTCAGAATGTTTTTTTTTTTCCTCGAACTCACATGCCCCCAAACATTCGAGTAATCTACATCAGTCTTAATATGTGAAGCTTGTAGCAGTTGGCTCCCAATTCACGTTGGCATTTTTTTCGTTGTTTACATGGCATTGTTTTTTTTTTTTTTCTCCAGTTGTGCTTAATTTATCCGACGAAAATTGCTCTTGATTACATATGCGCAGCGGTGTTATTTTCGACATTTGCGTCAGCAGCTGTTGGAAATTGCTATGAGCTTTCTTTGGCGCTCCAATAACTTCTCTCTCTTACATTTAACTAGTATGTTTCATTGGCTTCACAGCTCACAATTACCCCTTTTAACTGTCTTCATTGTGGGGCCCTCACAGTCACATCCGAGGACCGATGCAGTCTGTATTAAATAAGTCCCCCCTCCCCCTCCAAACAAAGTTATTTGGTTGTATCTTAACAATATTCTCAGTTACGGGGCACCTGGTGTGGAGTTCACAGGGCTACACAATGACACGACTGCTGTCATACAAATCCACTTCCTGCCAGGACAGGTAAGCAAAACCTGGTCTCCCTCGTGTCATCCTCATCAATGTTGATGAGGCCGTACTCATTTGTGGTGTTTTCTCTGTCACAGGGCCGCCTGTTGTCACTTCTGGATGATAATAGCATTCACTTGTGGGAGCTGACTGCCACAGCCCCCAGGCAGGTGGGCGGGGCTAAGAGAGAAGGTGCCGTTATTCTTCAGGAAGTGGGCAGCTACAGCCTTCCGGGAAGACCAGGCATTGACAGCTGCAGGTAATGATGAGCAATTTTAAAAATTGCTTTATTTGCCCTATTGGAGCATTTTGCCATCCTTAGAATTGTCATGGAGTGATGTAATGGGCTGTAAACGGAACTGTGTCAATGTTTTGTACCAGTGAAGTATTTTGTCACGAAAGCAGTCCTGCACTTATCTCACCCTCTCCTTTTTACCCCCCAGTACCACACGAGTGACCGTCCTCCTCCTGCTGAGGTCATGTGACCTCCTCTGTATCGGAACAGAGGGAGGTGGCGTCTACTTCCTGGATTTGCCCAGTCTGTCACTGAAAGCCAGCCAAACATTGCCCCAGGATCAGGTCACACAGAGGTGAGACTGTTGCAAATAGGACTTCATTGATTGTCAAACTTCAGGAAGAAATGAGAAATTGGGAAATGGAAGTTCAATCCAGGTGTGGCCTTCGCAAAGCTAAGAAAAACTGGTGACTTAAAAGTTGATAGCGCAGTCTGCTTTGTGTATTGTGTATGTGCAAGAATGTAGTTTATCAAATGCTGTGTGACTGACTGAATCACAGTTGCCTCAGTATTTCATTTCTTGAGTGTGAGTCCAAATGAAAACGTGCACCTTAAATGTTACATCAATTAAAATGGATCCAACTTGCTGGCAAAATTTCTCAGGAATGTCCGGTGTCCCCCCGTACATGCCCCGACAGTAAACTCGTCCACTCACACCCAAAACACTCCAATTTTTGCACTTTTTTTTCTCCTTCATATCAAGCCAACCCTTCTCGAAATAATTTCTCCTGCCTTGTCAGAGCACCACCAAATTTCAATAATAAGAGATAATACAAGCATGCGTTGACATCATGGTACGATAGTGGTTTGAACTTGCTTGTTCCAGTAAACGTAACATAAGTATTGCTGTTTTCATCGGGTCAGCGTTTGTTGCTTTACTGGCGATGTTGCAGGGCTTCTGTATTGTGCCACTTGTCTGACTGGTCCGGCAAACCCCTCATTAAGCGGCCTTGTAGAAGCAAGCGGGCAGGACTGAGGCCTAATGAGGACCCTGATAAGGATGTGTGTCTGTATGTGTGTGTATGAGTGTGAAGGATGGGAGGTTTTTACACAGTGAGGCTTTGTACCAGCTGCCAACACGTAATGTTCCGGTTGGGGAAGTGTTTCAGCTGAATATACAACACGTAGACGCGCGCACACACACACACACACACACACACACAGGCTCATCCCTGAGTCCCTCTAGCAGGATGCTGGCTTCCCTAAAAATACTCATAAAGACAATGGAATTCTGTGTTTGGGAAGTTTCTGCCTCTCCGCTTCCGGAAAGGATCTTCCTCGTTGAACGCCACCAAAGCGGCTGGATGTCTGTGCGTGTGTTTGTAGACGGAGATAAGATAAAGAAGAGTCATGCAGACTTTCGTTTCTTTTCGCTCGGAAGGACAATGTTTTCTTGGGTCGTTCCAACTTGTTTTGATTGAAGTCCTCCGTCCTCCTCCACGATCCAACCACTGTTTCCTCCCACTCTCCTCCCCGTCCTGTGCTGAGGGAATCCTCCAACATCTCGAGGGTGTGTCCTGTTGAACATTCCTCTTTTGCCTCAGAGGAATGTCTTATTGGCGAGGTCCAGCAGCTTAGTATCGACCTCACTTGTGTTGTTGGAGGACCAATCTCAGCTAGCGCTCACACAACCGCTCTATTATGTGCATTCGATTTGTTAAGTTCTGATGTTAGGCTTTTATTTTGTTTTGGTAGGGCAAGTGTCATTTTGTTCTTATCCGTGACTGTCAAAGTTCAGTCATCATCGAAGAAAACATACCAAAATGACCTTAGTATAGGATTTTGTCTCGGCGCAAATTATCATCGAAAAAAACATTGACAATTGCGGGTAAATGATTTCATGTGCGGCAGGGTGGCTTCATAAGCTTCAGCTCACCTGTGACCCTGGTGAGGAGAAGCGGTACAGAAAATGGATGGATTCTTACATATAATGTAATATGTAATCTCTCTGTTCAGTGGCAGTAGCCCTGAATGTATCATGCGCTGTTACTATGCATCCTGCGATCTTTCATCCTAAGATAATGTTAATGAGTCTATTTGTTTTGACTACCACTACGGTTAAAGATAACAGTATGTTGCCGGTAAACAAGACGTTCAATGTTTTCAGCCTGCCAGAAGACTACAGATGTGGGAAATCATTAGGGCCTGTGGAATCTCTTCAGGAGCACCCTCGGCAAGCCGGGAAGATTCTAATTGGCTACAGCCGAGGCCTGGTGGTCCTGTGGGATGTGAGCGGCCGTCAAATAGAGCAGCTCTTCCTTGGCAAGCAGGTACCAAAGCAAACTCAGCGAGTGCTCTGTGTTGCTTTTTTAAAAAAAAATTGTATTTTATTTCCAGAATTGTATGAAACCATAGCGCACGTTTCTTAATCGATAGTTAACATTTAAGTCTGTTCTTTGGCGAACAGGCAACTCTTAAGTTGAGACAGTTTTGTAGCTCTATTAAATATCATTAATGCGTACGTGTGCTAATGGCATACATGTTGGTGTAAATCCTCCACAGCAGCTGGAGAGCCTAGTGTGGGAATGTTCGGGAAACTTATTTGTCAGCTCCCATAGCGATGGCGGCTACTCCGTGTGGGCTGTTGCCAGCGGCGATGGCGACAATCAGCAGCCAGTGTCCTCTACCATCCCATATGGTGAGAAGTGCTCACTTGTGTCTGTGTTTGCCAGCTGGAATATGTTTGAGGCGTGTCAATCGCGTTCTTACAACTGCAGCTGTCGTGAAAGTGCGATGTAAATAATGTCGTCTTGTGTTGTTTGTGTCAAGTGCCCAGTAAGCTAAATGGGCAACGTGCTTCCATTTCAATGCGTTGGGATGCAGCACAGTGACGTGGTTCTGGCAGAGCTTGTTCACACACAATCATGCGACAGGTGTGTTTTTAGTTGGATGAGCAAGAAAGTTTTAAAATCAGACATTTGCTTTCGTTCTTCAGTTGCGTTTTTGTTTTCATTTTCTTTGGTTGTACCAATTGGTGGAAGTTCACACCACAAGTCAAATTGGCCAGTCAAATTGATGCTAAAATCAACCAAACACTCTTTTTTTTTTCCTTTTACGTCAAAACATTGCTTCACAAAGTGCTTTCCACAATTCTAGCAGGGTCAACAGACGGGAGACATGGCACACATCAGCATTATTGATAAAACTTTCAGGAAATGCCACTGAGTAAACACGAAGGGCGGACTAGAGAAAAATGCCCGAACTGTGGATCCCCGAAGGGTCGTTTCATACTGTTAGGACAGTAGGGATGATCAAGAACTGATTTGGATTAAGGAGAGAGAAATCAAAAATAGTACATGAGCAAAGTAAAAATGCCTTTTCAAACTCTATACATAGTGTTCATGGCAAAGCACTTACCGAAGGCATCCATGATTTTGTCACTATTATCTCACGAGATGTTTTCTATTTTGTGTCTCTATCTTTTCAGGTCCTTTTCCCTGCAAAGCCATCAACAAAATACTATGGAGGACAACGGAGACTGGGTGAGTAATGAATCAAAGTGGCGGGAAAAACAAACTTTTTTCATTTAGAGTCGATGGTGCTGCTTAGGAAAATGATCTCATATCGCTGGCAGACGATTAGCAGCAATTTACAGCACTGTAAGCAAGGTCCGAATTGGTAAAAAGTAATACATAGGTATGATATGCACATTGCATGACACGAGTTGCTAAGAAAAGGGTCTGAACCCACAAAACCGCTTTCTAAGATGACAAATGAATCATCACACACCTCTGCGTTTGCCTCCGTAGGTCACCAGTGTTGTTGTACAGTGGCGGGATGCCCAGAGCCAGCTACGGCGACCGGCACTGTCTGACCATTCAGCAGGACAAAGACCACATCACCCTGGACTTCACCTCCAGGGTCATTGACTTCTTTACAGTTCACAATGTTGAGCGAGAGAAAGGTGAGGGCACCACCAAACATGAAAATGGCCCCAGTTTTGTACTTGGACCCAACATTCAGAAATATTTGTCGTTCTTAGTCAGTCATGGTGTTACAGGCATACTACAGCGACTGTTATTTAATGGCCTCTTCTCGCTCTAGAATTTGATGACCCATCTGCGCTGGTGGTTTTACTCGAAGAGGAGCTGGTCGTGATTGACCTCCAGACTCCTGGTTGGCCCACGATGCCCACTCCCTACCTGGCTCCTCTCCACTCATCGGCCATCACGTGCTCCTGTCACATAACCAGCGTCCCTCCCAAACTGTGGGAAAGGCTGGTCAATGCTGGCAAAGCGCAGCAGGGCCACCAGCACACACCCAGGGTGAGAAGTCATCATTTACCTCAGTGAGGTCCAGAGTTGTCACTTTGGTCCACTCGTCAAAGGTTAAATTTGCCCTCGAGGAACTCTCTTTCCCCATTATGCAACGCATCAATTTCACTTGGCTCATGTTGAGCAAAGTTCAAGATTTTGTCGTATCTATTTCCCGCTAGGTCTACAGTGGATGGAAGCTTCAAAATTACCCCTCCCCCTTTGTCCACTTGTCTTGTACTATCTGTACCATTCAGTACTGCTGTAATGGTGCACAGTTTCATTTATTTGGACGCCATGCAAGGCAAAGTCTGTAAATTGGTTTTTTCGAGGATTCGGGACTTTACTATCACAGGAAATCCAAGATGCGCAGAAGTATCTTAACCTATGAACTTTTAATACCAAGCCACATGCATTTAGTTGTTCTGTAAAAGCACTCTTGTTACACCGCGTACAGAGCTGCATGTACACGCACACGCTGAGTTGTTGACATTCTATTTTGTTACTCGGTTGTCTTGTCACTCAGTCAATGAACGTTGGGATGTTGTAATTATGATAATAAACAATGACTCAGTGGAATCGTGCGGTGATCTTTCAGGCAGCTCCGAGCGAACAAGATGGCATTGGCAGTTAAAACAGCTTTGCATAGACTTTGCAGCTTTTATCAGCTGTTTCATCAGTGGCAAATTTGCACAGTCATAAATCAAACGCCAAAAAGCCAAATGAGACGCACATGGAGAGAGCTAAGCCAACTCGAGCTCTGTGTAGCCGCTATTTGATCTGTGCTCACCATACAGTGTCACGTTCAATCATAACGTATGCATTACTGTTTCTGCGATGCTTTTTTTTTTTTTTTCAAACCGGGAATTCTTATTTGTTTGTGTTTGAAGAGCTGGCCCATATGTGGAGGGAAAAACCTGGCTCCTCCACCCAAACAACACGAGCTGCTTTTGACAGGGTACCTGCACACACACACACACGCACACACACATGCACAGACATGCATGGTGAATTTCAAATCATGAACTCTTGAGTCATGACACATTAGTGTTTAAATTTCTCACCTTGAGCCTCCGGGCTATTCATTCGGCCACATTCGCAAGCTGAAATGTTCCTATGTTTCCATGGCAACAATTAACGAGCGCACTTTAATAACAGAGGCATATGTTTGGCAGAGGTGGTATTGGCTCGGAGCGAAGGCAGTGAGACATCCGGGCACGATGCCACAATTTAGACACAAATACGAGGTTGAAAGGTTTGCGAAAAAGGTTGGACACCGGACACTTTGGAACGTGATCATCACCGTGACAAACTTTGATTGTTTGTTTCAACTGTGTCTTGTCACAAGATTTCTTGACACAACGTGCGTTTACAGACACGAGGATGGCACCGTGCGTTTCTGGGACGCGTCGGGGATCGCCCTCACGCCGCTGTACAAACTGAGCACGGCCAACGTCTTCCACACGGACTGCGACCCCTGCGATGAGCCTCAGGACCCGGGCGACGACCCCGACGTGCAGCAGGAAGAGGAATGGCCTCCCTTCCGCAAGGTGAAAACAAAACGGATGAGCAAAAAGCGAATGTCCTTCCTCATCATCGGGAGCAATGTGAGAAATAAAACAGTGTGGTTCGTGCGAACACGCATGCGCTTGGTGGCCTAATTTGTAATTTGATTGGTTTCATGTGTTTGATATTCGGACTCGCCACATTTTTCCTGCTATTACAACGCGATTCTAAAGGGAAGATGTACTCCAGAACGTCTGTGTTTGGTGCAAATGCGCTTTACCAACGGCAGGGATGTGCGTTGATAAGAAATGAAGACGGAGGCACTTAATGAATATTTAAAATGCGGTGTTTCCACATCATTGTGAATGTTTGCGTCGATTTCAGCTAGACTATCAAGTGACCTCTCTCCTGACCATACTACGGCCTATCTGAAATGTTCCCGAAGGCTGCTTTGTGTCTTCATCTCCCAACACTCGTCTGGTGTGTTTTCATATTCCTTTGGCTTCCCACGCGCTCGCCTCCATGCAAACCCGCGTTTATCTGCTGTATCCTGTGGTAACTGTGCTGCGTGTTCAGGAATGAGGCCCTCTTATGGGATGAGAGACCCCCCCCCACCCCCTCTCTGTAATGAAAACCAGACCCATCACCCCACTTCTTTTCTGTGACCGACTTCCAGGAGATTCGATTGGAATTCATTGTGTATATGCGAGAGACGGATTCACATGTGTTTTCCTGAGTATGTAGGAGAGCGTTGTTGGCATGTTCGGCAGAAAATGTCAGTTGCGGCAAATTGCGGAGGTGGACTTGAGTCTCAAAGTGTGTGTGTGTGTGTGTGTGTGGGGGGGGATAGTTCCTTCATGTAACTATTTCCTAAAACGCCTGAGATTATAGATTACCTAACTGTAGAGTCATTCTATCTCATTCCCATCCGTGTGTCTGGCCTCTGTCCTGCATGCGATACACATAATACACACACACACAAACATGTCTCAATACTTGTTTTATATTGCAACGGTTTTCCTAATAAAATGCGTGTGTGTCTAGGTGGGTTGTTTCGACCCGTATAGCGACGACCCCCGTCTGGGCATCCAGAAGATCAGCCTATGCAAGTACAGCAACAAGTTGTTGGTGGCAGGCACCGCTGGACAGGTAAATTAGTGGACCATTCAAACAATAAAATAGCACTGACAGCGTTAAACGAGTGACCGGTCAATGACCAAATTCCATAGTTGGTGTGCACAATATTAGTGCTTTCCTAACCTCCCCTTTTTTTTTTAAACCTTCAACCTGACCACTGATATGTGATCATATACTGTAGATCATCTTGCATTTTCACTCTGCCGTTTGCTACTCTCACATTTGAATTGCCCACTGTGGCAATGCATTGAGCCAAAAAAAATACATCTTTCTTCAGTTTTGACATAAAGTACCATCAACAGTGGGCGGGTTACCAGTGGGAAACATTGTGGGATTGGAGTTGTTAAATAAAATGGACTGCATATTATGGATCATCAGTTGTTAGTGGTTTTAAGATTTTATTTTTTTTATTTTGCTCCTGAGTGCAGCAATACTTTTGTGCAAAATTTCAGAGATACTCCTTGAGACAACTTTGAGTTATCCTTGGGTTGCGTCCAAACCTCTCGACTGCTCCGTGCTTCGGCAGGGAACAGTTGGAGCTGTTCAATATTTCAACTTTTATTGCGCAACACTCGCTTGATATCCAGCAGACCCTCGTTGCGTTACTCAGTTGGGGCCCGCGTGTTTTCCGCCTCCCTCAGGTGATCGTGCTGGGACTGAGCGACGAGTGCTCGGACCACACGGTGGACGTCTCCGTGGTGGACCTGCTGCAGGACAGGGAGGGCTTCACGTGGAAGGGTCATGACCGACTGGAGCCGCGCCTCAAACCCGCCCCTTTCCCTCCAGGCTTTCAGCCTCAGGTGCTGGTTCAGTGCATCCCTCCGGCTTCGGTGACAGCCGTGGCGCTGCACGCCGAATGGAACCTCATGGCCTTCGGAACCAGTCACGGCTTTGGCCTCTTTGACTACCACAGGAGAAGTGCTGTCTTGTCCAGGTGTTACGACACGACTATTGGGTAGAAACCAAGTATTTTGTCGCTGTATTGTTCTTACTCTTGGTTCTACATTTAGATGTACATTACACCCAAATGACTCCCTGGCTATGGAGGGTCCCCTCTCGAGAGTCAAGTCCTTGAAGAAGTCCTTACGGCAGAGTTTCAGGCGTATCCGCAAGAGTCGGGTGTCTGGGAAGAAACGCACCATCACCGCACCCACCAGCAAGGTGATGCGCTTGCCAGAGACTACAGATGGCATCATTACGATTGTGTGTTTCATGACCACCGTGTGCATGTTTGTTCTGCACAGGTCCAAGAAGCCAACGCCGCCCTTGCTGAGCATGAAGAAATGGCTCCCATCCAGCGAAGGATTGAACCTCGATCGGCGGACGACTCGCTGTCGGGAGTCGTTCGCTGTCTGTGTTTTGCCGACACCTTCCTGCGCGACGGTGCGTTAACTTCCTCTCTCGTATTAGAACGTACCTTTTTCAAATTCTCAAATGTAGTGCGGTGTTCCTCCCGCAACATTGCAATTCATCTACTGCGCCCTGCTGCATATTTGTTGGCCACGTGTTCATTGTAAGTGAAACCAAGCGTTGCAGCTTTGTAATGGCGCCGACTGTGTTACCCAGGCACACACCATGGACCGACGCTGTGGGCAGGCACCAACTCGGGGAGCGTTTACGCTTACGCTCTGGAGGTACCCGGCATTGGCTCGACCCGCGGTTCTGAGCGGGGGATCGCCGGTGAGAGCGGCGCTTGCGTGGAGGCCGTGCTGGGCAAAGAGATCCAGCTGATGCACAGAGCTCCCGTTGTGTCCATCTGCGTGCTGGATGGTCGCGCTAAACCGCTACCCGACCCTTACGAAGCCTCACAGGACCTCTCCATTGCTCCGGATATGTCCAATCCTCATTCCGTGCTCATCGCCTCGGAAGAACAACTAAAAGTAACTTCAAAATATAGTCCAGTGGTGCCTTGACTCTTAAATTTATACTTGTATATGTATAAAATACAATCCTGTTTTCCGACTGGTAAAGTCCAAATTTGCGGGCATGGAAGTCACTGCCTCTGTTCTCTTTCCCCGTAGGTGTTCTCTCTCCCGAAGGTGAGCGCCAAGACGAAATTCAAGCTCACCGCTCATGAGGGCTGCCGGGTGAGGAAGGTTGCCCTGGTGGTCTTCAGCTCCACGGCTCAGGAAGACTACTGTGAGCACACGCTGGTGTGTCTTACCAATATGGGCGACATGCACCTCTTCAGCATACCTGGCCTCAGACCACAGGTAGCTTGAAAGGCTTATTGATACCGATTTGGGGAGGGGAAAAAAATTGCATCCATCCTACTGTCCTGTTGGTTTTAGGTACGTTATGACTGCATCCGAAAAGAGGACATCAGTGGTATTGCATCCTGTGTCTTTACCAGAAATGGGCAAGGTGAGGAGCAAATGACAGTGTCATTAAAATACTGCATAATAGTTGCCAACATACCAAGCGTGACGGTCTAATTTGTGTGTGTGTGTGTGTGTGTGTGTGTGCAGGATTCTACCTGATCTCCCCCTCAGAATATGAGAGGTTCTCCTTGTCTGCGAAGGTCTTCACTGAACCACTGTGCTCGGTTGCACTGGAGCGACTCTCACAGCTCACATTGGCCAGGTGATACACTATAAAAGCAAGTCACGGGTTACTCGAGACCCCTGTCTCATTTGGGCACTAAAAAGTCCGCCGCCCCCTTCCCCCTCAACATTTGCAATATCGTAAGGGCACGAATGATGAATTACAATTATGGCAGAGAAACACCGCATTAAATTACATTGTTGCCTAAATCTGGACAAATGAAATGCTGTCCCCATTGAGCACCACCTACAGACTGCTTGTGAAACTGAAGAATGAACAGAAAGCTTGCAAAGCACAATCAACTGTGTTGGTGTTCATGTGTCTCCTCAGCGATGGCACGACAGGCCCTCCGCAGGCCAACGGAACACACAAGAACCAGACAGAACAAGCTGAAGGTACCGCACGCACTTCTTGACCTTGTTTTCTATCTTTTTTTTCCTCTCCACTCCATTTTTTTCATTCTCTTCACTGCTGTGGACCTTTTAAACTCTCCCCAAGTTGGGGTCCCCTCGGGTCTCCATAGTGACCATTCAGCACACAGCAATTGTCTCTCCTGCTCCGTGAGGCCTGTGGAGGCCTGTCATCATGCGTTTCTCATGCTGGACTCCATTTTCATTAAATGTTTTTTCTTCTGGAGTCACATTCAAGTTTAAACACCACTTTATTTTGCAATATTACATTTTTTTCTTTTAACATCAGAAGCTAATTTTAATATGATGGCTTTATTTTTGTAAGAGTGTGATTCTTGTAATTTCATGCTCATGTTGTTATCATTCTATGAGGACATTACTGTGTTTTCTCCACATTTCAGTGTGGCCCTCATGCTCTGTTGTTGCCCCGAGGAGTTTTTTTCGGCTTTTCAATGGCTTGCAAGATTCGACAAGTTGAACATGAATGACGTAGACACAGAGCTCGCCAGTAATGTTCTGACTTGTTCCCTGGCAGGACGTGCAGAGGAGCCCCCCAGCTCCATGTCCTCTCCCATCTCGGATACGCCCCTGGACTCTCCTCTCAGCTGTGGTGACATCACTCTGGAATCGACGGGGGAGCTCACCGTGGAAGACGTCAGAGACTTCCTCACGTAAGCGCACAGTTGGAAACATGAGTCGTCTTCATTTCGGTTCTCAGCGAAAGCGACTTTATAATAAACTTTTTTTGTCGTTGGCTGCGCAGCACCGTGGACGAGGAGGAGAACAACCTGAAGAACATTCAAGAGGAGGAAGGACACCCTGCTGGCATCCTCATCAATTGAACAGGTGGTGACCGCTCACAACGTGGCCACATGCTGCACGGCTGCCGGCCACATACGGGCCCCCCCAGCATTTACGTTCATCTGGACAACACTAAAATTTGTAAAAGCTACATATTCCCATTTTATTTTTAAAAAGTAAGATATGAAAATAGATGATCCCTAGATGGGAAATGTATGTGCCACAGCAGATTGTTCAAAATAAATAAATAAATAAATATGTAGAATGAACCATTTTGAGCTGCAGATAAAGTGCAATCAAATTGTTTATATCATCAAAGTAGTACAATTTAAAAATGAAAATGTACAGTAGCCTGATTTTATTTTTAATAGAAACAGGAACTGTTTCTACTAAAAATAAAACCTTCCCCACCAATCTCATCCACAAGTGACCTGACCCATTTGTCATTTTAAAGTTAAAATGTGGTATACTACAAAAAGAATCGTTTTACATTTTTAAAAATATATTTTTAAAAACTCTTGTTTTGTGTGATTGACTCCTCCCCCCCTTTCAAAATGACAACAAGCCAACGTAGCATTTCAAAAATGTTTAGTAAAGCTTGAGAAACATGTTGGCAGTTGTGCTAACAAGGTTGTTAGCACAACTGCCAAGTTGAGTCATGGCTTCAGCGTTCGTGTTTTCAACATGCATGAGGAGACCATGATAATATCATAATCGCTACAGTTTCCACAACCTACCCAGGGATGAGGAACACAAAAAGGATTAGGCTGGCATCTTCATTTGAAAAGACTGAAAGTTGCACATGCGCTTCTTTCGTTTTGTGGGCAAAAAGCCCACGGGGCAACTTTGTGCTTGCGTTACGACAAAACCAGCGGAGAAGATTCGCCGGGTGCCCCACAAAGACTGAGAGCAGTTTCACAAGAACATCAGGTAGGATTTCATGTGTATGGGAGGACGCGACACTTTCATATTAGTCAGGCCAAAAACATGGAGGCTACCGTATGTTTTTCTGAAAAGTTGTGATGCGACTTGCGTTTGAAAGGCTGCTGGGTCAATATGAACGTAAAAATGCAATTGTTTCAGAAACGACATAATACGAATCAGTATTTTGATATTCCGCAGTTTTTCGATTGCCGATCGCACAATCTGCTGTTTTCAGAGTTCAGAAATTAGTTACCGGTAAACATGCGATTGTACCGATTTGCCACATGATGATGTCATCCTCCTACCTCGCTACATTAGTAGGAAGCGAAATTATAAATGTTTTCCCTTTCATCTGGCTTTCCCCATATTTAATGTCAAAAGTGGACTTGCGCGAATACTTGCCGCGGTTCTGCTTTATACCGGAAGTCACGCCCATTCACGCAATGGCCCTCGTGGCCTCGGAATGAAGTGAAGTGACTGGAAACATTTTTGGACAAGTTGCTAAATGTCATTTTTCCATTGTTTTTCAGGGAGGGGCTCAGGTGGTCTCTGGATGGACTTGATTTTAGTGCTGGACCACAAACATCTCATCACCCCATCTGAAGTCCACTGTGAAGCCCCCCCTCCTGCTTTTGCTCTGCAGTCTGGGTTCCTCAGAGCATGAAAACATAGTGGGACAATTAAATCCTACGCACACACAGAACCACTTCCAACTCCCATCCTTTCCACTTAACATAGGAACATTAACTGCTCACTGTTTCATTCCAGAGAGGTCGGCATGACGTGCGTGTAGATTTTCTGTGGGGGAGACAACACGGTTGTTCTTGCACGATGCCAAAATTGACAATTTGGTACAGGCTGGAAGAAAGCCTTAAATGGAAGTTTGTGCAGCTGGTTGAAGAAGGTTTTTTTTGTTTTTGTTTTTTAATTGATTTCTGGAAGGTGGAAGTTTGACGGTGGCGCTATGGCTGTGAGATTTTTGAACACCATTTAAACACATTGACACTTGAAGCAGTGTGTTCATAATTGTCACTGTACACCGATATGGTCGTGACCATTACAGTGGCAGGGAAAAAAAACATTTTATTCTTTAGCTTCCATTTCTCCGACAGAAGTCTTGTGGGAAGTGTGGCAAGTAAGGAATCGTGGGCTTGAATGCAAAGTGTGTGTTAGTTGTACAAGTGTAAAGAATGCACCTGTTTGGATTGCATTGTGGCTAATGTATGCTGGCAGCAGAGCTTGAATCACCAGTATTTTTTTTTCAAACTTTTACTGTGTAAAATCAAATCTATGTATACATGCAGTGTCTTTATGTAGGGTAACATATGATATGAGTCACGTGTTCGAGCCTAAACAACAAACAAAAAAGCTTCCAGCATCTTTTAATCACAAGACTGACAAGCCTAAAAAAGGGACCTCAGTACTAACTTATCTAGCTCAACAAGTAGAAATTCTATCACGTCTACCTTTTTGTCATTTTAGTTCTGATGTTTTTGACTGACACAAGTCATTAACCCTTCCATGCTATAGCTGGCATAGTTTTTAATTTCACGGTTCAGTTTTTTTTTTTTTTTTTTCAGTCAATAGGTTTTGTGATTGGTATTTTAATAGTGTTTAGCATTAGCATTTCAGCTGATGGATTGTGAATGTTAATAAAAAGATGTACTCAAAGTGACGTTGGTTTTATTGGTTTGTTTGCAACCATGAAAAGAACATTTGTTTACCTTAGAAGAGGGGTCAGCAACCTTTTTGAAGCTGAGAGCTACTTCTAGGTACTTATTTAATGTGAAGAGTTACCAGTTTGATACCATTAAGTTCAATTAATACTGATAATCATTGATTGCTCAATTTCAAATGGTAATCAGTCCCACTACTGGTGTGCTATTTTCAGAACAAACCTAGTTTATAATCTGTAAAAACTAAAGAGATTCTACCATCAAATTGATTATGTGAAGACTCAAATGTGGTTTGGTGTTTTTATAGAGCCGTTGCTACCTAAACACACCATAAAGTAACAAGAATGATGATAGATGTGACATTTTATTTTTAAAAATACAAAATACATAAATAAAGCATCAGCAGGTGGCATCAGGAGCCCGTGCACTCAAACACCTGAACAGGCACATCGGTCCCTCCGAGGGAACGGCAAAGATTTGTAAATCTGCTCGGACAACCATCTGACTTATGTTCTTCATTGTTGAAAAGAAAAAAAACATTTAGAGATGTGATATGAGCTCCCATTAAAATATCTCTCAACTGTAGATTTTAAACCCGTAAAATCTCACGTGGTGACCTTTGCTCGCAAAGCGCCACAAAAGCAACTTCAGTCCGAGTGACTGTGACTCCAAAGCGTCGATGTGACTCATGTGTCTGGCATGCTGACTAAAAGCAACGAGCGGTGACGCGTCACCATCAGTGTATAGATATGATATCAAGTATGTCGAAAATAAACATTCCACCGAAGAGCGAGGACAGTCCTCAATGAAAAAAATATATAATGTGCTTCAGATGAGCTGTGCAAAATGGCACTAAGCATTTACGGCACGAACGTCTCATCCAAACATTCTCAGCAGTATGCAGAGTTGCTAACCATCTGTTCAATATCATGTAACGGGAGAACAAAAAAATATATAGTTTATAGACAGCCATCTATTCCATATCTTTGAGGACCATATACTAGTATGCGCTTTGTCCTCACTAGTAAGACAGTTGAGCGCACTTACCGGATATCGAAAGAATGCTTCAATGTCTTGCCATCATACAGACGTGTTCAGACCTAGTGAAGCGGTGTTATTTCCCAGATGGTATTCATATCAATAGCGTAAAACGCCATCGTGTATCGGTCCAAACAATTTTTATTGCTTGTGCAGGCACAGAAATTTCTTGGCAGATGGGTTTTTGATTCATGTTTATCATTAATTGATGTACTGTGAGCCTTTGATAACCATACGCGATATCTTGGGGTTTTAAATTTAGCCCTCGGCTTGTAATATGGATGAGCTGAAAAAGTTTGGGAGACTCGGCGATCGAGGAAGTTGGCAGCATGCGAGTGTCTACGCGGGGGGAGTTTTGAAAGCCCCCCAGGCGTGGAAGCAGCGTGCGAAGCAGTGCGGCTCGTTTCCCTTGCGCACTAGTCGCAGTTTTCTGGGTTGCTGGTTCTCTTTGGAGCGCATGTGCTGGATGTACACCTGCAAAGATGCACAAAGGGGTCGGTTTGCAAAAATGTACTACGCCAAAAAGCAAAACAAACAAAAAAAGACGACGTAACTGACCTGACAGGCTTTGAGACTCAATTTGATCTCCACTTGGCTCGTCTGTGTGCCGACCCACATGTACACCTGGAGGCGTCGCAACAGAGTTCAGCTTTCGCCCACAACATCATCATTTTAGCAATTCCTACCTCTTGGCCGTTATCGAGCAGCATGATGTCGTCGTCAGCCAAGTCGTCCTGGCAGAAGTCGGAACACTTCTCTGACACTGAGAAATAACCTTTCTCATTGGAACACCTAAAAATAAGAGCGGGAACGTTTTCCAAGTGCCATAGATTTTTTTTTTTTTTTTAATTGGCCATCCGACAGACGGACCGTTTACAATTCGTGTGGCGTCAGCTCAAAACGCACCTGAAGAGACGAGCATATTTCATGTACTCTGCGTCCTCGTCGTACTGCTTCTGAGCACCGATGCCCACCCAGAAGAAGTTCTCTGGTTCCTCCCCCTCATTGATGACCTTGGAGGGGTTAAAAAAAAGAAGGTAATACTGTACTTGTCAAAACACAAATTCATCCATCCATTTTCTAGGGTGAGTTATGATCATTTTTCAATGAATTTGCCGTCGTGTTACCTGTTTGCTGTAGGTGTCATCAAACATGCTGTTCATGATGTCCTCGGCCAGCTTGGCCTCATCCGGGTCGGCGGCTCGGCCCACCCAAGTGTAAACGATGCCTTGGTTGTCTGTGCTCTCGAAGGGGACCTGCGCACCACACGGACACCGACGAGGATGCTTCAGGACGGTTCTGAGGCTCTTTGGAGAATTACATTCACGGTGAAACGATGGCTCACTTTGAGAATGAAGCAGAACTCCGAGTTGAGATTGCCGGAGTCCGTTCCGATCTGGATGGTTCTAACGGAGAGATGCGACATGTTACGTTTGAACTCCCAACTTGATGCTGTGTCCTCTCCTCGAGTGAAGGTTGTAACCTCGCAGCTTACGAAGCGGACATCGAAGTGCAGCTCGTTACCTGGTGCAAAGCGCACTCCCGTTGGTGCGGATGTGATAAAGAGACGGCTGGGCCGAGTCAGTCTTCTGTTTCCGCTTCCCTTTGTGGATGATGAACTTCCTCTTGAAATGGGACAAGAACTTGAGGTTCTCCTGCTGCTGGGTCATCCGTACCACCTGCAGCGGGATGACTCCTTCGTTCAAACATTTTGGAAGGCACCGCTCGCTCGTCGCGTGTGCGCAGGCCGCTCACGTTACCTTCAGTTTTCCCGGGAAGAGGCTTTCAAACTTCTTCTGCAGCGAGAAGGTGAAGGTGAGCCAGCCCATGTTGGAGGCTTGTCGGCCTTGCCAGAAGTACACCACGCATTGGAAGTCCTCCTCCGGCTGTTTGTCCTCCTCGTCCTCCCTTCTCTTGTCCTCGCCCTCTTTCTTCTCCTCGTCTTCCTCATACTCCACGGGCACCCAGTATCTGCCAGAACACGGTGAGATGATTTAACATAACTTTGGCTAACTTTTTTAATATGGTAATGAGTCCCCTCCCCCTCTCCTAGCTTGATTCCCAAAAACTGAGCCAAGGCACTTGAGTGTGTCTTGACAGATCATCAAATGTGCTCCGGGAAATTATCCAATCTTTAATCATCATGGCACGACGACGGTCTTGCTCTACGGTGACGCCACTGACGTGGCAATTTAGTGGCAAGGCTGTGCGAAGACGCTATTGAGACACAGGCGCACCTGCAGAGGAAGACGTAGCAATCCTGAGTGAAAAAGTGTCCAAACTCCTCCTCTGGAAGACGAGCAAATTTTTTGCCCTCCAGCACGAAGCCTTCCATGCCGTCCAAGTCCTCGTTCCACTCCTCCATCAGCTGCTCCGCCTACAGACCGTGTGGGGTGAAAAAAAAAAAACACATCAGGGAGGCTGCCCGTTTGCGGCCCGGCGAGTACGCGTGTTGCGTTACCTCGGTGAGAGGCATGGCCGGCTGCCTGGGAAGAAAGAGCGCCGTGAGGTCGGCTTTCATCTGGTCTTTCTGCTCTGTGTCTTTCTTCACCTGACAGATAAAACACACCGACACCCCATCAACCAAAGCAATCATCCCGATGAAGAAAAACGTGCCTGCTCGTCGTGTCCTTTATCTGCCGACCTTGCCCTGCAGGCTGTCATTCTGCTGGACGGTTTCCGCGGCTCTGGTGTAGTCCACCTTCAGCACGTCGTCCCAGTTCTTGAATTTGGACTTAAAAACCTGACCAGGGCGATAAAAAAGGGGAAGAATGTTTAAAAGGTCAGTCACGTTAATGTGCCTACGCTCTTTTTTTCTCCACAATCTTTAAATTATATTTAAGTATCAACATATTGAATGGACTTTGGTTACTTTTATCAAAACCACTCTTTAAAAAAAAAAAACAGTCTCATAATAATATATGCAAATGTGTCGCATCACCACAAATCAGAAACGCTTCGAGAGTGACACTGACATCCACCGATTACATGACGAGTGGCCACGGGCCATGCAGGACCCGCGAGGCGTAAAACAAAACCTTTTGCAGGTCCCAAGGAGCGGACGATTCCAAGCAGAAAGGAAGGTGAGAGCTGTCATTTTGACATTTGGAAGCGCTACCTGGCACTCGGTGCCCTCGAGGTTTCTCGTGACGCACGCGTGTTTGGGCCGGTGCAGCATGGAGCAGATCTCCTGACCCAGTTTTAAGGCGGCGGCTCGGACGAGTCGGGGAGACTTCCTCCCGATCCAGATGAACACGTCAGACCAGCAGTCCAGGATGTACACGCACTTGGTGTCCAGCAGCGACTGCAGCTGAATGGGGGGAGGCGGAGGAAAGAGATGATGGAAGTAGGTCACATGGAAATTGGCTGTTTGATCGGCAAAGCAAACGTCGATACGTGTACAGACGCAAAACTTTGACAAGTACTTCTTGACTTTGGATCATTTGGAATTAGTTGTGAGCCTGATCTGGCTAATCTGAACGGGATTAACATACCAGTCTGAGCTCTGGCAGCGTGTCCAGTTTGATCTTGTGGTCTTTGTGCTCCACAGACAGCTTGTAGTTAATCTGAGGAAGCTCCAGATAGCCAAGACCCAAGCCCACCTAAAAGACAAGGCGTCAGCAATCTGCCCATTTCCCTGCGCGGTCGTCCTGAAACGGCCGTGCAAATCCAAACGTTTGACTGACCTTGTACAGTTTGGGTCTGATGGCGGCGAAGTCATCTGGAACGTGTTTCTTGATCTCCTCCGGTTGTCCTCCGAGTAGCTCCCAGAAATTTGGAGGCTCCTGGTTCTGTTTTAGAGTTGTGATCTCTGCCTTGTCCTTACGCTCGTTCTTATTGATCTTCTCTGCAAATAATCTGAAAGGTGAAAAGCAGGTTTATGCGGCACTCAAGACTAAATCAATTTTCAAGACCGATTTGAACGCGCTATTAAAACTCCCGGACTTCAAGAAAACGTGTGCCGAACTGAATCATGACTCCATTATTATCCCCCCCCCCCCAGCCCCTGACCTGGCCTTCGTGGTGCCACTCAGCGTAGCGTTGGCTCCCCTCCAAATAAAGATTTCCAGTCCAACGTCAAGCAGGAAGACGTAGCTGCCAAACAGAGAGAAGAAATCACGATATAGCCCCCAAACGGCCGCCGGCAAGTCGTGAATATGTGAGGAAAACGTGAACGGAATCAAGAAGGTCACCGTGGATCAAGAGAGCAAGACTTCACAGGTACAGACTCGAGTCGGATGTTTTTCTTGCCGTAAACTCTGTACAGCCTGATGAAAAAAACACGTGTTTGGGTTTCAGTGCCTCCAAAGGCTCAATTCATTGAAGAGGCTCGAGACCGTGAAGAGTGGAGTCTACCTGGCGGGATACTGCGTGTCCTCCACGGTGTAGAATCCGCTGACCGTGCCTCCCTCGATGTATGATATCTCGTTGTTGAAGACCTTGAAGACGAGACAATAACAACCGTCGTCTACAGCAAGGTTGACTGACGCGTTATCGTGTATCCGCACGCCGCTTTGACGACATACTTCACTAAACTCTTCGCTCTCGTCTCCCATCTCTTCCCTTATTGTCCTGCACTCCGCGCCGAGGAAATTCCTGAGGTTGACGGCGTGGATGGCGGAGCCGGCCTTCTTGTCCAGCGTGGCTTCCTGGCCAATCCAGTAGAAGATCTGCCAGCCCAACGCTCCGTTGTCATCCAAAAACGTCTACGGTCCAGTGAGCAGAGGGAGTACTTGAAAGCCAGGTCCGAACGCGCGGCGACACATCCACGGGAGCGGCGGCCGGTTGCCTCGGTACCTTGAGGACGATGTAGCAGTCGGCCTCGTAAAACTTCCCGTGGAACGTTTCATCGACTTGCATGGGAACAAAATTCTCGATCTGCCACACGGCCACGCCGGGCACCTGGAGTGAGGAGAGGACATGCTTACGGTGCATTGGCGACACAGAAAAGAGGGAAAATAATAGCCGAGAACGTCACCTGCCCGGCGTCATCCGTATAGAACTCGGAGTAGTCCAGTTGAGGCTTCTCCAGACCCTGATCCCAGCGCCGGACCTTTAAATCTGCATATTTTAAATCCCCATTTTCCTGCAAAATGTTCACAAGCTCATCAATCTTCCTCTGCTCGCCGAAAAGCACTTCACAAGGTAATCAATCTTCCTCTGCTCGCCGAAAAGCACTCCCTCCTCATTTCCATTTGGAGCCGCTTTCCTCACCTCCATGTTCTTCTTTTCTTGTGCGACATCACTCATGCCCTTCAGCACCTGCTTGGCCTGATCATCCTGAGAACAGTCCTTCCTCCTCCTCAGCCTCATCTTCCGTGCCAGGGGATCTTTGGGGCTGCCTCCTGCACACACACACACACACAAAACAAAACCATGTGTCGTGAGGACCTTGTGAGATTTCAAACGGGTAAATTATCGTTTCTTTTGTAACGAAGCACGGCAGACTCCTGCATTGCATTTGGCTTTTCAGAGAAGTCTCACTAAAGTGTCATTTACAGGAGTCACAACCAAGCACCACCGGAACCACATAACGAAAACGCATTGATGTCTACAGGCGCACACGCGCACCTCCTCCGGCCGCGGCCACGGTGGCAGGCGAGGCTCCAGCCAGCCGCAACTGGTTCTGCAGGGAGAAGTCGATGTTGTAATACTCGGCTGCTCTATCGACTGGTTTCGGAGGCATCACGAGGTTGGGGTTGTCACGAACATCCAGTATCTAGAAAGGTGAACGTAAAGACTTATTCATCAAGGTAGCGTGCAATGAAGATGCTTGGATACTGCACCTCCAAGTCAGTCAAGAAATGGACGGCCTCCGGCAGTGTCACGAGGCGGTTTTTGTTCAGCACAAGCTTCTTCAGCTTGCCACACCTGCAAGACAAAAAGGTACTCGTGATGATAAAAAGCAACGTCCCAAGTCACCGCATGTACCGTAACATCTCTTGCGCTCACCGACAGAGTCCCTCGGGGATGAGTTCCAGGTTATTGTTAGCCGCCATGAACTCTGTGAGATTGGACAGTTTCCCCATGCCAGGTGGAACTCCATCAAAATCCAGTTTGTTGGAGTTGATGTACAGCTTTTTCAATTTGGAAAGCTTACAGACGGCCGACTAGATAGAGAAGAGTTATGAAGGGTTATTAATTACATTGCAAGGTCACGTGGAGTAAAGAAACTTAAAATTTTAAAAAATATAATAATAGTCTTTACAGGCAATGAGGTGAGTATGTTGCGGCTAAGGTTCAGTGTTTCGAGTTGGGTCCACTGGTCGATGCAGAGCGACAGTTCCGATATCTGATTGCTACTTAAGTTGAGTCTTTTCAGACTGCCCAGTGAATAGAGACACTCTGGCACCCGAGTCAGGTCGTTACAAGACAGGTCAACATCTGCAGACAGAGGGGAGAAATTGTGATATTTATAACCGTTGAGAGTATCTGATTCAGTAGTAATCCAGCTATCTAACCTTTCTGGGTCACAACTAACTGGCCATTGAAAAACAATGTTGTGTGTGCATTACCTGCTAAATTCATTAAACCCTCCAAGCTTGTGGGCATGTTGCTCTGTGTTCTCTGAGTGTTCCTCAGGTGGAGAGTTTGTAGCGCCACCATGGCAGGCAGCTGGCTGCTCACGCAAAATTACACAGAATCCCAAAAAAGGGGGTCTTATCATACAAGTACTCGCCCAATATGATAGAGGTTGAGCCTTCTTACCGCAACTGCGCATGCATCAGCGGGTTGTTGTTAAGGATGAGGGTCTGTAAATGAACCAGGCGTCTCATCTGGGGTGGCAGGCTGTCCAGCTTGTTGTCACTCAGGTCCAGATACAGCAAGTCTGTCAGGTTGATGAACAGCTGGTTGGGGATTGAGTCGATGCCATTGTGGCTCAGGTTGAGGACCAGCATGTTTCTGCTGTTCTCCAGGTCTCTGGGGATTTCCGTCAGCTGGTTGTAGCTCAGGTCCTATGCGTTATTAGAATGGGGGTTTGAAGTCGGTCACATCATCCGCAGACTGGCGTTTGTATCGAGGGTGCGGTAAAGGCCGGCTGCGCACCCGGCAACACCGCCGAACATGACTAAACGTTCGGCCATGTTGCTTGCTGTGCCGTGTGGCGGGCATGAGACAAAAGCAGAAAATCGTGTACCAGCACAGAGAGGTCATCGAGTTGAAAGATGTCATCTGGGACTCCTGAGTTTTTTAGGTTGTTGGCACGGGCAACCACAGCCTGCACAAAAAGAAACAAATATTTATACCACATTGAATCACAAGTTTCGATAAGTTAAGGAAGGATGGTAGTCAGGCATGGAACCACTGTAAACGTAGGTTCAACGTCACAGATTGGGATTCAGAATGTCAAGACAATTTTCGCATCGTGCCTGAAGTATGTAAAGTTTCAGAAAATCTCACAAGACTTCCACTCGGTGGTTATTCAAAGGATGAATTCCCTAAGTGTATTTTTTTGTGTGTTCAATTTTGGTCTTTTGTGTGAGACACCAGAATCCCAGCAAGAGCAGGCGAGTGTGATGAACTGCTAATGGAAAAGCTATCCGCTCTCCTTTATCGTGGCAATGGGTTCTTAATAAAAGAGGAACGGAACGTACGGCGCCGAGTCAGCAGAGTTCAGTTTTTATGTGACAAGAAAAAGCAGTAATTCTCTCTCTCTCTCTCTCTCTCTCTCTCTCTCTCTCTCTCTCTCTCTCTCTCTCTCTCTCTCTCTCTCTCTCTCTCTCTCTCTCTCTCTCTCTCTCTCTCTCTCTCTCTCTCTCTCTCTCTCTCTCTCTCTCTCTCTCTCTCTCTCTCTCTCTCTCTCTCTCTCTCTCTCTCTCTCTCTCTCTCTCTCTCTCTCTCTCTCTCTCTCTCTCTCTCTCTCTCTCTCTCTCTCTCTCTCTCTCTCTCTCTCTCTCTCTCTCTCTCTCTCTCTCTCTCTCTCTCTCTCTCTCTCTCTCTCTCTCTCTCTCTCTCTCTCTCAAATCACATTTTACAGAGGTTAATATATTCCTACACTTGTATGGTCCTTGAATGTTTTACAGGAATGACTATTTAACCCTGAAACAGATTTCAATGACACTAAATAGTTTCCAGTGTCCCACAACAGATTCAGTTTGATCTCAAAGCTTCCGCTGTGTATGTGTTAATCACCCTCAGGTTTGGCAAACTGGAGAGCTCCCCGTGCAAGGTGGTCAAACTGTTGTGGCTGACTGAAAGATGCTCCTGAGGGAAGGCAACAAAAAGATAAACGTCAGTAATTCAATCATTTCAAATTGAAACCAAAAAATACCCCCACCCCACACACACATTAGAGGCCACACTAATCTTATCAGAGGAATTGGGTTTTTTAAAAGAGAAATAGATGAAGTTTCCACAAAGCAGTCTACTGATGCAATTTCTTCTTGTTAACCTTCAAGGCCCCAATTCATTTCCAAACAAGTGTGTTTGTTGCAACGATATTACACAACAACCTATGACACATTATAGCTGACAAGCACGCTGGTATCACAGTAGAAAACGCTCATTTAATAATAAACCATTCTAACATACTCTCCTCCACAAATATTTTTTTTCACTTCAGACGAAATATGCCTTCACAAACTCCTCTTTGCTATGTTAAGAATATCCATCCCGTGCAATTAACAGGTGCCACGCTCAGAAGTAAACAACAATGCGGTTCTTACCAACTTCTGCAGAGAGGAGAGCTCCTCTGGAAGGTAACACAGTCCCGTCCGGTTCAATTTGAGCCATCGCAGGCTACTCATGCATTTGACATGCTCGGGAAAATATCCTCCCTGTAAGTTACAGAAGAACGAAAATGAAATACTGTATTGAATTAACCCCTGAATACATCATAATATGATGTTGCCTACCTAGCAACAAATAAGTACAGTACACGTGGTATAAAGTCAGCTTAATTTTAACCTGGGTCGAAAAAACCAACCCAACAACAGCAACGCAATGTGTGGGTTGTATTGAAGTTGAATATGGCATTATTGTTCATCGATACGATATTATCGCCAGTGGCACGAAAGTGAATTCCAATAGGTGTTATAAACACAGTTGTTACACATACATTAAAAACCGATGCATAAATAACAAACCAAACTATGAAAGCACGGTTAATAAATTCACAAACTCAAATAATCCACTTTATTATTCTAAATTGATTACGCTGATCAAGTTTGCCCATTTGTTGGTGAACGGGTTGTGGAATTTAGGAGCGTGTTCAATCGCACTCTCCATACGCTAAAAATAGGAGTGTTTATAAGACGACAATCGCATTTTGCACGTAGTTCCGTCGCAACAGTTTAAGACTCATTTGACTGCGCTGCCTCCTGTCAATATATCAGATCACTGGCTAACGCCCAGCTAACAGCGTAAAGCTAAGATCGTGTTCTTGCTGGCCGATCGTTTGGTGTTCCGTTCACCTGGATCGCCTTTCGCCAATTTGATGAACAGTCAGACAAGCATAATAAATAGGCACATAGGGTTTGAAATTCTTACTTTAAAGTCGTTTCCGCTGAGGTCCACCCCTCGTATAAAGGGAAGCACTCCGGTGGCAGCCATTTCTGCAGAGTGATGTCAGATGTAACCAAGTTATTTTGGTGCAACTGAGTTGGCTGAGCTCACCAACTGCGCTTCTTCTTCCTTCTCCTCTTCTTCCCCTTTTCCAATTATAAAGGTGGAAACTAGGCGTCAGTCACACATTACCGCCACCTTTCGTTTAATAATCTATCTTGTATATACAGTACAGCTGTACTGTAGAAGCAGACAGCGCCTCCCAGTGTAGAAAACAAGAGACTGCTTTTAGCCATAATTCGTTTTATTTTGACAGCATCAAAAGCGGAAATGGTTGCTTTACATCATATTCAAAGGCCCTCCCATTCAGCGGTGACTCGAAAGATTTCAATCATTGAAGACAGCTACCGCTAAACAAACCTTTTCCAGGAGGTTTCGCTATGGATAAGAATTCTGCAAGATATAATGTCCAGTTATATATTTATGATCTTTCTCGGGGAATGGCACGCAGCCTCAGTCCTATCATGCTTGGTGAGTACAGACCACCGATGAGATGTTTGCCCCCCCGGCCTCACTAGCATCATACAGTCGGCTTTCTGTGGCAACTTGTCTGTTATTTTTAAACACGGTCATCAACGTCTAATCTCTTGTTCAAATAACGCGTCAAAATTGATGCATGTTGCTATGCCATAATTGATATTTTTCTGGGGGTTGAATGCACAAATGTAAACAAGTGCTTCCTTTTGATATTTTCGAGCCACTTGTTTTTTAATGTTTTTGTGCCACCGACTTCAGTTTCTAACGCCTTTTTGTTTATTTTTAACAGGAAAGCAATTGGATGGCATATGGTAAGAAAGCAAATTCTATTAATTCGTGTAGCTAACTAAAACGCTTAGTCATTTCAAGTTTGCTTGACAGCTACTGTGGTGCTGGGCCCCTTTAGCAGCTTATGTACACTTTTCGTAACACATTGGGTTACACCAGCTTCTGATGGTGTTATGTGTTCTAGGAAAATCAAGAAACCCATGCATAATTATTCTAGCCCATTCTAGAATATTACTGCCCTACACAGCATGTTATTATTCTCTAGGCACACAGCCATCGTGGCATATGGAGATGAGTTCTTTTTCGGTGGAGAAGGAATCTCCAGCTGTTCACCTGTAAGTCAATTTTACTGTACAGTATATCTTTTTACATTTACAATATTACCTTGTTATGCCTTGTACAGTCAATTAAAAAGTGTGGGTTTCCTTTTAAGAAGATAGAACTCCTTAAATAACCATTTGATTAGTTTATTGTGCATTTAACGCAGCCGTCAGAACACTGGTGCTTTGGGATGGAAAATAATACTTTGTTGGCACTATTATGACAATATTGAATGTTCTGTGTTCAAGACAAGTAGGACTAAACAAACACATTTTATTACATACACAAATACGTAGATAAGTAAATGATAAAAGTACTGTACTTAAAATGAGCAACTATATCCTGAGGAAAACAAAGAGGCACTTGTCGAAAAGCAGCTTTATCTTCACGTGGGCGAGTGAAAACAAGACAGATTTCTGTTCATTTTCAATACGCTACAATCATGTTTCATTCAATACATTTCCCTAAATTATTAATACATTTCCCCTGTGGCTTAGATTTTTGCCATATTAAAAGTGATCGGTTTGTTTCAGATCTGGCAAGCTAAATGGGATTCTTTGTGTGCGCTTTCCAGGGTGGAACGATGCTGGGACCCCCTGACACAGTTGTGGAACTCGGTGAGACTGAAGTTTCAGAGGAGATCTTCATGGAATATCTCTCATCCTTGGGAGAAAGCACTTACAGGTTCCTGTTAAAACTTATTCACACAATTTATAATTATTTTTCACATAAGAATCAAAACAGTGGGTGGCGCGGTGTTGGACGGGTTAACCGAGGTGCACCAGGGTTTGATTCCGGCTGCAGCCTTCCTCTTTTTTGTTTTTCAGAGGTGACAGGTATCGATTGTTTGAGCACAACTGCAACACGTTCACCAACGAGGTTGCTCAGTTCCTAACGGGCATGCCCATCCCCTCCTACATCACTGACCTCCCGTCCGAAGTCCTCGCCACGTGAGTTTCGCCCCGCCCATCCAACTGGAGTAACTGTCTGAGAATTATGTTTCTTATTCTTTATTTAACTTAGTAAAAAAAATGTCATTGAAATTAATATCTCCTTTTGAAGAGGGAATTGATTTAGAGGGCATTGTTTTACCATACCAAAAAAAAAAAACAAACAAACAAAAAAAAAAAATATATATATATATAATTTATTTTTTTATTTATATACATATTATTTTAGATGTGCACATTTTGAGAGATGTCTCATAAAAACCTGATTTTATTTAAAAAAAAAAATGTTAGCTTCAAGATAAAGGCCTGATTGGAAACTTATCGCAAGTGAATGAGCTTTATATGAATGTGACAACCCTTTTTAAAAATCAATCCCCCCCCTTCCGCCATGTAAGGCACATTGTGCAAGGTTTCCGTTGAGGGCACTCATCCAATCTGCTTTCATCTCCAGACCGTTTGGCCAGATACTGCGGCCCATTCTGGACTCCATCCACATCGCTCCCCCCGGCGGCAACGTCATCAACGGCGGGAGAAACATCTAAATTGAAGGAGCAGAGAGTCAGTCAACAAGGACTCAACAATTACGCCCCCGCCCATCACCAAGCATCGCCAGATACCGGTCTTTGGAATCACAACCTGGTGCCATACGCCTTTGGAAAACAAGACGATATTAAGCCTTCAGGTGAAAGGCGGCAACATAGATTTTTTTTTTTTTACGTTGCACTTACCAAAACATGAGGCACACCTGCACAATCTGTTCGGATCCAACACAAGGATTGTATTCAACATTCTTCATTGTCAGAAAGATATGAATTTGAAAACTGTTATTGTGCGTATAGTTGGCCAGAGTGAAGAACTGCACTGCATCATACCGAGGGCACTATTTCTAAGAGTTTAGGTGTGTCTGAAAAGTCCCAGAACTGCTATCACAGAAGTTTTCCTTCAAATCCAAACTACTAGTTGTCCCTTCAAAGTAGGGAAGTTGAATACAATCTCACTGCCTTCTGTGCCATGCCGTTGTTTACACTCCACTCCACGTTGATGTCATCCATGTCTTTACCTTTTAGCGAGTGAAAGACGGGTGGATGAATTTTCTGGCCCATGTTGCGAAGAGGAAACTCAAAAGTTGGTATTTTTAACTTTTCAGACACGGGGCGTATTTACAGTACTTGTATGGGTCTCCACAGGTTGTGGAGGTGTGCCGACTAAGACCTGTCGTCGTGTAGCCTCATATGATATTCTTTTAAACCGTAAAACTGACTCACTGCTCGTTCCGAATGACTTTGGTTTCATCGGTGCAACAATGGACCGGACAAGTCCAACATTCTCGAAGCAACACGATTTTTTGTTTTTTGATTGCGGCGGAGTTGTGAGACTTCTGCTGCTGACTTCAATGGAGCACATTTATTTCAGAGACATCTTTAATATATAGTTTTGGGATCATACATGTTCAATCTTGAGTCTTTTATTGTTGCTTATTTAGTGCATACCGGTAATCTTTTCTTTGGTGATTGTCCACCCCAGACCCCTTTTGCACCGTTTGATTCAACCCGGCATTTGCCGCCTCCTTCTGCTATCCATTCCATTTGTGGCACTCTCGTTTTACAATGTAAGCGTATGATTGAATCTGCAGCCACTGCAGTTTTGGAAGCGGTAAATGCAACCCACGCTGAAGCTATAAAAACCTTTTGTTGTTCAGTAGTTAGTTTTCAAGCTCCAATAAGGTCATCAAAACCCTTCTTTGTACACCAGAAGTGTGCGCGTGTGTGATACTCCAAATCTGTGCCTTCATTTCCCTCTGCTGAATAACTTGACATGTCTTATCACCGTTTTTCTTTTTTTTTTCTTGAATGCACTAACTCAACTGTAGGTTTCTTAATGCTCACCGATAGAAATCCTGCGAAAACTGCAATACTCGACCTATCGTCCCAGTGCCCACGCATCTCTGATGCCACCGGAGAATTTGAGAGAACGCTTAATTTCTGGAGAACAAACGACTGACATGCAAGTTAGGAAGCGAGTGTGAGGTGAGATGACACCGTGTAAGCAACGTGAAGGATCACCCCAAAACCAGCACTAAGCCTCTTGAAGAAGTTAAAAGAAACTCATTTTGACCTTTGATACCAGCCGTCAACATTTTGCCACCTGTATCTTTGTTTATGCCTAGTCACACAACTCCTTCCAAAACGTTTTCTCGTGAAATGCCCTTGTTGCTACCCAAGTAACTGACATCACCTGACCACTGAAATGTATTAATGAACACATCTTTTTGTTGTTCTTGTAGTTTATCCTTTAAGATATTTATAGTTATATACAGTATTTTAACCATGTTATTGCGTATTGTCGCTATTGTTTGTGATTGTTTTTGTTACATGACCTGCTCATAAAGCCATTGTCTATACTTTCTTGTCTTATTTTGGCATTTTTTAAAATCTTGGGTGTCAACTAACAAAGCACAAATACTTTGTTGCCTTACTTCAATTGAAATTTGGGGCATTTATACTTTAGTGGCGTCTTTATTTTTCAGACTTTATTTGTACTGTATAGGTATTTGTACTTGCTACGATTGACACACGCACACTTTATTATTTCATTTTAAATTACGTTCATTCCAGTTTATCATCGTTCAGATGAACAAGACGAAGGAAATCGAGCTCGGATAGATGGAGTGATTTTGATTGTGGTGTGATGAGAAGCCTACAGGAAACGTAGAACATTCCGACACACTCCGTTTGTACGGGATGCGACGTACCAACACGTGGCGCAAATCAACAAACCGATGACAGCTCGCCACACTCAAATTAAGTGCAGCCAAACGGCTTGGTCGGTCAAAATGTTCCGTCTGTCCGTGTCAGCAGCAGCGAGAAAAGACAGCAAACCATCGCACATCCCTTGGAAAGGTCATTCTACGGATTATCAGCAAACTGCGGAAGCCTGACATTGAACCTGTTCATTTGAATCAGGTGTGTTGCAACAGGGAGACTTGGAATTTGGAAAACATGCAGGACAGCGGCCCCCCAGGACCTGTGTTTGACACCCCTGTTCTAAAGCAACTCATTTTGTTTGCGCTGCAAACTTGACCAAAGTGCCGGTGCCAGCAGCTCACGGCTTTCAAAAGCTCGCCGACCAACTTGGACAAGCATATTGAGGTAAGATGCGAAGTTATTATCGAGAGGTGTGGCGGGTGTGAGAAAAGACTTTAGACAAATGTTATGAGTTTAATGTCTTGCTATATGTAATACCAAGCAATTATAAACTGGTTTGTGCCAATTACGTTTCGCTATTCATGGCAGAGATTGATTGTCATCTCTGGAATTATATCGTGTAAAGCTAACAGCTACAATGCTACCATTTTTATAAACAACAACACGACTATACCGTGAACAGATAACGCTGTACTAAATGTTAAACAATTTACACGTAGGTCAAAATTAAATTCATCTTGTGATGTTGACACTTTGAATTGTATTTGAGAGTATCATAATCGTGCTGCTGTGCAACGGCGGAAGTTTGAAGGTCAAGAAACTGTCATGATAAAATATTTCCGCAGTTCTCAGAGCAACCACTAGGAGGCAGTGTTTGTCTTGTTTTTGAATTTAAGTGCTGTTTCATGCCAGATGGAGTTTGGCTGTATTGTTTGTGCCGCGATTTAAAAGGAACCACTCGGTCAACAGGTCACGCAGCCGCTGTGCCTGCTCATAAATCCCATTTTACTGAAGGTAAAGGCTTCCCCGTGTTGTGCCAGCTGATGCACACCAGACATACAGTAGTTACCTGGTCTCAGATCTGCTGTAATTTTGTACAGCAACCGATCATACAAGCATACTATACAGTAGTGCAATATACTGTCCAATAGAGGCTTTGCTTTCTAGTGACTTGAGTCTCCGACCTTTCGGTTCGAATACCAATGAACTGAGCCTTTGCTGCCCTTGAGATAGAAATGTCACATTGCGTCATTCGATGGTGTAATTCCTCTCTAGGCTTCAAACATCCACGTCACGGTGACCAGAAGTGATGAAGCCCTCGTCCTCTAACATGAATGTTCATAAAATAATACCGAAGGCACATTCGCTCGTAGTGCTGAGATGCTTCAAGAGAAACTTGAGGAATCGTGAGGGACAGAGAATGTGTTTTTCCTGCATATTAAAAAAAGTAATTCAACATGTTATGAATTGCATTGCTTATATTGTACAGACAGACACTTTGTTATAGTAACATCATTTCGTTGACACTTTTCCTTCTGTCACATCGCTCGCTACCTTTGCGCTTTTGAGGCGCTTCGCCGTGGAGGATCCACGATATTCCTTGGTGAGACTTTAACCACGGCAATAAAAACAATTGAAATATATGCGTTGAAAGGCCCTTTATGGTGAGCAAGAAGGCTTGCAAAGAGATTTTCATTAGGATTTTTTTTTGTTCCACTGGCTCTCCCCTTGCAGTGAACTACATCACAAAGACTTGATGCTTCAATTAGCCTTTGATATGCATAACTAAGGGTTTCATGTACCGTTTTTTTTTTTTTTTGAAGGTTACCCTGGCAATTTGAGCGTTAATTAATACGCGCCATGCGGCTCGCGGGAACAAAACTTGTCTCGCTCCGTTCAGAGTTCAGGTTTTGTGCCATCCACGTATTGGTTTGTGTCAGTGCATCGAATGAAGCTCGGCGTGGCGCTGGAAAAGGAAGTCATGGCGACTGATGATTATTCTTGCCCAGTCATGCTTGCTATCTGCTGTGAGTGTCACTTGAAATGTGTCAAATGGTTGCAGTCTAGCCTCTGTTAGCAAAAGGCGCGATTCATCTCTGGACGCTCCTCCTACTTTACTTTGTTTTGGTTCTTTCCCTGTGATGGTCTCCCACCTCAGTTCGATTGTCCTCGTGTTCTTTCCCGAGCACGTTTCACGATGCCCTTCCGTGTCTTTTCTTTCATTTGGACCTGCTTCCCGTAGTCTCCGAACTGTAATTTGGCTCCCCTCTGCCCGATTTGCTCCAAATTACCCAGAGACCTTTTGCTTGATTGCACCCTTGCTGCGCTTCCCAGACTTTGTCGCTTCATTTCTCTCTTTCGCCTTCTCAACCGAGACTTTTTTTTCCACCTCTCATTTGTCATCATCCATTTTTTTTTCTTGTTAAGTCGTAATGGCACAAAGCCTTCTTGTAATATTTCTTCGGAAGACAGCGTTGGGCACTCATTCATGATTTTTTTTCTGTCATGCTTTGTAGTTTGAACATGACAGTCCAATGTGACATGTTTACCCTCACGCGGGACGAGATTAGCGCTTTAAGTAGTCATGGCAAAGTGTTCAATGAGCTGCATCGTACGGTTGCGTCATTTCAAGTTTCGGAGACAAAGTCAAAGTCGTCCTTCGTTTCATTCCGGTTACGACTTCTTCACCGAGTCCAGGTTCTGTCTCAGCATCTCCCGCCAACCTGCTGGGGACAGCCAAGCACCTGGCCGGGTCACCCATTTGGACTCGCTTATGTCAACAGCTGCTGCGAGCTCCTTATCCCCCGTCAAGCCGCTGCCATGACCTTGCATATTAAAAAACATGGATGCATAAATACAGGGAGAAATGTGAACTGTCCTCGAGACCTTCTGCCGCATCACTCGGCATTCGCTCTTATTTGCTGGAATGCCCTTGGCTCGGCCCATCTGGACGCTGCTGGTGAGGGTGCGTGTGTGCGTCGGCTTGCCTGTGCGATATTTGTGGGTGTGTGCGCATGCGCATAAGCGAGAATATTTGTGTGTTTTGTACGTGTGGAAAGCCACACGACGACTTGAAGCAGCCTGATCAGTTTGAGCTAAGCGGGCAAGCGCCTTACGTTGGCTTTAGTGTAAGCACCCCCGCAAATTATCCAGCCCGTCTGCAATATTACTTGCATATTTCTGATGACAATATCGGTTATTTCAACATGTGCACATTTCGGGAGTGATTTACACATTAAAGGGGACAGACGGTATGCAGGATTAATCACTATTTAAGTTCTCTGAAGTTCTTTGGGGAAAACGCACCCGAGGCTAAGGAGAGTAGGCTTGCACTGAAAGATTTTCACTTCACCACCTCGGTGATTGGGGGCGGAGCTTGGGCGTTGAAAAGCAAACGCTGAGTTGAGGTTGCAGAAAATTGCACGAGACGGTGGAAAAACTGCCACATCTTGTGGCGTCTGACAGTAAATGGGCAAAACAACATGGCGGTTGTTTACTGGCCGTCACGGGTCAAATTGCAGCAAGAGATGCTTGCGTGTCCTGTTTTTAATGGAGCTCAATAGGCACCACATTAAGGCGGCTTCAGCCTTGTTGGCATCGAGGCGGTTTTGATTCAGACTGTGATACACTAAAATTAGAACAAGCCTGGAAGCTTTGAAATTTCTCTCGAGCAGCAGAACCATTCCATTTTGTCTCTTTTTTTTTTCTTTTTCCCACTGGATGGCACTCGCTCAGGCTTGTGTTTACGTCCTGGCTGCTTGGACTATTTTGGGGTGCTCTGAATATGAATTCTCGCTGAAAAGACATGACTGCGCAAACTTGAAATGGATCAGAAATAAAGACGAACAGAACCAATGTAATGAACTTAAAAAAAATATTCATGTAGCTTAATATTCTGTTTGGTAAACTGCGCGCGTGCAGGCATGCCTGGTCAGCTAAAAAGCTAGCGTAGCGTCTGTAGCGGAAAGCCTCCCAGCTGATTGATATGTTGGTTTTGAGGTCGGTTTGGGTGAGCGCCCATCAGGACAGAATGAGAGGCCTGATACCTGTCGGCCGACTGATTTACTGACTCTGCTTCCCCAAGAGTTCATTTAAAAGAGCACCCGCGTAAACCCACTCATTATGGACGCGTCCGATAATCTTGGATTTCTGTTGAGTTAATGTTGCGCAGGACGTCTCGGCTGAACCGATCCATCAGCTTTATGCACCGCTTGCTGTCCGGCCCCCATTGCTGATCGTTCCCCTTTAAAACGCGGCTATTGATCGAGCCTTGTCTTCCTTTTAACCTCTTTGTTGTTCCAATGCAAGATTTTAAATTTAATTTTCGTCCGAATGCATTCATCAACTTTTTTTTCCTTTGTTTTCTTCCCCCTAACAGTCAAGATGACTGTAGCTTAATCAAGGACACGTTTTCGGTGACATTTTCACGGTACTGTACCGGTTTGAGGTACTGTATTCATTTCATGTAAGCATAATTGAAGATGAGACTCCCCACCTATGTCAATATCACAACTACATTGAGTGTCATGGTGGGTTGTATTTCTCATCGCTTGAATTGTTTTTGCGCTGAATCCAACAAAACATTTTGCGACGTGAAACGGCTCCTAGGGGCCCAAAAACGTCGAACGGCTGCTTTTGACCACGGGGTGCACATTTTGGCTTCATATTCATCATACCTTGTGAGGAGTGATGTCATCTTAATACATTATATGCCATCTGAGAAATGGAGAAGGGCGGAAGAGTGATATATAATTATTTTTTTTTGCTTGAAGAGGGGACGTATGCAGCTTGATCTCGGGCACTTTTTAGATTGCTATGTGTTCCTCCTCAGGAGATCCGCACTTGAAATGAGTTTCGGAAGCGGTGAATGGCGCTGATTGACAGGAGGCATCCATCTCAAAGTACTCTAAACTCTCTCTCCTCCTCATCTCCTCAACCTTTCCTCCCTTTAACTCACTCGCCATCCAACCTTTTCAACCGCAGCCCGACTGGTTCTCGCACTCATTCGTATCTTGGTGACCACTTCCCAGTTTGTGATGAAACACGGTGAAGTAGACTCGCCGTGCTTTCTGTTCCTTGTACTTTTTTGAAAAGTATTATTCTTACTGACGCTGATGATGGAATAGCAGCCCTGTCTATTCCTCGAACATTTTTTTTTGTCAAATTTCAACCGGTTTGAGCGTGCGGATGTGCAAGAAGCACGGCGAGCTAATTGGCGCCCGCTTGACTTTGAACAGTTCAGTGGGCAGCGGCCATGTTTGCTGCGCTGTCAACTCTCCATCAACAACAGGACAAACTGGATTAACCTTCACACTGCCTGTGTCTCATTCTGGTTGCGCCCCCCAACGCCCCCGCCCCCACACTCCCTTTTTGCCGCAACACTTGCATATGCCCTTTGGTTCTTGCTACCTCTTTGGTTTTGAGTGCTTGATGTCGCCTTCTGTTCGTCGTGCGCGTCTCTCATCTTCCTTCCCGCGTCCCCATGCAGCTGGAAATGTCATCTCCCTTCCCTCAAACGTCTTTTGTCTTGCCTTTTATTCTTTCGGTATAATCGGTGACGGTCTCATTCATGCCATCATTCTCTTTTTGACAGTGTTTCTTCAGAGGATTGATACACCCCCTTACCTTCCTCTCTTCCCCCCCGCCCCCTCCTGATTCTCCTCCTCCCGACTTTGTGTGTGTCGTCTGTAGTCAATGGCTTTGTGCGGCAGTTCTTGTCTTATCTGGGTCTGTCAGGTGCCTGTTAAAATCCCTTCTTTGGAAGGGTGCATAAAGGTGAGCTGGTAAAATGGCATTTCTCCCCTTTTGTTACATTTGGAGGCATATTTTTTTTTTTTTGGCGGGACACACTGGCCTACTTGGCAGGAATTTATTTGTGTGTCTACTTTTGGGTCAGCATAGAATGGGAATTAGGTATATTCTGTTATCGCCGTGCTGGGGACAATAGAGTCAGAGAATTCATCCATTTTCAATAGCGGTTGTCCCCATTAGGCTCGCGGGTGAACTGGAGTGTATTCCAGCCAAGTCTTGGCGAGAGGTGCGGTGTACTCAAGTAATCACAGGGAGGTCATTGAAACTCCCCGCAGGAGCTCAGACTCAAACCTTGAACCTAAGACTTTTGAGACGCACCGTGATGTGTCGGAACATTCAATGAATCAGAATTTTACATTAAAAAAAATAGTTTCTTGTTGCTATTATTTTAGGTCTTGACCAAATTGTACCCCTTCCTAAGGCGTAGAAAAATAAGTAGTGTGTTTCCGGTAACATGAAATTTCAGCATAGGGTCGGTAGGTCGGACAAAGTTTTTTTTTTTCTCCAAATCTTTTTTTCTTCCTCCCTCCCCCATCAAAAACGTAAACAAAATAACCATAAAACATAAAACAAGGAGACATTGAAACCAGTGCCGGATGCTCGTCTGTCAAAGAGGAGAAGCTCAATTTTGGTCGACATCATAAAATGTGTCCGTTTATTTATACGCGAATTCTACTCCGTTCCTTTTCAAGAAAATGATCTGTGACCCTGTCATACCAACAAGGCGTCTTTTCCCGGTAGTTAATTAGTGTCCTACAACTATAGGAACTACAATAAAACCCACCAGAAATAAAAGATTAATTTGTCGCTAGTTGTTTGTTTACAACAAAGAGTGTCGCTAAAATGATTAGGAGAAGTCTCCAGCTCAACTCGGAACAGAATGCGAGTTGAAAAAAATAATCGTGACTAAAAGCTCGGTGATTGGCTCATTTCAATGTCAATCGAACTGGCACACAGGCTCAGACAGATCATCCAATCTGATGATGACGCTGAACTCTGTGGGCGGGACAAAAACCAGTTTGTATCCAATGACTCGTCTCCGTTCAACGCATTGGGACAACCTACCCTGAACTCACTCCCGTTTAAAGCACAGCGAAGCTGTGGAATGAATGAGAAGGGAGTCGCGTCGTAACCAGTAAGAAGAAGCTGATTTGGAGCAAAAGTTGAGCACGTTGTAGCGCATATTTAGTCAATGACATGTACACACAATGACATTTACATTCATATATTTCATCACTTATTCTTTGACATATTAGGGGAAGCCGAGCTTCCCTTGCAGTCCGAGAGCAATCGCCACTGATTGAAACCCCCGCTTGCCACCAAAGGCGGCGAGAGAGTTGGGTTCCCAGCGGCTGGGCGTTACAGCCATCTCGTTACCTCTGCGTCTCGCGTCCTAGACGGCCCGTGGTGTTCGTCAAATATTTCGTTGAATCTTTTCGATACAGCAGTGGATGCTATTCTCTTAATATTATGGTGCGAGCATGCGACTGCAACACACAAAACGCGGTTTAAACTGTTGTCGGAGATTGTGGCCGCCGCCATGATTCAATGTTGTTGACAGACGACAGGGCAAACGACGCAACGTGAATATCGCGAGAGTTCGCACCAATGCAAACGCTCTAAATTCATCTTTCCTTTTATTATTTATAATTTTGTCTGTGGGTTTTATTGTTCTTGTTTTGATTGTAAAGCGTCCTTGAGTGTTTTGAAAGGCGCGTATAAATGAAATGTATGATTATTATTATTATTACACAAAAATGTAGAAGGTTTGAAAAAAAATGCCGACCGTAAAGTTTTTCTTCGAGGTAGAAATTCTCGGTTGGTCGGGTTACCGGAAACACACTACTTTTTTTTTCTACGCCTAATATATTGTGGATGCCAGAGTTTTTGTAATTAACATTCATGCGATATAAATTGAGCTGGGTGGAAAAAAAATGTCCTCATTATGACATCCTATTCTATTGGCGGGGGCGGGGTACACAACACTTTTGCCTCTGCACGTTTTATTGTCTTCTCCATGTGGGTGAGCCAACACACTCAAACTCTAGAAAACACAGCGCTAGTTCATAAGCCACAGAAAACACGTCTGGCTGAATCCCACACGATGTCAGAACAAATCAAGAGGCTCCATGCCCCTTCTGAAGCCCAATACCTTAGGCTACGAATGCGCGTGTGAGAGAACAAACCTGCATGCTTCTGTGTGTTTTTCTAGTCTTGTTTGGGAACCGTCAACCATAAATGACATCACCTTCTCCATCTCTTCCTGAGCGCTGCCGCCAGTGTCAGCTGTCATCATGACATCATCTTGCATATCATATTGTGTTTAAAAATCATAGTTTGATAAAAACTCCTAAACCCGTAAGGATATCGGGTTAGCAGGCTGACATTTAGGGGAGGGCCTCATTTCAAAACCACCAATAATGTCACAGAGCTGTTTGGCTGCCTGGCTCCTCCCTCCTCTTCCTGTTTAACGCTCCCCGTCGGTGATGATGACAAGTCGCCTTCCGTTTGGATGTTTTTATCAAATGTGGATGCAAAGTACAGCGCGTGCGATATGTCCCATGACCTGTGCAGGAATGCGGACTTGTTGCCCTGCACTACAACATAGTGCATCAATTAATTAATCAGTTAATTAATCAATAATAAATAAATAGCAGCAGCACAAGATGACGGCTGTATCTCACAAAGATTTATTCAAACAGGACACACAGGCTGGCGCCATTTTAATAGTATTTTTGTATGCATGAAAATTCATTTCATATCCCTTTAAAAAAAAAAAAAACCTCCAAAGAAATTTGACTTGAGTTACAGTGTGTGACATCAGATTACCCAGTCTGCATTAATATCTATAAAAAGCCCTTATATACTGTAAGCTGAGTACTCAACACATTTCACAGCAGACAAGTGAGACAGCATACAGACTGTATATACACAGTTAATACATAGCAATCAAAGGCAACCTACTGCTGCCTGGTACAGTTTATCCTGAAATAAAGCATGACTTCATGTTCTCCATTATAATAATTTTTTTTTTTTGCAAATACAAATCTGAATCCTCCTCCCACCTTTCAACTCACGTGTTGGCCAAAGCACTTTGATAGAATGCAATATGTTAGCACATCAATTACGTACATGAGGGCGCATGGACCACACAATGCCAAAAGATCACAAGTTTCAAACGTATGACATCATCTGGGGGGGCGGGAGAAGGGAACGTGAGCTGGGTTGGGATGAACGTCGCGCAGCCATGAGTCTAAAATCTGGAAGCACTTCTAACTTTCATTGGTCAGATGAACATGAATATAAATACTTTGTTGTTGTTGTCGTCGTTTCCATTCTTGAAAAAGCACAATACAAAAAAAACAAACCAATCAAAGCAACCAACAAAAACAGACGGAAACCCAAAAAAGAAACCATTGAACCAGATACCGTAATCTACATATTGCTAGGGAATCGTTTCGCCCAAGTATGTCTACCAGGTCGCATTCATAAAAACCTGCGGTAGAATACTTTGCGTTTGTTTCTTCTAGAGAGATTTACAAACAGTCAGTGGGCGCCGAGCTGAGTCGGCGTCGCCACCGTTTCAGTTACTTATTGGCGCGAATTACGCTCGAAGATGATGATGATGACGATCCAAACGTTTTGGATGTCAAAGCATCAGTCGGGCGTCCTCGTGTTTCTTCTCCCCCTTTTCAAGGCTTTCGGTCCTACTTTTGACCACCACCGCTCTGTGGACAATCTACAGAAGATATCATTTAGTATTGCACCTTTCTCGTGCAAATATTTACACGGTCTTGTCCATCTCAGGCCTTTATAGCGGCCCGTCCAAGATTGAAGATGGAAAAAAAACCCCTAAACAAACATGCCGCAGGGGGCTTCCTGGATCCAGGTTGGAAATAGAAAACCTTTTTGCGTCCTCTTTGTACACCTGTACTTCCATGAGGAGTTTCTCCCAAGGATGAAAAAGTCTAAATCCACAATTCGCAACGTGGCTTTGAAAATGGAGGCGGGGCCATCTCACACCAGAACATATCCCCTAAGAGTTTGTTGCGGGTTCCAATCCTTGGCTGTAAAAGGAGAGTGGTGGGTGCGGCTTCCACGTTCCCCGCTTTACTTCTGAGCTCAGTGCTGCTTTGAAAGACCTTGACGGAAAATGCAAAAAAACGCTCCAGAGTGCGACATTGGTGGCTGTTTGAGTGTAGAGAGAGACAACCAAGACATCAATGTCAAATCTGGGTGGAAAATCATCCATGTCAACCCCCCCCCTTTTTTTTTTCGCGTCTGTCTCCTCGCTGGCGCTCATTGACCAACGAAACTCTTACAACTTCGTCCGCCTGAGGACAGTCGGGCACTTATTGCTTCCTTGAAACCTATTGCTTCATTCCTCGCTATCCATCGGTGTCGGTAACGAACCCCTGATGCTTTCCGAGCGGTTCAGGTTGGACCCTGGCCCCCCTGCCGAATATTCTCCTATGAAGTGACCACGCAGGAATAAAAAGTCAGTGAGAAGGGGGAGGGCCGTGACAAAGGAACCTGCAGCATGGCGCGTTAGCCTGCTGTGCGTCGCTGGCAAGCGCATCCGCGCAAAATGTGTTTGATGCGCATCCCATTGATGCTTTTGTATTCCTGATCCCCCCCCCTCCCCGGACCCCCCCCTCATTCTCAGCGGATCCCTTCTTACAAAAGCACGCCAGCGGCAGCCAGCGCCACTCCAACAGCTCCACTAACAGGTTTTTCGCATCTTTGAGTGGTACAGCGGCGTAGCCAACGCCGCCGCACGAGCGGGGCATTATATTGCTAATTTATTCTCTCGCATTAAAGTTTAACGATGGCGCTTCCATTTTTTTTTCCCGCCCCTGCCGCACTTGTGTACATTCGTAGCTCCTTCATACTGAAATGCAAATTGCAGAATGCGGCTAACCGATGCACGCTGGAAAGGTGTCGCTCCCCCACAAAACGATCCCATCATTAGCTCAACTCAAATTTTTTCGAGAATGACATTCAATATAGAACAAATGTTGCAATACCTTCTTCACAAATGGAGGATTTATTTATTTAGTAATTTGGGTTTTTTTGCAGTCCAAATGCCATGTTTTACCATTCTCGTAAATCAGGTCATTATCTACGATCAATGAGTTGTTTTAGGGGATGCCTTGGATTCATAGTAATCTGATTTAAGTCTTTAAAAAAGAATCGTTCATCGTTCCGTTGGGTCCATGTTCAAACGTATGCATCGGCAACTGTATTTGAGATCTCAAAATCTAAGAAGAAATAACACCTCGTCGTGAAATTTTGAAGAACTCATTACTTATTTTATTTCTTATAAATTCAACGCCGTGAAACCGTTTTATTGAAGATGACTAAATGATCGTAAACCGACTCTTGTCGAACCACTTTTGTACGCCGTCTGACGAACGTATGGAGGATAATTGGTGGGGCTCGTTTGTGGGCTTCTTCCTCATCTATTTCTCAAATTAAACCCTTTCCAAATAATGCAAAACAGTTTTTAGTGTTCCTCTCTTTACGTTGATTTGCTTCCATTTGAAAAATCGAATGAAAGACGTACTCTGGAGGGAGAGTGGCTCGCTGCGGGCGACCGAGCGCTGCTTGGAAAGTTAGGATGGTCTTCTCGAAGGGCTGCAAGGCAGCGGAGAGAGAGAGAGAGAGAGAGAGAGAGAGAAAGAGAACGGCTGCTAAATTGTGTGACCCTGCTAAATGATCCTCTTCGATTAGGTTCCGGGTATGTGATGTAGCAGCAGCAGCGCGGCGGGCATACGAGATGCTCTGCGGCATCGCCGCCGTCCCGAGGAAAACAAATGAAGGTGAATTCAATTCGTAAGTTGGCCTGCGAAACAAAGGAGCCTTCGTACAGCTTTGCTTCAGCGCACTCCAGTGCTCCCCCGAACCACAATTACGTTCCTTTTGAGTGATGCGCGTGGTTTCTATTGGGGCTCTTTATTTAAACAGTGCAGCACCTCTGGGTAGGTGATAAATTGAAGGTTTTGCATTGAGGCTTGCTCCACATACATCATCATCGATTAGATCGCAAAAGTCATTTGCGCCGTTTTACTCTCTCCTTTGAGTTTACTCAAAGGTGGGTGGGGGGGGAGCACAACGCACATCATGTGACGGGCGTGCTCGTTGTTCGTTGTGGGCTTCAAATAAACACATTAAAAAAGAAAATATATTGACTGCATGTTTTTCTCGTGTTGGACTTCCGTGTCAGAAAATATTCAAATGCCACGTCAACCGTTTTGTTGCAAAGCAATAATTGCCCAATACTCTGAAATATTAATGTTGTCCCGTCATCGCTCTTGCGGCCATTATTTGTGTAGTTAAAGGTCAATATTAGCAATTAAGTTTGAATAATTTCCCACTGCACATGCAATTAAAGTCGCAGGACTAGAAATGCACAATAAGGGCTTCTTCGATTCAGGCGTGCATATTTTGCGACGAAACCACTAAAGTCTTCATGCAGGTGTGAACACATCACCCTTATCAACTCTTTTGCTGACAAAGGGGGGAAATGACTTCAAAAAGATCTCGATAGGTGCAATCGTTTGTGTTTTTGTAGCCATTGTGGAACGTTGTGAAGTATGTTTGCGATTCGCAGCGCCACGAGGGAGGTTGACTGGGATGCGCAATCTGCCGCAACGGAGCTTTCTTGTTCTCGTGCGCGGTTTCCGAGGCTGTTGTGTGATGAGTTTGGGGCCTGCGTTGTGGTCTCGGGCGCTCCCGGGGTAAACCCTCTGTAGTTTTCGACAAGCGTGCACTCTGTGCCGCCGTTGTGGTCGGCCTCCCTCTCATCCTCTTATTTGCCCCTGGAATAAAGCAAATAACCCTCACCCTCCTCTCTGCTACGAATCGCCAGGCTGATCTCTGACTCCGCCTCGGGCCGGAGGGTGGTGGGAACTGACAACTTGATGGCATTGTCTCTGGTGATGGGAAGCTACAGTCTCGAGGGGCAAAGGGGGAGAGGGGGGGGGCAAAACACTGCCCTGGCAGACTCGGATAGGACAAAAAAAAATGGGTAGAATGAGCTGGCGCATGCAGGGTAAATAGAGCCTCTGCGTGTGATTTCCTCGCCACGGAGCAACGCCGAGTCGCTAGCGGGTGGGACGGAGCGGACTTTAGCGCCACGCCAACACTCTGAGAAGCCGTTCGATTATTTACATCACGGCCGCCGTCTCGGCTCGTCTGCACTTCCGTTTCTGTAATCTTACAAAGCACACCCATGTTATTATCGAGGATGATAAGGAAAATGCAGTCATTAAAAAAAAAAAAAAAGTCTTATCATACACGATATTTGCCTGCCTCTCCTCCAGTTAGGCCGCGGATATAAAAGATATCAGGGCACGCCTTTTTTTTTTCCCCTTCCGGACGTCTCGGTGTTCAAACGGTGACCTCCGTTTTGCTGTTGGTCGGCAATCCCTTGTGCTTGGGGTGCACGTGCGGCGAGTGGCCGTAGCCCAGCGGCTGGGAGAAGAGCTCGGGCAGCGTCTCGATGCTGAACTGCCGTTTGTTGGAGTAGGCCTGGCGCCGGCTGTTGGGCTGATGGTGCAGCGCTTGGTGATGCTGCTGCTGGACGGCGTGGTGATGCTGCGGCGGCTGAAGGACCATGTGCGAGGCGGCCGGCCGCTGGGCGTGGCCCTTGCTGGGGTCCCACGCTTTGAAAGCCGAGCCCGACGTCAGCGGGTGGGTGTTGGTCTTGGAGATCTTGGGCTTGGGGATCTGGGAGGAATTGATGGTAATGGCCAGCGGAGCGTGGATGTCGGGTGGCGGGAGGAAGGATTTCTCCTTTGGGTGGAAGTTGATCGGCTGGAAAGTAGGAGGAGACTGGTGGTGGGTGTAATCCACCATCGCGTAGCTCTTGTAGTAGTCTCGAGGGGCCGTATCTGGACGAAGAGGACAGAGAGACAACTCGTACGTGACTGCTCTGCTCTACTGCTGTCTTACTTTTTATGCCAACAGAAAGTCGCTATTCGATATTTTTTTTTACATCTTTGGATGTGATTTATAAATGTAAATTAAGAGATTATAAATTTGTTAGTCTGGAGAAAATTGGATTTGTTTACTGTCAACACAATGAGAGATAGGAACACTGTTACATATGACCTCGTATCTACAGACAATATTGTTTATGTGTTGATTTAGATGGCAGAAAATATCGATAATATACAGCATTAAAAAAATAATAAATCAGGCATGAAGTGCCACATAACTAGGGATGGGCCAGTATCAACACCAAGTATCAGTATCGAGATGATACGGCACTATTTTAAGCGATTGGGAAGTCATGGGTGATGCCGATACTGGCCACCGATACTGAAAGCCCCAAAAATAATGAAAAAAAAAATAGGACATTGAGTATGTTCTCCTCATCAGAATTAAATATTTCATTTTGGAACAATCACGATGTGTTACAGATGTAATGAGCTAACGTTCTCGAACGTGAGTGAATAATCGTACTCGTGTCGGTAGGGGAAAAAAAGTGAAACGCTTCATTCAAAGCAAACCAGGAGAATCCTCGACAATCCGTCCATCAATTCTGATTTTTCCCTAACACGCGGCTAATCTCTCGTCTAATGAGCAAATGAAAAACTCTGTGCGGGGAGACGACACCCGCAGGCTGTTTGCACCCCAGAGAATACGAGTGCTGCATCTTTTTCATTGGACCGAGCTTCAAACTGTCTGCACTCTGACCATGAAGAATTAGGAAAAGATGGGGACAATGACTTCACAGAGAAACGAGCAACAAAACAAAACAAAACCAAAAAAAAATTGGGTGAAGGAAGATGATGAGGGAGTGTTGCACAAAACTGTCGGGAAATGAAAGTAGAACGGGTTCAGCATGTCATGTCCGATTAACGCGACTCTGCTGCTCGGTCATCACCACTGCAGCCCCAACACACACACACACACACACACACACACTCGCCTTAAGACACCATCAACCTTGTTTTCCCCCTTTATGAATAATTTGCTTCCTCAAGAAAAAACAAGCTGTTTCCAAAAAAGGTGTCATCTTCCAGTTTCCCTCTGTACGAGTACGCTTGCAGGTTTTTTTTTCCGTGTCCATCTGTGCGTTTTTCTCCTCCGCTCTGTCACTAAGTAAAATGTATTTGTAGCGTTTTGGGAAATAGGAATGATATATTTGTGGTGCAATATTATGTCGCTTTCGAAGGTCGTCTGTGGTGTGAAACGTGTTGAGAAAAGTTCCGCCTCGCAAACCAACCCCGGAACTTGTCCGCGGTGGTGTGTGACTTTGTCCACGCAGCCCGCACCGGCCAACCCTCGGGAAACCATTGCTCACTTTCTAACCAAGTCGTAATTCATCCCCTGTATTGAATTATTCAACCTGCTGTCCAACACTGTTCGTCCGTCTCGTCTTGTGTCGTCTTTGCTTCATTCCTCACTCCGTTCTTCTCTCGTTGGAAGGAATCAAATGTTTACGTCTGTGCATCTGACCACACGCGTTTTGTGTGAGGTGAATCTCCGGCAAATGTTGCGTTGAGTGTCCGACGGGCAAGCCAGAGGGTGAGTTGCGGTACTGTGCAGAGTCGCCTCGCCCCGCTGCTGTCCAGACTGCTCTCACTCACCATGAATGCTTCGCTCGGACGTGCGTACGCACTTGTGTTGCAGAGGCACAAACTGTATGCAAGCGTTTTTGGGGATTTTAGTATTATTATATATTTTTTGAGTCATACCTCATGCCACTTCGTCCCATCTCATTCTTTCTTTCTTTCTTTCTTTCTTTCTTTCTTTCTTTTCTTTTAAAAAATGTATCTATAATTGCCATTGCCATTTCACGAGCTCGCATTTCTATTGAAAGAAAGGTCAGCTGTCAATAACTGTCAGCGCTCTAGTGGCTGAGCTCGGGACCGACGCGTAAGGCATCCATCGACATGTGCTGATCCCAGTTACAAATCGATGCCGGACTTCCCCGGTTTCATCATGCTAATGGACTATTAATGCAGTTCGATGTGATGCATAACCAGGTTCCCAATTTCAAAAAGGAAAACCACTACGGTGGAATAAGAAGCCTAGACATGTGCTCGTGTTTAAATGCCGGGTTTCGAGCGTGCGAGACTTACCGACACCCTTGAGTGAGGAGTACTTGTTGAAACCGATTCCCAGGTTGTTATGCGGGTGAGACAAGGCCATGGCCGGACCCAGAGGAGACAGGGCTGCATTATTCAAATGGTTATGATCTAAAAGAAACAGAGCGCAAGAGAGAGGAATGCCCGCGTTACAATTGGGCGGGAAACTGGGAAAAGAATGACAGAAAGTTAATGTAGCATCGTTGTTTTTTTTTTTTTTTGGTGATTCTGCAAACCTTGTTCACCTCATTCTGCTGCTGCAAGAGTTGGGCTCTTTTGCCGGAGTGCACGTAATGATTATTTGAGGCTCGATATTTGTGCATGTGCGTCAGACTCATTACATCATACTTCATCTTGAAATTCAAACGGATCTATTTATGCTGCCTTTAGAGGTGCAAATTACCAATAACACACACACACACACACACACACACACATGATGAGTAAAATGACAACTCCCAAAGCTATGAACGTCATCGCGACAGCGATGTGGACACACTTTGTGCATTTTATCCAGTTTGACCTTTTGAACTTGGCCGCTAATGTTCACCACGGCCGATCTCATCCGCTATTTTACAGCCACAGCAGGCAGCTGTTAGCACCGATAAAGCTCGCATCAAGTCCCCGCATGCAACGTGCACATTACCGAGCACTCTGCAAACTATTTGGTGAACATTATGGAGCATACAATAGCTAAAAAGCCATGGAGGGAGACCAGAACCGCACTAAAGTGAGCAGAAATGTTGTACACGTGTACCTGCTGCAGAATACTGCGCTCCAAACAATTAACCGTGGCAGTCTATTCCCCCAAAAATTATGTAAAAGCTTAATTTATTTCACATTTTGGCCAAATTCTAGTTGTTCTGTACTTTGAGCTTGCAAAGTGAGAGACAGACAACAACACGCAATGCCCCCCGCTCGCTGAGCTTTTGCGCAGGGGAAATACAAATGAGTGCTCCTGGGCTGAATTTAATTGTCTTTGACTTTGGTGCACTCTAAGGTGCAGGCAGCAATCTGACGCAGGATTGAGAGTTTGAAACTGTGGTGGGTTTTGATTTTCATTTTTTTTCACACTTCTAAACAGTACTTGAAAAGAACCGTTGCTGTTGCCCTGAGATAAGGCAAACATATTTAACATGTTTAATATGTTCATTTCTTTTTAAATTCCTATTCATCTCTTTATCCGGTGATGTAATAAACATCACATTCTACTGCTGGTGAGTCAAGACGGCTGTGTTCACACCCACAACAGCGCAAAACACCCTATTTGCCATCACGCGTCAGCGGCAAATACCTAAACAAATTCTAGCACACCCCCCGCGCTAATTTCGACCCTGCCTCATGTCAGACTTGCACCGGTCACGAGAACGGAGCCAGTCGACTACACCCATTAATATTGTGCATAAATTATTCACCGAGTTCTCACGCGATGCGCTCGGTGACCACGCAATGTTCATGATGGAAGTTCTCGTAAAAGTCGAGTTATATTCTCCACGCGCATTTTAGTAGTCAGAATTGTAAAACCTCAGGGGCAAACAACCTCGGAGGTTCCACTATATTCTCTGCATTTACAGACTCGTAAACCTAACACCTATGACCGCCAGCTCCACCGGAGGGCCGAAGCGGGGAGACTAACAGAGAGTGAGGGATGTGACGGCAACGCCGACTGATTGAATTGGAAGCACATCTTCACTTCCCCGTGTAATTGATATGCGGCGGTGACACGCTGTGGACGGACGGGCACGCTGAGCTGGGAGGCACAACCGCGGGGTGCCCGTTTTCTGTGTGCGGAGCCGCATGCGGCGACTGCTTGTCGTCTGCCTGCTGCTGCCACCTGCGCTTCCAAAGTAAACATTTGAGGACCTGGTAATCGACCGCAGCAAACGCCCGCCGACGTTGTCTGCGCCTGCAAAGAGCAGGACTTTGACAACTCTGGTCGAGGGAAGTGTCCTACATTCTCAAGCGTTCTTCGAGTGAGCCAGTCGCGGAAATCATGGAACTCACACGGAGGGAAAGATGAACAGAATCAGAGAGGGAGTTAGCCAGAGAGAGACTGCAGGGGGGAAAAAAAATCAACTAATTGATGGAAAGATCCTTGGCCAGTCTCCAGTTTGACCACAGGGCTGTTCCCAGCCACCAGAGAGCTCCCAGAGAGTCGGCTGCAGCCATGTACGGGTCCTTTTCGCTTTTCTGGCTCAGGTTCTGCCTCCTTTCTCTTGTATTTTTCATACATCTGTTGAATTATTTCACGACAACCGGTTTTGCGGCGGTGCACTTCAGTCAAGTCAAACTCCAAGCTCGAGACGAGGCGCTAATGATTTGACTCCTCGATAAGCGTCGAGAGTGAAGTCGTTTGATGTGTCCGTGTTATGACAAGCTGTTTTCCACGCATGTCTATTTTACACATTTGCTTTATTGCACACGTGAGTCGGGGGAGGACATTTTAAGCATGCACCTGACACTCGCGCCGTCAACATGGGACTATAATTCATTTGGGGATGCACAAAATTTGTGTCTGGAGTCCTTTTATGTTCATGTGAAAATAGAATTTGAATTATGCTGCCATCAACTTGGGGGGGGGGTTCGAATGCATGTGCTTCAATCAGTGTGTGTGTGTGTGTGTGTGTGTGTGTGTAGGCCAGCAGAGCTCTGCATCAAAGTAGAGGACTGCTGGAAGGGCTTCTGCCTGCATCACTCTGACATAACCCTCTCTCACGGGCTGGCGGATCTGTCAGTCGGGGCGCTGCGCCGCTGTGGGAGTGGTCAAAGATCTTTTCAATCATCACCAATCAACGAGGCTCCTGTTTTTTTCGATTGACGTGCACTGGAGTCTCGCGTCATGGCGGAAGCACACCTGATTGCTTGAGTGTCCACCCATAGCTGTACCGAATGGTCGGATGATTAAAAAAACAAAAAACAAAAAAAAACCCAGTGCAATGATGGATGAGAAAGCAAAGCGTGGAGAGTCTCTTTCTCTGAAATGCACAAGTAGGCTCAGTATGAAAACCGATAGATGGATGTTAGAGGTGCTTGACCTTGGAGGTTCAACTGTCGTTTGTAACATCCCATCTGTCCGCGTGAGAGGGAAAGATAGGGCAGAAAATCTACGACATTACACATCCATGCTGGGAATCCACTAAGAACTAAAAGGCTTTAAAATGCAACAAAATGTTTGTGACTCAGACTTGCCTTCTGGCAAATGTGCTCACTTAAATTAATAAAGCATAAACTTGAGTATGCCTTGACCCCAAAACTGAGTTTGTGAGGATTGTAATGGTGGGTAATTTGGTGATTTAAAAAAATGTTTTTTTATAACAACTCCCTTGGAGCAAAGACATTCCTCTGGAAAGTTACCTTGTCCTTTACCCTAAAAAACCCCCAACTCTCTCCTGTATGGGATGCCTGGACTTGAGTACCTCTGATGTAAGATGCACGGTGATGGCACGTGACTGACTTAATGAGTTTAACTCTTGTGTCGTGTGTTGGTTAGAAGGAGGTCACCTCATAACAACAAGGCTCCGGGTTTGAACCTCCCGGACGGTTTTCATATTCCCAGAACCTCGTGCTCTTCCTGCAGGGGTTGCCCATTGGATCCTCCCACAGACATGCATGCGAGGTTAATTGGACATTGCTGCTTGCAGATGTTATTGTGTGAGTGTGCGTGCGCGCGCGCGTACGCGCGTGTGTGCGTGTGTGTGTGTGTGTGTGTGAATGAAATCATGTTTGTGATCTGTCCTGGCTGTACCTCCACCTCTGACCCACTGTCAGCTGAGATAGACTGCAGTGCCATGCAAACAGTGCAGCACAGCAAATGGATGGAAAGGAAGGATTATTATTTGAATCGTGTTCTCAAATGTATGCAAAATAGGACAGAAATGAATATGCGCTCCCGTTGCCTGAGATGCATATTAAAGCTGAGGCATTGCTGGGAGGAAGTGGATTGCAATCTAGCCAAGTGGTGGTGCTATAAGATGTGGGCAGATGACAGCCATGAGTTACCTAAAAAAATAAATAAATAAATAAAAACAAATGTCACGAGCAGCAATGTGTTGAATTTATTTATTTAGCCCTGTTGTGACAATTTAATTGTGAGTTTGAAAGAAAAAAAAGCTGATTGATTGTAAAAAAATAAAAAAAATACAAAAATAAAATTCTTAATCGTTCGTTTAAGAAGGTGCAAATGTATGAATTCAAGTAAGGTATCCTAAACAAACATTGGAGTTTGCTTGCTATATATCTTTGAAATTGCCATTGAACTTTTACCACCTCTGGGCGGGTCAGGGAGAAAAAGTTGACTAGAAGTTATTTAAAAACTGTTTTGGGACACACACACACACACACACCCACACACACACACACACACACATTTATACATTCAAGAGTCTTGCTGGAGCACAATATTTCCTCCATGTTGATGTTTGGTCAGCATTGCCTCGAGTGAGACAACTTGCGTAATACAAAAGCTGAACTCATAACCTGAATAAGACCCGAGTTTACCTGGCGTAGCGACATTTTTCTGCTTCTCTCCGTCTTATCTCGGCTCGCCCTTGGATAAGATTTGTACTTGCAGTATTCTTAATCCAGCTCTTTTTTATTCCTATCAGGTCGTGAACCGTTTGAATGCGTCAGATCGACTTAATCGTCAATTTACTCTCCCACTTTTCCTCCTTTTGCTCCATTCCTCCCCTTGCCAGAACACAATTTGCAGGCTAACCGAGGGCGTATAACCCCCATTATAGAGCGCAATAACTTGGGCTGCGCTTGTCCACTGAGCACTGTACGTCATTCAAAAATAGAAAACAGGAGAGGGGAAATAAACACAAGGCAACCTCCGGTCAAAAGACAAAACATGACATTGGCCTTTGAAAGCGCTTTTATTGTTTGGGACGGTGGGGAACGAACGTCAACAAAATCAACAGAAACCGCTTACACGTGACATTGCCTTGTATTAATTCGCTGCTTATTATTTACAATTGATGGATGTGTTTGTCCGCGCTGTGTGTGAATGAATTCTCCACGCCGTTATTTCCCTTTTCCTGCTGTACAAATCGGTGCTCGGAGCGCGCCGGGCATCTGTAGTCTCTCTTGCCTCTTTCCAAGTCATTGTGAGTTGTCCATTATTCCTCCCTCTTACTCTCCTTTCCTCTCTAATTGTTCATAAGTGAATCTCTATACGCCAATGCCTCTCTTCTCAAATTTCAATTTTTCCCAAAGATGTAATTCTCCGTCATCCATCATTTGTAATATTTGTAAGCATGCTCATCTTTTTGAAATGTTCTGCGAGCGTCGGATGGAATATATAACGTCTGTGCAGTGTTGTATAATCATCTGCGGCTCTGCAAAACAGCTGCAGATAATTTTTTGGGTTTTGGGTGGTGGGGGTGGTGGCGAGGGCGGGGATGAGAAAAACCCACGTTACGCAACAGGACTCCGCTTGGGTCCAACATTCACAAGCCTCATTTGCCCCAATTAATTTGCCAGCAAGTACTTCAGATTTCTGATCAGCGAGGCATCAGGAAAAAAAAAAGATTCTAGAATCAATCTCTTGAAAATTGAATTCACTCGTCGCCTCAGCGAGACCCTTTTTCCACCTGGAAAGTATAAATCCTTGCCGGACAAATCCCCTTTATAAGCACGTGTGCATCCAGTCGTCTGTCTACCTGTGGAACGAATGAATTGATCATGACCAATGGCGACGCATGCGTGCATGTAAGTCACACTCGAGCGGTGATTCCCTCAGCCCTGGTCAAGTGATGAATTATTGAGCTAATCTGAGCTTTGAACTTGTTCTTTCATCACAAGGGCCAAGCAGACCCCGGAGCTTTTTCACTTAACACACACACACACACACACACACACACGCACGCACATATCCCCCGACTCAAAGGCTCCATCCCTTTAAGCTTGAATTTCTTTCAAGTCCAGCTTGTTGAGTGTCTGGTCTCCTTCAGACGCAGCATATTTTTTACTGCAAAGAATTTTGTTGTCGATCGAAATGCTGTATGTCGAGCATATCGCGATCCATCACGTTGTGCGTGACACCGAATGGGTGGGAATGTTTGCCGTTGAGATGTGCTGACTCGGCGGGTCTGTGTAGATTTAAAATAGATCTTTTTTTAATTTTTTTTTTATGGGGGGGCTTTGGAAGATGTACCGGGATACACTTTGTAGAACGTCCTGCTACTTTTTATGCGTTCAGGAAAGGAACGCGAAGGAATTTAAGATTGCTATTTTCTGTGCACTTAATTTAAATTGCGACCACTGTCAGACTTGCAAGGGATTCATTGATTTGACTCATTTGATTGGCAAGAGAGCGCCACGTCTGAGAAAAAAAAAACAACCAATCGGAGACAGACAAAAACCAGGACTGATGACGTGTCAATTATTTCTCTTGTACTTGCAGACGCGCCAATTATGGGCACACCCTCGTGACTTGCGTTGCCCTTTTTGGGGTAGAAGGACCTCGGACAACTGAGAGATTCCAGGACTGAGGCCGAATGAGCAACATTTGGACCTGGCAGGTAAGGGAGTTTCCTCCTTTTTGAGCTTTTGATTTCACATTCCCAAAAATAGAAATTCAAACGTGTTTTTATTTATTTATTTAAAGTAATCGTCAATTACAAATGAGTCGTACGTAGCAACTGTAGCTCATTTGGGCTTGGGCTCAAAACTCACTTGTATTCTTTGGCATTTGACTCAGCATGATTCAGATTTGTTCTTGGTTTTGCTGTTCGGTGCTTTCTACCGTCGTTGTTACCGATTTGTTGCTTTACGGTTGTATATATTCGATGTTCCATGTGCAGCACTTTGTATGCAGCGATGGCTGTTTGAAAGTGCTCTATAAATACAGTCGAGTTGAGTTGTTGACAGTGCTAATGCTAGGCTAGCATTGCTAGCGCTGCTGTTTTGGTGACGCTTGAAATGTGTTTCTGTGAATTTGCCCTAAGTAGCCAATAATACGTTGATGTGTATGTCGTCATTCTGAGATGGACTTTCCGCACAAGTCCACTTCAACATTTACAAACGAGATCTAAGGGCTGAAGGTCAGCTTCCCCCCCTTTTAATGCAAAAGTGGAAAACGGGGACTTGTTTATGAATTCCTTCAGACAGGAGAAAAGGCCACGGGGGTATGCGTATTAAATTTCCCATGAAAATTTCAAAACAGACCTTTAGGGCAACGAATGGATTACAATAAAGAAACGAAAGAAGCCTCATAAGAGGAAAAATAGAGCCATGACGACGGAGGAGGGTCACGGAGGGACTAAAGTGAAAAATGTGAATGATGTTATGCATATTAGAAGCTTTTATTTACACACTCGCTCCTCGTAGTCTGGATAGCAATGGAACAAATAAACCAACACACACAACTATACATCAGTCATTGTGTCTTATTTGAAATGTCCCCCATTGTAGCGACCTGGCACTCGCAACGCTCTCAATCGTCCAGACTTCCCTTATGTGTGTGTGTGTGTGCGTCCTCATGAGTAGAAATGATCTCATCCGTATTCTCAGGATGAACCGCAGTGGCTCCGCTGGCTGACTTTACGAAGGCCCATAAAACCCTCCTGCGGCCGTTCACCACGGTCGCCCATAACAACACTTGGCACCACTGATCATGAATGCGAAATGCAAGCATCATAGGGAAAATACTCGTTCATTCTGTCGACAATTTGTAGTATTAATGACTTTTTTTTTCTTTCTTTTACCAACCTGTGACTGCTTAACTAAGTGAAAAGCGATTTCCTTCCAATATGCAGTGGAATCTTCTTCTTTTTTTTACTTGCCGCTCCAAAGGTCACGGCACGCCCTTGAGTAGCACACGAGAGCCCGAATTCAAACTGCCAAACTCTGAACCGTGTGCCAGATGTGCTCAGCACTAGGTCACCGTGCCACCACATGATGATCAGTCATTCACAAAAAATAAAAACCTCACCACCCACTCATCCACGCTCAGCCTTTGCCTCTGTCCCCTCTTTTTGGCTCAAGAGCCCGGCTTCATGTTTTCAAGCATAAATCTCCTGCCAGTGTGTCCACCCACCATGTCTAACAGAGATTTATGCTGCACGCACACACACATTGTGTGTGGGCGAGATATGTCTGTATGTGTGCGAACACACGCCGGGGTTTGACCTTCAAATATTCTTCCCGCCCCCCATATTTGTGCCGCCATCTTGTGACTGCTACCTTATTAACGGATCGGTCTGGGTTAGCGATGCAAAGGCCATCCGAGAATTGGCCGTAGCGCTTGGATGCGTTCCCGCGGATTTTACGTTTGCTGCAGTGTAGCTTGGAGGAGTGCGGATGGGAGGGAGAGGAAGCTCAAGGTCGCAAATGGCGGAAGATTTTGAAAGGAAATGGAAGTGAAATAAAGATCACGCGAGAAGCGGCGAAAGACGGATAAGTGGCGGGAGGGTGAAAGCAGTCGACGAAATATGGTCAACGTTTCGGCTGCTGTCTTGTCTCAGAAGCACCCGCTCGCTTTGTCGCGTTTTGCTTCGGCTCTCGTTAAAACTCTCCCATCGTGTTTTTAATACCCCGCCTATAAATAAATGTCCACATGCACATATATCTCGATGCTGCCCATCTGTTTCTCAGCCTGCCTTGCCCCCCCCACTACCAAGGAAAGTGATTTGTGAATTCTGTCATCTGCTGTGCCGGGCAAAACAGAGAGAAGGATAAAAAATGAGATGACATGTCTGGCGAGATAATTACATGTTCCTTTGTCTTCGTGCTGTACCAAAATAATCCGGCTCTCTAAAATATGTATTACTCCCGTTTCAAAGAAGTCAAAAATTAGGTTTCATATACTTCACCTTGGTAATGAGGAGTTTATATTACTGTCGCGATTCGGGGGGAAAAAATAGATTTAAAAAATATCTATATATGTCAAATAAGGAAAGGGATATTTCTTCCCATCCGGAGTCTCATGACGAATGACTCCGTCATCTGAAGTGTTACCTGAGGAGTGCAAATTGTTTGGAAAGGGAGATGTAATCATCATAAACGATGGCCCTTTTGTAATTATTCACCTTGATGATGGCAGCTTTCCCTTGCTAATAAATCACCGATTGACACGCGCAGCTTTGGGAGACACATAAAGAGAGAGATGAGCGACTATTAAAGGGATCAGCCGCACCTGCGCCCTTCCCTTATTCAACTTGTCCAAATGTCCTGCAACAACAACAGCGGGGGCAATGCGTACGACATGTCAATGAAGGCGTCGTCGGAAGCCTGCAACGTTGTCGGCCTTTGTGCTCAAATTTCCTTGTCGCCCAAACGTTTCTCTTTATTTCCCACCATTGCGCGTTCTTTGAGAAAAGATTAGTCTTCATCAACGGTACTCGATTTCTTTTATTTGTGCCTGCCTCGAGATTCGCCAGAACATGACCCAGTGACACGCACGCTTGCGCACGAAGCGCACGCTTGTGTGAAAGACGTCAGCAGTTTCTCCATGCTTGACATTTCTGTTGCTCTGCAGCCAGCACATGGAAGCTGTCCACTGACATTTCTTTCTCTCCCCGCTCTCATTCGCTCTCGATCTCTCTCACTTTATGTCCCATCCTTGCTCTCTCTCTCTCTCTCTCTCTCTCTCTCTCTCTCTCTCTCTCTCTCTCTCTCTCTCTCTCTCTCTCTCTCTCTCTCATTCTCTCTCTTATCCTGGCACTCTCCCCCTCTCTTTCCCCCTATACTGTGCCTGTCTACATCTTCCTGCCCCCCACTTCCCCCCACTACTGCCCCCTCACTCTCCACCTCTTCTCTATGGGTCACTCGTCCCCATCTCTCACTCTGCCCGTTCTCTTTCTAGCACTCTCCTCTTTTTTTTCTTTATTTTCTGTTTCTTTGTTTTGTTATCCCTGCGATTGGCTCGCAACCGGTTCAGGGTGTCCCCCGCCTACTGCCCAAAGACGGCTCGGATAGGCTCCGGCACCTCCCGCGACCTTTGTGAGGATTAAGCGGATCAGAAAATGGATGGATGGATCTTTTATCTCTTTCCTTTTTTTAAAATGTTTTTTACTTTGTTTCTTTTTCCCTCATTAGTTTCTTCATTTTTGTTCCTTTCTTTCTTTTTCTCCCCCCGCCCCACCCACTCCCTCGCTCCCTCTCTCAGCCTAATAAACAATTTTCAGACTTCCCACATGCAGCTTGCCCGTGTCATCCTTCTCACTTGGCGTTTCGTGTTTGACTCCCTGAATCCCACAATGCTTCTCACCTCATTGCCACCCTCTTGCCTCACACACACACACACACACACACACACACACACTTGCAGAAACATATGCCCGTGAGTGTGTACTCATACCAATTTGACACCTCCAGAATTCTTATTTTTACACCCTAATTCTCACCCCCCTTTTCCCACCCCCCTCACTTAATTTTTATTCCTGTTTTCTTCCACCTGTGTCCTCTCAGAGCGCCACTGAGAGTCGGAGACAGCACGGCGAGCGACTGGCCGTGACTGAAAATCCCGTTAGGCGGCGTTTCATCGGACGCCTCTGTTAGTTCTTGTCCCATTTTTCTCTCCCCTCCGCTCTTCCTCGATTCCCACGGGCGCAAGTTCCTGCTCAGCGGCCAATTCTGGCCTCTCTCTCTTTGATTCCCTCATAATATATTGTGAGGGCTGTGTCAGCGCTCGCCCTGATCTCACCGAAACTCTCCAGGAAACAAGCCGGGATCAATAGTGCGGTGTCGCCACGGGAAAAGGGCTCCGCTCTCCGCTCTCTCCGTCTGTGTGATTATCTCTTTCTTTTAGGATTGATCTTTTTCTGCCATCATGTAATTCTTTTACAAGTCCACCCTTTCCGCTCCACACTGTGCTTCCTTGTCATTTTTTTCCCCCACCAGTTTACTTCCCCTCTTTACTGCACGCATCTACCAGTTGCCACTGCAGAAGTCCCTGATGCACGGGGACATATCATTGAAAATTGACTTTTTAATAGCGTGTATACTAATAGTTGGGTCTCTGCGCTTGCCCGGCCATCGAGTGTGAAATTAAACAACCAAGTACTGTAAATCTTGATCGTGCTGCTTATTTCCAAAAGATTGTCTTGGGCATAGAAAATGCCGCTGAGCCGCATGCTTCGGTTGAGTTCACTGCCTACCAGTGGCTTCATTCATTTGGGACAATCAGCGAAAAGTATGAACATCATGAAGCTTGTTTTTGGAAGTGACAAAAAAAAAGCTTGGAAACATTGCGTGAGAGTCTGGCGACTGGGCGCGTCTCACAAAAGGCAGTCATGTGTAGCGGAGCATCCTTATGGGAGCAGAGAAAGCAGCGGCAAACAGCTTCCCCGCGTTAGCGTGTACTCAGGTGGCCCTCCAGGAAAAATATTTTGAAAAATATCCCAACATTGAGATATACTTGCCAGGTGTGATGACGGGGGTACTATCAGGGTAACGTTTCCCCTGGAAGAAAGCAATTCAATGTGGACACGTTGCACACGTTTTGCTGACTGGTTAGCTTTTTTTAGTTCAACATGATGATGACTGTGAAAAAGCAATCTTATGGCGTGACAGTCCTGCTTGAATAACGCTGAAGTTGATTAAAGCTAAAATATGTGTCAATGTTGTCCTAAAATAACTTGATGGATAATTGGAACTGAAGTGAACACTGGCTTGTAATAATACGCGTCTGCGTTGCCATGGTGACCCGGAATTATTACATTGCCAATGAAAGATATTTATTCATATCACTTCAACACTCAAGCTAAGACGATCAGATTTTCAGATGGGATTGACTCGCAAAGATTGATGCAAACTCAATCGCATCAAACTTCACACGGAGGTGCTGCGAGTATTTCGATGATTCGTAGATTCGATGCTACTTTCCCCCATTCTGGTCACTTCGGAGAAATAGAAGGTTCGCTGGATACGATCATTGCTCAATCACAAACTCAAGTTTCGATACAGCCGAGTCACTTCACATATCATTTATGTCTTGAGTTTGATTTTTTTTTTATATAGGATATGCTTGACCGCAGTGTTCTCCCCTATTTTCTCTTACAATTTAGCCGAACTCAATAAATTCTACCAAGAGCCTTCAAAGGGCAAATCTTGAATCCAGGGGGGGGGGGGCTGCATCCCACTGTGTGTCTGCCTACGATTTAATGCTGCGGAAATGAAACATACAATTAGTCACTCTGTCTGCCTCAAAGTCTTGGCTCCCTGCTTCGACCCGCAATACCCCCCCCCCACACCCCGCACCCACATCTCCGCCATCGCTGTGCATAGGCCTTGTGTTCTGCGTACAGTTCAACGCGCGTCTTCAAAAGCAGCCTGTCGGTCGGTGCTCTCGAAAGCCCGTGGCTGTCACACAGCACATCGGCTGTCATAACAGACCTGACTCCCCCATCCGAGATTCACGCATGGCCGAGTGTGATTAGGTTAAACACGCTCGCTGAGATGATGTGATGTGATGTCGCGGCGTGCGTGTGCCCGACAGATACGGAAGCGAGAGCGAGCGGTTGCGCGTCGCCGTCACATGCGTCCACTGGGTGCGCACGTGTGTGTCGATTGCGGTTCCTTTGTCCGCTCCCCAGCCACAAAACCGGTTACACCTGCCGAGGAAACTTTCTGTCCGTATTTTCTTGAAACCAAATGTAGGGCACTGCTCTCGTTTGTGGTTCATTCGCCTGACTTGGCTTGAGTTCTCCCTCAGTGACGATGGGACTGTTTGTCTGGCTCCGTACGCCGGGATTGACTGGCGACCAGTACAAGGGGTTTGAGAACTGGGACAGACCCTTGAGGGGGGATAAGCTGTTGCAGGAAGTGGATAGACTCTTACCTGGGAGGTTGTTTGTATGTGCCATACTCTTTGTTGCAGTTTAACAATATTTAGTGCTACTGAGCAGAACAGATTTGAAAAATAGTTGAGGATTCCATGACCTAATGTTTGTATGTATGTTTGTTTGTATTTTTTTGTGGCTTGAGTTTCTGTCGGAGTCCCGCCTTCCTGCACGCTCACAATGTCCAATCATTGGCTTGCTTTTTCATCACCGTTCAAACAATCGTTGGATGTTGTATATTTTCATCATTATATGCACCACCATTTGCTATCCATGAGGTCACTCAACTGCTCAATTTGGTCCCTATTTTTGTGCCGAGTGAAAGTCTTTGGCAAAAGGCAGTCCAGCATTTTCCGGATTGCCTTTCCCCAAAATCGATGAGGCAAGGTTAATAAAAGCATATGCTTCCTTGTTTTAGCTTCTTGGCATTAGCAGTGAGCTCATTTAATCATGAGCTGTGAAAAGCTGGCACCTTTATTATTCTTAATACTATTTACTCACCAGAAATTGGCAAATGATTCACGGCGCGGCAACGAAGCCAAGTAATATTTGACTGGAATCAAATTGAAACGTTACCTCATTGATATGAGGATAAAATGCAAGTCATTCTTTGTTATACTGTAGTAGCTTTTCATCTATTAAAAAAAATCCTTCTTTATATACATACATTAATACACTAATAAAAATATTGTGGAACTAAATATAAGTAAAATAAAACAAGTATAATCCCTAAAAATTGTCTTATTATTATTAAAAATAATAATAATGCATAGTGTTTTTGTAATGATTTCTGCATATTTTGTGCCAACCCAATAAAAACGTCCTTTTATTTTTTTGGAATTCCCCCTCAATGTGCTCGCCTTCCCTTCTACTCTTCATCATCCGCCGTTCCTGCAAGTCAGCACATCGGCCACCCTCGGCCTGATGCATTAAGCGGGAAGTCGTTGAGTGGGGTTATGGCTCATTATGGCTTGATAATGATGCCAAAATGGAGCGCCATCCCGCCCTTTCCCTCCATAACATTAACACTATCAGTAGGCCTGCAGCAGTCGGGGATAATCCTGCCATTTTAATGTATCACCACATGCTGCACTGCTCAGTAGCTCATATCGGTGGCCACGCACGCACACACACACACACACACACACACACCCCTTTACATGCGGTCTCAGCCCTGACACGGATCGCCTGCCTGCACGTGCAGCATGCAGGGACATAATTCAGGATTACCTCCACCGCACACTACTGAAACGCTCTCTTACACTCGACTAAAATGCTCCCTCACACACCACTAAAATCCTCTTACACTCATACTGCTTGTATAATATACTGAAATGGGATGACATACGATACTGAAATTTGCATTTCAGCAGTAGCGATGAGAGTGTTTCAGTTGCGTGCATGAACGTGTTTCAGTAGTGTGTATGAGAGCCTTTCGGTAGTTCCATGAGAGTGTGACAAGGTGAGAGTCACAAGACGTTTCTCTTTCACTGAAAAAAGGTTTTGTTCAATTTACTCAATTTTATTTTGTCAAGTGGCTGCACCAAATAAAATCATCTGGCCCCAGATTTTATTTAGTTTTTTTAGGTAGAATATGCATCCAATTAGAAAATGTACCTGGATCCAGAAGATTTTATTTGGTGCAGCCTCTTCTCTTGACGAAATAAGATGGAATCAACTCAACACACCACTTTTTGTCAGGATATGCACACGTGCAATTTAGGAAAGGGTACACACAAACATGACGTATTAATTCAGTTGATGGCAAATGTGTCCTCTATGCTGTCATTTGTCTCTATTGAGCTTCAATTGTCCACTTTATATCATTGCTTGTCAGAGGGTGTGTGGGAGGCGTTAGTGTCTATATTGCATGGTGTGTGTGTGTGGCCCTGGAGAGGTGTTGAGTGTCCTTGACATGAGTGAGGAAAATAGTCTGTCAATGCTCTCACACCTTGGCACGCACGATGTCATGTATTTTCTCTCCACATCCGAAATGCCACGTTGCAGGTAACATCCATTTCACTTCCACATTTTTCTTTTCTCTACCCGTCTGACAAAACCCAGACGTAGAATGTGTTTTTAATGACACGTCAACATTGCCATTGCTCGTTCGATCCAGCCACCATCTCAACTTGGAAACTACCGGTAGATGAAAAAAAATATCATCCCGATGTGTAATTATGTCTCTTGAATGGAAAATGGTGACAGAAATGTCAGTGTGCCTTTGTTTGTGTCTCACAGTCTTCTCAGGAGTTTTCAAAACTAGATCAGACAAAAGCTTTTAGCACTTTGTCATAAAAACAAAACACAAGAGAAACATTTTTTGGTGGGGAGGGGGGGATGTCGGATGAAGTTTGAGTAACCTGTGAAGATCCACACAAGAAAAAAAATCCACCCCGGAAGACCAGAGCCAAGACTCAAACTTGAACATCGGAACTGTAATCCCAACATGTGACTGTGCTGCTCTAAATTATTTTTAATTGCCCACCTTGATGCAGAACAGGCACAGTGAGCCTTGCGCCTGCACTAAAATCAGGTTAGGTCAGCATTTCCTCATGCCCCGTCTCTGAAAATAGAGTCCATTGTCTTGACTTTACTGCTGTAGACCATGAAGTCATTGCTTGGAGGTGCTGTCCCAATAACTATCAAAGTTGCCTTTGAAGTGCCTTTTTACACGCAGCGAGTCATCAGATCTATTCATTGGAGCTCTGCGATCATTTCTGGCCCACCTTAGTGTTCGGTCAGAGTGAGGGATCAGACAGCTCGGTCTCCGCCAGACAATCAACGAAAGAAGAGAGGAAAGAGAGACGACGGGAACAGAGAGATTCCAGAAAACAGAAAAGGAACGTAGCAAATGCCTGCGAGGGAGAAACTGAGGCAGAGGCGAAGTGACGAAGGCCTGTTAATGAGAGGGAGTCGAGAGGGCAAAATGAAACATGAAAGAGGAGGAAAATAGAGTCAGTGATGCAGTAGAGGATGGCACTGTTGATTTACACCTTCTTTAACCACCCATCAGCATGTTCTTTATATCCCGATTGGATTATGTGGTGCATAGCGACGGCAAATCGGCATCACACATTGGTCTCGAGCAAGAAAAAGGCAGATCTGATGTGGATAATAGTCATGAGGAATTGGGTTCTCTTGTTAGAATTCAGCAGTGTGCTTGGGATGACTGCTTTGAATCACTCTCTTGATGTTATGCCCCAACGTCTGAAATGGATTGAGGTTAGGACTCTGACTGGGCACTCCAGAAAGACGTATTTCTTCTTCTTTCTGATGTTGGTTTACCTGTACTTCTGTCGTTGTCGTCTTACTGCGTTACCCAACATTTGTTTAGCTTTAAATGGCAGATAGATGGTGACATGGTTTACATGACGGCAATAGGTCCAGGCCCTGAGGAAGCAAAGCGGTGGCAGTGAGGTTTTTCTGGGGGGGGACACATAGCAATGTGTGTTCCTTCCAAACAAATCCACTTTGGTTTCATCTGACCACATCATCTGTCCTTGGCTGTAACACCATTTGCAAATGTCATACCTGTAGAAATATACTACGTTGCGGCAGTGCTTGTCAGACTGAAAGACACCGCTATCCGCAACTTCGTCCATCAGTGTTATAGCTGTGGCTCTGCATTGCAACTGTTTATCCTCAACCCATGCAAACGATCCACGGGCTCTGCGGCGCGTTGCTTAAAAACGTATGCCAACTCATCGAAGTTGCAGATTTCTCCATTTCTGTGTGCCATTAACATTTAAGCACCCTAAAGCTGTCTGCAACGGCCTGAACGCGCATCGGTGATGGCTTCCAGTTGTTTATAGTCACATAAACAGTAGTAGCACCCTCTCGTTCTCTGTTTCTAAATAAAAGTCGTATAAGAAGCCATCAAGACCAATTGCCGAGCCCGTGTCGGCTCACGCATGGTCGTCTGCTTTTAACGCTCACACACATACATGTAGAAATAATTCCGAATATATATTCATGCTCGGTTCGGCTGTCATCCCTCTGTGTCTCAAGCTGTCTCTGCGGCGGGGTGTCATTGACAAGCTCACAGAGGATATAATTGGCACTGGCCCCATGTGGCACTCTGATGACACTCCATGGTATTCAAGGGCGCACAGATGTAAACACACACGCTAATGCCTTAACACACAACAACCCCCTACGTCTTTTCACTTAACAGACGCTCTGCGGGATCCCATGGTACTCATTTTCTTATCACGCTGATTGCTAGCTTAGTCTTCCACGCCTCGTCCATTGACAGAAGCACAAGCTCATTCTCTGCAGTTGAATATTTGCGCCTCATAATTCAGCATCACCCTCACCGTTTCATATTTTGCAAAAATAATGTAGTCACTCATATTAGTGTTAAAGCAGCCTGCAAATATCACAACTATGAGGTACAAATAAGACCAAATGAAGTTAATTTTCATTTTGCACGGGTTTCTTTTAATAGTGACTTGCGTCATTAATTTTGTCATAACTGAGAGGCGTTCGTTCCATTTCACGGACGCTTGCACGGGTCTGCATTTCTTCAGATGGTGGCGCTTTTGCTGGTCACGCTGCTGAAACCGTTGCATCGGTTAAGTTTAAAGAGCCGTCCAATTTGGAGTTCATCCAAACTTTTCCTCAAATATACGCCCGAAGCTCAGTTTGAACAGTCATCATGCTTTGCCACTCCCCCTTTTTGCCTCCCATTGCCTCTCTTTCCGCCTTTTACATAATCTCTCACCTCCTCTCTCGTCCACTTACTCCCAGCCGCTCTTCGACCTCCCACAAGCATCGTTCCCCCATCCGCCAAAGGAAGTGCGTGCACTCGTGCGCCGCTTTCTCTCATGTGTTCAGGTGACGCGAGCTAAGGTGCAGTTTGTTTGTAAGTTTACATGCAACCATCTGCAAATGGACTGCGAGTACGGGGGCGTGCAAAATTGCTCGAGCAGGTTTGTGTGCGTGTGTGTGTGTTTGCGTGGAGCAGGGTGGCTGTCCTCAGGGCAGCTCTCCCCGCTAGAAGAGAGCGGGGCAGCAGCTGACCAGCTGTCCCCCTCGCAGCGAGCAGCATGTTGGCGCTTCTCTCTTGCTCTCCCTTTACTTGTTTCTCTTCACCTCGCCCGCTTGAGCCTCTCTTGAAAACTGCTTTTTACTCGCTTCATCATCTCTGTCCTGTTTCACCAACTGTAACATCGCCCGACCTATTTCTTTCCATGCCCCCCCCCCTCGCCCAGTTTTCTCTCCTAAACATTCCTCAAATTTTACATCCTGCAGGTTTCATCCTTCCCTTCATCTCTTAAGCAGTATCCAAAATATCTCAGGCTCAAAATGAGCTCAGGAGGGGGTGGGGTGAAGTGGATGCTGAGAGGATTTGACTCCAGTTTTAAAACCTTGAGAGGGGGAAAAAAAAACATGTTCTGCTCATGTTCATCAGATACTTCAGATGACTTGTGGCTCCTCTACCCGTTAAGGCCAATCACTTAAATCATCCGACGTGGTAGCTCAAAAGCTGCCAAACTCTGTCGACGAATGAAGGCGCTATGTCATGCGCTCAAAGTATTGAAAGCAACAAAGACTCAGCGGAAGAAGTAAAAGGCTGCAGTAATACGCTCCCTTTATCACACTCTTATCGCTCGGGATTACACTTGATTGCCGTTACTCTTTTTTCGCACCTTAAGACCACGCCCACATCCGACCGCAAGGACATCATCTTACGTCTAGCGCATGCGTGTTACACGAGCACGGATGTGCGCGTAATTCGCCAAACACAAGCACGGGATCGTCCCTGTCAGTGATCATCATCGAGAACCTTCATCTCATTTATCTCGGTTTATCTCAATCCTCCGACATAATAAAAGACTGTGCGGGTCCCCATCTCTCTCTCTCTCTCTCTCTCTCTCTCTCTCTCTCTCTCTCTCTCTCTCTCTCTCTCTCTCTCTGTCTCTCAGTCGCACCCGCCATCTCTTTGGCCCGGAGGATTTAAATGAGTTTAATTAAGAGGTAATTGTGCGTAGACAGCTGACACAGCATGATCTCGAAGACTTCATCCTCCTGCCCTCTCTGTCATCTCTGTGTACTTCCACTCCTTTTGCCAACAAGCCTGCATTCTAATAGTGGTTAAAATATGAGCAGTTAACCCCCTCCAAAAAAAGCAGTGCGCATAACGCCGAAGTAACCTACTTTTGAAGTTAGTGAGGAGCAGAGAAGGAATGCTTAAAATTTGTGAGTGGAAAGAGCTTCATAAATCCTAAAATAATAAACACATGAGCGAGAGCGCAGGAGCGCACGATGGAATGTTTGTGGTGGTATAATTGCCCACGTACGTCTTCTAGGGCCATTGAATAAACAAAACAAAACAATGCACAGTGCTAAACATTATTATTATTTTATTTATTTATTTTTTTACCAGATAATGATGTTATGGAAGTGAAGGACGACAGCAAATTGGTGCGAGAAGGCAAGGGGGAGTATAGACGGTAGAATTCGATAGCAGGGGAAGAAAGAAAAGCGGCGCAAGATGGAAGAGTGCTAATAAGCACAGCATGGGGTGAAAATGAGGCCAAAATGTGTTTATAGCTGTGGTGGGAAGATGAAAGTTTGTCTTTTTTTTTCTCCCCCCCACCCCCCTTTTGTCTACATGCACGAGTGAACATCGCATGTCGTGTTTGCAATCGTGTGAAGCAGGATCATAAATTAGAGATGAATCAACATATACAGGATACGTATGAATCATTTTCTATGTTGATGTTTGATGATGTAACTATCTTTTGTTCGTCTTGTGCCGCACGATGATTTGGCTTTTGTGGCCCATACCAGACACACATCAACGAATCCATGACATGAATGCCGGGCAACAAATAGTTCATATTCGCAGATGTGACGCAGCGGGGACCTTTTTTGTCCTTTAACTAAACATGCCACCAGTCATTGCAAATGAGTCCTTGAGAAATAGACTTAATTTCTATGCCCGTGTGTATATTTGTGCTGTCAAAAAGTCGAAAGAAAGAGAAAAACAGATGGTCACTCCAGCATTCACTCCGTGGGTCGGGATCTGGAACTAGGCTAATTACGTCTTGTTTACGTATAACCTGTCTAGTGTGTGTGTGTGTTTGTGTGAGTGTGATCGTGACGAATAATAAGCACATATTGGTGTCTTTAGCCCCTCAATATATTCACTGTAACTTGCATGTACTAGTTTTTGGCCATTCAGGTGGCAACGTGTGTGTGTGTGCGTGGTCACCCCCCCCCCCCCTCCCCCATCCAATTCTCCACACGCCTGTCACCAAACTAATGGCAACAAACCAAAATGGCCAACTCCGCCTTGTCGGTTTGAGGGTGAGCTGGAGTGTTGTGAGGACTGACCGTTGTTGGAGCGTAACGCCCTGGCCGAGATCCCGTTAGTCCCTATCGGGTGGTGGATCCCGGTTCCATCCGCAATTCCCGCCTCGCCTGGCTGCTTCAGCAGCTCTGTCAAAGTCCTGAGGAGAAGAACGAGAGCATGACAACAAGCAAAGAGGAAAACGAGACAAAAAAGGGGCAAGCACTGTCAAAAAAATCTTAGCACAGAGAACTTGGGCCTAAATGGTAAGGCTTACACTTATCATACCCCCCGCCCTCCCTGCCCCCAAACAGCCTTTATATAAGCTGTCCAATGTTCCTCTCCGTAAATCAACAGACTCTAACAGAAAGCTCTTTTGAGTTATCGTCATGAAAAGGTACGCGTCTTTGGATGTTTTCCAACGGGAATGTCGAACATTGAGTTTCCCCCTCGCTGCCGTCTTTGGCTCTCGGATGCCTTTGAACAAGTTCAGATGCGGATGTCTCAAAACTAAATCAATTCGGGAGAAAAATCTCACACCTGCACCAGCAGATAAAAGCTCTTTTGAAAACCGACTCATCTCTCTTTTAATAAACGGACACGTTTCATTTGCGGTCTGCTCCATCCCGGAGTGACATTTCATGAATAAGCAGAAGTGAATTCGCGTTCACGCTTGCTCATGAGAAGCGTGTGTCCCTTGAGTTGCGCGAACCAATTCCTGTGGGCAGCATTGTTTGAACCTTCAATGCGTCTTTTTTTTAACCATTTCATGCACCAATAACGATAATCGGTCATCTCATAACATAAGCTGTCCACTGTGGTATCCGCTGTCCCTGAATGGATTAATATACTTGATTGGTGACTACAACTGGAATTTACAAAGGAAACGTTACACAAATGTCGCCTGCTTTCCCCAAAATAACAAATCTCCAGCAAAATATTGTCGGATGAACATTGTATTCAGTATCTGCCACTAGAATGATGGCTCTGGTTATGAGAGCCTTAAACATGCAACATGAGCAAAAGCTGCCACAACTGCGCGACCTCGACTAGGTAGCCTCGCTCTCACGCCATGACGCCGTCGCTGCACGCTTTGCCGCACACGCACACCTGCGGGGTGTGATTCCTCCTTGCACAGAGTGCAGAGTACTATGCAAGCAGGGACAGTCGTTTGCTTGCTTATCGCTACCTGATGATGTTTGGGGAGCCCTAACTGTGATATCAACACTTACAGTACTGGAACAAATGTTGACCTACAAGTCAACATTCTTCAAGCTGTCATTTGTGACCCTCCTGACAGATTTGCGTTTTGACATCCAATATGAGCAAACTACCATGTTGGTTATTGTTATTTTACTTCGCTGTAAACAAGGCCAGTGAGTGAGTGACCCCCCCAAGGACAGATAGAAGAGTGCAGCCATGAAGAACGTAATGTAGCCATGCTCGCGCCGGCATCTCGCTTGCCCTTGCATTGGCTCGTCGCTCGATGATTCTCTTTCATCTCTATATCTGTCCACTTCCACTGCCGTTATCAGTCTTCCACCCCCCCCCCCCCCCACCCCAGCTCTCATTTTCCATGCAAATAAAGGGAGCTCTGAGCCACTCGCCCTCCCCTTCCTCTCCCCGTGTTTTCATCCCCTTCAGGATGCTTAAAAGCGCTTGTTGTTCTCTATCTATGTCCCAGGAAAGATCTTCTCTTTCCTCGTCTAATCTTGTTTGCTGAGCGTTCCACTTTGAGCGTCAATCAACCCCCTCCCCTCCCAACCCCACCGCCTCCTTCCTGTTGTTCTTGTTCTTGTTGCCCATGCCTCATTTTCATGGCTGGCGTATCACTCCCATACCTGTCTGCCTTTTTACGTGCATCCCGAACTGGCCCAGAAGTGTCTGGACTATCACTCAGCTTTTGGGAAACTTTTTTTTTTTTTGTCTCTTTGCTAAGTTTTACCTGAATTCCTCTTGGCTATTTCTGTACTTTTTAAATCATACAAAATGATGAATTTCAAAAGTCTTAGACCACTACTAGTCATTGAAGTAATTTTGACTCAAAGTAAAAAAGAAAAAAACCCAACAAAAAGCAAAGCAAAACAACTAGTTGTATACATATTAAATATGCAAAAAAACATTTGCTCAAATTGTGTGACTAAAACCAGATATGTTACTGTTAGTCCATTTATAAAAACAGCTCTGCTCAAAGCTGAATTGTCTTTTGTTCCTTTTAATAATTAATTTATTTCATCTATTATTCATTGCGTGCAACAAGCTGCTGCTCAAATATTATTTCCTATTATAAAATCAAACATCTAAGTATTTTCATCAGTATCAGTTAAAAAAAAAGTGTTATGTCTGAGAGAAGTTCCATTTTTAACTGCGACTGCGGTACCAGTTGATGATTGAGGCCGTTTGGTGACATTTTGCAGTCTGATCTGATGGAGCTGAATATTGGCGGCGACGGTTTTGAGGGAATTGCGTGCAAAGGACAACGAATCTAATCTCCCTTTTAATTAAAATAATGAGATGCTCAGCCGACCAATTTTGTGCACTGGAATGAAGTGGATGTGTGGCGTCCAATTTAGATCACGGATACCCAGAAAAAGATCCAGACCAAAGGTTAACGAGACGTCGTAAGTGGCTACTCTTGTCTTTAAGGCCTGTAGATGATTTCAAGTTTAACATTTGGGAAAAGAAGTTAGACCTTTTGGTCTGTCATATAAAAAGTATATACTCTCGTACAGTTACCATGTAGAACAGTGTTATGCCAGTCTAATAAGTTACCAGTACCAAACTGGAATTCTTGTGTGTGTAGTTTTTCAGTCTGTTTTGATTGGTTTCCATGAAACTGGTGGTGCGATTTATTTATTTTGTCTATATCTGCCTTGTGATTGGCTGCTGACCAGTCCAGGAAGTACCATGCTAACTCATCCCCCCCTCGCCACCTACGATAAAGACAAGCTGTATAGAAAACTGATAGATAGTTCAAGTGTAAAGTGACTTACGTTGAATATTTCCAAATTTCCGCATTGTGAAAAATATTTTTTCTCCCCATAAATTTCCAGGAATCGTGTTCTAGTCGAGTAAACAATGACAGGAGCGCTTTTGATTTAAGTTGAATTGGACCTCACATTGTTAGAGCACCAAACAAACAACAATTCCGAAGCATATTTATATGGCACAGTTCCCAGGGGCAGTGAAGTGACCCAACTAAACACTTAACTAGCTTGTTGTTGTTATGATGTGACCAAAAACGTGCATGATTAATTCATTCACCCACATTGACCTCTGGCTTTTTAGAGTGGAGGCGAGAAGGCACCCGCACTTGAGTTTGCAAATCGCATATTGGGGAGGGCGATGGAGTCAACCACTGTGAAAACAAACAGCTGCCGCGGCGCAAGTTCTCACATGATCACAAGATTGTGGTGGCTCCATGCTTGTCGTGTAGCGAAATAGGCTCCCCTCTTTGCCAAAGATGCTAAAAATAAAGTGAGGAAACCACCCCCTGGTCATTGAATACGACATTCACTATTGTATACACACGCGAGTGCACACACGGTGCAGTTCCTGGCGGGGGGGGGGCGTATAATATAACACAGCATTCTGAAGCTGAATCACTCCTCACTGTCAGAGCAGGTTAGTGTGGAGTAAACACCACCCACAGATCATTCCAAAGTCCGCTCACCCAAAGTGGACGGAAACACGGAGGCAGATACGCGGTCCTGCTGGTTTTATACACAACAGTGGACTCTCTAAGGTCCGAGGGAGTCACGGAAACGATCCATTCCCGCGCATACATTTGAAAAAGTTCAATTTCAAGAATCGAAATAATCATCCAGCCGTTTTGTTTTGGTTGCCCAACTGTTCAGGGATTATCTGGAGCCCAATCAAGCTGATAAAACTGCGCCCTGGACTGGTCACCGGTCAGCCACAGGGATATTCCCTGTGTGTTTGTTTGTTTCAGGGACTGTTTTCTAGATTTACCAAAGTTGCTTGGAAAATGCGCCATGCAACGACTGGGGTGATTCCGTATTGAGCTTTCTTTGGCAAGCAATTGGAGCTGATGTTCAGATTTGTATACAGAATGAAACCTTTCTAATGAAGTCCAAGGCAACGGGCGAGTCATCACTTTGTGCATGTCTTTTCTTTTCATCACGAGACTAAGACTCATCATTACAGAGGGCCTGATGCACTGGTCTTTGGGGGCAAACGAACATTTGTGCACACACAAATGCGCACACAGTTGCGCTATGGCTGCCAGATAGTGCTCCCTTATAGGCTTGGTACAGAGCCTGGATCTGTCTCCCACCCTGCTCTATTCCTATTAGAGCTGACAGCTGCCAAATAATGTCCCTTGGCATGGCTGAGCGGGCGCCACGCCAGGGCCTGTTTGTGCTCATGCACTGTCTCTGAGCCACTTACATGAAACACTAGAAGAGATTCCCAAACACGGGCCGCCTTTGGGAATCAAGCATTGACCTAAAATTCAACACGCACTTTCACCCGGTAATAGTTTGAACACACATCACTGAAAGTAAACGTGCAATGCTAAATTTCCCATCGCACTTTCTTTTTTTTTTGTCCTGAGTGTAAAAATAAGTTCACCACTGGAAGTAAAACGTCAATGCAATGTGACTTGTGATGTCGTTCTTCTGTCCTAGCGTCCTTCCCTTGAGGAGGATGTCCCCTATTTTGCAATGTGATGCAAAGAGTGTTTATAAAAAGCCAAAGGAAAAGCTAAATGGGCAATTGGCCAGCTGAGAATCTTTTTGAGGGGTTTCCTGAAAATCTGCCTCAAATTTAGAATTGTATAAAACTCACTGTATTTTGGTTTGTATATCTAGTAAGTTATATAATTTTTGAAGTCAGTGCATGTTAATATTCTCTCATCGGAACAATCAAGAGTGAGCATTATCTCTGGAAAGGAAGTAGTCAGTTCTTGTATTAAAATCTCAGAACACTGTTTTATGTTCTGTGTGCGGTCAGTGATTTGCGGAGAGTATGTTTTGGGGTCCCCCCCGCGCAAAATCAATACCGCAGAGCTGACTTATTTGTTTCTTCATGGGTGCATCTTGTTGTGACAAAAAGAAGCTAACATGCTGCGGGCCTCGTGAACCAGTTGCTGGCAGGCTTACAGCGCTGAGGAGGCGGTGTTTGGTAAAGATGATGTCACAGAAAATACCATATGTCACATTCTGACTCACTGCCCCCACTCCTTTTTTTTTTTTTTTTTTAGGGTTTGGTTCTATTTTAGTAACAACAAAAAGCACTCCCAAAGATTCATTTTGCTCAAGGGCTTTGTTCTCAAACATGCAGCGGCGTGACGCACGCAAAGCCCACGCATGAATTTACCCACACGTATACACACACACACACACACACACACACACACACTTACTTGTCAGCAGGAAATCAATCATATTGCCTGGCCTTTTGACATTATTCATGATAATCAATATTGCTGTGATGATGGTATGATTCACCATCATCCACCACGATGTGGTTTTATATTGATCTGTTTTTATCAGCTCTGCATTACTGTCTCCACGCTTAAATAACTCACCCGTAAGCCCATCTACATACTCTCAGAAGGCAAAATGTCATGATACAACGACCACATAGATTTGATTTGTCTCCAATTAGCGTTTCCTCTGTCGCAAAGCCCCTGCAGCCGAGGTAAACCCATAAAAGTAAATGTAAATCTGTCACCAAATGTCGTACGGTGGCACAGATTGTCGTTCTCACTGTCAACCTGCTTTATGCGCCGATGTCATCTTTGCAATGTGTCAGGATGAAGTATTGATTGTAAAATTCTAATTAGGGGCCGATAAAGTATTTTTTTTATAAATGGCGGTTGTGAGCGTTTATTTTGCCTCATCACCTTGAACAGAAAGCTGTTATGCAACACTTTTTTTTTCAAAGTAACCAGAAAATATAAACGATATATCAATGCTTGCTTGAGTTGAAGAATTTTACAGTGGTCCTTGCATCCTTGCGTTTCCCCCAATGCACATGTCATGTAAAATGTGTCAAAGTCGAGGGCGACAAAGATGAATTGGTAGCCCCGCATCACTCTGGCAGCGGCGCACTGTGGGGGACGCTGCTTTGTGAGCTGCACTTTAGTGACCTTGGATTACACACTCAGGCACGAAATGGCCGTGACCCGCGTGAGTTATTCACCCAAGGCGCACTTTTTAAAATGAAGGTGAGATACGGGCTCGTTGATAGAGCGAAAAAGGATGCACGTGAGATCGGACCGTGACTATTCTGTTGATTTCGGATGCTTGAGAGACGGGATATGGCAGTCACCCAGACTGCTTCTATTTGCGGTTGAGAGGATGCAGCTGGTTAGCAGGCAACGTGAACTACAAATGAACTGAGAAGCAGCTTAGCTCGTATTCCCTGACTGTTCGATTTCTGCTTTTCAAACAACGCACGCCACTTTTTTTCTGTCATAAGCCTCTCCAGCAAATACATGTAGTGCCAGGAGTGTCAAGCCCGGTGTAATATAGTAATGGATCAACAGGCCTTGCCAAAGTCTCGAAAATAAATGAACACATCACTCACTCACGCCCCCCCCGCATGGACAGTAAATCTTGTCTGCGACCCCTCACATGACGAAGCGAATAGTCGTAATCTATCAAGCGGTCCATTCGAGAGCACCCAACTGCATTCCCGAGTTGCTTCAATCTGTTCTCGTGGACTCGGATTCTCACCTTCTATCACGTTTGAGCGAGAACGATGAGCTGCTCTTCCAACCATGCTTTATTTCAGGGATTTGCCTTTTGAGTTAATTTAAGTAAAGAGCGGGCTTTTTGAAATAATAAACAGTGAAACATTTTTACACATTGTCCCTTTAAGACACAGGTGTCAAACTCAAGGCCCGGGGCCCAGATCTGGCCCGACACAACATTTGTTGTGGTCTGTGAAAGCAAATAAAAAATGTTAACTTCCACGATGCTTGCTCAAATCTCGAACAAAATTTAAAATTCCCATATGTAATAAGAGACATAATGTCAGCATTTTCTTGTTGCCAAACCCCTCATTACAGTAACTTAATAGTTGAATGAAGCGTTATTGTTGACTTCATTTATATGGTTTCAGTCATAACTAAAATGTGGCCCACAGCAAAAATGATTTTGACACTCCTGCTTTAAGACATCACTTGTGAATTGAACTGAAGTTAGGCCAAAATTAAAAAGTTGTTTGTTGCGGGTAACCCGACCGACCCTATAAAAACCGCCCGACTCAAATATTTTTTTCGGTAAATTTAAGACGAGATTTTTTTTTTTTTTCAAATTCCCGCCATTTTTGAGGTTCGGTTGTTTCCGTATGTATACCGGAAATTCCCGACACGTGCAGGCACTTGCGTGCGCAATGATCTTTGCACACTCGGTCACTCAGGAAGAAATGGAAAATGGCGGTGGTGTTCTGCATCACCGTGAAGAAAAAGACTCCAAGGGAAGACCTCGTACTTCTAAGCAATATCCTGAAAGAGTGTGACAAGAATAAAACCTGGACGAGTCTTTTCGAGGACTTATATTGGTCGCACAGGCTTTGGCAACAGATAGGGTTCGATGAAGACCGGCAGCATTGGACAGTATAACTGTTACAGTCAGCGTGTCTCAGACAACGCACGGGAGAAGTTTTACCCGAGAGCAATCAACAAGTGGCGACAACTTTAAGTTTTGAAAGCTCTATCAAATATGTTGTGTTCTACATTACGATTCCTGAGAGTCCTGCAACCCAACAGACGACTACTACATGTAGAAGTGCGTTTGATGTTTTGATGACCAAGGCCAGAACTCGCCTGGTACAAATTCCACGGAAGACTGGAAGTGCAATGAACGGTAGGCATGTTTTTCGTATAAGTAAACAGGCAAAAATTTTGCATGCGATCAATTAATTTATTCTTGGGGCTAATTTAAGTTATGTCCCTTGTTCCAAAAAAAAAAAAAAAAAAATCTACCGACCGACCGACCCATCATTGGCGTATAGGGGTATGTTACCCGCAACAAACAACTTTTTAATTTTGGCCTTAGTGAAAACTCCTTGTTTGATTTTTGTGACAAAGACAAAGCTTCAGTTTAAGATTTCCTTCAGAAATGTGTTTAATATTCAACCGTTCTCGCCGGGCACATATCAGAGCAACTGCTAATCGAGTAGGAGTGGAGAACGTGGGGAGTGGCGCTGCTAAATTCATGGCGTGAAAGGGAAAAGAAAAAAAGTACCCGCTGAGTTCTCAGCTTTGATTAAATGCCAATTTTAACCAATCTTGTTTTTTTTTTTCTTCCCGTCAGTTAATCTCAATTCCTTTTAACAGATTTCTCTGCTTCTTGCTTCTTTCCCGCTCAATCTTTAATTGCGCTCTCGCTCTGATCATGCAATTCCTCATTTTCTCACGCCGACTTTGTGCCTCTTTCCTTCTCTCTCCGCCCTATTGTCTCACTTATTTGTGTCTTGCTTGATTCTCATCTCTCTCTCTCTCTGTCTCTCGCTCTCTCTCTCTCTCTCTCACTCCCCCTCTTTTTGTGCCGCTACCGCTCTCTCTCTCTCTCTCTCTTCCCCCGTTACGTGTGCTGTTTAGCTTTGCTTAGCTTCACCTGTCAGCTCGGATCAGAGCTGTGGAGCAGCAACATGACAAACTGTCCTCTGATTCACTTGCAGACAACACACACACACACACACACACACGCACACACACTTGTAGCATCTTCAGCCCTTCCTGGTTTTCATTCCCTGGTTTGTTACCGAGCATGGATGCATTTATCCTGATCTACAGTGTAGCTCACAACAATGTGTTGACAAATAGTTCAGCTGAAATTTGTTTGTTTGTTTGTTTATTGTTTATTGAGCATATATATTACACACAGTAACAGGTAGCCAAAAGGTAGGCAAAATTTATGAAAGGAAAATTTAAAAGTATGTAAAAGAAAAAAAAGAAAACACTCATCATCACAGTTGTATGCTCAAAGGAGTAGGAAGAAGTAAACAACTTATCTAGTCCTACCCCTTATTGTATAGAATATAAATTGATCGTTTTCAAAACAAAGAAGAAGAAGAGAAGTCTACATATCATCAAATACTTTTACCATTGTGGTACTTTACTTTTCTATTTATACACCTTTCGGTTTGTGTATTTATAATTATTCTTTGACCTTTTGTTTCAATTTCTCATAATCATTGTAATTACTGCATTTCTTGAGTACAAATGATAAATTAATCAAAATCCAAAACAAGAACAAAGAGCTGTAATACTAATTTTATAAATGTATCAAATGTATCTTCTTAATTGTGATTCTTATAGTTTTTTGTACTGATCTTTTGAATTTATTTTTGAACTCCTCCAGCGATTTACTCATTTTCAGGTCCGTTTCAAGCTTATTCCACAGGTTGACACCTGTTACTGATACACACCTTTGCTTAATGTTTGTTCTTGTTCTGGATTTTTGTATTGATTAGTACCCCTTAGATTATAACTGCTTTCTCTAATTTCAAAAAGCTTCTGAATATTTAGACAAAGGAAATTGTTATGTGCTTTATACATTAATTGGGCGATTTTGAAGTCAACCAGGTCGTAAAATTTCATTGTGTTTAATTTGATGAATAGTGGATTTGTGGGTTCTATATATTTAGACCTATTGATTGTTCTGCTTGCTTTTTTTTGTAGTTTTAAGACAGGGAGTGTGTTTGTTTTACAGGCATTCCCCCATATTTCCACACAATATGTCATATATGGGAGTAATAATGAATAATATAATGTGCACAAGGAACTCTTATTCAACACGTCCTTAGTTTTGTGGAGTATCCCGATAGTTTTGGATATTTTTCTTTTAACGTTATCTATGTGTGGCTTCCAGGATAGTTTGGAATCTATTACTAGTCCAAGAAATTTATTTTCATTAACTCGTTCTATTTCAATTGAATTTATCTTTATTTTGACTTGTTCTTTGATTGGTCGCGTGCCAAAAACAACTATCTTGGTTTTATAGCCACATACTGTCTACCTCTGTTTTAACCCAGCGCTTAACAATTTCAAGACATTGTTTTCCCCCTAAAAGTTGCATTTTCTAGGATGCCGGTGGTGTTGCTGGGTACAATTTAGCCGAGGCATGTCACATGCAGACAAACAACCATTCTGTCATTCGAATTTAATATGCTTGGCCGTATCCTACTTCCAGGAGTAGGCCGATGGTGATTTTGACAAATCATGTAGGTAGGCAGGACTTGAGTCCCAAAACATGAATAATAAACGGCCACTGATAATACGAAAGTCCCAGCCGGACATGTTTTACTGCTTCCAAAGAGTGTCAATTTCCAGGGCAAAGAAAAAAGTAGTTTCCCCTCACAGGTAGAAATAAATTAGAATGTGTGTTACCGGGATTGGAATGAATGTAATTCATCCTTTCATGGTCGGTTGAAATGGAGCTTATCCCAGCTGACTTTGAGTGCGAGGAACATGCTGTGGTGGTTGCCAGCCAACCAACCGCAAGGCACATATAGGACAATGCACTCACATTCACATCCAAGGACCAAACATGCATGGGAGGAAAACCCACACAAGCTCGGGGAGAGACGATAACTCCATGACAAGCGGGCTTGAGCCGAGCTTTGAGCCCAGGAACTTTGGACCAATCACCGCTGACCTTACAGAGCAGCAACATAACCCGCGTCCTTTACAAAATCACAAAATTCAATCGTTTTAAAATTTGGCAAAACGGGGCACGTTGATAATTGAAGTCGGCGGGGACCACTCCCACAGCGGCGCAACACTCGCAGATCCCCCGGCCTGCACTCTTTTTAAGCTGGTCTCCAAAAGAAAGCTTGTGTGTCATTGCACAGCTTCTCTCTTCACTTTCATTTCACTTCCATGCTCCATTGTGGCAAAGTTTGTGGATCCTATTGGCAAAATGACAACAACCACTTGAGCGGTGACCGAAATGATTCAACGCTCTTTAACCATCTTTCAAAACGCGCTTGCTTCCTTCTATGCTGCCGACGTTCAAATCTCACTTGAAAAATGAGACCGACACGCATCAAAACAACGGAATAGGATCGTCGCAATGTTCCTTATAGCTGCCCGTGAGAGGGAAAACCCCAATAAATCCACTTAATGGCTGCATCTCGGCTGGTTGGAAGCTCA